>OU343222.1:41715554-42264323 GCA_910596185.1 Chrysanthemum makinoi | reverse complement strand
AGAACTTGGTGAGGGTTATGAGACTATACAGAAGAGGAAGACAATTTTCTGATTTATTGCAATGAAAAAGATTACATATAAATACTTGAAAAGAAAGTACCACTAGCCTATATTTTAAGAGCAATATTACTGCTTTTATGCAAACCTAACAAACCTAACAAGTTAGGTATAATGAGTCACTAGTGATGACAGCAATCTAGAAGCAGTAGTTATCTTTCTTTGACTGTTATTAACTTAGAATTCCAACAATCACCCCCGAATCTCTAAGTTCTTCTAGAGATGTTTATTTCCTCATTCACATCAACGTTTAAGACCTTTCCCGGATAGCCGACCTTCACCTCGATCACATCCAAAGTCTTCTCTAACTCAACCCCTCTTGAACATGGAACATGGCATCCGATTGAACCGCGTTCATTTCCATCTCGACTTCTCCGGATCCACCTCTTCCTCGGCCACATCCAAATCCACCCGATTTGAACTTCCAACGCCATAATGTTCACACTACGTTGATTCTTCATTGTTCCCGACTTTTCCCGGACTCACGACCTCTACCTTGGTCAATCACGTCCAAAGCCTCCAACCACCCCTTGTTTTTGTCACCACGAGAACACGTTTACTCATAACATACGTAACAGAGAATTATTCCACCAATCAAGAAAACAAAGCCACCGCTTCTACCCTTTTCTTTCACCAGCCAAAGCGAGCCTGAATCAAAGCAACACTGCTTTTCGACTCCTCCGTCCGTTTATCCCATGGCTGGTTAATCTCTCCATTTTCGGTGACCTACAATCTACCGCCTTCTATGTCTTTGCTTTATGGCGGCTTCTTTTTCGATCAAACCGTTCAAGAGCCCTATTCCACCGACCAGAATAACAAGCTCCAAGCTTTACCGTCTTCTTGAACACAAAGCGAACCAAATCCAAAGCCAAGCTGCTTTTAGCCGGACCCTTTCGTTAAGCTTTTCATGCACCTCCGCCGGTTAGACTCTTCAACGGAACAAGCTGATCAAAGGTAACTTACACCCCTTCCACGAACCTGTGATCATAACATCACAACCTTTTGATCACGACTAGAGCTACGGACCGCCTATGTTCATCACCGGTCACCCCGTTGTCTTGAACGATACTCCATCTCCCCGACAACGTAGTCGAAACACCTTATCCGTTAGTCCTGGGTATCTGATCTCGAAACGACCCTGGCTGTCGCTTCTGCTGGATGGCAGCCCGCGCAGAGCTCCTCACCTTCAAGGTCGACTCTCGAGCATACACCGGCAGGCGACTCTTGATACCAATTAAAGGATTTAAAGACTCAGAACTTGGTGGGGTTATGACGTTAATACAATATCGTCATTAAGCGTTATTTATATTTTTGATCTTTACCTAAGTTTTGTTAACGACAAAAGTAAATTTAATTTGTATAAAAGCTTAAAGCTTGTCAAGTTTAATAGATATTAAAACAAGCTTTTCAAACAATATATTCATCATTCAAGCATTTACATTTATGATTAGTAACATCTTGATATGACTCTAATCATTATGTATGATAGTAGTTTTTAGAATGTGTTAGGTTCTTAAAACCAAACACTACTTATGTACTTGCATATTTCTAAAAATAGAAATACAACTTATGACATCATGTAATGCATCATGGAAATCATTAGAAGATTTCATTAAGATATTTTGTGTGGATTTGTACTCTTCATATCTTACACAATCTCACTTAGATAGAGTTGACTTTAGCAAAGATTTGATATCTTGACTGTCGGACCGGCGGTACCAAAAATGGTACAGTGGAACCCTTTTAAGGGTTCGCGGTCGTCGACGCCTGTCCTTTGGCTATAAATAGCAATGCCAAGTCAAGTAGTTTATTATCCCTTTCTAACATACTCTCATACATATCTTCTCTCTAACCTTTCTAACTCAGTTTCATATCATATTAGTGATCTCTTTTGTAGCAAAGAAGATCAAGTCATATTCAAGCTTCAACGAGAAGTTGGAAGTCTTGTTTGCTTAGTGTTGTATGATCTAGTGTTGATTCATACTTCATTGTTGTATCAAACCATCATAATCTTGTGAGTGTGAGTGGTTAGTATTTTAGTCCTCAAAATACATTGTGTGTGGAGTAGTTGTACCCTTGGAAAGAACTCGACATCTAGCTTAGTGGGAAATAGTGTAGCAGTGTAAAGGTTTTCTCCGCGGTGAAAGGAGCTTGTTGACTAGTGAAGTTAAACTCTCGAGTGTGAGACTCGAGGAGTGGAGTAGGGCATGGAAAAAGAGTCCTTGAGACCGAACCACTATAAACAACTTGTTGTGGTTTGATCATTTCTTTCCTTTTACTTCTACATATTGCTTGCATATTTCATTAACATATCTAAGATCAATATCAATTGATCTTTACAATAAGTTTCAAAACAAAGTTTTAATTGGTAAACTATTCAACCCCCCTTCTAGTTTTCTACAATTGGTACCCGAGCCTCGTTGCTCAAGAATTTCTAAAATAACTTGTATTTTATAAACTTGAAACGATCCATGGATTCTGAAAACTTTAAAGAAAGGGCAATCTATGCAAAGACCACCACTCTTTGAAACCAATGGATTTATATATTGGAAAAACCGTTTGAAACATATGTAAAATCAAAAGATATAGATCTTTGGTTTATTATTGTTAAAGGGATTTTAGTTCTACAACAAAGGATATTTCCGTTGATGAACAAAAGAAACTAGTTGCTAAAATAATGAAGCTAAAATGATGCTTTATAATGCTTTACCTAGAAAAGAATATGAAAGAATTTTTATGTGTGAAACCGCCAAAGATATTTGGGAATCTTTAATTGTTACACATCAAGGTAATTCACAAGTCAAGGATAACAAAATTGATCTTCTTGTTCAACAATATGAACAATTTGTTATTCCTGAAGATGAAACCATTGATTGTGGCTTTGCTCGCTTTAACAATATTATTACATCACTTAAAGCACTTGATGAATCTTTTCGTAGTAAGAACTTTGTCTGGAAATTTCTTAGAGCACTCCATCCCAAATGGAGAGCTAAAGTGACCGCCATTGAGGAATCAAAAGATCTCTCAATAATGTCACTAGGCGAGTTGATCGGTAACCTCAAAGTACACGAAATGGTGATGGAGAAAGATTCGGAGATCATCAAAGGAAAATGGGAGAAGATCAAATCCGTTGCTCTAAAAGCAAGCGAATCAAGTGATGATGACGAATCTTGCTCCGATGTGAAGATGAGGAATATGCCATGGCCGTTAGAGATTTTAAGAAGTTCTTTAGAAGAAGAGGAAAGTTCGTAAGACAACCTCGAGAAGAAAAGAAGCCATTCAGAAAAGATCGGGATGACAAGAAGGGAAAAGGTGAAAGAAAATGTTTTAGATGTGGTGATGCAAATCACCTCAGGAAGTGTCCCAAGCCACCTAAAGCAAAACTCAACGAGCTTTTGTAAGTGGTGCTTGGTGATAGTGAAGCGATGAAGAATCAAAGCAAGGAAGAAATCGCTCTAATGGCACATGAGTCAAATGAGGTACTTTCTTCTTCTCTTCTTCTATGATGATGACACTTTGCAAAAACAATATAATCAATTGTGTGAGCTAAGTCTAAAAATCATAACTAAAAATAAATTTTAAAAACCAAAAAGGAATTTTTGGAAAATGAAGTTTATGAGTTAAAGAAAAAAGCAAAGCACTAGAAAAGGAAAAGCAAATGACGATGATTGTAAATCATGTTAAGAGCTTAAACTTGAAATAGAAAAACTAAAGCTCACACAAGATGTTTTAATAGAAAACAATTCTAAATTTAAAAAGTTTAACAAGAACATGGCTCTGCGATGAAATAGTTAAAATTCATAAAACACCGGGGAGATATGAATGGGCTAGGTTTTAATGAAGTATTAATTCCAAAGAGTCAAAACAAAGCGGCCGAAAAGGACGAACATTACATCAAAATTGCTGATCTGACCACGGACGAGACGGAACCAAAATAAGGGTTCCGTCCGTTGTGCAAAATGGTGTCGGTGGTACTTGGCAGAACAAAATGTTCATATACGAACCGTCTTGAATTTGTTAAAATAACAAAGAAAACCAATAATATTATTAAACTAAAACCAGCCATTCACTTGAGTAGGACTTAAAAATGAATTTAGATCAAAAACTACTCAACAACAATATAAAACTCCTTTCCAAAGCCTTTCCTAAGAGCAACCATAACGTACAACCCAACTACCAACACAATGGTTGGAATCAAAACTTTCTAGAAGACCAAATCAGGATTACATGCCATGGAACTCTTACCCATCGTTTCCATACATGAATCAAATAAATAGGTATGTAACCCAAATGGACCCATGAGATATTGGGGACCAAATGCTTGAGTTATTTGCTTCTTAGGTATGCTTGAAAGTTGGATTGGAACATGATGAATGGATAAAAGATAGTGGTTGCTCACGACACATGACGGCAACAAAGTCTCTTCTCATCATACCAAGAGTATGCCGGAGGTAATGTCACCTTTGGTAGCAATCTCAAAAGCAAAATTATTGGCAAAGGTACGATTGCTCATAACTCCCTAACTATTGAAAATGTTGCTCATGTGGATAGGTTAGGATTTAATCTACTTAGTATTAGCCAACTATGTGATAAAAAGTATAAAGTACTATTTGATGAAAATGGTAGTAAAATACTAAAAGATGGTATCACCATAGCTAAAGGAGTTAGGAAAAATAACATATATGTCATGAAGATAGATAAAACATATAATGACAAACTTTGCCTAAAAACATTAGATGATAGCTCATCTCTTTGGCATAGACGTTTAGGTCACGCTAATATGAGACTTATACAAAACCTATCTTTAAAAGAATTGGTTAGGAATTTACCAAAACTCAAATATATGACTTTACTTTGGCGCTTGCAAAATTGGTAAACAAACACATAGTAGTCACAAAACTAAAAATATGGTGTCCACATCTAAGTGTCTAGAATTATTACATATGGACTTGTTTGGACCATCCGCTATAAGAAGCTATGGAGGCAACTTATACACTTTGGTCATAGTAGATGATTATTCAAGGTTTACTTGGACGTTGTTTTTGAAAACCAAAAATGAAGCTTTTGATAAATTTGAAATACTTAGCAAGAAAATTCAAAATCTTCTAGGTATCACAATTGTGTCGATCCGTCGGATCATGGTGGGAATTGACAAGAAACTCAATTTGGAAACTTTTGTGATACAAATGGTATAACACATAACTTTTCCGCTCCACGAACACCTCAATCCAATGGAGTAGTAGAACGTAAAAATAGAACAATTCAAGAAATGAGTAGAACAATGCTTAATGAACAAAACATTCCTCAAAAGTTTTGGTGTAATGCCGTTGACACTTCTACATATATTTTGATAGAGTCTTAATCGTCCTTTCTTAAACAAAACACCATATGAACTTTATAAAGGTAAAAAGCCAACGTTAGGATATTTTAGAGTCTTTGGTTGTAAATGCTTTATTCTTAATACTAAGGATTATCTCACCAAGTTTGACCCAAAGTCTTATGAAGGTGTATTTCTTGGTTACTCTCAAACTAGTAAAGCTTACATTGTCCTAAACAAAGAAACAATGATAGTCGAGGAATCGTTGAACATAACATTCGACGAAAGTCCACCTCCCTCTAAGACATCACCTTTGGTAGATGATGACTCAAAATTTGATCCGTGCTGAAAACAGTCAAGCTACCTCACACAAGCTAGCCACTTGTGAATGACTAACCGTAAGAAGCTTAAAACTGCTTAAAACACAAATACAATGAAGATCAGAGAATATAATAATGAATTCAGGTTATGTTAAGTCCCAGGCTCAATGGTGTGTAAACACTAGATCGGATATAAATGATCACTAAGGATGATGAGTAAAGGTTTTGATGATTATTACACTCGATTGATTGGAAATATTTGGACCACAGTGGAAAACACAACAATCAGATAAAAGCGTAAGCATTTAAAAACTAGTATAATGTAAAAAAATAAAAAGTGAGATCTAAAAAATAAAAGACCTAAAAATATGAAAATGACATTTTTACAATCCTAATGATAAAATAAAATTTATAGAAAAATAAAATTATTTTTAAAACTATTTATCTAATTATTATTAATTAAAAACTAATTTAACTAATTAATATATAGCTAAAATACAAAGAAAATAGGAAATAAAGCTAGAAAAATAAAATTATGACTTGGAAAAATCTAAAATATCAAAAGATAATTTTAAAAACTAATTTTGTATTTTCTAGAATATTTTTGTATTTTCTATGAATTAAAAACTATTTAAAACTACTTAAATTACTTAAAATACAAATTTAACTAAGAAAAATCTGGAAAAATATTTTTTGGCTTTTTATATTTATCTTAACCTAAGAAAAATGAAAAATTATTTTTGAACCTTCGAATTAATTTGTATTAAATGCTAATTAAAAGTGCTAAAAGTAATTAAAATCTTGAGGAAAAATAGCAAACAGGCTTAGAAAAATCTGAAAAATTCAAGAAAAGTCTAAAATAATATAGAGAATCTAGGAAAAATGGAAAAACATGTACTTGTGCAAGAATTTAAGCTTTTGCTATGCAAAGTGCTTTAGAATAAGCAACTTGAAATAAAAGCCAAACCCAATTAAGCACCAAACGTCACAGAAGCTATAAGCTGCTAAAAGTAACCAAGCGCAACAATTATTACACAAGCTTTAACCTCGATTTTCCAACACTTGATTTGAGTTTTGAGCTTATGAGCTAAAAGCAGGGCTAGGGGTCTACTTTGCGGCTTAAGCTGGGGCTACAATAAGCTAAAAAAATGGAAACAAAAAGTGGGAACCTCAAAGAGGACCGGCTAACTATGTCTAAACCAAAGATGAGCCAAAGATGAGCTCAATTGAACACATGCAAGAACCTGAAGCCACTGTGCAAACTTCGATTGTATCTTTGAGTCAATGCAGAGCATTTGTGACCATTTTGAACAACCATTTTGAAGCTTATGAAAAATTCACAAAAATACACAAAAATGATAATAAGAAAATGGACCATTAGAAGTTATAGAATCAGGTTTGACATGATTTGGCCAAAACTGATCCATGAAAATTCATCTCGAGATGGCCCAAAGCGAGTTTTGCAAATTGACTTTTTGAATAAAGAAATGGAAAGTTGACTAATTTGAGATTTGCAACCAATTCAAGGACTGAATATGATGTTTAATGGCGAAATGAAACTAGTACAAGCTATCCCTATGTATTTTAAACATAAAACAAGATTTTGATCTTGCAAAATCTAGCAATTTGCTAGTGAAACAGATCTATATTGAAATTGACTTATGTGGTTTTGAGGCACAAAATGAAGACAATTTGAGTATATTGGGGATACACAAGCATAAACCAACATACATCACCAACTGCACTAACTTCAAAACGGTTTAAAGAGCAAATCCAAACACCCTTTAAAACCGTGTATGATTAACAACAAGCTAAAAACTTAGCGGCTAAAAATTAATGATCAAACTAAGTCCATATATCCTAAATACAGCTCAATTAACAAATAAAAAACTAACCCGAAACCGATTTTTGCAATTAAACTTGGGTAACACAAATGTCCTTAGCACAATGGCTTGAAACAACACCAATGAACCTCTAACCTATTTTTGATGAACCCAGTAGCACAGAATCAACCCAAAGCTACTTCTTTGCTTCACCACATTAACCATATCGCATCATTTTGCCCCATTTGACTTTTGTTGTTAATATCCAAAATTGATTGAAACTTAAACTTAAGCTTATAAAAGCTATGAAAGCTCATATAAGCTTATTGCTTGAGAAGCAAGCTATATGAAGCTTTGTGAATTTGAAATGGAAAATTTCAACAATGAAAGCTTGAAAAACTTGAATTCTTAATATAAACTTGAATTTATAATTGGAAATAGTTTATAATGATACAATACTCTTAGTTTGATAAAAAGAAACAAAACATTACGATTTTACTAAATTAAAAGCTTTAAATTAAAACGACATGATGATAAATAAAAACTACTAGACTCCTTTCTCTTGCTTCCCTTAGCTTCTTTTTATAATCCAAACTTCTTCTCTCTCTCTTACGAGCAGTTCGACAATTTTCTTGACCTTTGGATGTCTTAGGTGATCATGGCCGTTTGATTGGTTTTAGGCGCCAATTTGAGTTATCAACTGGGGAGTTGAGTGAGGGGATAAGAGGTGCATTAAATGCATCTTAAGGTAGTTGAAGGTGGGGGACATGGAAAATGTAAAAAGGTAGGGAGGGATGGGAGTTAGATTGTTCTGAGAAGCGGTTGAAGAAGAGAAAAAAAATATAGAAGCGTTTGTTTGTTTGGTGGATAATAATAATGCCGGGGATCCAAAATGCATAGGGTCACAATGGTTTGTGAGAGTGCAAGGGTTATGACATGGGTCAAGGGCTTGTAAAGGTTTTTAATAAACAAGGACTTGATGTGCAATTTTAAATTCAAGGACCTAGGCGCCATTTTCACAAAGTTGTTCCAAGGGACAAAAGTGACAAGTTTCAATAGTACAAGGACCAAACTTGACATTTTCAATTTTCCAGGGGCCATTTTTGCCAATTTTGAAACTTGGAGGACCAAACTTGTAATTTCTCAAAACTTTTGATATTTTCACCAAAGGACTAATTTTGACAAGTTATGATTTTAAAAGGACCTTTGGTGACTTTTCTTTTGAAATTAAAGCTCGGGGACTATTTCTGCAATTTTTTGAAACTTGGGGGTGAACGCCAATTATACAAACTTTGCTCATTTTTTTCATGATTTTAAACATTTTGCATACATGAAACATATAAAATGCAATTTTGAGATATTTTCGATATTTTGATGCATTTATGAGCATTTTTAAGCGTTTTGCGATTCAGAGATTGACCCAAAATGATGAGTATTTACACACTTATCAATCCCCACACTAAACTATTGCTAGTCCCTAACAATCTTTTGAGAAAAACTTAATGGATTTGAATCTCTTTACCAAAGCCATTACTTCTGGAGTAGCCAAATGTTTCATTCAAGTAAGAACCATGGTACTGCAGATAACCATGTGATTTTGAGCAAACCACCGACTTCAGCAGTTTGATTTGTCTTTACCGAAGCGTTTGCTCTGGACTAGCCAACTCTTAGATAAATTATCAGTATTATCTTTGGTGAAATGAATACCAATTATGGTTTTCCACTGCCTTTACCACAAGCCATAAACTTGCGGGCTAGCCAACTCTTCACTTTTTAGGATATGGTGAGCTGAATACCATACAAATTTGGGCAAATTGCAAACCCGTCAAGCGGATTTGAGATATCTTTACCAAGAGCGTTTGCTCGGATTAGCCAATCCTTTTGTTTATTAGACAAAGGCGGATGATAACCAATTGAGTAAGTGTAGAACACTTACTCCAAAAAAAACAGCCAAAAGCGGGGGTGGGTGGATAATACATGATAAAATTAGTGGTTCCCACACTTAGAAATGAATATTGCCCTCAATATTCAAAGTACCGGCTTATGCGAAACAAAAGAACGTAAAGGGAAATACTACGGCCATTTTTTTTTTTTTTTTTTTTTTTAGATATATATATAACATGTGGGAACTCCCCACACACTAGGGTGGTAGAACAGAGAAAGAAGGCAATGGGTGAAAACCCATATGGTGTGTCACTCGTTTTTGATTCGAGTCGCTAGCTTGACTCGACCCCGCATTCATTGGTTCATGGGGAAGCAAAGTGGAAGAGACAATCTCCATCGGACTTTCATTCAAGATGTTTGTATAAACATTGAAGTACGTTAAAGTTCCACACCGATATGAATATACATAGAACCAAGCTCAAAAATGATAAATGAAAATGCCGGGATCAAAAATAGTGTCCTCATTCCCAAAGGAAAAAAGAGACGAGAAACCACACCATCTGTGAAAAATGGAATAAAGATGTGCATCACAATGCAATCCCATTCTTCATTAGTGAGGAGTAAATCACCATTTGTTAGATTTTTAAGCTTAGACTTGAAGCTTGTATGGTGATTGGTAACAAAATTTTCGGGAGGAGAATTTGGAAACGGTTCTTCAATCAACAGTTTTTCAAGAAAGAGGATGTCTCCTCGAATCAAAGTAAGTATTGTCAATCCACATGAGGAATTGACTCATCACTAAGAAAATCATCGACTTCCTTCCAAAATTTGTCATCTTCCTTATCCGGAGTGAGAGAAGAAATGGAAGAGTAGGAAATGGGACAAGAAACGAGTGGATGATCATTATATAGGAGATTTCTAGTTTCTCCAAGATCAACCCGAAATCAAAGATCATCGTCACTTTCGATGAAAGTGGGTGATGTGAGTGAGTTCATCGGTGAACTCCTCAAGAGGATCGGTGTGGTGATGCCTCGACATACTCAGTCTCCATAAGATTTACAATCATCATTAAAAAATGGGAGAAAGTCTCAAAATGATCATTTGAACACTCAAAGAGGGGAAGAAGAATCACATATGATCGAAATTCCCTGTGACTCTCTCGGGATTGGGACAAGGTCCTCACACTTCGACTTTATAAATCGTCCGCTTCCTTTTCGAGAACAGTGTCAAGCTCATCCCCATGTTTAGAGTGAGTGGGAATATGGTGTGATAACAACAGTTGAGGGAGTTTAGAAGGACTATACATATGTTTTATACTTTCCATTTGTTCTTATGCTAGTAATTCCATCATAGTCTTTTCTCCCTGATTTTTCATGGAATGAGTTTCAACTGATGAACTTGATGAACCATTATAAAATTGTAGGATATCAAGGATATCTTCATCATCATCGTCATCGGGAATGAAACGGAATCGAGAGCTAGATCTGGTACGCTTTTTCTTTTGCAACTGATTCCCTAATAGATTTTTCAAAGGCAATTTGGGAATCTAATTTAGCGATCCGCTCTTGACACAACAAAACTTCCATGGATTTTTCATTTGGATTATCTTGGGAGTGTTTAGATTCCTTCAAATCTTTCACTAAATCCAAACGATCAAGGAGAAGATTTTGAGGAAGTGGCTCAGTTTTGATGCTGTAGAGGTTGGTCATGATCGAAGAGGTAATCGCTACAAGGAAATGGATTCCTTGTTTGACAATCCGAGCTAGAGTGAGGACCTCCACAATACTCAAGCAGTAATGCTGATGTGGTACGTGAGTGGTATGTGTTGTAGTCATAATTGTTATCGGGAACCGCTCATAGACAAGCGTGTTTCACGATTGACAATGAAGCGGAATGTGAACCACCACAGTACTCACAACAGATAAAGCTGTTGAGTCTCACAATGTGGTAGTGATGGAATAAATCGGTTGTGTTATGGTAGGAATAGGGATCACAGTTATAGACAGACCGTTTCACGATTCCACCATGCTACAACTGGGGCAATTGCCACCATTATAAGGACCACCACACCATTGACAACCAAGATGGTGAGGATAAGACATAGAAAGAATCAAATGGTTTTAGAGGGTAAGAAATGAAGAATCAAAAGGGTAAGAGGGTAAAGAGGAATATTTTTGGTATTTTTGAAAAACATGATGTAAAAACAAAGAATGAAAATATTTTTGGTGTTTTTAACACTTTAGGAAAATTGCTAATGAACTTTTGATTTTTAAATAACTTTACAAAACTTTTACAAATGGTGTGATATAATGTGAGAATGGATGCGAAATAGGCTTAACACCGCTAAAGCCTCCCCATGCAAATTTGATCCGTCTTTGAAACAGTAAAGCTACCTCACACAAGCTAGCCACTTGTGAATGGCTAACCGTAAACTTAAAAGCTGCTTAAAACACAAATACAATGAAGATCAGAGAATATAATGAATTCCAGGGTCGTTAAGTCCCACGGAGACTCAATGGTGTGTAAACACTAGATCAGATGATAGAATGATTACTAAGGATAGTGATCATAAGGTTTTGATGAATTATTACACTAGATTGATTGGAATGTATTTGGACAACAGTGGAAAACACAACAATCCGGATAAAAGAAACGTTAAAAGCGCACATTTAAAACTACGTTATACATTAAAAAATAAAAAGTGAGATCTAAAAAAAAAAGACCTAAAAATATGAAAATGACATTTTTACAATCCTAATGATAAAATAAAATTTATAGAAAAATAAAATTATTTTTAAAACTATTTATCTAATTATTATTAATTAAAAACTAATTTTAACTAATTAATATTAGCCTAAAATACAAGAAAATAGGAAATAAAGCTAGAAAAATAAAATTATGACTTGGAAAAATCTAAAATATCAAAAGAGAATTTTAAAAACTAATTTTGTATTTTTCTGAATATTTTTGTATTTTTTATGAGTTAAAAACTATTTAAAACTACTTAAATTACTTAAAAATACAAATTTAACTAAGAAAAATCTGGAAAAATATTTTTTTGGCTTTTTATATTTATCTTATCCTAAGAAAAATGAAAAATTATTTTTTTGAACCTTTTCTGAATTAATTGTATTAAATGCTAATTAAAAAGTGCTAAAAAGTAATTAAAATGCAGAAAAATAGCAAACAGGCTTGGAAAAATCTGAAAAATTCAAGAAAAGTCTAAAATAATATAGAGAATCTAGGAAAAATGGAAAAACATGTACTTGTGTGCAAGAATTTGAAACTGCTATGCAAAGTGCTTTAGAATAAGCACTTGAAATAAGCCACAAACCACAATTAAGCACAAACTGTCTGAAGCTATAAAGCGCTAAAAGTAACCAAAGCGCAACAATTATTACACAAGCTTTAACCTCTGATTTTCAACTAACAGTTTGAGGTTTGAGCTTATGAGCTAAAACAGGGCTGGGGTCTACTTTGCTGACTTAAGCTCGGGCTACACAATAAGCTAAAAATGGAAACAAAAGTGGGAACCTCAAGAGAGGACACGGCTAACTATGTCTAAACCAAAGATGAGCCAAAGATGAGCTCAATTGAACCTGTGCAAAATTTGCACAAACCATGCAAACTCAGTGTATCTTTGAGTCAATGCCTAGAGGCATTTGTACCATTTTGAACAACCATTTTGAAGCTTATGAAAAATTCACAAAAATACACAAAAATGATAATAAGAAAGTGGACCAGTAGAAGTTATAGAATCCAGAGTTTGACATGATTTGGCCCAAAACTGAGTCCATGAAAATTCATCTCAGATGGGCCAAAACTGAGTTTTTGCAAATTGACTTTTGAATAAAGAAATGGAAAGTTGACTAATTTGAGATTTGCAACCAATTCAAGGACTGAATATGATGTTTAATGGTGAAATGAAACTAGTACAAGCTATCCCTATGTATTTTAAACATAAAACAAGATTTTGATCTTGCAAAATCCCAACAGATTTGCTAGTGAGACAGATCTATATTGAAATTGACTTATGTGGTTTGCTTGGCAAAATGAAAGCAATTTGAGTATATTGGGGATACACAGAGCATAAACCAACATACATCACCAACTACACTAACTTCAATACAGTTTAAGAGCAAATCAAACACACCTTTAAAAGCATATGCAATTAACAACAAGCTAAAAACTTAGCGGCTAAAAATTAATGATCAAACTAAGTCCATATATCCTAAATACAGCTCAATTAACAAATAAAAAACAACCTAGACCACAAGAACAGATTTTTGCAATTAAACTTGGAATTAACTTACAAATGTCCTTAGCCACAATGGCTTGAAACAACACCCCAATGAACCTCTAACCTATTTTGATGAACCCATTAACTCAGAATCAACCCAAAGCTAGCACTGCTTCACCCATTAACCATATCTGCATCATTTTTGCCTCATTTTGACTTTTGTTGACCAATATCCAAAATTGATTGAAACTTAAACTTAAGCTTATAAAAAGCTATGAGAAGCTCATATAAGCTTATTGGAGCTGAGAAGCAAGCTATTTGAAGCTTTTGTATGAGAATTTGAAATGGAAAATTTCAATGAAACTTGAAAGATTCTTAATATAAACTTGAATTTATAATTGGAAATAGTTTATAATGATACAATACTCTTAGTTTGATACAAAGAAACAAAACATTACAGATTTTACACTAAATTAAAAGCTTTAAATTAAAAACGACATTGATGATAAATAAAACTACTAGACTCCTTTTCTCTTGCTTCCCAGCTTCTTTTATAATCCAACTTCTCTCTCTACGAACAGTTCCCAGCAATTTTCTTGACCTTTGGATGTCTTAGAGTGATCATGGCCGTTTGATTGGTTTTTGGCCAATTTGAGATTATCAAGCGGGAGGTTGAGTGAGGGGATAAGAGGTGCATTAAATGCATCTTGGAAGGTAGTTGAAGGTGGGGGGACATGGAAAATGTAAAGGTGAGGAGGGGGGATGGGAGTTAGATTTGCGAGAGAAGCAGTTGAGAAGAAGGAAAAAAAAATGAAGCGTTTGTTTGTTTATTTGGATAATATATGCGGGGTCCAAAATGCATAGGGTCACAATGGTTTGGCAGGGTCATAAGGGTTATGACATGGGTCAAGGGCTTGTAAAGGTTTAATAAACAAGGACTTGATGTGCAATTTCTGAAATTCAAGGACCTAGGTACGCCATTTTCACAAAGTTGTTCCAAGGGAAAAAAAGTGACAAGTTTCAATAGTACAAGGACCAAACTTGACATTTTCAATTTTCCAGGGGCCATTTTTGCCAATTTTGAAACTTGGAGGACCAAACTTGTAATTTCTCAAAACTTTTGATATTTTTCACCAAAGGACTAATTTTGACAAGTTATGATTTTAAAAGGACCTTTGGTGACTTTTCTTTTGAAATTAAAGCTCAGGGACTATTTCTGACAATTTTTTTGAAACTTGGGGTGAAGCGCCAATTATGCAAACTTTGCTCATTTTTCATCCGATTTTAAACATTTTGCATCTGAAACATATAAAATGCAATTTTGAGATATTTTCAGTATTTTGATGCATTTTTGAGCATTTTTAAGCGTTTTGCGATTCAGATTGACCCAAAAATGATGAGTATTTACACACTTATCAATCCCCACACTAAACTATTGCTAGTCCCTAGCAATCTTTTGAGAAAACTTAATGGATTTGAATCTCTTTACCAAAAGCCATTACTTCAGGAGTAGCCAAATGTTTCAGTTCAAGTAAGAACCATGGTACATCATAACCATGTGATTTTGAGCAAACCACCAGCTTCCAACGGATTTGATTTGTCTTTACCGAAGAATTCGTTTGCTTTCTGGACTAGCCAACTCTTAGATAAATTATCAGTATTATCTTTGGTGAGCTGATTACCAATTATGGATTTCCATTTGCCTTTACCACAAGCCATAAACTTGCGGGCTAGCCAACTTTTCACTAGTTTAAGGATATGGTGTGTTTAATACCATACAATTTTGGGCAAATTGCAAGCCGGCCAACCGGATTTGAGATATCTTTACCAAGACGTTTGCTCTGGATTAGCCAATCCTTTTGTTTATTAGACAAGGCGGACTGATAACCAATTGAGTAAGTGTAGAACACTTACCCCAAAAAAAAAATTTTGGCCAAAAACGGGGAAATTGGGTGGATAATACATGATAAAATTCGTGAGAATTCCCCCACACTTAGAAATGAATATTGCCCTCAATATTCAAAGTACCGGCGTTATGGGGCCAAACAAAGAACGTAAAAGGGAAATACTATGGCCATTTTTTTTTTTTTTTTTTTTAGATATATATATAACATGTGGGGCAACTCCCCACACTAGGGTGGTAGAACAGAGAAAGAAGACAGAAATATGGGTGAAACCCATATGGTGTGTGCTACTGTTTTTGATTCCCGAGTCGCTAGCTTGACTCGACCCCGCATTCATTGGTTCATGGGGAAGTAAGTGGAAGAGACAATCTCCATCGGACTTTCATTCAAGATGTTTGTATAAACATTGAAGTACGTGAAAGTTCCACACCGATGAGATATACATAGAACCGGCTCAAAAATGATAAATGAAAATGCCGAGATCAAAAATAGTGTCCTCATTCCCAAAGGAAAAAAGGGAACGAGAAACCACACCATCTGTGAAAAATGGAATAAAGATATGCATCACAATGCAATCCCATTCTTCATTAGTGAGGAGTAAATCACCATTTGTTAGATTTTTAAGCTTAGACTTGAAGCTTGTATTGTGATTGGCAACAAAATTTTAGGAGAGCTGGAAACGGTTCTTCAATCACAGATTTTCAAGAAAGAGGATGTCTCCCCGAATCAAAGTAAGTATTGTCAACCACGTAGGAATTGACTCATCACTAAGAAAATCATCGACTTCCTTCCAAAATTTGTCATCTTCCTTATCCGGAGTGAGAGAAGAAATGGAAGAGTCGGAAATGGGACAAGAAGCGAGTGGATGATCATTATATAGGAGATTTCTAGTTTCTCCAAGATCGGCTTCGAAATCAAAGAGATCATCGTCACTTTCGATGAAAGTGGTGATGTGAGTGAGTTCATCGGTGAACTCCTCAAGAAGAGGATCAGATTGTGGGAGTGATGCCTCGACATACTCAATGTCTCCATAAGATTTACAATCATCGCTAAAATCGGAGAAAGTCTCAAAATGATCATTTGAACACTCAAGAGGGAAAGAAGAATCACACATATGATCGAGAATTCCCTGTGACTCTCTCGATTGGGACAAGGTCCTCAACACTCGACTTTATAAATTGGTCCTTCCTTTTTGAACAGTGTCAAGAAGCTCATCCCCATGTTTAGAGAGTGAGTGGGAATATCGGGTGTGATAACAACAGATTGAGGGAGTTTAGAAGGACTAGCATACATATGTTTTATACTTTCCATTTGTTCTTCGACTAGTAATTCCATCATAGTCTTTTTCTCCCCGATTTTTTCATGGAATGAGTTTCAACTGATGAACTTGATGAACCATTATAAAATTGTAGGATATCAAGGATATCTTCATCATCATCGCCATCGAATGAAACGGAATCGAGAGCTAGATACATTTGTCGCTTTTGCAATTGATTCCCTAATAGATTTTTCAAAGGCAATTTGGGAATCTAATTTAGCACCGCTCTTCGCTAACAAAACTTCCATGGATTTTTCATTTGGATTATCTTGGGAGTGTTTAGATTCCTTCAAATCTTTCACTAAATCCAAAAGATCAAGGAGAAGATTCTGAGGAAGTGGCTCAGCCGGGTATCTGTAGAGGTTGGTCATGATACGAAGAGCCGTAATCGCTACAAGGAAATGGATTCCTTGTTTGACAATCCGAGCTAGAGTGAGGATCTCCACAATACTCACAAATAAAGAAACCGTGCGGCCGTGGAGTGGTATGTGTTGTAGTCATAATTGTTATCGTGAACCGCTCATAGACAAGCGTGTTTCCTGATTGACAATCGAACCGGAATGTGAACCACCACAGCATTCACCACAAGATAAAACTGCTTGAGTCTCACAGTGTGGTAGTGATGGAATAAATCATGTGTTATGGTAGGAATAGGGATCCGGTTATAGACCCGCTTCCGATTCCACCATGCTACAAATGGGGCAATTGCCACCATTATAAGGACCACCACACCATTGACAACCAAGAGGGTGAGGATAAGACATAGAAAGAATCAAATGGTTTTAGAGGGTAAGAAATGAAGAATCAAAAGGGTAAGAGGGTAAAGAGGAATATTTTTGGTATTTTTGAAAAACATGATGTAAAAACAAAGAATGAAAATATTTTTGGTGTTTTTAACACTTTAGGAAAAATGCTAATGAACTTTTGATTTTCTCGATAACTTTACAAAAACTTTTACAAATGGTGTGATATGTGCGAGAATGGGTCCAAATAGGCTTAACACACGCCAAAGCCTCAAGCGCCAAAATTTGATCCTCGCGGTTGAAAACATAAGCTACCTCACAAGCTAGCCACTTGTGAATGGCTAACCGTAAGAAGCTTAAAACTGCTAAAACACAAATACAATGAAGATCAGAGAATATAATGAATTCCCGGGTCGTTAAGTCCCACGGAGACTCAATGGTGTGTAAACACTAGATCAGATGATAGAATGATCACTAAGGATAGTGATCAGTAAAGGTTTTGATGAATTATTACACTACTGATTGATTGGAATGTATTTGGACACAGAATTGGAAAACACAACAATCAGATAAAAGAAACGTAAAACGCACATTTAAAAACTACGTATACGTAAAAAAATAAAAAGTGAGATCTAAAAAATAAAAGACCTAAAAATATGAAAATGACATTTTTACAATCCTAATGATAAAAGAAAATTTATAGAAAAATAAAATTATTTTTAAAACTATTTATCTAATTATTATTAATTAAAAACTAATTTTAACTAATTAATATTAGCCTAAAATACAAGAAAATAGGAAATAAAGCTAGAAAAATAAAATTATGACTTGGAAAAATCTAAAATATCAAAAGAGAATTTTAAAAACTAATTTTGTATTTTTCTGAATATTTTTGTATTTTCTATGAATTAAAAACTATTTAAAACTACTTAAATTACTTAAAAATACAAATTTAACTAAGAAAAATCTGGAAAAATATTTTTTTGGCTTTTTATATTTATCTTATCCTAAGAAAAATGAAAAATTATTTTTTTGAACCTTTTCTGAATTAATTGTATTAAATGCTAATTAAAAAGTGCTAAAAAGTAATTAAAATGCAGAAAAATAGCAAACAGGCTTAGAAAAATCTGAAAAATTCAAGAAAAGTCTAAAATAATATAGAGAATCTAGGAAAAATGGAAAAACATGTACTTGTGTGCAAGAATTTGAAACTGCTATGCAAAGTGCTTTAGAATAAGCACTTGAAATAAGCCACAAGCCACAATTAAGCACCAAACTGATACAGAAGCTATAAACTGCTAAAAGTAACCAACTGCAACAATTATTACACAAGCTTTAACCTCTGATTTTCCAACTTAACAGATTTGAGGATTTGAGCTTATGAGCTAAAAACAGGCCTAGGGGTCTACTTTGCAGCTTAAGCTCAGGCTACACAATAAGCTAAAAATGGAAACAAAAAGTGGGAACCTCAAGAGGACCTGGCTAACTATGTCTAAACCAAAGATGAGCCAAAGATGAGCTCAATTGAACCCTGTGCAAGGGCTGCACAAACCCTGTGCAAACTCAGTGTATGCTGAGTCAATGCACAGGGCATTTGTGCCCATTTTGAACAACCATTTTGAAGCTTATGAAAAATTCACAAAAATACACAAAAATGATAATAAGAAAGTGGACCAGTAGAAGTTATAGAATCCAGAGTTTGACATGATTTGGCCCAAAACTGAGTCCATGAAAATTCATCTCAGATGGGCCAAAACTGAGTTTTTGCAAATTGACTTTTGAATAAAGAAATGGAAAGTTGACTAATTTGAGATTTGCAACCAATTCAAGGACTGAATATGATGTTTAATGGCGAAATGAAACTAGTACAAGCTATCCCTATGTATTTTAAACATAAAACAAGATTTTGATCTTGCAAAATCCCAACAGATTTGCTAGTGAGACAGATCTATATTGAAATTGACTTATGTGGTTTGCAGGCACAAAATGAAGACAGATTTGAGTATATTGGGGATACACAAGCATAAACCAACATACATCACCCACTACACTAACTTCAAATACAGTTTAAAGAGCAAATCCAAACACACCTTTAAAACTGATATGCAATTAACAACAAGCTAAAAACTTAACTGGCTAAAAATTAATGATCAAACTAAGTCCATATATCCTAAATACAGCTCAATTAACAAATAAAAAACAACCTAGACCACAAGAACAGATTTTTGCAATTAAACTTGGAATTAACTTACAAATGTCCTTAGCCACAATGGCTTGAAACAACACCCCAATGAACCTCTAACCTATTTTGATGAACCCATTAACTCAGAATCAACCCAAAGCTAGCCTTTGCTTCACCCATTAACCATATCTCAAGATCATTTTTGCCTCATTTTGACTTTTGTTGACCAATATCCAAAATTGATTGAAACTTAAACTTAAGCTTATAAAAAGCTATGAGAAGCTCATATAAGCTTATTGGAGCTGAGAAGCAAGCTATTTGAAGCTTTTGTATGAGAATTTGAAATGGAAAATTTCAACAAGAAGCTTGAAACTTGAATTCTTAATATAAACTTGAATTTATAATTGGAAATAGTTTATAATGATACAATACTCTTAGTTTGATACAAAGAAACAAAACATTACAGATTTTACACTAAATTAAAAGCTTTAAATTAAAAACGACATTGATGATAAATAAAAACTACTAGACTCCTTTCTCTTGCTTCCCTTAGCTTCTTTTTATAATCCAAACTTCTTCTCTCTCTCTTCTGAACAGTTCCCAGCAATTTTCTTGACCTTTGGATGTCTTAGAGTGATCATGGCCGTTTGATTGGTTTTGGCGCCAATTTGAGATTATCAACTGGGAGGTTGAGTGAGGGGATAAGAGGTGCATTAAATGCATCTTGGAAGGTAGTTGAAGGTGGGGGGACATGGAAAATGTAAAGGTGAGGAGGGGGGATGGGAGTTAGATTGTTGCAGAGAAGCAAATAGAAGCAGGAAAAATGGCGGTTTGTTTGTTTGACCGATATTAATAATGCCAGGGGGTCCAAAATGCATAGGGTCACAATGGTTTGGCAAGGGGTCACAAGGGTTATGACATGGGTCAAGGGCTTGTAAAGGTTTAATAAACAAGGACTTGATGTGCAATTTCTGAAATTCAAGGACCTATTTGCCATTTTCACAAAGTTGTTCCAAGGGACAAAAAGTGACAAGTTTCAATAGTACAAGGACCAAACTTGACATTTTCAATTTTCCAGGGGCCATTTTTGCCAATTTTGAAACTTGGAGGACCAAACTTGTAATTTCTCAAAACTTTTGATATTTTTCACCAAAGGACTAATTTTGACAAGTTATGATTTTAAAAAGGACCTTTGGTGACTTTTCTTTGAAATTAAAGCTAGGGACTATTTCGACAATTTTTGAAACTGGGGACTAAACCGCCAATTATGCAAACTTTGCTCATTTTTCATCCGATTTTAAACATTTTGCATCTGAAACATATAAAATGCAATTTTGAGATATTTTCAGTATTTTGATGCATTTATGAGCATTTTTAAACGTTTTGCAGTTCAAATTGACCCAAAAATGATGAGTATTTACACACTCATCAATGACTTAGTTGAAAGTCAAATGATAGAAGGTCAAGAAATAATTAATAATAACAAGGAAGATGAACCATTAAATAAAGAAATTGTCATCATCAAAGAATCTAAAAGTCATCCTTTAGAAAAAGTCATAGGACTACTCAATCAAAGAACCTTAAGGTCACAAGCCCAAAATCAAAGTAATTATTTTTGCTTTGTATCCACCATTGAACCAAAAACCATAAATGAAGCAATAAAAGATGAATCATGGGTTATTGCCATGCAAGAAGAATTAAACCAATTAGTTAGAAATGATGTTTGGAAATTAGTTCCAAAACCTAAAGATCAAACTATAATTGGAACAAAATGGGTTTTTCGAAATAAGATGGATGAAAATGGGATAGTATCTAGAAACAAAGCTAGGCTTGTAGCGCAAGGTTATAATCAACAAGAGGGAATTGATTATGATGAAACTTATGCACCGGTTGCTAGGCTTGAGTCTATTAGAATATTGCTTGCTTATGCATGTGCCTATGATTTTAAATTATTTCAAATGGATGTTAAAAGTGTCTTTCTTAATGGGTTTATTAACGAAGAAGTGTATGTTGCTCAACCTCCCGGTTTCACCGACTTTGAGAAACCACATCATGTCTTCAAACTCAAGAAAGCATTGTATGGTCTTAAGCAAGTACCAAAAGCTTGGTACTAATCGACTTAAGACTTTCCTTATTGATAACAAATATACTATGGGATTAGTAGATAATACTCTCTTTACCAAGAAAAAGGAATCACATATTATCATTGTTCAAATATACGTTGATGACATTATATTTGGATCAACTTGTCAAGAACTATGTGATGATTTCTCTAAAATCATGCACGACGAGTTTGAAATGAGTATGATGGGTGAGTTAAATTTCTTTCTAGGACTTCAAATAAAACAACTAGAAGATGGCATATTTTTAACCAATCTAAATATATAAAAGACATGCTTTAGAAATTTGGTCTTGAAGATTCCAAACCAACTAAAACACCCATGTCCTCGGACACTAAACTAACCAAGGATGAGGAAGGTGAATCCGTAGATAACACTAAATATAGAGGAATGATTGGTAGCCTACTCTATCTTACGGCTAGTAGACCCGACATTATGTTTAGTGTTTGTCTATGTGCTCGCTTTCAAGAAAACCCAAAGGCATCACACTTAGAAGCTGTAAAAAGGATTTTTAGATACATTAAGGGAACAACGTGTTTAGGATTATGGTATCCCAAAGGAACCGGTGTAGAAACCATAGTGTATGCCGACTCGGATCATGCCGGTGACTATGTCGATAGAAAAAGTACAAGTGGTATTTGCACTTTTGTTGGACATTGTCTCACCTCATGGTTTGCAAAGAAGCAAACGGCCCTGACCATCTCAACTACTGGGAAGCCGAAGCACGCCTCACCGGAAAAGGCATGTCAACAAGCTCTTTGGATGAAGCAAGCGCTCGTAGATTATGGAATTCATCTCAACGACATTGTGATACTTTGCGACAACAAAGGAGCCATCGATCTAAGCAAGAATCCCGTTCAACATGCTCGTACAAAACATATTGAAATCCGCCATCACTTTCTTCTCGACAATGTTCAAAAAGGAAACATTTCAATCAAGAAAGTATCCTCCAAGACAACATTGCCGACATCTTAACTAAGCCTCTTAAACGAGAACCTTTTAATCTTCTTAGACTTGGTTTAGGGTTAATGGAACCAAACATGTAGGATAAACATAGCCCAAAACATTAGAATAGTCAAAACAAAATAAATTTGTCTTGTACCACTCAGAGACACGGCACCAAACGATAACAAAGACGGAACCAAAATTTTGGTACCGCCCGTCCGTGGTGTCTACGAAGCAAAACTGCTATATACAAATCATCCTCTTCCTCAAAACCCACTTTACCAAAACGTGTAAAACTTAAACCAAGCTCATTATTGTCATCTTCCAACTCACTAATCAATGAAGATAACATCATTGTAAGTATCCTAACTACATTTCATCTCTTAATTATGAGTCTAGGATTCTTATTTATGCACAAAACTATCACAAATCATTACATGGGGTTCTATGTATGCTTTTATACCAAATATGAATTCAATTGGCAAATTGCATAACTAGTCATTAAAATTAGGTACTACATTATCATATTGCATAAACAAATCATGCTTCCCACTAATTGATAGATAATGAATATAAGGCCCTATTCAAACAACCAAACACCCCATGTCAAAAATTTTGAAAAGCTTCTCACTTGTAGGAAAACAATTTTCATTGCTAATACAAATAGAAACGTTAAATTTTCATCACTTGCATGCTCTTGAATACTAAAGGTATTGCATAACTAATATGCATTCCCGGGTATATTCAAATGAAGCCACATTGAATTAGGAGCATTTGGGTTATCTCATGGTATTTGCCAAACACCCCACTAAAACCATCTTTGTGCATAAAATGAGTCGAGATAACCGCAACTCCAAATTGTTTTCATATAGGCACACACTAGAACCAAAAACGTTAAAACTTATTCTCATTTTTAACATATTAACTCTTGTCCTTAGGAATAACCATGGTAGCCGCAAGATTCTATGATCACAAAGACACCCTTAACTACATTCCCAAACACCACAAAACCAAAGGACTTACCAAAGAACAAGTAGAAATATTTAGGGTCTAGAATCAAGGTATTTCCATGAGGGTAGAACCATTCACTCATCCTTCCTTGAAAACACCAACCTTCGTGAAGAACTAGCCGCCATTCATTTCGATTGTCTTCTTGACATCGATGAACCAATTTGTCCTAGGTTTGTGTTAGAATTCTATGCTAGTGTGACCGGCTTTAGTGATGAAGACGATGATGAATTTTGTCTTAGGTTTAGAATTAATCAAAACGACTACACCATCACCTTAGCCAATTTTGCTCAAGTGCTAGGAATTCCCAACCGAGGAACTTGTCTCTACTCGGATAAATGGTCACTCACCGCTCTTGATGCTATCAATGACCGCTCTCTACCCTACCAAACCCGTTTGGCCGACAAGGATGTCATCCGTGAACACCTTTTAACCCAAAAAGTGATACAACCCGAGTTACCCGAAAGGGAAAAGAAGTAAACCGAGATCCATATGGAATGGAGCTAAATGAACTTAAGCCCGAATTTAAGAAATGGGAGGAGCTACTTAGAGCCAACGTCATTAGCACCATAGGAAATAGGGATCATATTAACGCTTGCCTTTGTCATATGCTCTACAACTTGTCCACTCGTCAACCATTCAATTTAGCCTACTACATAGCTAGGAGAATGATTGATATTCCAACTCAAGGATCGGTTGCTCTTCCATACGGGATGCTCCTCACCCGTCTCTATAGAAACTTTGCACCAATTCCACCAACACCAAAAGGGATGCACCTTCACTATGAGCTCATCCCTCACATCTTTGTACCTTTGAGTGATGCACGAGTTGCTAAGACAAAAGGCAAAAGAGCAAAACCTCCAACTCCATCATCATCATCATCAAATAGCTTCGAGGATGGTCTTCCAAGCTCTCGCCTTCCGCCTCATGAGTATTATGCGTCTCTTCCCGAAATAGAGAATGAATCAACGGAGTTCAAGCAAACTAAGGGAATGTTCAAGTGCCTTGGTAGGATGATGAACAAGATTTACAAGAAGTTGGACAAATAAGGGTACTTTTAAGGAGCGTTTGGAACAATACATTATCATTAATGTTTGATACAATTTAGTTGTTTTTATTATGTAGGATGATAATATAACCTGAAACAATGGTGAATGCTAACAATTTCATGCCGGGGGATAGCGCAAGTATGCTATCAAATTTTACCCATTTTCACTATAATGTGAAAATCAATAAGCCTTGCTCAAAATACATGTTCCACTATGTTTATATATATGTTATTTGCTTTTCCTAACTAGAAATGTTTAGTATAACATGTTTTGAGAAGAATTTCAGGTTTCGAAAAGTCCCCGACACCTAAAAACGTACTCTGTCCATTTTTATGCGCTTCCACGGATCGGGACGGCACCATAATTTTGGTACCGTCCTTTATGTATTTTGGTACCGCCGCATTGTGACAGGACCAGACGGCACCCTTTTAGGGTACCGTCGTATAGTTTTGGTGCCGTGGATCCTCCGGTAATTTTCTCAATTTCGACTCTTTCGTGATTCCAAATTATCTTCCATCACTTATAAATCAATCTCAACTAGTTTATACTGTTATTAGAACTAGTATAATTCACTAAGGTATATAAGAAATCCATTTCCCACCAAAATTCAAAAATTTTAAAAATCCACCCAATGAGCCCTTTGGCATAAAGGAAGGAACCAAATTTTTGGTACCTTCAAATTCGTGGGTGATCTGAATATTAGGAAATTCCACTCATTAGAACACATTTATTGCAAATCTTTTCTTCTTCACTCCATATCTCTTGAATGGCTTGACTTGGGTGATATGACTAGCATTCAACCCACTTCCAAATCATTAGGAACCTCATCTCTTCAATGGTTTAACATCAAATCAAACACATTTCTCCATAATTTTTCACTTCTATAAATTGAGAGGTTTTACCATGATCATCCTCACACCCTCTTCACTCTTACTACTATCTAGCAAAGCAAAACCTAAGTTAAAAATGAATAAGTCATCTCCAAAACCTTGCAAGAAGACCGCTAGAATTAGCGTAAGGCCTTGTTGCTTTGTTCATCTTAGCTCATCATCCGAGTCTTCTCCACTCACAATCTCATCTCCCATTAGAGATGATACAAGCCTTACCTTAGCTACACCCAATACATCACACATTGTGATCACCACTCCACCACCAACAAAAACACCTACTTCACCTCCACCAGCACCCATCCAAACATCCAAAACACCCTCACCACCTTCACCAAGGTCTCCAACTCTCATTCCTATGGAGTTATTCTCAACTCCACCAACATCACCGAATCCTTTCCTAGAGGACTTGGAAGACTTGCCTCCTAGGCCAAGTCATCCACCACCATTGCCATCATTTGACTCCATTGAGCGGATGGCTCATGAGTCACCTCGGTCATCCCTTGACCCAAACGCCCCATTAGGGCCTAAACCTCTTTTCTTCCACCCCATCCACAAAGACATTCATGGTCCTTTGTATGGGGATCATTCACTCCCTACATCAATGTCACCTCATCTTGAGGACATTGAGGAGTGTATGTGGGATACCAATCCCACTAGAGAGGAGATTCAAAACGAACTCCACAACCTCCACCAAATCAAAGGCATGGTGGACACTCACTTGAGTGAGACAATGCAAATGCAAAGTGCTTTGCTTGCTTCCATCATGACCACCCCAAACATTTCCACCAACACCAACACATCCACCATTCCACCACCACAACCTCCCCAAACATACTACCCTCCAAGGCATGGTTGCTCAACTTGTGAGCAAACGGGCCAAACCGTGGAAAGGACCCAGATTATGGTCCATGACTTCCAAGAAGAAATGAGGTTCATCCTTAACCACATCCTTGAGCGCGCTTTTCCCATCCACCATCACAATAGGATGGTTTTAAACTAGTCTTTTAGTTTATTTTTCTTCTTAGGATAATTTTTACTTGTACTAAAAACACATCATTGTGTTCTCTTTTCATGATCTTTACTCATGAAAAATTTTAACTAATGAATGTTGTTTATTATATTGTTGGTGTCATTACATAGTGTTTGGAAATGCTTGTGAATGATCATTATTACTAACATTTTTTTGTAGCTTTATTTTCACAATCCATGAATCTTCCCATTAAAGCACCCAATTTAGGGGGAGCTTTGAACAAGGAGGAGATAATAGCTCGGCTCATTACATTCAAGATAGCCTCTTCTTTTTGTTGAGACAAAAAGGGGAGAAAATATAGAACTTTGAAATTATTTATATTTGACTTTTCTAAAAAAAGTCAAACTGCATACATTTGACTTCCTAAAAGTCAAACAGAACCCTCATTGATAATACTTGACTTTTCCTAAAAGTCAAACGCATACTTTGACTTTCTAAAAGTCAACATCATGCATCAACTAGTGAATACTTTGACTTTCATAAATAGTCAAACATCATACACTTGCATTATCATTCTCTTTTCAAGTTCTAAAACTAATATTTTTATAACTCTTGTACAAACTTTGTATCTTTTATAAAAATAAAATTTATATTTTGTCCTCAACAAAAAGGGGGAGATTGTTAATACAAATATTGTCATTAAACGTTATTTATATTTTTTATCTTTACCTAAGTTTTGTTAACGACAAAAGTAAATTTAATTTGTATAAAAGCTTAAAGCTTGTCAAGTTTAATAGATATTAAAACAAGCTTTTTCAAATAATATATTCATCATTCAAGCATTTACATTTATGATTAGTAACATCTTGATATGACTCTAATCATTATGTATGATAGTAGTTTTTAGAATGTGTTAGGTTCTTAAAACCAAACACTACTTATGTACTTGCATATTTCTAAAAATAGAAATACAACTTATGACATCATGTAATGCATCATGGAAATCATTGGTAAACTGTAAACTGTAAAAATAGAAATACAACTTATGACATCATGTAAAACCAAACACTACTTATGTACTTGCATATTTCTAAAAATATAGTTTTTATAACTAAATGTAAACTCACTTGGTAAACTGAGGCGATGACAAAAGTGAGTACACCGAGGTGTAGTGTAATGCTTTACCCTTGACCTATTGTGAATGATATGATACGTAATGAGTTATGATGTAATGTTATGCATGCATTTCGTATGTTATTTATACCATTTGCGAGTTTTGAAAATAATACTTATCGTCGAAAAATACTCTTTTGACGTCTTGACCATTCTTAAATCACTTTACAAGTATTTACATCAAAATGTCATCCTACAATGGTTTTATAATGATTTATAGTGAAATTATCACTTTTCGTCAGTAAAATAGTGTCGCCGGAAATTTCATGAAAGTGACAAAAATGGCTTCAAAAACTAGTCGTAAAATGGTGTACGTATTCGAACGTTAGGAAACTTAACTCGACGGTTTTGGAAAGTTTGTATCAAAATCTAGAAGTTTCAGTTCAGGAGTTTTCGTCATAGAGGTCTCGAACATAAAAATAATAAAGGTTAAAGATAGTGATTTTGTCTAATTATGGCTCAAAAAGTGAGTTTCGGCCAAGTTTAAACAACCGTAATTAATTTATTACAACTCCGCTATACAAACGGTTTGTCGTTTTGAAAAATATGCTCGGTGATCTTGATTTTATTAGAAGACATTTCGTTCCAAAAAGTTCTACATCATAGATAAAACAAACCTCCAACATGGTCGTTTTAGTTACCGTAACACTTGTCTCGTAAAAATAATATAGTTTTACTAAAAATAATAGTTACGCAATTTTATGAAAATGGCGTGCATATCTTAGTCGTTTCAAACCGCTTTCTAACATTATAATACGTCCTTAGCTTCAGATCGAAGTATACTAATATATTTTTGATAAGTCGAAATAATTTGTAAAGCTTAGGACTCGCTTTTGACTCGCATACAAAATAAAAACATGTTGCTGAAATTTTTCAGAAAATATATATTTCGTCGTCAACTTGAAAAATTCATAACTTCTTCGTTATAACTCCGCTTTAACCGCTCAAGCCGCCACGGATTCGTTTTAAAGTATATTTTCTAAATATCAAGGCCAAAATTTCGTGCCTACTGTCGGATTTTCCAGAAAATCAAAATAAGGACAGACCACTTTTTATACTTATCGAAAATAGTTTTTCTCGTACTAAACCTATTCTAATCCCTTCAAATCAACTCCAAAGCTAATCTAATCCTACCATACACCTTCTTAGGGTGTCATGGGTTCCTAAACATCATCAAGACCAATATATAACAAGGGATAATTATAGGATGACTTTATATATATATAACTCTAAAAATCATGTAAAATGGTATAAATCAACATAAGTCATGCATGTTTGCACCAAATATAAAGAAATAAATATGAAATGAAGATGAAACATGAAAAATGTAAATGATATGCTTACAAGTGACTATGATGAGGTGCAAAGAACCAAGGTTAAACCTAAACACTCTAGGTTTTTATTTCAAAACCTTAATAAGAGTATTATCTAGATTGTAAAAACACTTGAGCTTGAAAAAATTGATGATCCCTTGTGAAAACCTCTTGATGGCCGGTTTTTAATGGAGAAGAACAAGAGAGAAAGAGTTTTGATAGTGTGTGAATTATTGGATGTGAATGAATGAATTATGAATGGAGATTGTGTATAAGTATAACCAAGTAAGAAAAAACTACCAATCAATAAATGTTTACCCACTCTTGACTCATCCCCCCCCCTAAGGCCGGTTTTGGGGGAAGATGTTTTCCCACATATATTTTTTTTTTCTTTTATGCATATGTATAAAATGTGTATATAAAGTGTAAGTAAAAAGGGATTTAAGTAAGGATAGTTGGTAACTTGTGTATTTAAAGTAGTTTTAGCATCAAGTAAATTTTAATTGACCAAAGTAAAATATATTAAGATCATAGAAATTGTAAAAATATATTTCTTGTAAAATTTGAGAGATAAAATAATTATCGTGCAGTTTTTAAGAAAAACGTCGTAATAATATAAATTTAACGATTTATATACGAAATAAATTCAAAACACTAGTTAAACTCAAAATATAGTTTTTATAACTAAATGTAAGTATAAAAATATATCGGGATCATTTTAGAAGTAATGGATTAAATGTTCAAAATAATAATTCTACGCCATAACGCTTATTTAATATAAAATTTACGCTTAATGAAATGCAAAACCCATGCATGAACTAGTATGATGAATGTTGAGTTTGAGAAATGACCAAAAAATTGAGAATTGTGACATTCTTCCCATGTCAGAGGAATCACGTCCTCGTGATTCAATCGATGATACTATGGTTCAACCCCGACAAGGGTTCTAAAAGTTTATGCTTGTGTATGGTCTATATGATTATGTCAATGCTCATGCATACGAGTTACTCGTCCCACAAGGCACGCTCCCTGCTATCGTGAGCAATTCCCATCCTAAATACATGCTTATGATTAGGCTCGATGAGACAAGCTTTCCCATTCTCAAGCAAAATTTTAAAAAGACTTTTTGGTAACCCATTTTACTTAATCCCACAACTCATCAAACAAGAACCGCCATAACGATTAGGCTAAATCGGTTTAGTAACAACTTGATTCTAGCTTGATCTTTGCAACTCATCAAACAAGAACTGCCACGCGATCAAATGGAAACAAGTGGTTTGAAGAAAATCTCTTGAAAATTTGGCTCGACACGAATTGCTATACACATATGAGACTACTACCCCTTCATTGCATTATTCTTCCCGAATTAGACATAGGTGATCGTGCTATGTATAATTTAGGAGTAACTATGCAATGCTTGAACTAATCGTCTCATATGATGTTTGGTGTTGAGTCATAAGTTCGCATGTATAAGGAGTATGCACTTATAATGATATGATGAGATGCTATGATGATGTAGTTATAGTCTAGGGTCAATGATGCAACCTATTTCTCTATAATCGAAGCTCGATGCCAATCTGCTACACCCCCAAATTACTGCTTTTAAAATGAATGGAATTGGATCGATTGATCATAGCATCACAACGTAAGTAGTTATATTGAACGACCTAAAGTGTCGTTTGGAAAATACATCGCTTGATTTAATAAAACAATCAGAGTTTACAAAATGTAGGTCCCAAATGAAAATCAACTTGTGCGGAAATAAGTTTGTTACAATTCAAACGATGTTTTAAAAGTGCATAAATCCAGAGAGACGCAGTCGTCACCACGACTCTTATAATAAGTCCACATGCATGCCATGAAGTGTATGCCTTAGATACCTGAGATAAAACATGCTAAAAAGTGTCAACACAAAGGTTGTGTGAGTTCATAGAGTTTGTGTTGAAATGTAAAGCCTTTCAAAATCGTTTATGCAGCAAAGGCATTGTAAATCCACTCAGTTCCAAGTTCCGCCCATACAAAACTTGCAACCTGTGTGTTCACAACCCACTGCCAAAATGTATATAGTTTATGTTCAAGTGCATGATGCCAAATGAATTCACATTATAGTGCATGACTTAATGTATCAATAGTTCGATGAAAATCCCAAGACATTCAGCTCAATGATGTTCCCAAGACATTTAGCACAATAATAATCCCAAGACATTCAAATTTCAATGATAATCCCAAGACATTCAGATCAATGATAATCCCAAGACATTCAGCTCAATGATAATCCAAGACAAGACATTCAAATTTCAATGATAATCCCAAGACATTCATTTCAATGATAATCCCAAGACATTCGGCCCATGATTTATGATATAGGATATGACTAAACATTCGTTCAGCTTAAGGTGTAGTTTCAAATAATCATGATAGTCATAAAAATAGTTGAGCATGTATCTCCCCCAAAAGAAATTCATAATGCTTAAAAGAGTAGGGCTATGACTCACGGTAATTCATATAAGTTAAAGTACTTGTGAAAGTAAATGAAAACAGTTTGAGCATGTATCTCCCCTAAAAGTAGTATAAAAACAATTGTGGGCTATGAAAACTCACTTGGTAAACTGAGGCGATGACAAAAGTGAGTACACCGAGGTGTAGTGTAATGCTTTACCCTTGACCTATTGTGAATGATATGATACGTAATGAGTTATGATGTAATGTTATGCATGCATTTCGTATTTAAGTAGTTTGAAAATAATACTTATCGTCGAAAAATACTCTTTTGACGTCTTGACCATTCTTAAATCACTTTACAAGTATTTACATCAAAATGTCATCCTACAATGGTTTTATAATGATTTATAGTGAAATTATCACTTTTCGTCGTAAAATAGTGTCGTCGGAAATTTCATGAAAGTGACAAAAATGGCTTCGAAAAACTAGTCGTAAAATGGTGTACGCCGAACGTTAGGAAACGAACTCGACGTTTTTGGAAAGTTTGTATCAAAATCTAGAAGTTTCAGCCAGTGAGTTTTCGTCATAGAGGTCTCGAACATAAAAATAATAAAGGTTAAAGATAGTGATTTTGTCTAATTATGGCTCAAAAGTGAGTTTCGCCAAGTTTAAACAACCGTAATTAATTTATTACAACTCCGCTATACAAACGGTTTGTCGTTTTGAAAAATATGCTCGGTGATCTTGATTTTATTAGAAGACATTTCGTTCCAAAAAGTTCTACATCATAGATAAAAAAAGCCTCCAACATGGTCGTTTTAGTTACCGTAACACTTGTCTCGTAAAATAATATAGTTTTTCTGAAAATAATAGTTACGGCAATTTTATGAAAACGTGCATATCTTAGTCGCTTCAACCGCTTTCTCATGATAATATCGCCTTAGCTTCAGATCGAAGTATACTAATATATTTTGATAAGTCGAAATAATTTGTAAAGTTTAGGACTCGCTTTTGACTCGCATTAAAATAAAAACATGTTGTTGAAATTTTCAGAAAATATATATTTCGTCGTCAAACTTGAAAAATTCATAACTTCTTCGTTATAACTCCGCTTTAACCGCCTGCCGCCACGGATTCGCTTTAAAGTATATTTTCTAAATATCAAGGCCAAAATTTCGTGCCTACTGTCGGATTTTCCAGAAAATCAAAATAAGGACAGACCACTTTTTATACTTATCGAAAATAGTTTTTCTCGTACTAAACCTATTCTAATCCCTTCAAATCAACTCCAAAGCTAATCTAATCCTACCATACACCTTCTTAGGGTGTCATGGGTTCCTAAACATCATCAAGACCAATATATAACAAGGGATAATTATAGGATGACTTTATATATATATAACTCTAAAAATCATGTAAAATGGTATAAATCAACATAAGTCATGCATGTTTGCACCAAATATAAAGAAATAAATATGAAATGAAGATGAAACATGAAAAATGTAAATGATATGCTTACAAGTGACTATGATGAGGTGCAAAGAACAAGGTTAAACCTAAACACTCTAGGTTTTTATTTCAAAACCTTAATAAGAGTGTTATCTAGATTGTAAAAACACTTGAGCTTGAAAAATTGATGATCCCTTGTGAAAACCTCTTGATGGCCGGTTTTTAATGGAGAAGAACAAGAGAGAAAGAGTTTTGATAGTGTGTGAATTATTGGATGTGAATGAATGAATTATGAATGGAGATTGTGTATAAGTATAACCAAGTAAGAAAAAAAAACTACCAATCAATAAATGTTTACCCACTCTTGACTCATCCCCCTAAGGCGGTTTTGGGGAAGATGTTTTCCCACATATATTTTTTTTTTTCTTTTATGCATATGTATAAAATGTGTATATAAAGTGTAAGTAAAAAGGGATTTAAGTAAGGATAGTTGGTAACTTGTGTATTTAAAGTAGTTTTAGCATCAAGTAAATTTTAATTGACCAAAGTAAAATATATTAAGATCATAGAAATTGTAAAAATATATTTCTTGTAAAATTTGAGAGATAAAATAATTATCGTGCAGTTTTTAAGAAAAACGTCGTAATAATATAAATTTAACGATTTATATACGAAATAAATTCAAAACACTAGTTAAACTCAAAATATAGTTTTTATAACTAAATGTAAGTATAAAAATATATCGGGATCATTTTTAGAAGTAACGGATTAAATGTTCAAAATAATAATTTACGCGATAACGTTTATTTAATATAAAATTTACGCGTTTAATGTGAAATGCAAAACCCATGCATGACTAGTATGATGAATGTAGAGTTTGAGAAATGACCAAAAATTGAGAATTGTGACATTCTTCCCATGTCGAGGAATCACGCCCCGTGATTCAATCGATGATACTATGGTTCGAACCCACAAGGGTTCTAAAAGTTTATGCTTGTGTATGGTCTATATGATTATGTCAATGTTCATGCATATGAGTTACCGTCCCACAAGGTGCTTCCCGCTATCGCGTGAGCAATTCCCATCCTAAATACATGCTTTCTTATGATTAGGCTCGATGAGACAAGCTTTCCCATTCTCAAGCAAAATTTTTAAAAGACTTTTTGGTAACCGATTTTACTTAATCCCACAACTCATCAAACAAGAACTGCCATACGATTAGGCTAAATCGGTTTAGGTAACAACTTGTTTCTAGCTTGATCTTTGCAATTCATCAAACAAGAACTCACACGCGGATCAAACCGGAAACAAGTGGTTTGAAGAAAAATCTCTTGAAAATTTGGCTCGACACGAATTGTTACACATATGAGACTACTACTCCCTTCATTGCATTATTCTTCCTAATTAGACATAGGTGATCAGGCTATGTATAATTTAGGAGTAACTATGCAATGCTTGAACTAATCGTCTCATATGATGTTTGGTGTTGAGTCATAAGTTCGCATGTATAATGAGTATGCACTTATAATGATATGATGAGATGCTATGATGATGTAGTTATAGTCTAGGGTCAATGATACATCCTAGTTCTCTATAATCGGCTTCTCATGCCAATCTGTCACACCCCAAATTACCGTTTTGGTGCGGAATGGAATTCCGGGATTGACTGTCATAGCATCACAATCGTAGTTATATTGAACGACCTAAAGTGTCGTTTGGAAAACACATCGTTTGATTTAATAAAACAATCAGAGTTTACAAAATGTAGGTCCCAAATGAAAATCAATTAGTGCGGAAATAAGTTTGTTACAATTCAAACGATGTTTTAAAGTGCATATAACCAGAGAGACGCCACGTCACCACGACTCTTATAATAAGTCCACATGCATGCCATGAAGTGTATGCCTTAGATACTGAGATAAAACATGCTAAAAAGTGTCAACACAAAGGTTGTGTGAGTTCATAGAGTTTGTGTTGAAATGTAAAGCCTTTCAAAATCGTTTATGCAAAGAAAGGCATTGTAAATCCACTCAGTTCCAAGTTCCGCCCATACAAAACTTGCAACCGCTTGTGGTTCACAACCCACCGCCAAAATGTATATAGTTTATGTTCAAGTGCATGATGCCAAATGAATTCACATTATAGTGCATGACTTAATGTATCAATAGTTCGATGAAAATCCCAAGACATTCACCAATGATGTTCCCAAGACATTTAGCACAATAATAATCCCAAGACATTCAGCTCAATGATAATCCCAAGACATTCAGCCCAATGATAATCCCAAGACATTCACTCAATGATAATCCCAAGACATTCAAATTTCAATGATAATCCCAAGACATTCACTCAATGATAATCCCAAGACATTCAGGCCCATGATTTATGATATAGGATATGACTAAACATTCAGTCAGTTAAGCGGTAGTTTCAAATAATCATGATAGTCATAAAAATAGTTGAGCATGTATCTCCCCCAAAAGAAATTCATAACAGTTAAAAGAGTAGGGGCTATGACTCACGGTAATTCATATAAGTTAAAGTACTTGTGAAAGTAAATGAAAACAGTTTGAGCATGTATCTCCCCCAAAAGTAGTATAAAAACAATTAAAAGTGGGGCTATGAAAACTCACTTGGTAAACTGAGGCGATGACAAAAGTGAGTACACCGAGGTGTAGTGTAATGCTTTACCCTTGACCTATTGTGAATGATATGATACGTAATGAGTTATGATGTAATGTTATGCATGCATTTCGTATTTGCGAGTTTTGAAAATAATACTTATCGTCGAAAAATACTCTTTTGACGTCTTGACCATTCTTAAATCACTTTACAAGTATTTACATCAAAATGTCATCCTACAATGGTTTTATAATGATTTATAGTGAAATTATCACTTTTCGTCGTAAAATAGTGTCGTCGGAAATTTCATGAAAGTGACAAAAATGGCTCCGAAAAACTAGTCGTAAAATGGTGTACGTCGAACGTTAGGAAACGAACTCGACGGTTTTGGAAAGTTTGTATCAAAATCTAGAAGTTTCAGTTCAGGAGTTTTCGTCATAGAGGTCTCGAACATAAAAATAATAAAGGTTAAAGATAGTGATTTTGTCTAATTATGGCTCAAAAAGTGAGTTTCGGCCAAGTTTAAACAACCGTAATTAATTTATTACAACTCCGCTATACAAACGGTTTGTCGTTTTGAAAAATATGCTCGGTGATCTTGATTTTATTAGAAGACATTTCGTTCCAAAAAGTTCCACATCATAGATAAAAACAGCCTCCAACATGGTCGTTTTAGTTACCGTAACACTTGTCTCGTAAAATAATATAGTTTTTCTGAAAATAATAGTTACGGCAATTTTATGAAAACGTGCATATCTTAGTCGTTTCAAATCCGCTTTCTACGTATAATACGTCCTTAGCTTCGTATCGAAGTATACTAATATATTTTTGATAAGTCGAAATAATTTGTAAAGCTTAGGACTCGTTTTTGACTCGCACAAAATAAAAACATGTTGCTGAAATTTTTCAGAAAATATATATTTCGTCGTCAACTTGAAAAATTCATAACTTCTTCGTTATAACTCCGTTTTAATCCGTTCATGCGGCCACGGATTCGCTTTTAAAGTATATTTTCTAAATATCAAGGCCAAAATTTCGTGCCTACTGTCGGATTTTCCAGAAAATCAAAATAAGGACAGACCACTTTTTATACTTATCGAAAATAGTTTTTCTCGTACTAAACCTATTCTAATCCCTTCAAATCAACTCCAAAGCTAATCTAATCCTACCATACACCTTCTTAGGGTGTCATGGGTTCCTAAACATCATCAAGACCAAAATATAACAAGGGGATAATTATAGGATGACTTTATATATATATAACTCTAAAAATCATGTAAAAATGGTATAAATCAACATAAGTCATGCATGTTTGCACCAAATATAAAGAAATAAATATGAAATGAAGATGAAACATGAAAAATGTAAATGATATGCTTACAAGTGACTATGATGAGGTGCAAAGAACCAAGGTTAAACCTAAACACTCTAGGTTTTTATTTCAAAACCTTATCAAGAGTGTTATCTAGATTGTTAAAAACACTTGAGCTTGAAAAATTGATGATCCCTTGTGAAAACCTCTTGATGGCCGGTTTTTAATGGAGAAGAACAAGAGAGAAAGAGTTTTGATAGTGTGTGAATTATTGGATGTGAATGAATGAATTATGAATGGAGATTGTGTATAAGTATAACCAAGTAAGAAAAAAAACTACCAATCAATAAATGTTTACCCACTCTTGACTCATCCCCCCCCCTAAGGCCGGTTTTGGGGGAAGATGTTTTCCCACATATATTTTTTTTTCTTTTATGCATATGTATAAAATGTGTATATAAAGTGTAAGTAAAAAGGGATTTAAGTAAGGATAGTTGGTAACTTGTGTATTTAAAGTAGTTTTAGCATCAAGTAAATTTTAATTGACCAAAGTAAAATATATTAAGATCATAGAAATTGTAAAAATATATTTCTTGTAAAATTTGAGAGATAAAATAATTATCGCGCGCTTTTAAGAAAAACGTCGTAATAATATAAATTTAACGATTTATATACGAAATAAATTCAAAACACTAGTTAAACTCAAAATATAGTTTTTATAACTAAATGTAAGTATAAAAATATATCGGGATCATTTTTAGAAGTAACGGATTAAATGTTCAAAATAATAATTTACGCGATAACGTTTATTTAATATAAAATTTACGCGTTTAATGTGAAATGCAAAACCCATGCATGACTAGTATGATGAATGTAGAGTTTGAGAAATGACCAAAAATTGAGAATTGTGACATAATGGGTCACTAGTGATGACAGCAATCTAGAAGCAGTAGTTATCTTTCTTTGACTGTTATTAACTTAGAATTCCAACATTCTTAACGTTGAATTAATTTATTGAAGTGTATAAGTATTAACAGTTAACTTTTTTACTTCTTCGAGCTTATGACATTGATTCGTAGCATACGTTTTCAGTGAACTCCAACTCCAAGGGTTAGCTACAATACAAGGTTCGCTTTTAGCTTATCTAGGATAAGTATCACTCATTTATTGTCACCCACGAGTGTCTCACTGTTGTATTTTTTTTCTTGTAGGTACAGAGTTAAACCTGACATATCTACCTGGATAGATTGTGGATGCTTGATCGAATTTGCAGATTTTGGAAGCTTATGCAACAGCCGAGTTGTAAGTTTTCGATATACTTACTTATGTCCTCTTAACTTATATGTCTTAGAACATGTTTAGTATGCTATTTATTTGGCCGGGTATAATTTGTTGATGTCTAGTAGAATATCAATTTAGAATGTATATTGTTCGGTACATTTATGATTCTGGAATAAATTGTGTATTGGCTCCTATATTTTATGTCCGTAATTTCTATAACGTGGTTTATACGGTATATTGGTAATTACACTTCTATACAGATGAATAAATGCTACTTTTAATCTAGCAACAAGTCTCATTGTTGCTAAATACCAACGTCCTATAAATCGTTGCAGTTTAAGTTGTTGCTAAGTAAAAGTCGTTGCTATATATCAACAAGCACTTTTCGTTGCTAAATTGGAGAATTAGCAACGACTTGGCACTACAAGTCGAATTTACCTCCACGAATCTTTCATTGCTAATTAGCAATGAATTGGTGATATTAGCAACGACTTTTCATTTTGCAACGGGCGATATAGCAATGAACATGTTTGGTTGCTAATGTCGTTGCAAACATCAATTAGCGACGAAAAATGGCTGTTTAGCAACGATTTTAGCCCGTTGCTATCGGCAGTTTTTCTAGTAGTGTGTGAAAATCGTTGGAAAACTGTGGCAAAAAAACCACGGATATGTGTGAAAAATGCCTAGTAGAAACTGTGGGAAATTTTGTGAGAAATCTGTGGGAGAAATTGTAGTGTGAAAATCGTAGAAAAACTGTGGCAAAAAAACCACGGATATTTGTGGAAAATGGCTACTAGAAACTGTGGGAAATTTCGTGAGAAATATGTGGGAAATTAAACCCACGGATTATCCACAATGGTATTCGTGGGAAATAGTCAATGCCCCGTGGGAAAATCAGTGTGAAAATATTTTCCCACGGGGTTTTTACAAACGGAATAATTCCTTGTGAAATCCGTGGAAAAAGGCCTTTTTCCACAGGATTTCCCACGGATTTTACCGTGGGAAAACCTTGTTTGTGAAGTAGTGTAACGTGACATGTCATCATCACTTACCAAATTGGAACACGTATGAAAGTTCGTTACATTTCTACAACTTAAAAAAGTTCATGTACTAGATCGGTACATTTTATATTGTTATTCTTCGACCAAATCTCTTTAATAAATAAAAAGATAAGTTGAAATGTGAAGCGGTGCGAGTGGTTTGGAGTGAAAAGTGAGAGGACGTGAAAGGAAAAAGAAAGTTGATGTGCCGCTGAGATAAAAAATGAAGTGGTGTGAGGAATGGTAATAGTCTAAGATGCAACACAATACAAGTTGTTTGATACAAGTTAGACACATATTTGTGTAAATACTTAGATTGCACAATAATATTATTAGGAAAAAACACTTTGGACAAGAACTTATTAAAAGTAGTTGAATATTGCTATTCAAATTGTACTCCCATTTACTTTCCCGTATGGGATATTACGAATGGGAAAAACACATATTTGTGTAACTACTAAAGCTTGTCGCACGACTATCTGTGTAAACACTAATTAAATATGCTTGAAAAATTCCCGTATGGGATATTACGAATGTGTAATCTAGGCAACAAATTGTACTCCCATTTACTTGAAAACCAAAACCAATCTAGTAGTAAATGGATTTTCGAAATATCAAGTTTGTTGAGTTTTTGTTTTTCTGAGTCTTGAGATTTTCAGGTTTGGATTAATCGGGTTTACTTCAGTTGATAGGTTTTTGACTTTTTTTTCTTTTTGGACACCGCTACTTTTTTTATGAAAATAAAAGGCAACAATAACATAATACAACAGGGAGAAAAGTAACATGTGCATAGTTTGTTTTTTTTTTCCCCTCCGACTCAAATTATTTTGTATCAATACTGAATATTGTGTCTTTAAAATAAGGGGCAATTTCATATCTCCCCTATTTTTTGTTGAAAATTTCATATATACCCAAACATGCATAAAAAACATTGTACATTATGCATTCAATACTTGCACTTTGGGTATATATGAAATTTATCTTGAAAGTAGGGTGATATATGAAATTAATCCTTAAAATAATTACATATAATTATATACTTATGCACGAGTTTTTTTATTATCCATTAATATCCATTAGAATTTTGTATAATCAAATTTTGTAAAAAAATTGTTAGATAACTCAAGATTCAACTATATTTAGTTGATATAGATGTTGATGTTCCTATTTAAATTTCACTATTTATATTATGATGTACACAAGATGCGACTTTTGTTGCACATAATAAACGTTGATGAAGTTAAAATATACTCATTAAAGTTTTTAAAAAATGTTTTTCTACATATTGTTGCCTTTCCAAAAAAAAAAATGTTTTTCTACATATCCTTATATGAATAAATAAAAATTACAGGAGTAGTTGTTATAAGTACAATCACATTTTTTTTTCATATTACAAGAGCTCGCTCTACAATTTGATAATTATATTCCCGTTTTCAATAATTTAGCCGTATTTAATATTCAAATTCGTGTCCACACTTGTTATACTTTTAATATGAAATAAATGAGTCCCTAATAAACATATATAGTAAAAAAATGATATTTATAATCTTATGTATATTTATATGTTAGATTTTTAAAACAACATATATATTGTATTTTTAAGTTATAAAGTATAGGGGGCATAAAGTATAAGGGGTATTTGTTTAATTTTCAAAGTTATGAAAAAACATGGAAACTTATAATATTACACTTAACTCTATACAATTTTAAAAAATTTAACCACTAAAGTTTTATTAATTACCACATCTTTTTTAAAGTTTTTGTTTTCACAAATTTGACACCTATGTTTTTATGTGTTTTCCTTCTCAACCAAATTTCTCCACCAAATTAATTAAATGTTGACCAAAATCAATTTAATTTTGACTTTTATTAACCAATCACATCACACGATTTCGCTTACGTGGCAAAATTAAGCTCTCTTATTGGTCCAATTTTTTTTTCAATGAGAAGGGTTTTGCAAAAACACTCCGAAATGATGTTTGCAAAGTGCAATTATCTTTCTTTTTCTTAAGGTATGTGATAATAATTTTGAGACCCAAAAGTATTAGGAAATTTTTATTTTTATACACTTATTTTCAAGTTAATTATCTATATATATATATATATATATATATATATATATATATATATATATATATATATATATATATATATATACTAGTGTCAAACCCGTCCATGGATCTAGTATGACTTGTAGTTTTTATTTTTAGGATTTAGTAGAACAAATATATACTAAAAAATAATTAAAAGTTAAATGAAATTGTTAAGATCTATAATTGATGTTACCATAATCCATAAAACGGATAAAAGCAGGTAAGTATTTTGATTTTTGGTTTTTATTTTTAAGATTTAGTTGAACAAATATATATTAAAAAGTAATTAAAAGTTAAATGAAACGGGTGGAATACCTTGTACTTGTCGAGGTTCTTCAAGTCATATAGTAAACGCTCTATGTTTACCCATAAAGCGACCATTAATATCATGCAAGTTCACACATCATGCTCCTATAAATGTAAAATGGCTTCAATGGCTCCAAGTGGAAGGCCACTTGAGAAAGGAGTCTCTGGAGGTGGAGTGCAAATAAATTAAGCTATAACTAATGATCAACTAACAGTACCCATACTAACTATTCGTCTAATATTAAGTGTGGTGTTTGGCGTCACTTGTGTGAATACATTGAAAAGAAAAGAGAATATGATTAGTTGAAATGAGAAAGTTTGTAACATAAATTATAGTTTGCTACTTTACTTAATCTTAAGCGAATACTAATATAGCTATTTACGGATTGATGTTACAGTTAACCTTGTGCTCCATGTATTAGGACAACCTATTTGGCAAAGCTTTGATCATCCAGCAGATTTATGAATATCACAAATAAGCGCATATACTAATAGGCACGTTTAAATAAGCTAACCAAACATTCCTTTGTTAGGCGAAATAGTTTTTTTTTCAATTGTAACTGTTTTGTAATTGACACGACTCTGAAACTGGTTGTTCATTTGTTTTGAGTAATATTTTGTAAAATGACAAAGTGCAATTTCAAAGTCAAAGGAATGTACTTGCCAATTCTCATTTTTTTGATATTTGCAGTTTTGCATTAATAAGTTAAGTGAAGACGTGTTTCTATCGCTATATAGTGTTTGGCTCAACGTCGCTGCGTTGGTGGCTAACCCCACACTTTGTGGCCGAGCCTTATTTCCACATTTTCATATCATGAGCAGAACTTGATTGACTCCAAGTATTTTTTGATGTCTTGACATCTTTCATGGTAGTCATTTTGCTTCTTCACAAGTATTAAAAAGGTGGAATTAGTGTCGCCATATTATTAAAAACCCGATCAACATATGTATTACAAACAACTATTGGTACAGTTCACATATGAGTGCACAATTCACTATAACCTAAATCTTTAATTTAGCTTGCAATTTGTTTCAGAAATATACTATATATTTCACTACATCACTTGATCAGCTTGCAATTTGTTTCTAATTATAAGTAGATAATGGTTGGTTTCCTTTGTTGTTCATAGATACGTACTTTTAGACCATTAGTTATTGTATTCCTTCACAATGCAACATACAACTTTCTATGATGATAGATCAACTGTAGGAGGTGAAACCGTGAAAACGCTGACCATGTTTTTTATTGATGGATGACTCCAGACATTTCGAGAAGACCCCGGCACCTATACAAAGGCATATATGAAAGCCATACAAATTAATTCACATGCATCAACAAACTCGACAGATATAGGAAGATTCTGCACTTTATGTACATACGTGCATTATAAGGTCGAGGTATTGCTATATCGCTGGCATAGAATAATCCACGTACTCAGATAATGAAACTAAAAAAATGATCCCGTTTGCAATGACAAATAAACCCAGTTGAGTTAATTAGACACTTGAATATTCTTAAGTCTTACCAGCATCGAACTACTTGATCAATAACATTTTTATACCCTATGTTGAACCTATAGTGTCTGCATCCCTGTAATAACTATGGAACTATCGCACAGATTTTCGTTTCTTATATGCATACTTCCAGATTATAAATATATGCACATGCTTCGACATTAAGGGTTTTATTTACCTACTTTCGGATTAATTAGTTTTAAAAAATGTCCTTGGTAAGATTCGAACCTAAGTCATTTAATCCATACATCAATAATCTAAGCCTCCTCTTTAAACTGATCCTCCTCATTTATACATAAACCTTCAACATGGTCTAGTGAGTTGCTCCTTTTATTCTTTCATAATGACAACGCTTTTTTGGTCTACCTAGAGAACCTCTGAAAGCTGGGCTTTTGAAGGCTTGTATGGATTAGGATAGTCTTTGAAACATAAAGGTGTTGCTTGACAATGTAAATTTAACAGTGAGTAATCCTAGAAACCCCGAGACTCAGATATAGTGAAGCATAGGTACTTGATACTTGATAGTATCGTACTATGAGACCTTTTAAATCGATGTACATACAAAAGAAACATGTTTATATATTGCCTGACTAAATATACAATTAACATAGCTTTAAATGCATTCTAGTGCAAAATTGATGAGGACAATATTATTTATTATTTAGCAATTGAGTGTAAAAACATATCTATAATTCGCTATTCAGTTAGATGTTGGTCTTTCTGCATCCTTTCTTTTAGCTTCCAAATTGACATCGCCTCAAGTTCACATTCTGTAGCATGCTCTAGCGCTTCCCTGTACAGATGTGATTAGAAGTTAATTACCTATAAGGCTATAAGAAAAAGAATAACAATGATAATACACCTCGCTCATTGCATCTCCCACGCAACATTTGATAAGGTCTTCATAGAGGTCACCGATTGTTCGATCTCGGTGCATCACCTAGTATTCCGTAATCAACAGAGCATATTCACAACATCTATAAAATTGCATAATGATATTGCTTCATAATATTGCTAATTATCAGAGTAATATATTATTAACATTAAATAATATATTATTTGCTAATTAACTGGGTTCGCTTCATAATATTGGTTGACAAAATCTAACTTGACGTAAATGAATAAAGAATAATGAAAAATATCTTAAACACAAAACTCGGAAACAAAATGAAAGTGTTCATGTAACCTTGTGGAATTCACCACAATGCTAATAAAACCGAAAACCATAATGACCACAACAATGATTGTATTCTTCGACTACTTTATGATACTCGAGAAACATCTTCGCTATAATCGCCTCGATCCCATGTTATTATCATACGACGTTGGAAGAAATCAATATAATGATGTACAAATAGCAATCCTTGATGCTAATGGTCAGTTCAACTCGTCAGACGATTTCAAATTTTTATCGGCTAATTATGGGACAGTTCGCCAAAGAATAATGAAGATTGATACAGATGGTAATCCAAGTATATACAAGTTGTTCAAGATAAAATGGAATGAAATGGGAAATTCAATGGCAAGCGTGTCTCATGCTTGCGGATCCATGGTACTTGTGGACCAAACAGTTTCTATACTTATTCTCCAAAGAATTTAGGAAATGCAGTTGCTTACATGGGTATAAGATGGTAAATTCCGAAGATTGGAGTTATGGGTGTGAGCTCAATTCAAGCTATGCACACAAAATGACTGTGATTTCATACACCTACATAATATCAATTCTATGACCACGATATTCACTCTCCTGGAATAGAACTGTTGTTCTTGCAAGAAGGATTTCTTGCAGTTAGCACTTGCATAGGGTTCCAATACTTCCGAGAGTTGATCTGTTAGTATTTGATTAAGCCATTAAGAGTTCCTTGCAAAATGGGTATCGAACCGAGAAATGGTTTTAGACAATTCAAGGTTTATAAAAGTACCAAAGAGTTTGGTGCCATCCTATAATGATAAAGTCACAAGTCAATCAAGCTTTATCGTCACCCACCCCAAGTGGTGACGCCAATAATAAGGTCTTACCATCACAAGCAACTTGGACTCGTGCTGTTTTATACTTCTTAAATCCGCAGTCGTCGCTGGCCAAGCTTCTAGCCTCACCTCTCAAGCTCACTTGTTAAACTTTGATACTCACCTTTCAAAAGGTCAACCCTAGTCTGAACTTTAGTCACCTGAGCCTCTCTCTCGGCTACAACAATCACACAAGTGTTTAACAACTTTTGAAGTTGCCGCCGGTCTTTCCAGGTGTCCCTACAATAAAGTAGTTAGTTGATTAATTCGCCATCTAAGCAAAAACCTTAGGAAAGCATTGAGTCATGACAGATAAAATGTACATGTGACTCCTTCGAGGCCAGATCAAGAATCATGGGTGCAATTCCATCCTTAAGCTCTCCTGATTAGCCCATCGATCTTTTGTTGATTTCTAACCGCCACGCCTTTATTCTCGTTGAGGATCTTGCATTGCACTTTCACCGAAAGCGCATGATGTTGAGTGAGTTTGTTGTTCTCTGCACGTTCTAATTCAGCCTAACCTCTATGTTTCTCACCTTGAAGACTTTGAGACTCTTGTCGTGCAAGATCGAGTTTTCTAGCTGCTTCAGATTACACTTCTACAGCTTCTTGATATTCCTTAGCTATGAAGATCCGTCCCATCCTGTCTATTTAACGACATCACTAACATCATCAAGGATAGTTATATGCCTTTTCAAATTGAGTACCGGAATAAACTTAATAATCCCTACAAAAGATTAAGGAAAGTTTATCATCAAAAACATTAAAAATACATCAACTTGCTGACTTTTCAAATTCGGGAGTAAATGGAATAAACTTAATAACCCCTACAAAATATTAAGGAAAGTTTATCATCAAAAACATTAAAAATACATCAACTTGGTGACTTTTTAAGTGTGAAAAAACAAAGATCAGAAGTGGCAGGGCGAGGCTTACTACGCCGCTCAAGTTCAAGCCGAGAGATTTAGTAACGTCCTGCATCAATAATCCCATGAGAGGGAGAGAATCAACAAGTGAAAAATCAGCACCCAAACAAAATGCATGTAATCTTACCAGCATAATTAGTCTATGGACTATGGGAAATGGTAATACCTCCCGGCCGCTAACGTATTGGGCCTCATATTTTTCTGTCAGAGAGACTAAACTCCTTTGGGATCTCATCTCCTCTGGTTGGGTCATAAGATTTGGACACGACACCTGGAAGATGGGATGAAGTTTGAGACATTTGCAGAATTTGAGATGTATCGACTCCATGCATATTATTGCCTTGGTTCAGAGAGACATGTAGCTCATTCTGCTCCCGACATGAATAGACCGTTGCCTTTCAATTTCATAGATTATAGCATGAGCTCGGACTTCGTCTTTCTATTTCTTGTTCTCGACATTTTGCTTCTATAGCTTGACCTTCCATCTCCTTTTGTATGTTGTTAACCATTTCTTCTGCATGTTTTCTTATTTCCTGTTCTCGATGTTTTGCCTCTACAAGTTTTCTTATTTCATGTTCTCGATGTTTTGCCTTTAATGCTTGAAGTTCCATCTGTTTTTGTATGCTGGTAACCATTGTTATTAGTTCACTGTCTTGTTTTAGAAATAGAGAAGATTGCTTGTTAATCATGTTTATCCAAACACTAATTCCTAAAGTGCTTACTTATAAGTGCTTATTTACAACAACGATCATCCTAATAGCTATAAACTCCACTAAAATCAAAGCATACTTCAATAAACAAACAAAACATGTAAAAAGTAAATATAAAAGTATTTACCTCAAAGTCTTCAGGCTGTTGAAACTCAAAATCCTATGATTCTTCATCAACTATTCTTAGGAATCGCTCAAATTCATTAAAACGAATTTTCGTAATGAAGAGAGTGACGGGTTGGCGGACCTGCACTACTAAATGAGTCAAAAATTTCACATAAAGTATATGATAAAAAAAGATAGGACATATGACCTCTCACTTCATGAGTCATGGTGTTAATATGAAAGAAGAGTATAGTGTTAATATAATCAGTAGAGTTTACCATATCGCGGTCGTTGCCTTTTCTGGGATAGCGTCCTCGGATAACTAATGCTGACATCCGTAGGCGATAAAGTGGCAGTCCTAGTCCAAATCACTTCCGCCTCAACATCCAAAGTAACATAAGCATTTGGCAAATCTGGATCCAATATTAAAAGAATAAACCATCATGTTAGAAAAAGAGAATTAAAACTTACTACCAGAGGAAGTGCATAAGGAAATTACATGTGAATGTAGGAGGAACTATTCCCTGTTGTTTAGAATGCTCGTTAGCGAGCTCTACATGAGAAACAACCGAACGCGAAGGGTCAGAAGGTATGAATGACCCCAAAGAACCACATGAATGGTCACCAAACATTGAAGAGTTTTATCTATCAAACTGTTAGCTGTGAGTTTCAATGCTTGCTGTTGAATATCAAATTGTTGGTGTTTGAAACCTGTTGCACTCTTCATTGATCTTTTTACACTTTTCCTTCTCTCAACCAAATATTTCAACATTTACAGAAAGTAAAAACATATAAAAATACTTATTATTCAATTTATATATATATATATATATATATATATATATATATATATATATATATTTATATATATATATATTAGCTTTTAGTTTGTTTTAATATATTATATATTCAAGTAACTTGCTCGCATCATTTAAAACCTGATTCACCAAAGACCAATACAACCTGAAATATCTACAAAACCAGGGGATATTAAAAATCTCAATGCTTATAATGTGAAAATGATAGCCATCTTAGAGGATTGGCTAACTGAGGTTCACAAAAGTTTGACTTAATTTCACATTGCCTATTTTTGACTATCAAGATTGCCTTTCAATCACCTCGCTCCGAATAGAAATTAAGTTGCCTGGCATCGGTACATTAATTTCATCAACATATGTAGAATTCTGGCCACCACAAGTAGTTATTTGATTCATATATCTGATGATGCAACATATAATACAAACCTTGGAGAAAGAAGGGTGATAAAGAAAAAATAAAGAAGGTTTTCAATGATCTATTACTTTCATAAATAATCAACCTATTACCTAAACTGGCAAATACCACAAAGCTTACCAATTTCTGCCTCTTGGGACCCTTTGGTGGGTCGTAGCCATATAATGATTGTCTTCTGAATACACATCCTGTTCGAGATACACTGCCCTTGAATTCCGTCTAGACCTTTCATGTTAATCTGCCAAAGATGAAACATGCATCAATTGAGTAACACGATATATAATCATTTCTTGTTATTGAAATTTTGTGTATATATCAAGTGCTCACATCAAAGAAGACTGTGTTCCCGCGGCATATCGATCATGTATGTCTATATCGTCAAACCTTTGAGGAAACTGAACATAGTAGACCTTTCTCCCTATTTGTGGGTCCATTAAGAAACACATTGTCTCTCGTGCAACCTTGCTCCTGTTTAAGTAATGATCACAATCCAAGTTCAGCATAAACGGTGCATTAGTGGAACATACATATCAATTTGAACACAGACGGGTTTTTGTATAATAACCACAAGTCATAGCACGTTTTTATAGTGTTATGTATGTTTAAAAGCATAACATACAAATAATGTTATGTTTGAGTTTAAACCGAATCACATTTAAATTGATATATGCTTGATAGGTAATAAAAAGTGCATTAATCTTGTTATTTGTGGATCAACATACTAAGAAAGTGGGGCGATATACAAAAAAAATATGAAGAGTTAGATTCGATTATAAATAGCGTTTGTTATCATCGTTGCTATGAACATGACCTGAGTTGGAGTAAAAGCCCTCTTTTCACCAATATACTGCGCATGGATCAACGGAAAACCATCAACAATTATGAACATAATAAAGCATCAAAGAAGCAAAATATTATAATCACTAAGGAAGGTGGTTTAGGAAAAATTAGGGTTTTGTGAGGAATAAAAATAAAATGCCGTATATTAGAGAATCATATTAGGTTTTCCATAATGAATAAAGCTATAATTAAGGATAGATACTCTAATTTAATTAATACCTTTATCAATAATAGGATGCAAAATAAATCCCAATAATTGTGTTGGTGCAGTGGTAAAGATGTATGGCAGTTTCACTCACAACCCATGTTCGAATCTAACACCAACCTTTTTGAGAAATAAATTCGAATTTTATGATTAAAAGAGAAATATAAACCAATTTTATGATTAAAAAATTTAAAATTGTACATAATAAAAAAAAAAATGCCACATAAATTCAATGATGACATGGAAATATGACATATGGGATGCCAAGTGGCATTTTATGTGGCATGCCTCCTCTTATATATAATGTAATATATATATATATATATATATATATATATATATATTTTTTTTTGAGATAATAGTTTTGAAACCTAAAAGTATTGGGAAATTAGTATTTATATAACCTAAGATAACACTTATTTTCAAGTTAATTCATTTTGTCGCCATTATTAAATCTATGACTATAAAACGAGTAAAATGACAATAGCACCAGGGGCGGAGCCAAGACTTTATTGTTGAAGGGGCAAAATATGATAATTTATAGAAACTACATTAAAAATTGGTCCTTTGGCGGTGGCGGTGGCGGTGGCGGAGGGGGGGGGGGGCAAATTACAAAAAAAGTCGAAATTTTTTGAAAATTTATACTACAATTTTTTTTGCCGGATGGTCACATGATCCCCCGAACCCCTTTTATTTCCGCCGCTGAATAACACCCTCACTTTTAAACGTAAATTATGAGTTTATACTTTTTTACCTCAATTTCACTCTCTGAGATATAAAACACTCATCTCAATATTACTAAAATTATGTATATTTTTTATATGTGTAAAAATAATTGTTTACCATTAATCTCAACCGATCAAATAATTTATAAAAAAGTAAAAAAGTAAAATTCTAAGATGTATTTGGTAAACCATGTAATAATGAGTTTGAGACCCAAAACTATTTGGAGTGGGATCCTCTCAAGTTGAGAGGATCAATTTGAGTCAAGTTGAGACATTATGAGTCATTGGATTAAATTCAATGGCTCAAATCAAAATAAGTACTTTTAATTTGAACTATTGAATTTGATCTAATGGCTCATAGTGTCTCAAATTGACTCAAGTTTATCCTTTCAAGTTTGAGAGGATTCTATTCCAAAGTATTTTGGTCAAAAGAAAAGAAGAGCAAAGAAGGGGCAAAGGGGGGTTTTATAAATAAACAGGAAAAGAAAAGAGGGGAAAGAAAGAGACCCTAATCGGAAAAGAAAGTGAGAGAGAGAGAGAATGGCGGTGTGTTATGCGGTATGCAAGAAGATGAGGCGAGTGTGCTCACCGGAGGGATGCCTTGTTCATAAAGTGATAGGAAACGGTGCAGTGAGCAACATTGAAGTTGAGTTCCTAATTGATGAAGTGAATGCTGATTTTATTGAAAGGGGTTTGCATGGACTTGTTAATGGTCATCATGACCTTTACTTGAAGAGTTTTCTCTACGAACAAGACCTCCGTAAAAAGTTTCTTAAAATGGGTTCTCGAGGTGTTAACATCTCTCTCAAGGCCGAGATCCAACAAGTTAAGGCCAAGCGCCTCGAGGTCCAAGCACTAATCAACATTGCCCAACTACAACTTGATGAAGCTAACAAGATTCAGGATCAAGCTTTCAAAACACTCCAAGAGTCTGTTGTTCTTCATGAAGAGCGACGCGCCGAAGCCCCCCCATTCCAGTGATGAAAAGAAATCCCCCTCCGACCAACCTGCTGCTCATGAATCCAACACCTAAGATCACATTATTATTATTTCTAGCTAGCTACTTTTGTATTACTGTATATTTTACCCAAGACTTTCGCTCTCCTTATGTTACTACAACTAGTATAATTAGTTTCCGTTTGTAATAACAACCATTAACTTTCGCTATCATCGTATTATTATTAATTAGTACTTGTATTCAAGACTGCTTTCCGTCTGCAATCAGCTTGTTTGACCTGTTTCTATTATTATTATTCTCATGCCCAACTTTTAGCTTTTGATCATTGGCTACTCGTTCAGCACAATACTTCCTGTTTATGTATCTAATATGAAACGGCGATGCATCCGGCTTCTTGATGAACCTCACACTATTAGTTTTAGTATATTGTTGTCGTCTTATCAAATATATGTATGCTGACACACACGTCTTTGTTTTTGGATGGGGGATTAGGCTGCCGAGATAGATATCATAGGTTAAGTACAAGTATCACCTGCTGTCAATCCCCCTCTATTGGTCATTTTTTCACTTCTTTGTGTTTCTAGTGTTTGACCAAAAAAAACAGTCAACATTGGTATACAAACTGTCTAGCCTCAGAGTCCTTCATTCCTGTTAATGATCTTCTGATATCTTTTCATTTTTATCCATTGTTCATGGTTATAAGGAGTTTCTTATTGATGGAAAAGTTAAGAGCATGCTAGTTTGTTGTGGTATTGGGTGCATATAGCTGCAATATGATTGCATGTTTTTTGTCTGTCCTGTTATGTTGGTACTATTATCCGGTCTAGTTCTTCCCTTTGTATCTGATTTGGGTCAAGCGTTGGTATTTGGTAACTTATGCGATTTAGAGGAATCAAGCTTTGTGGGCAGCCAACCTCAAAGTGGTGTGTTTTATCTAGTAAGCTGATATTTTCAAGATTGTTCAATGGGAGTTGGAGGAAAGACTTCTTTTTGCTCAAAAAAGTATTTGTAAAGCTTTGTATTCATACATTAGACTTAAACGCATTTCACTTTGTATTCATACAGTATACTAAAACACGTTTCACAAGTTAATACAATGTTCATACTTCAAAAATCTAGGTTCTCCTCTGTTCAAGGGCAAAGTAGGATAAGAAATATTTGAAAACAATTCATGAATATATCGATCAGACACAAATTAAACTTTGGGTTTTGGGATTCTAGAATCCGATCGGTAATCGGTTTCATAGAGGTTTAGGTTTTGGGACACTGGTTTTTAGCGTTTTGGTTTGGTTTTTGGCGGGTTGGGTTTTGGACTCTGATTTTTAGCAGTTAACGTTATCAGGAAAACCAAATTGAATGGGTGTTTGAATTAGCTTATGTTGGGAGTATTCATTCACTGCTTTTTCTGTCAGTTTCTTTAAAGGACAAGAGGGTCTTAAAATAAAACAAAAGGAAGTGAACTTACACTTGATTAATTGCTTGTGAATGGAACTTGAGAACTTTTAAGAATTTATAATCTGCATTCTTTAAGGTTCCAGGTCCTAGAATTCAACATACTTATATTTGAGACCGTGGTTCGTTTATTTCGACGTTAGCGCAAAAACTTTGTGTTAAAATAGCATATATAACGAATCCTATTGAATAAGCGAGCTCACAATGAACTGTGTAACCATGGATGTTCAATATAATTTGTATTTTGTATTACTATGAACAGAGATTTTATTGTAACGTTTATTTCAACCTTAAGTACAAGGACATATTACTTTTTCTTTTACGACAATTCCATCTCACGATATATACATGACAAATTTATTTCATATGTCCTAGATGGCGCTTGAACGTAAAACCTTTTGGTTGAGAGCATTCTCACACATTGTCATATTTTTTGTGTGATCCAAACACAATAATAAGATATATAATCTAGTCCAAAACGCAATCCTAAACACCCATCCAATGTTTGAACAGTTTCATAGACCCAAACACAATCATGTGGATGCACGTCATAGTTTCTTCTTCAGTAACATTTTTTCAAGAAGGGATGTAAGGGGAAAAAAGAAGGTAAAACTGGATTTGAAAACCAATCATGTCGGTACAGAAAACAACATATATACCCAATACCGCCAGGGCATGTTGTACAGAAAGTTTAATCAAAATCCATATGCTAACACGGAACTTCAAGGTTAACCATCGATAAAGGATAGAAAAAACTACATAAAAGACACCGAGGCTAAACTATAGACAGTTTCTATACCAACATTTTTGGATCAAACACCAGATACACAAAGAAATGAAAAAATCCCCAATGGTGGGGGATTAAAAGCCTATCACTGCTGATATGTGTACTTAACCTATGGTCTCTTTAAGTCAGCGGCCTAATCTCCTAGCTAAAGTTGAGTACAATGGCTCAGTTTGTTCCTTTGGCTAGCAGCAAACAATCTTAACTTAAATACCCGATCCATGTGGTGTTAACGAATATGAAACCAGTTTTTCAGTATAAATCTGGTGAACCAGAAGACACTAACAAACAACAGCATATAAAAATCTTAAAACATTTTAAAATGAGTCAGCCAACCCCTAACCCGAGCATGAACACATGGGTCAACCCGAAATAGCGAAATCTAGTTTTACAACTACATAGGTACTAGAAATTTCCTCCGTTGATCACATTGATAAACAACCAATGATCTCAGATGCATACCAAGGGCTAGATACACCCTGAACATGTAAACAATCGATGATCTCACATGCATACCAAGGGCTATTTACAGCGCTGAACATGTAAACCCAAACATAACAATATAGAAGCCCTACCAGTCCCGTGAACAGCAATGCAACCCATCAAATACTACTGCTTAAAAATAAAATCATGCTTATGGACAGCAAAAACTTTATACCAATAATCCATAAAAATGATTCCAATAATAGCTATATGTCTCACACAAATGCATCCCAAAAGTGTCTAAACAGCCATCCAACTTAGCAGAGGCAGCCTCTATGCCTACAGCCCGTAAACCAGGCTACTACAAGTCCCAAACGACAAAGCATAGAATATCACTAAAAGCCTATAAATCCTTATGTGACAAAACAGATGCCATTGGTAGTATTAGTATTCTAACATCAGCCTAAACAGGCCATTAAAACAGAGGCCATTTATTTGTAAGACTCGGAATCTCATATACCTATACCAATGCATGACCCAAACCTGATATAAAGAAAGGAGTGGACCAGAATAACTGAACCACCAAAAAAAGAAGAGCCAATAAAGCAGATCATAAACTAGAAGCATATGGTCTCCAAACAAAAGAGGCCTGGTATATGCTCCATAATTGTATGTTATTTTTGACAAAATGACCCAGTATCTTACCATGACAAGGTAAGGACACCATAAGGAGCTGCAAATACAAGCCATTTCACTTGTATGCAATCAAAATCCATATGGTCAAACAGAATTTCAAGCATTAGTAGGCAGCCTTCGAAAATGCCATATTGCAGCTATAGAGCTTATCCCGAAAAGTAAAATTGACCCTTGTATATTACTAACCATGGAGGAACTAATTAGAATTTGGCAAGGCTCATAAACTGGCATGGGTTGGCTTTTTCAGAAAATGTTAAAAAAGAAAACCCTCAATATAAGAAATCGTGAATGATACCAACGATAACACGCTCAATATAACGTCCAACAGAATAATGCTTACCATCAATGTTATCACATTTAGAATATTTATTTATCCCTAAGAGCTGAGATTGATACTTGATCATTACCTACATAGCCCTTATGTGTACTTAACATGCGGTCTCTATCTCCGTGGTCAAATCCACTATCAAAATCTGAGTGCTATGGCCCTATTTGGCTATTTGTTCGATTTGCTAGCATCAAAAAGTCTCAACTTAGAATCCATATGGTGTTAACAAAGACATGAAATATATGTTTGATAAACCGGAAGGCCCCAACCAACAAACGACAATAACTTGAATCTTAAACTTTTTAAATGTTAAAGAGGTACCGACACCTAACCCGAGCAGGAATAAACGGGTTACATGCGTCAACAAATTTATCAAACAGAAATGATGGATAAGCAAAGCAAAATAACAACCAAAACGAAGAGTACCAGAATTAAGGTTTTAACAATTCCTAAATACATGAACTTAAGTCAGCCTAGCTAGCATAACATCCTAATAATAATAACAATAATATATAGGTAATTAATTAATAAAGCTAGTAGTAAAATCATCACACATCTTCGAAATTGGCACGCCTGATATCTGCTCGAAGTTCTTCAATTCTTTGATCCTTTGCTGCGATGGACTGTTGCACCTCATCAATTTCTCTTTGGATAGCATCATTGACTCCTTTGGTCCCTTCAATCGGGTAGCTCAATCTAGCCTCATGCTCAAAAATCAAGCTTTTGATACAAGCTTCTTGCTTGTCATCAGTTACCATTTCGTCAATCAGGTGCCTATACAAAAACTCTGAACCGAAATGCTTTTTCAACCTCACAAGGTGACAAGACACCTCTAGCAAACAAGTTTGGAAATGGACAACGGTCAACGCATTTCGCGTGACCGTTGGTGTAGCATGCCATACATGAAGCAGCTTCATCCAATGTAGCAGTACGTACTCATTGTTCTGATAATACTACACAAAACTAGGGTTTCTTCTTTTTTTATATCATTTGAATATAGGATAACTAGGGTTTCTATAGGGCCCAATTTTTTAATGGGCTGACCCACTTTTGGCTTTATGTGTTTCGATTGGTTATTTTATACGAGTAATAATAATTCTAAACATCTTCGTGAAAATATTGAATATGAAGGCGGTGTTTGGCGCAGGGCTTCTCGGAGCTTAAAGGGACTTGAGTTTTTAAAATAAGTCGGCTTATAAATAAGTTTTATTTATCATATAGGCTTATCAAGGCTTACGACTTATTTTATGAAGACTTTTGACTAGTTAAATTACTTAAATACACTTAAAAATACAATGAATTATCACGTAAAAGCTGAAAATACACGTGAATTTAATTTGATAAATTTTTATGTGATTTTACATAAATAAGCTTCAGCTCCAACTAATTCGACAAACAAATTTATAAAATTATAAGCTTCAACTCTCGGCTTATAATATAAGCCCCAGCCCATTGCGACAAACATACCAGAAATGTTTTGAACGCCTAACGTTTTGTTGAGGAGTGTTAAAAGTTCTAACCCGACTCGGACCTGACTCCATCTAAGTTTATTTGAATCGGGTTATCCGGGGTCAATAATGTTATTTGAGTTATTTATGTCAATCTGGATGCTAAATAGGTCCGGATATCGGGTTAAAATATTTTGGCTAACTCGAATTTTATCGACCCGTTTGACCCGAATAAAGGTTTTTACATATTTTTAATATATTTCTTTTATAAATTATTTATCTAAGCTAAATCAAATAGGCGATTTTATGACCACTGAGTTATATTTGGGTTGCCCGGAACCCGAATAAAGGTTTTTAATACTTTTTTAATATACTTCTTTTATAAATTAGAGTAATTACATTTTTTGTCTCTGTGGTATGGCTAAATTGCAGGTTTAGTCTTTAAAACTTTGAAAGTGCAATGTTAGTCCTCATTTTCAAGTTTGGATTACAATTTTAGTCCATGGATAAAATAAAATGACTAAAATACTCTCTGTCTTATTCAAGATGACAAGGGTAATTTGGTCATTTCACACCGATCAAGGACCAAAAAATACAATCCAAACTTCAAAATGGAAACTATCAGTACACTCGCAAAATTTTAGGGATCAAACCTGCTATTTGGTCATACCACAGGGATCAAAAATGCAATTAAATTTATAACTTCTTTATCTAAGCTAAACCAAATAGGCGATTTTTTGACCATTTGACTCATACTCGGGTTGACCCGTACCCGAATAGACCAGACACTAGTGGACCGACCGGAATTGACCCAAACCCGACCAACTTGAGTTAAAATTGGGTTGAGTTCGGGTATGTTACTTTTGGCATCGACCATAATTGACCCGAACCCTACCAACCGGACCAGATTAACACCCATAGTTGTGGTCATAAGTTACAAATTCTTTAAAGATCAAATGGGCAAATCATGGTCATTCTTTTTTTTTTGAAAAAAACTGACATTCTACTTTTTTTTATGAAAATAAAATATTCTGCAAACGGTAAATGTCACACCCCGTCAAAGGCGAAAACATGGGATGTAACTAGGAAAGGCACATCGCATAACATCATAGGTTCATACCTTATATTTGTTACAACAATAGTTTACAAAACATTTCTCGTCTAAAAGTTTAAATTTGCAACATGTCTTGTTTGAAATCTTATCGTCTTGAAAACATGATAGCGATGTATCAAATGATTTGACTCCAATAAATGTGCCTTCAAATACCTTAATAATGATCACATGAAAATGGTACTGAAAACGTTAACATAATGTTGGTGCTCGTAGGTTTAAAAGTAAAACCACAAAGCTATGAATAATATAGCGTAGGACAATAGTGAGCATGAATACCAATTACAAGCACTTTAGTAAAAACAATAATAGTGTCGCACCAACTGAGCCTATTGTGTCCAACATACATATATCCAATACCATGTGGGGAGCTACCCCGATAGATCTAGCATCAAGTGGCCCTCCGCAGAGAGTTAACAGTTACGCAGTCACGGGCCAACTAAGCCTATTGTGTCTTCAATTTGTGAGCCCTCAACAGAGAGTTAACAGTTGCGCAGTCATGTACTCACAAAACAAATATCTCATAGCATATAATCGCATCATCACACATATATGTCCAAAATCATGTAAAACAGTAGTTCACGGCATGAAAACATTGAAAAGTATTGAGTACCATTTCTACCCCAAGGTAAAACATGTAAAAAGTGAGGCTACGAGAACTCACCTAAAGTAATCAAGTAATATAGTATCGGAATTGATGTGCACGGAAAACGATGCTCGAAAACTCTAACCGCAATCTAATTAAATAATAAGGTCTCTTTAGGTCGTGCACATATTATGAATGAGATGCATATGTGTTTTACATGATTTTATCACCAATATATGTTTGAGTCTAAGTTTATTACGAAAAATAACATTTTACGTCAAAATATAATAATTTAATTTTTTTTATCGAACTTCTCAAAAATGGCCAAGTACTCAACTTTACCGACCAATATCTTGTCATATCATTCCAAAGTGTTGTGGGAGATCTAGAGAAGTCTCCTACTTATCATATAGAGATTTTGGGCTCTAACATGCTAAAAAACAATTAAAGTTAAGAAATGTTAGGCTGTTTAGCCGTCAACCGATGTTTCCAAATTCTCCCGCTTTGTTGTACTTTTGAAAACTAGACCGTGTGAACTATATTTGACTCACAGATTATATTTTACCAAATCGGACCCTATCTATAAGAAAAGCTAACTCGAACATGGTCACTTGAGAAAAACAGTTTCGACACAGTCATTTTTATAGGACCGTAACTTATTCGTTAGAGCTCGGTTTGTCCAGATTCGAAAAGCTATATTTATTTTTTCGCGTTGTCTACCTATTACACTACTTTAATAGCCCGCTACCTAAGCCTAAAGGGCTTGTTATTAGGCCTAAAAGACGTCGCTTGGTTAAGTTTTCACATAAAATCATAATTTTTCTGACCTTATTAAAGATACAAGTTCCCTTCCGTTCAACCTAGGTTTCGGATATGTCACTATATTATCATTATATTAAAGTGTGGTAATGAGATTTTTAACAAAAATTCACTCTAGGTGTCGAAAATAAAGATGATGGGACGACATCAGGTCCTTTGCACAAATGAGTTCGAAAACATAAATTTTGAGACATGAGCATATATTGGTGATAAAATCTCGTGTATGTATGAAATATAAGTAGCAAGTATGGATATGAAATGGGATTTGAGATGCTTACAAAGGTGGAGGGAAATGATCGAGAAAACTTGCCAAAACTAACCCGAAAATCCTAACTTGCAACCTAGAAACCCTTGTTTACCAAATGCTACACCCAAATGTTTCCAAAAACCTTGTAACCGAAATTTTGTACCCGTTCCCTTGCTTGTTTTTTGCTGTTCGAACCAAGAAGAGAGACAAAGGAGAATATGTTTATGCTTGTTGATGAAATGAGGAGTGTAAGGCTAGTGTCCTTTTTATCCTTGAAACAAAGCATGGTCTTTTCATTAAAATAAGACTCTATATAGGCTAGGACTAATAAAAAAAAGATGAAATGGAAGGGTGATGTGTTGGTGTCGTGGACCAGGGAGGGAGGGACAAAGGTGTTGTCAACTTTTCATATTATCCAAGAGATGGTAAGATTGCATGGTATGTATTGTGTTGCTTGTTAAATAATCGAAGGCATGGTTTTTAAGTAAGACTCTATTACTGCACAAAACTAGGGTTTCTTCTTTTTTATATCATTTGATTATAGGATAACTAGGGTTACTAAAGGGCCCAATTTTTTAATGGGCTGACCCACTTTTGGCTTTATGTGTTTCGATTGATTACTTTATGAGAATTGATACTCACACACACTTTTTAATTCATACACCACTATTTATGCATTATAGTATTGTACAGTACAATACTGTAATACATAAATAGTGATGCATGAATCAAAAAATGTGGTGTGAGTATCACCTCCCTTACTTTATACGAGTAATAATAATTCTAAACATCTTCATTAAAATATTGCATATGCATAGCTTTTTGGAGTTTAAAAATACTTGAGCTTTTAAAATACGTTGGCTTATAAATAAGTTTTGTTTGTCACGTAGGTTTATGGAGGCTTATAACTTATTTTATGGAGGCTTTTGACTAGTTAAATTACTTAAATACTCTTAAAAATACAATGAATTATCATGTAAAAGCTGAAAATACACGTGAATTTAATTTGATATATTTTTATATGATTTTACATTAATAAGCTTCAGCTCCAGCTAATTCGCCAAACAACTTTATAAAATTATAAGCTTCAATTCTCGATTTATAATATAAGCCACAGCCTCAGCTCTAGCTCTAGCCCCATCTCCAACCCATTGCGCCAAACATACCAGAAATATTTTAAAACGCCTAACGTTTTGTTGTGGACTTAGGAGTGTTAAAAGTTTTGACCCGACTCCATCTAAGTTTATTTGTATCGGGTTATCCGGGTCAATAATGTTATTTGAGTTATTTATGTCAATTTGAACGCTAAATAGGTCCGAATATCGGGTTAAATATTTTGGCTAACTCGAATTTTGTCGACCCGTTTGACCCGAATAAAGGTTTTAAATATTTTTATATATTTCTTTTATAAATTATTTATCTAAGCTAAATCAAATAGGCGATTTTATGACCAGTGACTTATATTGGGGTTGACCCGAATAAAGGTTTTTAAAACTTTTTTTAATATATTTCTTTTGTAAATTAGACTTAATTGCATTTTTGGTCCCTGTGTTATGGCTAAATTACAGGTTTAGTCCTTAAAACTTTGAAAATACAATGATAGTCCTCATTTTCAAGTTTGGACTGCATTTTTAGTCCATGGATAAAATAAAATGACTAAAATACCATTTGTCTTATTCAAAGAAGACAAGGGCAATTTAGTCATTTCACACCGATCAGGGTCCAAAAATACAATCCAAACTTCAAAATAGAGACTATCAATACGCTCTCAAAGTTTTATGGATCAAACATGCAATTTGGTCATACCACAGGGATAAAAAATGCAATTAACTCTATTAATTATTTATCTAAGCTAAACCAAATAGGCGATTTTTGGACCATTTGACTCATACTCGGGTTGACCCCGAACCCGAATAGACCAGACACGAGTGGGCCGACCGGAATTGAGCCGAACCCGACCAACTTGAGTTAAAATAGGGTCGGGTTCGGGTATGTTACTTTTTGCATCGACCCGAATTGACCCGAACTCTGCCAACCAGACCATATTAACACCCATAGTTGTGGTCATAAATCACAAATTCTTTAAAGATCAAATGGGCAAATCATGGTCATTTTTTTTCATTAAAAAAAAAAAAGAAAAAAAAAAGAAAAAAAAAAACCTAACTTACATTCTACTTTTTTTATGAAAATAAAATATTTTGCAAACGGTAATTATCAAGCGGCAAAAAAAATACATCGTCGTTATAAGAATTTTTTTTATATTTTAATAATAGGCACTTCAATATACTTTCAAAGAACCTCTTTTTAGTGTTCTTTTCAAGTGTTAAAGAGTACGTCTTAAAAACACATGTTATTTGACATTTTGAAAACCATGTGTGATTTAACAAAATCACGTGAAATTTCATAAATCATAGGTGATTTGTATTTTAAAATTCGTATGTAATTTTCACAAATTACATGTGATTTAATAAATCGCATGTGATTAAAAATAACAAATCAATTGTAATTTTATAAATCACATGTGATTTTTCAGAACATAAATTTCAAGACTTGCAAAAAAACACCGCTCTTAAGCTTCTTAAGCTTAAGATCAAAATCCAAGCAATGCACAGGTGCTTCTTAAGCTTTTTCACTAGTTCCTCTTTCTCCCCCAACAACAAACACTGTTATCCAAGATTGTCTCCCAGCTCATTCATAGCCCTCAATAGGCCTGGAATTACATCTAAAGTTCTATGGCACATTGGTGGATCAACTCATCCGATGAAGCCACAGTTGGATCCCTAGATAATAAAGACGAGACACAATGAGTCAAAATGCGTGTAAATAAAACAATTGTATAACCACTAATTGAAAAAGGAGGGGGTACCAAAATTAAGCAACAATAAAACCTTCTCCCAGGGTTTCGTATGTCCAAGATGTTTTGATTTTTGCGTGTTTACCACATCTACAAACGGGGATCATCTTAAACATTTTTTTTCCTTAACACTATGTTCTCAAGTTGAGTAAATAGGAGGAAAGTAAAAGAAAGCGATGAAAAGTAAAAAAGCTTATGTTCTTTAGTTTTCTTTAGGAGGGAAAGTGATGTAATGGTGTGAAAGTGATAGAATTATGTATTCAAAACTTTCACCCTACTTTTGGGGTGAAACACAACTTTACTTTCTCTCACTTTACTTTACTTTCCCTTACTTTTTTAATTTTTTTGGAAAACACAGTGTAAGTGTGTGTATTTTGATCGAAGTGTGTAATACTTTATGTGTTTGACTGTAATGTGTGGTGGACATAACTCAGAGTTTGATCGCAAATTTTCATGTCTTTGTGAATAAAGGTTTCTTGGGAACCCAAAACCAAGTGGTTAAATATTAATACCCTCACATGAAAGGTACGTGAAGGCAACTAACGAGAAAAATTGATAAGTGTTACTGAAAAGGACAGAGTGTAATATATATATATATATATATATATATATATATATATATATATATATATATATATATATATATATATATATATATATATATATATATATATATAAATATATATATATATAATTGTACTTAAAGTTTGGAAGTGACGAACATTGCAAAAATGATAAACATATTGGACAAAATTTGTGCTACATTTTATAAAAAGGTTAATATACAAAGAAGTCATTAAAGTTTATGCAAAAGTTGCCCTAAATCACTAAAGTTTCAAAGTTGTCAAAAGCATACACTTCTATAATTTCAGTGTTAATCGGGTAACTTGAACGCATTTTTTTCATATGTTAAGTAGCATAAATGTTGTGTTTTTACTAGTTCAATGATGCTTACTGTTGGCGTGTGTGTCCGGACATCTTGACATCCGAAAACGCCATTAGCCGGACGTCATGTGCTGCCGTCCGGACGACAATCGACAAAGTGATCAAACACATCAGCAGATTTTGTGGGATTCTTGACACGTGGCCTACTAGGTAGAGTGGCCATAGACCTGCAAGCAGGTAATATAGGCCTGCGTGAATAGTGACAGGAACAGTAGCATAGGTACAAGTTGGGGTAGTATAAATACCACAACACATTTAATGTTTTGTAATAAATACACACACCTACATTAACTACTACATTAATTACCAAATTCATTACCATTTCTTTACTTTCACGCCAGAGCTTGGTCCTGGGATATCACCCAGGGCGAGGCTAACGCGTGTCGTCATTGTGCAGGAAGGAATTAGCTTTTTCCTCCGGACAGGTTGATAGAAGTCAAACTTCCAAGTCAAGCCGATCGACAGGAATTTGCTTCAACACTTACGTATATTTTTATATAGGTTCAGACTTCAATAATCTCAAAATGTCATAAGTTCAATAACCTGGATGACAACTTTAAAATTTTAGTGACTTAAGATAACTTTCGAGCAAATTTATGAAATTTAATGATATCCTTATCTATATACTATATTTTTAATTAAAAAATGGTCAAAGTGAAAAGTGAAAAGTCAAGAAAGTGAAATGTGAAAAAAATTAAAAATGGAATGTTGAAATAATTAATTATGAGTAATTTCAATTATTAATTCACATATGTTTTAAAAGGAAACAATTAATATACATCGAAATCCGGGTTGACCCGGGACGCTTCAAACTCGACAAGTTGACCCAGTTTAATTTGACCCAACCCGTCGGGTTGACCCGGTTTCTATTGACCCGTTTTTTGACCGGAACAGGTCAACCGGTTGAACCACCTGGTCTAACCGGGTTTCAAAATATTATGCTTAATCCCCAAATCTTAAAACTATCTGCGGCTATAAAATTCTGTTGATATGCACGGGTAACTCGTCTAGTAAAAATAATATCTTGATCCACACCGACCAAACAAAGTACTACAAAAGTACAAAACAGACCCATTTGTCTCTCCGGTTGTCCCCAATTCCATCGACGCTACGAGCTTTCATACTAGACTCGAACCCATCGGCCTCTTTGCAAGGTTTGAGTCAATTCATTTATTTTCATGTTACATTTTTATACTAATTTCTTATTTGCTTATTTTATAATTCGATTTCCGGTTTTATAGAATTCTGAAACATTTGGTGTTTGCCCAAGCTGTAAATTCTGAAGCTTATTAAGATGAGCTTTAGACCCTACATAATTCATAAGCTCATAAGTCGAAAAAGTTACTAAGTTAACACAAACACACCCTAAGGGTATGTTTGGCGTAATTAGCTGGATCTTGAGCTTGTGGAGCTGGAGCTTTTATTTGATGTATTTTTACGCGATTTTACATTGATAAAGCTTCGGCTCCAACTAATTAACCAAACAACTTTATAAAAATATAAGGTCCAACTTCCAACTAAGCTTGTTTTAAATGCTCAAGCTCTCATAAGCTTTGCTCCAAAGACACCCTTAAGCTTTTTTGTGGGCTTGTGGTTTATTAAGCGATATAACTTATATAAGCCAATAAATGTAAGACTTTTGAGATTATAATAAGTTATTAATGTGTAGCAAATTTTGAATTCTAGGATAGCCGTTTCTTGAAGAGTGGTATGGATCCCAAGATTACTCGCCCATCAGATGACAGGACCTTTAAATTCAAGGCTAAGAGTAATACAAAGGAGGTATGCAAATAGCATCATATATCCATAAGTGGGCATGGAACACGTACTCAGTAGTGCTATTATCATATCTCATTGTCTTGTGTGGTTATTTAATTCCTTGATTTGTCAGGTTGTGTTTGATGAACTAACCAGTATGCACATGGATGACGACCTTAATGATATAGTCAACAAAATAAGCAAGGTATAAGTTTCTTTTATTTGTGTCTCAAATAGGCTATCGGGAGTGTCGAGTTGTAGTAATGTAACACATTTAACTTTTGATGGATAGAGCTGACTCTACAAATTAACAAGGCTTAATTTTCATACATAAAATGCTTGTCTGCGTAGGGTTGTATGACTCTGTTCATATGTGTTTGGCTTGATTCTTATATCTGCAATTACTCCGTATGTTTTATAATCACGTAATGTTGTTCAGATTGTCCTTGATGAAATGATTGATGTTGACAATGATAAAGACCTCGATGAACTAGTGAAAAAAATGATGAAGGTATAAGGGTCTCTTTCTCTTTCCCTTTCAAATTAACCAACACAAGTATCGGATTTTTTTGTTCCACCTCTTTCTGAATCTTGTTCAAATTTACTTGAAGTGCCGGGTTCACTCTTCAAAGAATGTCTGTCATGACACTCAAGTCCTCTCAAGGTGCTCCTCTTTGTCAATGTTACCTGAAGCGTATAAATCAAAGATTAAGAAGATTGTTGAGGGGTACTCAAGGGTCGGAGCTTATTCAGTAAAAGATGTGTCAGTTGACCAGAATGCTCAAAGTAGCCGAATGGCAAGGATTGATGACGGAGATGTTCTGAAAAGGTGTAAAAACATGGACCATTCGAATCATGATTCTTCAACATGTACTTCACCATTGAAAAAGGCAAGTGTGTGTGTGTGTGTGTGTGTGTGTTTTCAGTTTATTTACTTTTATCTTGATCTATGTCCGTCTATTTCTAGGAGTTCCAACTTAACGTATAGGTTCACTCTGCATACAAGGCTCATTTTCAAGCAATTTTACATATAGATACATGTTATGCTTGTTTGCAGAATTAGATGATTCCCTTTATATATGTTTTATCTGATTCATGTATTTTCTAAAGATCTGTTAAATTTAATCACTTAAAATATATTAGGTTTTCATTGGTGAGATAATTGACGTAGCCAAGAATGCAACCCTCAATGATTCAGTGAACAAAAAGAGGAAGGTATACGTGTTTTTCTCTCTTTCCTTTCCACATGTCAAATTTACTGACTGTAGTATCGAGTTCTCACTTGTATCTTTTATTACAATCATCTGTTTCTAGGAGGGTACAATGGCTAGCTCCAATGGTGCAGGACGGTTAGATTTAAAGGATGCAAAGAAGGCCCGTTATGATCCTTGGCCTTACGTACTGTCCGTTAAAAATTCTGAAAAGTTCAAATGTGACATGAGGAGGAGGGTTGAGGAGATCACTACAAAAGTTGGTAAATATTCTTTACAAGATGTGATGTTCGACCCGTATGATGCTATAAATAGCCCAATGGTAAGCATTTATGAAGAGGATGTTGTGAAAAGGTTTGAGAACTTCAAGAAGTTTGATATTGTCTTGGACCATTCAGATCATCTATTCTCAGGATACACTCCAATAGGTCAGGTGAGTGTCTGTTTTTATTGCACTCAAATTAATATTAACAAAAACAACAACATGTTGGTACCTCTTGTCATATTCATACACATACATCTGATATGTTTCAGCATAATACCGAATGGGCTAAAACGATACATGAGGATTGGAGGACTCTTGAGGAAAACTTGCCTGGTATGTCAACTCATTAGAGATGGATATGGAATAAATGTTACCTTTTTTCCCTCTATATCTAAGCATGTATTTAAACTTGATCATCGACATTATGCAAACAAGTTTTTATAATTTGGTTACAGATACAATATTTGTAAGGGCTTATGAACCAAGGAAGGATCTTTTAAGAGCTGTAATTATTGGAGCAGAGGGGACTCCGTATCATGATGGCCTCTTCTTCTTTGATCTGCATTTCTCGGCCGCCTATCCTCGTGGCCCACCTGTATGTCACCCTCTTCCTATTCCAATAAGCACTCAAATACTGCTAAGAACACATTATAAAACATGTTGAATTGTAGTTATGTAAGTCTGACAAATTCACTATTTTAAATCTTACTTAGAATGTTTGATAAATATTTGGAACGTTTTCTATTAAAAATAGCGACAAATTTGCAGACGCAATGCGTTACATATGCATATGATTACAACAAGAAAAAAGGTTGGGAATTTGCAGAGATTAATGCTTCAAATTTTGAAAAAAAATGTTGACAAGGATATAAACTTTTGAATATCGCGAAGTTGACTAGTTCTTAGTAATATTTGAGTTCTTATTTGATCTCATTTTTAGATATATAAGTGATGATGTTTTTTTTTTCCAGTTTGTGCGATATCACTCTGGAGGACTTGGTATCAATCCAAACCTTTACACGAGTGGTGAAGTTTGCTTGTCTCTTCCCACTGTAGAACACAAACGTGAGGAGTTGTGGGTGCCCAACACTTCGACTCTGCTCCAACTTCTAGTCTCGATACAAGATCAGTATCTTACCACAGATCCAATATACTGTGCACTTGGATTTGTAACATGTAGAGGAAATGTGGGTGAAAGCCACTATTCAGTACTATACAATGAGAGCACCTTTATTGCATCACTCAAAACAATGGTGTATATCATGAATAAACCACCAAAGGTATTAACCTGTTTTAAATAAAGCACACATATGGCACCTGTGCTTTGATAAGAACAATGTAATTGGTCCCTCCTCAGATACTAATTACTGAGGTGGTCCCTGGAAAGTGGAAAAGGCTGTTTGCTTTTAAATTTGGTCCCTTGCCCTTCACTGCTTAGGAACTAAAACTGAAATTGTTTACAAACTTGAGTCTCGAGGGACCAAACTTGAAATTATATACATAATGAAGGGACCAAATGTGAAAGCAAACAATTTTGTAGGGACCAAATTCGTAATTAGTATTGGCGAGGGACTGATTATGTAAATTATTTTCCCTTCTTTTTTTTACTAATAAAATTGGTATGGTTATTAATTAATGAGATGTTGGATGATTGATGCAGAATTTCGAGGCTTTTGTGATTGGGCATTTTCGCAACCGTGTTCGTGATATCCTGATGGCATGTAAAGCTTATATTGAAGGTGTGCAAGTTGGGCGTGTTGTTAGTGGTGAGGGTAACGACGACTGCACACTTAAGTTCCGGTATGATGTGACCAGATGCATCAAGCCCCTTATAGCTGCATTTATCAAAATAGGAGCAAATGAAGCTCAAGAATTTCTTTATTTAAGTGAAAAGAGAAGTATAGCTGCATCTGCACCAACCCCTGTAGCTGTAAGTCTTGGGTCTAAATGTTTAGTTTGCTTTATGTATATTTTTTATGCTGTCAGTGATCTTGTTTTTTTTTGAAACGTTGTTTTGTTTTCTTTTGTTTTGTTTCAGAAGAGTATAATGATGACAGCTACTCAGTCACGATTAAGATCAACAGGCCCCTTGTGCAATTAACAAAGACAGGAGTAGTCATATAAACTAATCATTAATGATATGTCAACGCTGTCAATTGACAGGCAGATATTTAATTTTTTTTGTTTGGGGTCGTTTATGAACTTGGTGATCCATCGCCTTTTATCTATGGTTGTAGTGATTGTGATGTAGTGATATTTCCGCTTGTATATACTGTGATGCCGCCAGCTTCCTACATGTTGCACTGTTTTGTATCTAAGAAAAAGTTGAAAACTGTTAGTGTCATAGGGAAAAGTTGAGGTTAGTGGCCTCGGAACAGCATTGAGTTTCCTATTCTCTGTTGGGGTTATTATACAAAGAAGTCACTAAAGTTCGCGTGAAATTTGTCCTAAAGGCACTAAAGTTTCAAAGTTGTCATCCAGGTTAATGTTGGGTTGAAATTTTATACGATTTCTTACTTTTTTTTATCCGTTTTCGTAAATTTATATATATTTTCACATGTTTTTATACGTTTTTATCCGTTTTTGTTCGTCATTATACGTTTAGGTCCGTTTTTATATGCTTTTCTTACATTTTCACACATTTTTATCCGTTTTTATCTGTATTCATTCGTTTTTACCGCTTTCATATGTTTTTACCGTTTTCATCTCAGATATATACGTTTGCGTTCGTCTTTACACTCTTTCGTCCGTTTTTATACGTTCTTCTTACGTTTTCATACATTTTTATCTGTTTTCATATGTTTTAATACGTTTTCATCGCTTTTATCTGTTTTTATCTATGGTAACACTAACAGATTTCACGCAAACTTTGAAACTTTAGTGCTTTAGGACAAATTTCACGCAAAATTTAGTGACACCTTTGTATAATAACCCTTCTCTGTTGATATTAGTAATTCAGACTTTAAAGGTTGTTTTACCAATTAAAATCTCATTGTGATAACTTGGTCCGAAACACACAGGTCAGCATGTTAGTATTGCAGACTTACTTCAAAGGTTGTTTTGTGAATCAAAATCTCCAGTAACACATAGATCAGCATGTTGGGCTGTTGGCATTACAAACTTAAAGGTGTTCTACGAATTAAAATCTCATCGTGTGTTTAACTTGATTTTTGTTTTACTGAATCATTTAAATCAGTAAGGGTTATGGGTATGGGTCTTTTTGGGTCGAAGACTACTAGATGTGGATGGCTCGTTGCCACATTGGTAAACTCTTGCTCACATTTTATAATCGTTTTAGGTCGAGGTAGAAATCTTAATCCAATTGTGGGTACATGGTTCTATCTAGTTCTCTCCTAATTGTATATTTTTTCCTTTTTCTGAAAGGCTAATATTTTGTTAAAGAAGGTTCCGAGGAGGAGGCATAAAAACAATACAGGGAACGAGCAAAGAAAGACAGATGAAAGCAGCAAACAAACTAAACAATCTAGGTTGTCAGTCTCTTTCCTGCCCACTGGCAAACATGGCCACACATGCAAGGCTCATGGTCGAGTTTTGGCAAAGCTATCTTGTTTCGTCTAATTTCTCACTCTCAAGGACGGTTTCTTCATATTTTTAACAATTATTTGAGATGCCTATTGCCTTGCACTAGATCTGCTATTATTGTTTCGGGCTGCTTTTGGGGTTTTCATGAAATCTATTTTCTTCATCAATGCTTTAACACCACTGCAATTGATGTGGTTCATCGAAATTGTTACTTGATTTGGACACCTTCTAAGAACTCATATATACAGTTTCCCATATGATAGTTTTTTATTTTAAGCTTCTCTCTGTCTCTGTCTCTCTCTCTTGGTTTCGGTTTTTATATTAAAGGAGTGTGCGTTATATGTTTTTGTAAGATTAGTGGTTTTCGGTATATAATGTCAATGACTCGAGTATTTATCTTAAAAGACATATTGGTTGCTAATGACACCATCTTCGTCCGAGTCTCTCGTATAGTTGTATTGGAGCCCAGCATGCCATCTCAGGAAATAAAGGTAAGATTAAAAAAAATAATAATAATAAAATGTTAAGATTCAAAAATCTATGTCATAACTGGAAGTCTGGAGAACATATCCACAATGCACACAAGGTCTTTCAGAAGACTGAAAAAGTTTTTCTTAAAACTCACAACAGATGCAAAAGCTTTGTGGTACATTTTTGTTATAAAATAGCACTGTCGATATCCTCCAAAAGTCATTTCTCCAAAGGCTTGAGGATCCTCAAGTAGGGTTGTCCAAAAAAACCGAGAAACATAAAGAACCGAGGAACCAGACTGAGACCAACTAGGAACCGAAACGAATTTTAGAACTCGGTACCAAGAATTCCAAAATTTCGGTTCACATGATAGCTCAGGTCAGAAATGTCCGGTATCGGTACTTCCTGATACTCTTTTAAAAAGCAGGGAATTTATTGTTTTGGACTTTGTGTGCAAGCATTCTTCCATGAAAACAAAAAACATACAATAAAAAAGACCTCCAAACCTATTGCTTTATAAATTACAATCGACTAACCTAGACACTTTTGGTACTTTTCGAGAAAAAAACCAAAATTCTCGTACCAGAACCAAGTACCAAACTGGAACCGAGCCGAGGAACTTGGGACGGTTCTCGGTACCACATTTTCGTTATTTTCGGTCTCGGTTCATCCGGTTCTAGTACCATGGACAGGCCTAGGCTCCGAGTCATTTCCATCTTCTTCTTTTTTTTTATTTGTTTATTATTATTTTTTTTACTTCAATGGCAAAACATTTTAAATACTCTTTATGACAAATAGAAAAAAAGAAGTTTTTCCACAATCTCCCATTAAGCATTATAAAATTTTAACTTACTAGAGAATTGCTAGTACCTAAATGACAGTAAGGTGAAATCAGAATGTGATTTGTGGTCTACCTAGCCCTTAAACCTAAATGAAAGCAATTTTAGATGGGTTGCCAACAGAGAGAAAGGGGCAGTGACATTATGCACACAAGAACAATAAGAAACAGATGCACAAAATAACCACTTTTGAGTCTTATGGTCATCAAGTGAGAACTAAACAACTATTTGATCACATGTTTTGAGTAAATCAGCAAATACATATGAGTATGCCAATTCCATTTTAGTGCAGGTAAGTTGGTTGAGATAAACATCAGCTGCAAAGTGGCTATTGACAAAATCCCCATAACTAAAAAACGCTATCGTCAATACTCTAGGGTATGTCTCTAACTTACCGGCAATATAACAATTGATGTGGGATAGCCTTACAAGAAGCATACAATGAAATTTGTATGACATAAAAAGCACAAAAGGAACATTGAGGTTTTTGAACGATTTAAAACTGACATAAAAAAGAAGAAAAAGAAACAGAGGTACACAGAGTAACCACTTGGACTGTTACAAGCCTCAAGTGAGGGCCAAACGGCTAATTGTTCACATGTTTTAATTAAAACAGCAAATATGGCAAATTCCACTTAGAAAACGCAAACAGCAATACCATAATACATTGTCAACAAACTTAACTGTAATATAACCATGATGTGGGTACACTTGCAGGAATTATATAAGGGGTAAAGAACACGGAAAGAACTTTATACATTTAGGTAGCAGACAGTTAAATGACAGGAAAATTGACCCTTTCTCCTCCGTTTGTTCATCATTGTTAGGGTGCCGTGAAAAGATCCCAAGACAAAGAAAGGACACAGCGCACATTGTTCTCGATTAGTGCTAAGTTTTGGGTATTGGGAAGCTGGTCAATGATTGGGAAAAATAAAATAAAATAAAACAAGATGCTGCGAAAACTAGTAGCGCGTGCTAATTACTTTTTACGGTGATCGGTTTAGGTTTTTGGGCTATTTCGGTCTAGGTCTTGGCCATAACTAAATACATGAGTGAAGTGGCTATTGACAAAATCCCCATAACTAAAAAATGCTATCGTCAATACTCAAAGGTATGTCTGTAACTTACCAGTAATATATAACCATTGATGTGGGATAGACTTACAAATAAGCATAGAATGAGATTTGTTATGACGTAAAAAGCACAAAAGGAGCATTGAGGTTTTTAAATGATTTAAAACTGACATGAAAAAGAAGAAAAAGGAAGCAGCGGTACAAAGAGTGACCACTTGGACTCTTACAAGCCTCAAGTGAGAGCAAAACAACTACTTGTTCACATGTTTTCATATAAACAACACTAGATTGAAAAGAGGTGATCATTACATATGATGCAAAGAAGCATAGGAAACTTGACCCTTTATATATCCTCTGTTTGTTCATCACTGTTAGGGTGTCGTGAAAAGATCCTAAGACAAAGAAAGGACACAGCACACACTATTCTGGATTAGTCCTAAGTTTTGGGTATTGGGAAGCTGGTCAATGAATGGATTAAAACCAGATGCAGCGAATACGAGAAGTGTATGCTAATTACTTATAACGGGTCAAAGAAAGATGAGGTGTTTGGCAAGTAAAATTAGCAAGAGGGCTTGTTCTATGTTGCTAGATGGGGGAAGTACCACCTACCGAACAGGATGTTGCCTAAAAAAAGGCACCCGCAAAAGTGATGTAATTATCTATGAAAAAGGCAGAACAAGTGCAATCGCAATTATAGGGAGGGAGCAAGTAGAGAGTGGCATAGGTAGTATATGGGGTAAGCGGAGAGTATAATATAATTACCTAAGTGGTTGTGAAAATAGTCAGAAAACAATTAACAAGCAAAGCAAAGGTAGAAGAATAAAACAAAAAGTGAAGAGGTTCAACAAACACAGCTAGAATCCAGAGTCCAGAGAAACATTACAAGAGAAATTAGTACAAAGTAAAGGTTAAGTCATAGATAGCTTAAATACTTAATTAAACAGAATCTTGGCCTTCAAGTTGGTTGGCAGCAGCAGCAGCGGCAGTGTCTTCGAAAAGCTTGATATTGTGGTTGAGGGGGCTGAGTGAATCATAAGCACGCTGAGTGCGTGTATTGGCTAGTTGAATATCATCTTTGATGTTGGCTAGACACGAGTTAGCGTTGTGGAGGAGTTGCTTCTCGTGGTCAAGCTCAGCAATCAAATCATCGTAAACTTGTTTAGTACCCAAAAGGACGTGTTTGACTCTTTTGTTCCTCTCATAAGAAAGAGACTTCAAACAAGCAACACGATCAGGTTTGACAGGAAAAGACCTTAAACAGAAATCAACAAAGTTAACATCAAACTTATCAAGTGCTGATTCCATCTCGAAACTGCTTACATCACCTCCCGACATCACCTCTTGGAAACGACATCCCGCAAAACATAAACGATTCATTTTCCAGCATCCTACGCAACTCATGTTCGCCGCCATCACTTTTTTCTTCTTCTTCTTTCTTATAAACTATCCACCTGCCCCTTTCTCTTTCTTTATTACCCTAGGGTTACTTCCTTTCCTTCTTTATTCTTTCTTTATTCCTTTTTTATTTTATTTTTCCCATCTTTATTTTTTTTAGGGTAAGTTTCAAATTTCGTCCCTAATGTTTGTCAAAATTGCAATAACATACCGATAGAAAAAAAATTGCAAATTATATTATAATATATACTAACCACCATTTGTGGGGTGTATACAAAATGGTATCATACTTAGGGGGTGTTTCTTTTTTATGTTAATAAGTCTTAATGGGGAGATAGTGGTGGGGCCACACATATAATATGTTTCTTTTTCTGTTAAATAGTCTATATGGAGAGAGAAACCAAAGGGTGCCCCTCCCCATTAAGACTTATTAACAGAAAGGGGTCCACCCACTTAATCCAGAAAAAAAAAAAAGAAACAAGTTGTCAACATCTTATTGGTCCATTAGAATTTTATACAAGTTGTAGTACAAAATAAAAAGTTGTGGCACATTATCATTGGCTGATGTGTGTTGCCCTTTTGAATGTTCACCCAAGCTGATCGTATGCATACACAGATACATAATATTATGTATAATATAATATATTACTACAACTCTGTTCTGTGTTGTACTAAACCACTACACATTGGACACATATGTTACACACTCTCCTTCTCCAGAAGCTACCGCACTCATCCTAGATCAACATCATCTAAAACCTAATATACCAAACTAATCCTTAAAAAATGCAGAAGATTTATCACGAGCAAAACAAACCATTCTTCTTATTATTATTACATTCTTCATGATCACATCTTCTTAATTCTCAGATCAGGTATACACCTACTTACATCACAGTTCATTTATTATTTAATTAATTATCAACTATTATAATCTAATTTAATTTAATTTAATTAAAAGAAGGGATAAGTGAGGTCAGTGGAGGGTTCTTAAAATCTTGGATTGCCGGCGGGTTCGTTATATCTGATGGGAAGAAGAAGTGACCGGATTGTTGTTGAAGGTGTAGCAAGGATTCCGGTGGGTTCAACAAAGGCGATACATCCTATATCTGCTGACTAATTGGGCTGATTCAAAATCCACGTGATGAACACAAAGAATTTGTTTTTTTTTCTTAAATTTTTTTTTTGGGTTCTTATGCAATTAAGATGATTTTATGATGTGGTATTGATTGGTTTTTATAATTAGGTGCAAGATGATTTGAGGTGCGGCTGATATGAATCAACAAGATGCCTAAAAAATCGTTTAGTATGCCTTACGCCTACTTTTTAAACTTTTCATTTAATTTTTTACATAAATTTGGGATATTATGATATTGTTAGGCTTATTGTGTTTTGTTTAATGTTGTTATTGAAGGATACACCTCAGTTTTGCATGCGTCAAATATTTAGAAGAAGATATATGGGTTGGATATAGATTATAAGGTATTAAGGTGATAGGCACTTTTTTAGTATTTGGATATGGCTAAACTTCGTAGGCTTATAAACTTATTTGGTTTGAAAATGAAATTGTGAAATAATCAGCTAATCGCTTCGGGTATGTGCGGTTCCCAACTGTCATGATGAAGCTTCTTTCGGAGGACGGTAACTAAGAGTTTGGTGATTTTAAAGCGACAATACTGGGAATGATTGGAACATATGATTTTGAGAAAAGAATATTGGTAAGCGTTGAATTTAGAACCGGATTTATAACTTTTAAAATTTATTGACTAATCTCAATTGTTATATCAGGACACGGCCAGATCTTTAATCGAGGATGATACATATTACACCATGAATTTACTCAAAAGAGGAGCTTCTCATGGCCATGGCCCACGAAACCTTCGTTGCTGTATATGCAATTGTCTCATTACCAAAGACTCTACTACCACCAGTATTTGAGTTTACAATTGTGGGCTTGCAAGCCATTTGCATTGCGAATCACCCACGAAGGAAACTTCAAGAAGCAGATTATTTACAGGTTGCCCCATTTGTATGACAAAGAAAAAGGGTATAAGCTCTAAAGGTAACTCGACCCCTACGGAGAATGGGCTGGTGAGTAAGTCTTTATGGAAACACAAGTTACCACAAGGATCAGGTGCTATTCATGTGCATGAGAATGATGCAGTTGATCGCCAACTATCAAGGGTGAGTTTTATATTTTCTATATTTTCCGTGATATTTTGTTTCCTGTTGATACTGACTAGAATAGATGTTATGTTATTGCGACAGTATGCGATACTGATCAACCTTGATAAAAACAAGAGAATAGTCCAAGTAGATAACATGCCACATTTGAGGCTTGCACCACCGGCTATCTATCATGAAAAGGTGAAGAAAGGAGTCGCTATTTTAAGGGGAGAAAGTAGTAGTAATACCAGTAGGTTCATGTTTACATCATAGAAATACTATCCTGACAAATGACTCATTGTGCAACACAACACACTAATGATATATTTAAGTTCGGTTTCAGTTCACAATATTTCCAAATATCGTGTTTTCGTATCATATCAGTGTCTTTTTTTATTTTTGCATTGAATGCTTGACCTTGGGTTGCATGTTTGCCTCAATAAAATGCGTATATGTAGACCCTTTTCGAATGTAAAAGCTAAACTTCTTTGACTTACATGTAGGTATCGTGAAGGGAACCATGACTACAACTCACTCCTAAGCTATTGAAGATCTTGAATTAAGAGATGGAGGTTCAGACTCTCTAGGCAAATGTGTCTTGAAGGTATGCAACTATTGTTCTTAACTTGGTTTGATTATGCTAATATTTGGTTTGATGGTTAGTATTTGGTCTACACAGTGGTTTGATGATTTTTTTTTCTTGGAACTTGAGTTGCAAATGTTTTGTGCTGCTTTGAACTTTGGTGCTTGTTATTAAGAGATTTAGTGTTACAAGAGATGTATGTTGTAAGATTGTGTGTCCTATTTCGTGGTGAACTTATGGAAATGGTTTAGTCTTATGATTGGTACACAACCAAAATATGCGTGTTTTATGTTGACCGCCACCTGTGGACAATGTTAACTTGATCATCACACCCGCTTGAAAAAAACAGTTGTTACGGATATCAGATATCTATGGGGGTGTTGCTGATAAGCACTTTAAAATAAGCAATCACAAACAGAAAACAACCCCTGCATAAGTATCTTCGAGTTATGTTTTCCACACTGCTTATATTAAAAAGGAAAAGTAAAACGCAGATAAATAATTTTTAATTGGTAATTCCAAACGGCCCAATAAGCACTCATTTGGGCATGTATGTTACATTTTTTAACGTTATTGGTGAAAATGCTTAGAGTTTTAACGGCCAATAAGCACTTACCATATCCAATCCTAGACACCATCTAAACCGCTTGCATTATTTAGATAGAGGGGGGGGGGGGTTGGTTCAAACGGTTCATCTTTGAATCAGTTGGATGAGCTTTGTGGTCAAGTATACCACTAGCTTAAAGTTTCGGTATGTGGTTTAAAGTTTCAATATTTGTTTTTCATTTATTTCATAGAATAAATTAGGCTGTTACAAAGAATAAATATACGCTTTTGTTTGTTGTAGTGCCTCAGGGATTTGAAGATGCCTGTTTTTGGTTTTGGGCATATGAAAAAACCAACGCGTCTTCTTAACAGGTTTGTTTTCATTTACTTTTATGGTCAATTGTAATGTGAGATTTATTAAATTTGGAAGCTTGATAATCGTGTTACGATAAACTTTGTATGTTTTTGCATATGTGAATGTGTTTGAATTTGTGAATTATTTATGTCTGATGTTTAAAAACTTTTGTAGTTTTTAGTTAATTGGTCTTTGGGTTAATTGTAAGTTTTGATTATGTAAAAGTCAAATCTGTTATGAAGTTTTCAAGTGCATAAGTTAAATTTCTGTATTTTATCTGGGGTGTTTTTTTATTTAGATTTAGATCTGTTGGATTGCTATTTTCACAATGGTTATCTGATTATTTATGTATGATATACATATAGGTATGCATAAGTAGCTTCAAGAAATTCTGGATACGATGTGAAAGATGGTATCATGGAAAATGTGTCAAATTACCCGCCAAAGCGTGAAGCATAAACGTAACAAATGCCCTTCTTGCATGAAAAGAGGTAGGTAGGTCATTATACTAATAAATGAGGAAACACATTAACGGCCTGACGTGGCCATATTACCCCATTGAAAAAAAAAGTTTTGTAACAACTGTCGATAAAAATGCCTTTAAACAATGGTTGAAATGCACAAGGCGCTTTGTAGTCTACAACTTTATGTTATGATTAGTAGACCCAAATCTTATAAACATAACAGTTTTTTGACTGCTGAATTTTATGCCCAACAGTAATTTTTAAAGGTGCTTTGTAGTAACATCTGGGTCTACTAATCATAACATAAAGCTGCTTAAAGAATTAAAAGATCAAATGTATTCATGTGTAAGTGTTATTGAGAAACAGAGAAAATGGCTGATGTTGTTTTATTTTCCGTTGAATTTTAATTGTACAATATTTTTGAAATGAAAGTGCGTGTTCCGATGTTCGTGATGAATGTACCAACTTCTGTAGGAGAAATCTTATCAACAAAGATATGGTAGGAGTATAATAAGGTTGGTGTGGCGTCGGAGCAACCAATTTGTTCCGTCAACGCCATTCTCTGACTTTTTTGGGTGAAGCGTGTGCATCCCTTACAAAAATTCGAATGCTTATGGGAACATTGTTTCACGAGTCAGTGCAATGTTAGTTTCATAGTTGTTAGCTAATATGTTTGATTTTCCATTTGTCAATTTTTTGCTGGATATAGCACTATTTACTACATGTTTTTCTTTAATTTTTGGATGTCCAAGACTTTTTGGGCAGGTTGAAAAGGAAGTATTCGTCATGGTTTTAGCAGATAATAATGTTAGCACAATTATGGCTGCTGTTGGAGAAGGATGCATCCCACTACAGGTGACACTTAAGCTCTTATGACACCTAGAATAACATATTCCAGTAATAGGCTGTTTGGGTACTCAAAACATTTTGTTTTGAGCCTGCAATTAGCAATAAGCTGCTGAAATAAGCTTTTACCCAAACACCCCTTCAAGTAACCTTTTTTAAATATAAAGGGCGTGTGGCATTGCATTTTGGAATTAATTATGTGATATAGAAAATTAAGAAAATATATGCCACAAAGATCCATAGGCGGCCAGTTGGGTAATGGGTCAATACGGGTATATTTTTGGCACAGGTGAAAACATGTTGGGCTGACATGAAACACCTTTTCTCCATTTTTTTAATTTATTTGATAAAATAATTAGTGTGTAAATATAACTTGCATCAATAGTATAATTCTTTGAATTTGGGAAGAAGTATGAATAAAAGTACACTTTTGACAACTTACTAACCCATAAAAACTTCCCTTCGATATGCCACCCTGAGTAAATTAGGTGGAGAGGTATTAACTCTACGCTCGGTCCAAAATATTTGGGACTGTTTTACTTCTGAATTAAGGGGCGTTTGAGATTGCTTTTACAGTTGAATTAAGAGGTGTTTATGACTAACTTTACAATTTCAAATAGGTTTGCCCAAACACATCTTTAATCTAATAAGGGCATCTGAAAACTGAAAAAAAGCTATATGGTTCATCTTCTGTAAGGACCGTTTGTCACTGCCATACGTAAAAGATTTTTACCAAGTAGTAACGAATTAAGCTACTCGTATATTTTGGACAAGAATATTTAGCAATACAGAGTGTTGTTTTTTTTGTATTCATCGATTCAACATTCATTTGTTTCATGTATTTTGGACAAGAATAGTTAGCAAAATTCAACTCAATTATATGCGATCTTTAAAGATTAATAATTTCATGAATTATTTGCTTTTGACGTATAAAACCAACTTTGGTGTTAGAACAACACCCTTTATAAAAGAATTCTTCATTAATTAATAAGGAATAAGGTAAATAGTGAAGCTAAAATGTTTTCGTGACATACTATATGTTTGGTTATAATGTTTTGCGGGTTTGTTGTGTTTGAAGGTTTAAATGGTTGAAGATCCCGCAAGTCCATGTGGTGGTGGGAGTCATGAGAGTTGTTGTGATATCACTTCTACAGCTGGGAATGCTAAGGAGCAGGACAACTTCTTGCCGATTGCGAGTATTAGTTGGATCATGAACAAGAAGGTACCAGCTAATAAGAAGATTGCGAAAGATGCTAGAGAGTGTTCAGGAATGTGTTCTGAGTTCATTACCTTTATCACTAGCGAGCATGTGTATTTCTGTTATATCTTATGTTTGATACGGAATTCAACTATTTTCCAAGTTTTTATTAATTAGTTATGACTGGAAAGTGGTAAGCATTTAAGGGGTGTTGCGCCTAAGACAAGTGTAGATGAAAAGTCGTTGCAACTGAATCATTGGGTTGCGCATTCATAGACCAACTTGCTTAGGGCAGCGATGACACAAACACACTAAACATAAAGGGCTCGAGAAGCATGAGCACGATGCATTGAAATCAGCCAATAGATCAAGCAATGAAAGAAGTGTCTAGGGCTCCAAGTATCCATCTGATACCGAACCAGAAACCGAAACAACTAAAAAAAAGGCCTAAAAAACACATGATACTAACGTTTTGGTAGCCTAACACATATTAAACATAAATACGGCCGCACCGCAGCAACGCGCGGGCTCATATGCTTGTTAGCTACCGAAAGCTAACGAGCGTTAGTTCTCCCGTTAAGTGGACTAAGCCGATTATGTCAATCTCGTCATTTCATGTTTTTCCGCCAATTTACTCACCTGACAAACTTCGGTTCTTAATGGTAGAATTTCTTTCAAGGACTAAACTTGCAAACTACAATTTAAACTCGCAAAAAGTCATTGACTAAACATTTAAAACAACATTTAGTCCCAAACCAACCTAGTTACCTCCAAAAGACAAATCTTTTTGATAAAAACTAGTGAAAATATATATTATTTCAAGCCAAAATCAACAATACGAAGCATCCAAAACACAAAAATCAACTATGAAAAATAATGATAAGGGAAAGGCTTTGTTCACTCGGACTGATCAGTCGTCGGAAAAGACATGGGTGAAAGTTGTATTAAACGATGAAGTCTTTTGGGAAGTTCTTGCTACATTTGGTGATGAAGTTATTGCCAAATATGGTTCGTATAAGAACATAGGGAATGAGATGATAAAAGTTATTCTTGAATGACTGTGGAAAAAAACTTACAACGAATTTCCTATGGGCGTTTGTGGTGCTATATCTATTCCTTGGAAGTGGAAGTGGAACCGCCAATGACGTTGTTTTAAAGACAAAGAGAAGGATGGGAAGGCCTTCCAAAAAGGTAAGCTTTTGGCACCAATACATAATCCGAGTATAATGACACCAAAAAGGAAGAGAGGAAGACATGTTAGGAGTGGAATAAAGAGGCAGGGGAAGCAAGAGTCTGCGGATGTTGGTATGTTAATGTGTTATAGTTCATTTATGTGTCCTGATTTGTAGGTTTAGAATAAACATAGTGTTATAGTTCATTTATGTACATGATCAAAGCTGAAAAGTGATGGTGTATGACAGTTCCAAACACCACCAAATCATATCATAAAAATGGAACATACAAATGCTAACCCAAACACTCCTTCTACATAGTTAACTCAAATGCGAGGTGTGCAATGACCCTAAATAAGAAGAGGAGAAGGCCTGTTGGGAGTGGAAGGAAGAGGCATGGGAAGCAAGAGTTTGCAGATGTTGGTATGTCAATGTATTATAGTTCATTTATGTGTCATGATTGGTAGGTTTAGGATAAACATAGTATTATTGTTCCAAGTAGGTGCTTACAATAGGAAATGTAGGCAATTCAGTTGTCACTAGGTGAGTTTAAAGAATTGTTTAGCATATTTTTTTTAATACATTACATTGCATATTATACTAACTTCATTGCATTGCATATTCTGTGTGCAGGTATAGTTGATTGCTTGTTGGTTCATCCAGTAGAAGCTTTTGAAGTTTTACAAATGGGTTCATTTTTTTGGGATTATGTACTGTATCTCTGTTTTACCTCTGTTTTGAATAGAGCAAGAGGTAATACACATTTCAAGCAATCTAATGTTACCTATGTGATTTGGCTAATGTAAATTGAACTATATTACCTCTGTTTTGAATAGAGCAAGGGTTGTGGGTTTTTTAACATCAGAAGATGGTATCTCTATAACATTGGATTGTTTGAACTTTTTTTGAAACACCAGTGGATGAGTATGCTCTATCTGTTTAGTTGTATCATGGTCTTAGGCTTGTCCAAGCCATTTCTATTTTTATTGATGTAAATGTTGGTTGATTAATATAAGTTCACCTTGTTCACCAGAAAAATTATATTACCTCTGTATATGAACAAGAAGATACTATGTCTCCTATTTACATTGATCACTAGTACTCGATATTGCAGCAAAACATGAAGAGATATGTACTATTCAGGAGGCCAATTCATGTTATTTGCAGTAATGCATATTTCCAGTGATGCAATTTGCTACTGTATCATCATAGTGTCCAAAGGATGGTTCACTACTATAACTACAATGATTTTACATCACCTATCTTAAGTCCTAATCCATTGTTCTAGAGGCTTAAGTCCTAATCCATTGTGTTTTATGGTTGGATTAATGCGATTTTCATGTTTTGGTTTGTGTTTTATGGTTTGATTAAAGTTATTTTCATGTTTATGTTTGTGATACTAATCAAAGACACTAAAATGGTAAAAACATATTTAAACACATTCTACAATGAAAATCTGGATCAAAAGACTCATTTCATTCATTACCAGAACCATATTTTTACAATTTTAAGATAGGGAAACCACAACCCCTATCTACATCTACATCAATTAACCCAGCTCGGGGAAACAACAACAAAATAACCTCAAGTCCCTAACCCCTACCTAGTACCTACATTCATCATAAAGTAAGGGAAATGACAACAAAATAACCCTGCCCCTATCTACATTAATCATTTTCAACAAAAGAAACCCATCCTAGCCTCCATCAGCTGACCCCCTCACATAAACCTCTGCCTTACTGCAAACTCAATCTTCTCAAGAATCTTAGCGTGAATTTTCCTGACCATCCTCATCAACGCCCTCGCTCTATGCAAATCAATAGTATGGAGTCTCCTAAGATTCTTCGTATTATCCCTTGAAGTTCTCGAATGTGAAAAGTTTAGAAGTTCAACAATCAGCTCCCCTTACGACCGACCCTGTCAGTAATCTTTTGGGACATGTTCATCAAATCGTATGCATGCTGCATGTATTGAAGAATCTCTGTATAGTAATGGCCAAGCATCATTTCTGTTAGCACAAAGGGGTTACAGGCAAGCGTGAGGTCAAAACAACGAGACATGTTAATGGTTAAAGAAATAGGGAATTTGAGCTTATCTTAAGACCGTGTGTTTGGGGGGAGTGTGTGTTTGGAGGCGTGTGTAGTGGTAAATGAGTTTGACTAATTAGGAGGTGTGTTTCAAAAGTTAAATCGTCCATTGCAAATTTAGCCATTGAAATAAAGTCGTGCATTGAGAACACAATTTAGTCAGGTGAATTAATTATCGGGAATAGTGATACCATTATACTCATCGGCTTAGTCCACTTAGTGGGAGAACTAACGTTCGTTAGCTTTCGGTGGCGATTTTGCACTGAATTTTAGTTGTCGGTGGCTAATTTGCAATTTGTTTTTCTCTCAGTGTGTTATTTGCAAATTTGACAAATATTAAAAACGAAATTTACAATTTACCCTTTATTTTATCTTTTTAATCCACCCCCCCCCAATTTTTTTAATTACAGTAGTTTTATTTAATTCATACTTTTAAAAAGTCAATGTCATAAATATTACTTCCTCATCAGTACTAAAACAAGTGTTATGTTTTCAATTTTTAATTCTTTTTCAACTTTAATCTTAAATATTTTTGTTTATATTATACAATTAGGGCTGAGCACGGTCTGACGGACCAGACCGAAAACCGATTTGGCCCGAACACTGGACCTAGGACTGGACCAAAATGATCGGTCCATGTCCGGGTTGGTCCGGTCCCGTCCAATCGGTCCAAGTCGGGCCGGTTTCTCGGTCCGTTCGGTCCACGGTCTATAATGCTCAGCCATATATACAATAATTTATAAAAATTGTTCTAATGAAAATAAATTTAGAAACTCAATCCATTCATAAGGTAAAAATTGAAAAGAGTTAATTTCATAAATGGTGCATGTGGATGTGTCGGGTTTAATGGGTTTAGTCCCTTTATTTTTTTAACGGGTTTAGTCCCTGTGGTTGCGACTCGTAACGGTTTTGGTCCATTGACCAATTTTTCTGTTTGTTTGACCATCAAATTTACAAAAATGACATACCCTTAAAAGTAAGGTCCTTGTGGTTTGTGCGGTATAACAAATTTAGTCCCTATTTTTTTATTACGTTTCGTTTTTTACGTTTTCCTCGTTTTTATTATGCCACCATCCATCCGTTTTCGATCGCGTTCAAACGCCGCGCTGCACGTTCTTTTTATGTTTTCATTCGTTTTTATACGTTTTCGCCCGTTTTTATATGTTTTTGTCAGTTTTTTACGTTTTCGGCCGTGTTCGCACGTTTTCGTCACGTTTTTTCACATGTGACGAAAAAAAAATTAAAAGAAATGTTTTAGAAACAAAATGGAAAAAAAAATTTAAAGATATTCAAAAAATTGTTTTTGAAAAAAAATGGAATAAAGAATTAAAAAAAATTGAAAAACAATCTGAAAAATATTTCGAAAAAAAAATCTAAAAAAAAATGAAAGACATTTCGAATTGTTTGAAATCCATTTTCAGTTTTTTTTTTCCTAAATTTTTTTATATAAATTTTTTTTCAAATTTTTTTTTTGGGAATATTTTATTTTTTCAAAATTTTTTTAATCCTTTATTCGAATTTTCTTTCAAAAACATTTTTCTTATAATTTAAAAAAAATTGAATTTTTTTTTCTAAAATATTTATTTTAGAATTTCTTTTTGTCACGTGATAAAAACGTGCGAAAACAAATGAAAGCGTGCGAAAACGAACGAAAATATATAAAAAGCGGGCGTAAACTTACAAAAGTGGACGAAAATGTATCAAAACGAATGAAAACGTATAAAAACAATTAAAAACGTGCGAAAACGCATAAAAACATGCGAAAACGTATAGAAACGAGTGAAAATGTATAAAAACGGATAAAAATGTAAAAGAACGGATGAAAACGTTTAAAAACGAACGAAACATAACAAAAAAAATATGGACTAAATTTTTTATACCCCACAAACCACAAGGACTTTATTTTTAAGGGTATTTATGTTATTTTTATAAATTTGACCGTAAAAATAACGAAAAATTTGGTGAAGGAACCAAACCCGTTACGGGTCGCAACCACAAGGACCAAACCCGTTAAAAAAAAATAAAGAGACTAAATCTGTTAAACCCGACAAACTACATATATCATTTATGAAATTAACCTGATTGAAAAAGAAAGTTTTTAAAAAGTTAAAACAAGAAACTTGTTTAGGGATGTAGTTGCTCGCAATTGACGTTAACAACAATAGCTCTCTTTTTTTACTCGTTTTAGACAGTTTATGAGATAGTCTTTCATTTGTTTATTTATTTTTTGCTTTTTTTAAAGATACAGTAAAACCTTTATAAATTAATGATGTTAGGACCGAAATATTTTATTAATTTAGCGAGATATTATTATATCGATAAATTAATAATTTATTAATTTAAAGAGGTTTTACGTATGACATTTAAATTTTCAAGTTCAACATACTAGTTACAATGTATATATTAGTTAGAGATAAAAAATAAATTAGAAAAACAAGTTTCAATTAACATTTTATGAATGCACATTCACAAATTAGTTGAATTTGTTAAGTTCATTATTTTTTAATAAGTTAAAAGTTAGTTTCGTTAGGAAAAATTTGAATTATGTATGGCTTTAATTGAATTCGTACAAATTTGAATTATGTATGGACTTTATATATATACTAGACGAGTACCCGCGCCTAGCGGCAGCGATGTCTAGTTTTCTGCAAAGTTCCGATGACCCATAAGTTTCTTTCAACAAAATGTATTTGTAGCATTAGAGAATCGTTTTAATAACTACAATTCGATGCGTGGTTGCATAGCAACATAAATATATAGTTTTTAAAAAAATTATGTGGAGTCGATCTAAGTGTGTGAGTATATTTTCTAATAGGATTGTTTTAAGTTATTAAGATTTTTAGTAATAATAGATTCAAGCATTACAAAAAGCAACGGTATTATGTAGTTGGCAATATTATATTGTAGTTTAGAGGTATAGCCAACATGTGTGACCGTTTTTTCTTGTTTTGTCAGTAATTTATGCAGTGATAACTATTTTACTTACATGTGTAACGTTTATCATTTGGCGTGTGACTTTTAAAATTGTAACTTTGCAAATTGGATATCACCATATAAGATTATTTTGTACTATCAATTTGTATAGATATTTATGCATTATTCAAAGCTATTTGTTTGAAGTACAAATAATTATCGCTAAAGATAACAATACTATTTATTTTTTGTGATTTTAATAAACTTACATAACATTATTGATACACTGGACAAAGGGCTATACAATATATATTAACTTTTAAACGACGATTCATATATGTTAGTCCCTTAAATGGTGCAAGAGCAACATTTTTTAAAGTAACATTATACAAATGACAAATTACATGTGTCAAAGCAAAATAAACCAAAACTACAATTACTTGGTCTCTCCTTTAAAAAAAATTGTCACGGCCGGTTCCACAACTACTTCATCATTTCTCATATAATTTTGTCAAATTTGAAACCCGATTTCACCCGGTGGTTCAACTGGTTGAACCGTTCCGATAAAAAACAGGTCGATTTAAACCGAGTCAAACCGATAGGTTGGGTCGAAAAAAGTCAAATTAAACCGGTCACCCGCCGGTTTGAAGTGTCCCGGTCAACCCGTATCGGTTTCAACAGTCAACCCGTATCGGTTTCAACGGGTCAACCCGGTATCGGTTTCAACGGGTCAACCCGGTATCGGTTTCAACGGGTCAACCCGGTATCGGTTTCAATTGGTTGTTTTTAATTTGATAGATGTGCTTTTAATTGGGTGTACAATGTGAATAAATTATTGTACTTTTAAGTAATGGGGTGTTTTAATAAGAGTATTAATTATATTATTTATTTCTCTCTCCATTGACCATGTTTTCAACATTCAACTTTCAACATTTTTCACTTTTTCCACTTTGACCATTTTTCCATTTTATATAGTATAGATATATAGGGTCACGTTCAATGCAGAACCATTATTTTGTACAGAACTTTACAGAACCACTTTAGACCAATAAGAATTTAGTATTATTAAAATTTTATATTTAAATGTAAAGGGTATAATAGTAAAAGCTTATATTTACTTTCTTTTCGAATTTTTTTTTACTAAAAACGTTTTTTTAACCCTTAATTTTCGGAATTAAACATTTTTTTTAAGTTTTTGATTTTTACAACATGGATGTTTTCAAAAAAATCTCAAGTGCATATATGTTTTTTTTTATAAAATATGTGTTTTTGGTGTAAGATTGCTTAACCTATTTTGCTATAACTAATAATATTCAGTCAAAAATCACAAAAGATAACATTTCTTAATGTAGACATTGCATTTATACTTTTTAAAGTTTCAAACAAAAATCACAAAATAAAACCTCTATAATCATTCAAAAATCATATACTTTAAACTACATTTCATTTTATTACAAGTAAAAAAACACATATGCAATAATCGTATTTCTTCCGCTAATTATCTCTTTGTATTCATGTGTGGATTCGTCTCTATTCGTTCAACAACATCCTTGTCATCTCATTGGTCTTGAATGTCATCATAATCTTCATAAGTCCTGATACAAACATGATCAAATATAATTAGAATGCAAAAAAAATACGAGTGAACGAATTTTGAAATCAAAACAAATAGCATAACACATATGCACAATATTCATATATATCAAATGAATGCGAACATAGGTGCACGCCTTACAAAAACATGTATGTTTGCACTAACGACATAAACTTCATACTTAAATTCTAGGACAACTAGTATAACAAACTAGCATAACACATATGCACAATATTCAAAACAACTAGCATAACACATATGCACAATATTCATATATATCAAATGAACGCGTACATAGATGCACGCTTAAAAAAACATGTATGTTTGCACTAACCACATAAACTTCATACTTAAATTCCAGGTTAGTTCAAGACAATCTGATATGAGCTTTAACGATTGTCATTGAGCATGAGTGCCTTAAAAAAAACTAGTGACAAGTTTGTGTGTTCCATTGTGTAGTTTTACCATTACAACCGCTAGTGACAAAACAAAACAAGTTAAAAAAACAGGTTATCGACCAAAGACAATTATAAAAGCAATTTCAAAATCAAAGAATCTTATAACAGATTATAATAAAAGTGCATTAATGCAATCCAATTTTTATATAGATTTCTAATAAGAATACAGTAAATAACATAGGACTAATACTAAATCCATAAACAACTAGTTCATAACATGTACTTGGCTCACGGTTTTCTCTTCTAATTAATCAACAAGACCAGATAAACTTGCTTCTTTGGCAACTACCATCCTAGAAACCCACAACCGAAGTCATTCCATATCACAAAAGTGATGTTAGTTCGCTCCTCTTGAGCGAGATTAACATGAATAATCTGTATGAAAAGAAAAATATTATATAAGAACAAGGTGAACTATAAGATCCATTTACCAGTGTGCAATATCACATACATATAAAAAACAAAAGATTAGCAAACTAGAACATACGAACCCAGATCTGAAGAGAGGCGGCAGTTGGTTTTGATGTAGGTTTTTAGCACGTTTTAGGATGAATAACATACGAACCCAGATCTGCAAAGTATAACATACGAAACCCAGATCTGCAAAGTAGAACATACGAACCCATCGAACATAAAAACATATGAACACGATTCAAAAGTAAACCCATACACGAACCCCGCAAACATACGAACTTGAAAATAAGAGCATGCTAACACGATTCATCGGGCATAGATAATTATTGCTAGTGACGGCAGTTTTTTGGTGGGGTGTAAGGATTAGGGTTATGGTAGAGACTAGAGAGAGATGTCAAAGGTTACAAGTGTGAGAGAATGTGATATACGGTTTTAAAATAAATTCGATGTGTAGTACCAATAATACCCTTTTAGCCTTTTGTTTAATTGAGAAAAAATACCCCATCTTTTGTTTAATTGCAGTTTTGACACTTTTAATCTTAACCTTTGATCAAGTTCATCCAATGGCTCATATTTATTTTAATGGTTCTGTAAAGTTCTGTACAAAAAATTGGTTCTGCATTGAACACTACACTATACATATATATATATATATATATATATATATATATATATATATATATATATATATATATATATATATATATATATATATATATATATATATATATATATATATATATATATACACACATATATACATATATATATATATATATATATATATATATATATATATATATATATATATACATATATATATATATATATATATACATATATATATATATACATATATATGTATATATGTGTGTATATATATATATATATATATATATATATATATATATATATATATATATATATATATATATATATATATATATATATATATATATATATGGAATTTTTTAGTAATTATTAATTTATAGTTTCGTTGGGACCAATATATGTACACCGGAGTTACAAAAAAATTATTATCTAACTATTTTATTGATTAGGGTTCAAATTTGCACTGGTTCCAAGTTGGGACTGAATAAATTATTAATTTTATTGAGGTTGTTAATTTATTGAATATTAATTTATAGAGGTTTTAATGTAATATGATTTTTTGCTAACTTAAAATAAGTTCTTCGGAATATTATGGTTAAATTTGATTATGGTTAAAAATAAGCAAATTAACAATTATTTTAGTTTTTAGCAAATCAAACTTTCTTTCCTTCTTATTTCTTTCTTTATGAGTTTATTCCTTATTATTAATTTTTAATATTAAGTACTATTTTAATATTATTTTTATTCCTCATCTTTTATTTTACTTTTACAATCCACACCCCACATTTGCTAATTAGTACTATGTATTTTTTTCTTTTTTAATTCATACTTTAAAAAAAGTCAATGTTATAAAATCGCTCGGTATCATGGCATCACCATGACGCCAATCCCACGTGGCATCCTAATGGCGCCGCCATTTTAGCGTCATGACACCGCCCTCACCGCCACCTTTTTTGACATGACTATACTGGTGTCGCGCCAGTTGCCTTTATTGAAAAAAAGATTTGGTCCAACGACTATAAAAAACTACTTTTAAAAAAGTAACAATAAAAAAATAATAATAACAAGGTAAAATAACTAAACCACAAATATTTTACTATACCATATAAACCCCTGAATATAACTATTTTTACACACAATTACTTTTATTTTCATTTTTGTTTCTTTACATACAAACTAAAATATATGTTCATTTTCACTTTTAAGAAAAAGTCTCAACAACCCTACGATCCATTTATAACAATAATCTCGATATGTCGCGACAATCATCCTCGTACACCCTCCTACACATTCGTCCAGACACACAATATCTTCCTCACAACATCTCAATTTCCCTATGTTTTGTAGCCAATACTCCATGTCTCATACACCGCCAAACAACTATTTCATCAACAACAACTATGTCAACGACACTTACTTAACCAATAATTTCAAAATCTTCAACAAAATCCACCACAATTACGACCATCAGAACAAACACAATCGATGGCACCACCACAATAAGCCCACAAAGAACGGACACGACGAAAAGGAAAAAGACCCGCAAAACCTACCACAATCGACATACCCGACACAATCGATGAACCGACATGACCTCATAGTCGTTGGACGCCGAAGGAGGAAACGTTATTAGCTGAGTGTTATGTTGGCGTTTCCGAAGATAGCAAACTCGGAAATGACCAAAAAGACGAATCATTTTGGTACATGTTTCTTCACGAGTTTAACAAAACTTCCCACCACAAACCTACCAAGTGCGATATGGCTGACCCCGTTGATCTCACTGGACATGCCGAACTATTCAACGATTATGCCAGACCACGTTCCCCCTGCAAGCCATGTCTTTCGAAAAAAACTAAATCGAAAACACATCAAGAACCGCAGGAAGTAACCCGTCAGATTTTGAGGATACTTTACAAAATGAGTTTAGGCTCAAATGGGAAACCGCTCAATAGGCGTACGAGGTGGTGAAGGAAAAAGACCGGACAATAATGCAGTTGAAAGAAGTGAAGTTTCTCGCCACTAGCACATAGGAAATGTCAGAGGAGGATGTCAAAAATCATTTTTCGGTGCCACCTCAACGCCACCTTAGCATCCCTACTTTTAACCCACCAAAATATCGCTCACTCATAGAATCCATTTCACATGCTAGTTGGCCCCACCGTAGCCAATTAAACACAAACTTAACAACAAAAAAAACCCAATTAAAAGAACGCCTCTTTTTGTCCTCTTTCAGTTTTCAGTCCGTCAAGTAATTAGCGTTGGACTTGGCACCGGAAAGAGGGGGAGGGGGGAGGTATCATGGCATGCCATTGTCGGAGCCAAATGGAGCTCCACATAGGATTTGGCGGGGTGTGTGTAACGGCATCATGTGCTTTTATTTAGATAAATGATAGGTACAATGACAAACTTTGTTCATTTGTTACAAAAACGTGAAGTTGATTAAATATAATGACAACATATGAAAACTATAACAAATTATACAAATATAATGAGCAAAATTCCCGATAACAACATAACGAAAACTTATTTAAAGTTCATTAAGTGAGAACATATTCCAAACTTTTAAATTTTATGTTAAAAGATCAAATATAGTTTCAGAAGAAACTTTGAAAAAAAGCATGTATCAACATGCTTATGAAAAAAAAAACAAAAAAAAAACAAAAAAAATAAAAATGCTTTTCTTATTAAAGAAGAAAAGGGGAAAAAAAAGTAAGCCATGCAAACATCTTTTTTAGTGTCAGTTATTGTATGTTAGAGTGCTTGGTGAGGAGTGTCACGGCGGGCATCTCATGGCGTTGAATTGATGGCCACTTTGGATTCAGCGGATGTCTCGCTGTGATACCTAACGCTCTAGTTATCATTTGTAGGTTGATTAAAAATGTACAAGTAAATAATATAAAAATGCAAACCTAGATATCACACTGGTAAATAAGATGTATGATTACATAGGATAAACTTTTTGTTAGCTATTTTCATATTTTTTATGTTTCGTTGTGCTGACAATGTTTAGACTCCTTTTAACTCTCGTTAATATAAGGGATGTGTTATAGGAACCTTTTTTATGGTCAACCGTGCAACTCGCGATGCAGACAGTATAACATCACGATGCATATCGTACAGCTTTTCGATGCATCCAATAATTGGAAACCTCCTTGTAAGGGGGTTCGAATATCATGCCCCTTAATATAATTGTATGTTTTTAACACATTGATTTATGAACGAGATATGTTATAGGAACCTCCTTTTGATGTGACCAAAGAGGGGGTTTGGTCAAAGATTCTTAGTACAACACAATTTTTTGTTAATTTATGTTTCGTATTTCTGACATTTTCAAACGTTTGACTTATTAAACTTTATATTTTCTGTTCCGTACTTACAGGTATATAGTTTTTTGATATAAACAACATAAAAAAATAATAATAAAAAAAAAAAATGGTTTTGTATAACCTACCCCTTTATGAAATATAATGGACAAAAACAAGGTGTATCTCACAAGAAAATAAAATAAATAAACTTTTATCTTTTTTTTTTTTTTTTAAATTAAATATTTCAGAACTGTTAATCGTTACGCAAAAAGAATCATAACATCGCGGCGAGAATTAAATCATCTTTTTATAGACAGGCACTTCGATATAATTTCGACGAACATTTTTTCCAATTTTTTTTTTCAGTTACGTCTGAAAAAATCACATGTGATTTGTATCACAAACGCATGCAATTATTCTAAACGTAACTGAAAAAAAATTGGGTAAAAGTTCGTCGAAGTATATCGAAGCCCATCTATCGAAAAGATAAAAATACTCTGCCGCGACGGTGTCTTTTTTTTTTCACTTTACGTTTGCATGATATTATTTCTAAAAAGAGGTGGAAAGCGGGTTTGCTTTATTTTAATAAAAAAATAAGTGGCTAAGATTGATTCATTTGATCTTTAGATAATTTTTGTTCTACATTGATCTCAACTCTGTCCGGATATAGCACTAGTTTTAATTGCTTTTGACCGAAAATAACGGACTATTGGATGCGTTTACGGAGTAATAATTTATTTGGCATTCAGAAAATAGGAAATAAAATAAACCAGTTAACTTGGTTTGTAGATTTCTATGATATCCAAGACTTGTATGGCAGAAATACTACAATCTGAAAGAAATGTTAACAAGAAAAAGAAATAATTTGCACACGCTCACTTTTGATTTACACACTACAGTGTATTGATTATTACACCATTCACCACAATCCCCGAGTCCAAAAGGAGCGTAATACACACGAGGATTGTTGAGGCATAATCTGGCGCGGGCAGGATTCAACGACTCTCCTTGGCCGTTAGTCGTCTTCTCGAGCCCTAGTAGACCTGTCAACAAAGAGAACCCGTTAGGAGTGGACCGAGGCCGTAGCCCCGGGGTCCACCTCCGACGGTCAAGTTAGTATGCGTAGCATAATAAGTGTTGTTAGGGTTAGAGATAACCTGTTATGTATATATAGGACATGGATTAGGGTTTAGGCGTAGAGTGAGCCGATCCGCCGCCTGACCCATTCCTGGCCCAGTCCGGACCATACGTCCACAAGCCCCCAAGTCTAGTATGAGATAGCGCATGGCTATGTTATGCTAGACTTAAGTCCTGATGGCCGCGTAGGTGAAAGTGAAACCCGTATGCCGTGATCACTGGTAAGGGCGCACCTTTTGTACCAAGAGTAACGCAGCATGGTGCGACAGTAAGACGTCTTCGAGCGTGGCGCGCGTTGTGCGTGATAAAGAGGTGCGACGAGAAGACGTGCTTCGTAGCGTGGCGCGCGTTGTGTTGCGACAAAGAGGTGTGTGTAAAGAAGCGTGCTTCGCGCATAAGTGCGCATGCTTGCGCCGCTGACAAAGAGGTGCGACAGAAGACGCTTGCGCGATAAGTGCATTTGGGCGCACAAAGAGGTGCGAAAGAAGACGTGCTTCTGCGCTAAGTGCGCTGGGCTGTGCGCGACCAAGAGGTGCGACGAAGATGTGCTTCGCGCGATTACATCCGCCTTTACAACCAACGGAGGTCTCCCCTGCGGCAAGATGGTGCGAATATTTAAATCCGTCTTTGTACCGCTTCCAAATAATCTGCATGACGCGTCACGGAAGCAGTGGTAGTATATACCCGTAGCCCCCAAGTTTGATGGTGCTACTCATGTAGGAGCATTAAATTTATTTAATCTGAAAACACGAATGCAAAGATTAAAGTATATGCCGCGAATCGCAAACATATAAAACCTAATGAAGTAAAACAATAAACAAAGACATAGCATGAATAATATATAGCATATAAGAAAAGTGGCAGTGCGCGCACTGGGTCATGGGATGCGTCGACGAAATAATTAATGCGTTTTTTTAATGTATAAAATAAAACTCGGATGGATGTACCGTGACCGCGACTAATAGACGCAGATGGATTTATCGTAAACGCATAGACTCGAACGTTTGTGGATGATCGCAGATGTTTATTCCACGGCCTTTGTCCGGCGCATCATGGCGCATTGACTAGCATTGTGGTGTTCGGCGTGCACGCGTGCTTTGCGAAGATGTCTCGAACGCACGGCCTAACGCGGTAGATTTATCGTGATCGCGTTGTTCGACCGACAACAGCGTACCAACCGTAAAAACAGTATATGCGCGAATTAATTCGCGGCTAAAAGATAAAATAGCTCCGATCGTGCGGATATTTGCTTAAGTCCAATCGTGCGGACTAAAATATAAAATAGGTCCAATCGTGCGGACTTTTCTTTTCTTGTATCTTATGTAAAGAAAATCATGAATCGTATACATGTGATATTAGATGTTGGTTCACGTGAAGTAAACAACTAATAATGATAATTATAATATTATAAAAATAATAACATCATGATAATGTATATTTTATTAACAAGTTGTACGCATCATGATAATTAAACAAAAGTAAATACATGATACCAGTAATATTTTTATAATTATCACGGATGGCTTGCGTGAGCAATATACCATAAAGGTTTACAAGTTGTTGCCTCGTTAATAAAATATTTACATAGCTAAATTGTGCGCATCGGAATAAAGGTTTTAGAGTTACCGACTTTAGAAATTGATTCCTGCTTTTCGGTAATATGAGAACACGAAACATAGTTTATTCATGTCCCACGGATGGCGCCAACTTGTTGATGCATAATCTGGCGCTGGACGGATTCAACGACTCTCCTTTGCCGTTAGTCGCCTTCTCGGAGCCCTAGTAGACTGTCAACAAAGAGAACCCGTTAGGAGTGGACCCGAGGCCGTAGCCCCGGGGTCCACCTCCGACGGTCAAGTTAGTATGCGATGTAGCATATATCCAAGTTCTTTAGGTTTAGAGATAACCTGTCATGTATATATAGGACATGGATTAGGGTTTAGGTGTAGAGTGAGCCGCATCTGCCGGGCCTGACCCATTCATGGCCCAGTCCGGACCATACGTCCACAAGGATGAACATAACAAATAAAGCATCCATGGACTAAAAGCTTATACGAAAGGTCTCAAAAAACTTAAAAACCTGCCTATTGATCCTTAATGATAACAATGACATATCATTGACTAATTAATGACGATCAGCTATACATAATAAAGAGTTACCTCTACCAAAATGCCAGGGACGGAACCAGAAGACAAAGTCACCAGGTGCATTTATGATAAATCAAACAAGACTACATGCACAACTTTATAGAACCGGGTGCATTTATAGAAAAACAGAGGTTTTATAACAAAATTAACACTACGAGACAAAAATTCATGGGTGTCCCGGGACACCCCAGGTTCCGTCCCTGCAAAATGCACAAGGGGTTAAAACAAAACAAAGTTGGAAGGAACAAAAAAACAAGATCACTACCAAGCTTACAAAATAAACATAGAGTAAACCAAACAATGTAATCCACAACTCACAGGGGTTGGTGTAGAGGCAAGCAAATGAGTTCTTTTTCCAGTTAGATAAATGAGATTCTTGCGCTTCGATCATTCGCTCCAATTGAGCAGTATGTATGTTACCCTCACCACTAACAACATGCCCAGTTTGCACACCTTTAATATAAGGTTTACATTAAAATGCCGAACCACAAAAGCATTAAAATTCTGCATCTATCATCCAACAACATCTCATTAACACCTTTGGTTGTTTATTCATGATAGGCGTTCTCATTGTATAGTACTTATAAAAGTGTTCAATTTTCAGCCTCACAGCCTCCAGATACTACAAATCCAGCTTCAGTGAACATAGGATCTGTGGTAAAAGAAAAACAAAACTAATCCTGCATCGAGACTGGAAGTCGGATCAGTGTAGATGTGCCAAAATGTAGCCAATGAAGAGAAAAAGCATATATGTCTAGCCTCTAGCGACACTCTTCCAATTGCAACTCAACCATAGAAGCTCCTTAGTGTGGTGGAGTCATAACACAAACAGATCGTTCACATCAAATACTTTACAAGATGATAGTACAGATTCCTGAATGTTGAGTAACATAACGGTCTCCTTTTAACACAATGAGTCTAATCTATAATTTATGGGTCAAGCGTCAAAATCTCTTAGAATCAAGCGCTTTTCTTCTACTCGACTTCAGTCACAATTACCATCAATGTCAAATTTTCAATAAGCGTAGCTCATACGGAAACACTAACTACTAACTTCATTACACGCAAAAAAAAGAGGAAAGTTTGACTTTCGAAGGTCAAACAAGTTATTTCCCAACTTCAAATTTGTAAGGTTTTATTTCGTTTGGCATACCAAAAAACTCGATAACCACACGTATTATACAATAAACAATTTTTTTTAGAGAAAACAGATTCAAATATTGGAACACAAAGATATTGTGTTTGAATCTCTGAAAGTCTAAAGAAAAGTTAGGGACATAATGACTCTAACCTGTAGTCTTGGAAGACTGAAACATTTGACCTCGGCTTCCAAAATGTCTTTATGCATTGAACAAGCCACAACGCCTCAACTATGCTTTTTATCATGGGAAAAAACAAGCAAACTTCACCACCCATGTATCGATTTGAATTCATACGAAGACCATCAGTTTAAGACCGCATAAAACTCCAAAAGTTAAGAGAACTCTTTCGCTGAGATACTCAACTTGCATAAACTGAAAGGTAACCATTGTTTGTAATAATGCAAGTACAGACAAGGTCACAAGGATAAACGCAACTAAATAAAACGTCCAGGGACTAAATACATATAACGAGGGCAGATTAAATAGATAAAGGTCTTGGAAAAGTGGTGGTCTGCTTTGGTAAAACATAAGAAAACAGAACTAACAGCTTTGATCATACTTACAGAGAGAAGAAACTTTTTATCAATAATCTATTAAAAATGATTTCAATGAAAGGGTCTAAACTACCATTTAACTGCAATAGCAGCGTTTACGCCCACAATCTGTAAACCACACTACTGTAACATCAAAACATCTAGATTCCTCAGCAACACAAAAAGCCTAGAAATCATTAGGCGACAAGACAGAAGACACATCCGCCAACTTGAAGAGATATTTTCTCAGAAGACAGTGCTCAAATTTGTATTTACACATCGGCCAAAACAGAGCACTAAAACCAGAAACACAAAGAAGTGAAAGATTGCCCAATGGTGGGGGATTGACAGCAGGTGATACTTGTACTTAACCTATGATATCTATCTCGGCAGCCTAATCCCCCATCCAAAAACAAAGACGTATGTGTCAGCATAGATATATTTGATAAGACGACAACAATATACTAAAACTAATAGTGTGAGGTTCATCAAGAAGCCGGATGCATTGCCGTTTCATGTTCGATACATAAACAGGAAGTATTGTGCTGAACGAGAAGCCAATGATCAAAAGCTAATAAAAGTTGGGGCATGAGAATAATAATAATAGAAACAGGTCAAACAAGCTGATTGCAGAGGGAAACCAGTCTTGAATACAAGTACTAATTAATAATAATATGATGATAGCGAAAGTTATTACAAACGGAAACTAATTATACTAGTTGTAGTAACATAATGAGAGCGAAAGTCTTGGGTAAAATATACAGTAACAGAAAAGTAGCTAGCTAGAAATAATAATAATGTGATCTTAGGTGTTGGATTCATGAGCAGCAGGCAGGTCGGAGGGGGATTTCTTTTCATCACTGGAATGGGGGGCTTCGGCGCGTCGCTCTTCATGAAGAACAACAGACTCTTGGAGTGTTTTGAAAGCTTGATCCTGAATCTTGTTAGCTTCATCAAGTTGTAGTTGGGCAATGTTGATTAGTGCTTGGACCTCGAGGCGCTTGGCCTTAACTTGTTGGATCTCGGCCTTGAGAGAGATGTTAACACCTCGAGAACCCATTTTAAGAAACTTTTTACGGAGGTCTTGTTCGTAGAGAAAACTCTTCAAGTAAAGGTCATGATGACCATTAACAAGTCCATGCAAACCCCTTTCAATAAAATCAGCATTCACTTCATCAATTAGGAACTCAACTTCAATGTTGCTCACTGCACCGCTTGCTATCACTTTATGAACACGGCATCTCTCAGGTGAGCACACTCGCCTCATCTTCTTGCACACCGCACAACACACCGCCATTCTCTCTTTCTTTTCCGATTAGGGTTTCTTTCTTTCTTTCCCGTCTTTTCTTTTCCTATTTATTTATAAAACCCCTTTCTTTTCTTTTGACCAAAATACTTTTGGGTCTCAAACTCATTATTACATGGTTTACCAAATACATCTTACAATTTTACTTTTTATAACTTATTTGATCGGTTGAGATTAACAGTAAATAATTAGTTTACACGTATAAAATAGGGAAGAGATCTAGTGAGAAGAAATTTTGAAATGAGAAGAATGAGAAGAAATTTGAGCCACATTTTTTAAATAAGATGAAGAAATTTAAGGGAAGATGCATCTATATTTGTATGTGCATCTGAAATATGCGGTTGTGTTTTCTTCTCACCTTTCTTATTTGAATTTTATTTCTCATTTGATCCTTACTCTATAAAATATACATAATTTTAGTAATATTGAAATGAGTGTTTTATATCTCAGAGAGTAAAAGTTGAGGTAAATAAGTAGAAACTCATAATTTACGTTTAAAAGTGAGGGTGTTATTCAGTGGCGGAGATAAAGGGGGGTCCGGAGGGTCATGTGACCTTCCGGCAAAAAAGTTGTAATGTAAATTTTCGAAAATTTTCAACTTTTTTTATAATTTGCACACCAAAGGATCAATTTATAATTTAGTTTTTAAAAATTATCATATTTTGCCCTTTCGACAATAAAATCCTAGCTCCGCCCCCGGTTATTTTACTCATTTTATAGTCGTAGATTTAACAATAAGCGACAAAAATGAATTAACTTGAAAATAAGTGTTATCTTAGGTTATATAAATAGTAATTTGCCAATACTTTTGGGTTTCAAAACTATTATCCCAAAGTAAGTAAAAAAAGAAGATTCACGCTTTATCTTTTTCTCCTTCTATTATATATAATGCAAAAATGTTTTTATTTCATTCCGTTTTCGGGTTTGAAATAAAATAAGAGAAAAGACAAAATTGGCAGAAAAAGAAGAGGAGATGAATAATATTTTAACTTTGTATTTCATATTCTCGAGTTAAGAGAGAGAAAAAACAGATAATTGATGATTTTACTATTATACCATTTGTTATATACTAAATGTATGGTTTATATCAGGTCATTTAAGTAATTGTATATATTAAAAGCTTCATAATATGATTTCCTTCAAAATCATCCCACTTTTAGGAAGAAGCTTTTGAATAGAAATATAGCAAACTTTACTCTTCTCTTCTTTTCTATTTTTTTTTAAAAACTCATGAACACAAATTTATTTTGTTTTGTTTTCCCCACCTTTTTTCTCTTCTTTAAAAAATAAAACCTAGGAACGCAAAATCCATAAAGAACATAAAAATGAGTAATGTTAAATCCTCAATATACCGTTATAAAACTTAATTTTTAATTATTCTTTTACTTTCCCACATAAAAATGTTTTTAAAAGTAGTTTTGAAATAGTTACCTTAAAAGTAGTATTTGTTTCTAAAATTAAAGTAGTATTTAATTAGTGTTTACACAAATAGTCGTACAAATGTGTGTTTTCCCATTCGTAATATCTACCCAAATATAAATTTCTTGTCATTTATAAAGTTATTGTAACGAAAAACCATACAATTATAAAACATTTATCTTCACAAATGTTATAATTTTATGACAAGACATCCGTCACAGCATCATAGGTGCCCTGCTAGTTGAAATAAATTGGGTTTATATCAATTCCGCGTTGCAGTAAATGAACTAGAAAAATCATGAAGTGTTTTCTTTTTTCTTTATCTTTCAATTGACTTTCCAAATAGTTAACGGATCTAATAAAGAATTTGGTTTGACACTTTGACTTTATGTTGTTGGGCTAATCTTCTATGAGAAATGCTGAAGCCATATATATCTTAGATTTAAGATCATTTGAAGACAAAATATTATTTACATACCAAGGGATCAATCTCCACCATTCATTTCTATTTGATCTAATGGATGAGATTAATCCCAACATTTTAAAAAATCCACTTTCATCCATTTTTTTTAAATATTAATAACTTTCAAACCGTTAATCGTTAAGCGAAAAAAAAAATATCGTTGCGACGAGCATTTAATTATCTTTCTATAGATAGGCACTTTGATATACTTTCGACAAAAAATTATTTTTCGCATTTTTCACGTTTTTTTTTTAAGTTTTTTCGCTTTTTACGTTCTGAAAATTGCATTAAAAATCATATATGATAAAACACTAATTTGAATATCACATGTGATATTAGTGTTATATCATATATGATATTAGTGTTATATCATATATGATATGTAATATCACATATGATATTAGTGTAATATCACATGTGATATCACATATCATATATGATTTAACACTAATATCACATGTGATATTCAAATTAGTGTTTAATTATATATGATTTTTTTCATGCAAATTTTAAGTAACGTGAAAAAAGACGAAAAAACATGTAAAAAACGAAATTTTTTTCTTTTTTCAAAAGTATATCAAAGTGCCCGTCTATAGAAAGATAATTAAATGCTCTTCGCGACGGTATAAATATTTTCACTTAACGATTAACGGTTTAACAGATATTTAAATTATAAAAAATGGGTGAAATAATAAAATGCTTTTAATCTCATCCATTGATTTCTTTTTAAATGGATGGTGGAGATGATTCCTTTGGTATGTAAGAAAAGTTTGGTATGTAAAATAACTCTCCTCTATATCTTAACAAAAAGATATTTGTAAAATGACATAAGATATTTACTTTCATATGTGTATAATAAAAAGAAACTAAAAGTAAGAGAAAGAATATCATAAATTAGAGGACATGTCATTATATGAATATTTTCTTTTTATATATTTTGTGGTTCTAGCAATTATTATTATTATTATTGTTCTTTTTTTTCTTTCTATTTGGTCTCAAGTTGATGCTTTATGAGGAACAAAATAGGGAAATGCTCGAGAAAAAACAACGAAGAGTATCATTTATCTAGAAACTTTAAAAGCTTTTTTTGATTGTTGGTGGTTTAATAAAAAGAAAGGGGGAGAGATTAAATAAGGAGAAAATTAAAATGAGAAGATTGAAAGCATTTGTTAGGAATTAGAAATTTCATAGTGAAGAGTCGGTCACCCAAATATAATCTAGCATAAATTAGCTCGTAGACATTACGTTATTTACTAGGGGTGAGCACAAAAACCGAAAAACCGAATCGAAACTGAAAAAACCGAAAAAGCCGTACTGAAAAAACCGACCCATTTAACAAACCGATGGCGGTGGTTTTGAATTTTATAAAAACCGAATGTTTGGGGCGGTTTTTGGTTTCATAAGAAAAATTGAACCGAGAAAACCGCCCCGCCCCACCTTTTTATATGTTTTTATATAATGTTATCTATATAAAAGATTTGCTATTTTAGATTGATGTTTGGTTGTTTTGTACGTTTTTTCGACGCTTTGGATTGCTAGATAATATGCTATTATTGATATTTGTTTAAATATTTTTGCTTGAAAACTTAGAATTGTAAACTTCATATAAGATTAAAACTTGCTTGTTTTCAAGTAAGAAAAAACCGAATAAAAACCGAAACCGAACCAATTCAATGTCAAAAACCGAAAAACCGAAACCGAAAAAACCGAAACGGTTTGTAGTTTCCAAACACCGAAATATACGATTCGGTTTTTGGTTTTACCATAAAACCGCTCCACCCCGCCCCATGCTCACCCCTATTATTTACTAGTTATTTAGTTTAGTGCAACACCGTGGAGGACGGACGGGTCTTTACCCACTGTATGCCTGATCCACAGTCCGAAAGAGGACGTTTAGTTTGCAACTATAAATACCCTCTACCTTCTAAGGTAGAGGGTTGGACCTTTCTCATTCTTAATCTAACCTTCTATGTTTTCTTTCACTTTCTCTCTCTAGAAAGGCTCCCACACTACTTTCTCTCTCTAAACTCTATTATACTATTCGATCCATATATTGAATATATTATGTGTTTTTGAAATCCAATATCTTACAATTGGTATCAAGAGCCATGGTTTGATCACTCATCTTTCATGTTCTTGGATTTCTAGTGGTTTTCATAAGGTTTTTGGGTTTGAATGAGTTTAGAGTATTTTGCATCATTTGGATCATCTTTAGTGTTAAAGTTTTGATTTTGATTGTACTTTTGTGTTTAGAATCATCATAAGTGTTTAGGTTTTGATTTGGAAGGCTTGAATCATCGTGGTTAGGTTGTTTTTGGATTAAAAAGTGGTGGTTTTTTGAATATTGTACTATGCGAGTTGAGTCACGGATTGACATTTCTTGGAAGAGAGTTGCTTTGTAAAGAGAGTTGCCTATGCGACTTGTCCAGATTCATCGTATCTGAAGAGAGTTGCCTATGCGAGTTGCCTAAGAGAGTTGCCTATGCGACTTATCCAGATTCAACGTATCTGAAGAGAGTTGCCTATGCGAGTTGCCTAAGAGAGTTGCCTATGCGAGTTGCCTAAGAGAGTTGCCTAAGAGAGTTGCCTGCTAAGAGAGTTGCCTACATAAGCAAGTTGAGTCTCTTGCTTATTGAAGCGAGTTGTGTTTCATGCGACTTATCTATTAAGCGAGTTGTCATCAAAGCGAGTTGACTTGGGTGCGTTTTGTTGACTTTTCCCGACAAAACTTCAAACGGCCATAACTTTTGATCCGTAACTCCGTTTTTAGCATTCTACCAATCAAAACGACCGTGAGAACGAGGAGAATGGCACGCCAAATTAACTAAGTTGATTCGGGTCAACCTTCGAGGCCTAAATTCGCTCCGAACAGTAGTTATTGAGCTTTTTATGTTTTCTGACCTAAATTTCTCCATAAAAACGGGCATAAACCAATCCAAATCTCAACCAAAAAACATCTCTGCTAATCCTACAAACAATCATAAGATCTAACACACAATTGTCTATCACTGTGTCGATCCATCAGTTATCTTAACACGTTCTATTGGTCACTTTATCACGGTTTCTTCTTGATTTTGTAAAATCCCGCGAAAGAATCTATTTCTCGGTTTAAATCATAGACTTGTAAAATCCCGTGTATAATACAACATCATGTCTTACACTACTGACCCGGTGATTTCAGAAGTGCTTAAATTGTATGATGCCGTGGACAACAATGATAATGAATGCTACACTGAACGATTAAAGATGTTTGAATTAATCAATGAGGATGTGAGATCTTCATGTTCTGAGTACAATGAGAATGAATTGCACCTGCTAATGCTACAGAATGCCATGCAAAAGGAATGTTGCATTGTGCCCCTTCAACAACTTCACTCACACCTTATGTTACTCACATCGATAGGAATGGAACGAACACGCAATGCCCTTTTCCGTCAAGATTTATCCACATTAACGGGAACATTACTATTGAACTTAGAACAATTGGAACAACAACTTGATAAAGAAAAGTTTCAAAAGGATACTTCCAGGTCTGACTTCAAGTGATCCACAACCAATTTCAGTCATTCTTTAGTAGGGAATTTACATCAGATTATGATCAAGACATGAATGAAATGTCTTTCAAGAGACACACTGGAATGGAAATTAGCGTGTTCATAGAGACACTTATCCATCTTATGAATAATGTGGAGAAGTATATTGAGGAAGTTACTCAGAATGATGAAATAGTGGATGAAAGTCCGTGCAGTTGAGAGAAAGTTGTGATGAGTTGGGTAATGTATTAGTTGAAGAATCGTGTTCTTGAATGCACAATATCGGGACAACAATGAATGATGTAACCAGTGCTCAAGAACTCCCCGCACACATGAAGTGGATGTTGTGATCGAAGGTGAATAAATGTCGGGTACAATCAATAAATCGTCGTGTTGAGACCAAGTAGGCATCGGATGATGGATCAGTTGAAATCAATACAGAGGATCGAAATAGATAAGCTTGACATTGCCAGCGGTTTAGTGACTCTTGTTACACATGATGTGGATGCAGATATCGATCGAAATTGAACAGTGTCATGTAATGAGGTACCCTTGATGTTCAATATAGTGCATCCGCTAAAGTACTTAAACAAACCGATCATGATGTTGAACATGACTCGATAAATGTCCCTGAATCGAGGTCGTATCGAGATTAAGTGTTTCAAAACAAACAATATGGTTAATAAAAAGGTTTTTGATGAACTTTCAAACAAATTCTCAAATCTTGAAAAACATTGCATTTCACTTGAAATTGCGATACAAAGTAAAGAAGAAAGTTTCCAAATTAACAAACCATGTAAAAATCCGGAACTTCCTGAATTCCGTGAACGTTTTGAAATGAACACTTTGAAAGCTCAGCTTCAAGACAAAGACTCAACCATCAACATTTTGAAGAAACATATTTCTGGTATGCATGTGAAAAGTAATTTCGTTACTAGTAATTCTGATGTTTATGCTATTGATGATATTCAAATGAGAAATGATGAATTAGCGATTTGTGTGGCCAAATTACTAAAGGAAAATGAGTCTTTTAGAAAGCATCACATAGAACTAAGTGACTCTGTCAAAGAAGCTAGAACTACATCTATGGAACAAACAAACTCTTTGATAGCAAAAATTGATGAACTCAAAGCTCAACTTCAGGAAAAGAGTTTAGCGATTTTTGCCTTAAAAAATGAGCTTGGGAAAACTATAGGGAAAAGTGTGAACACTAAGTTTTCAAAACCATCAATCTTGGGGAAACCAGTTATTAGACAACCCAATGCGTTTAGATCTGAACGACCAAAATTTTCAAAAACGCGTTTAGATCTTGGGGAAACCTTATATGGAAGAAATTGGAACTTTCGTGAGTACCAATGAATGAACAAAGATGACACTAAAATCTTGAGAGTGTCAAATGGAGCTAAATGATCCTAGTGATCAGATAGTGACTTAGGATAATGTCTTGGAGAAGATCCTAAAGGTTTTAAGGTGGAAGAACTACAATTTGATCCATTTCGACCAATTTAGAGGTAAGGATGATTATGATAAATTTTGCCATAATCGAAAGATTTCTAAGTCTAGATGTGAGGGATCATGTGAGAAATAATGAGTGATCTAGAGAGCGGAAGAGTAATGAGTTTAGGTGAAACGATAGATCGAAAAGCACTTTGAGTGTGATCCTTAATGAGCTATGAGTGAGTGTGAAGCTTACTAAGCTTGAGAAGGACTTAAGACATCCTAAAGTATTAAGTTCAGCTAGTGTGAAGTAATCTAGGAACATGGTTTGAGGTGTAAAGGATTGAAACTCCACTTCTATTTGCCTGGATCCCACGGATCCTTCACTTGAGGGATCCGGATAGTTACAAACTAGGGATCCGGCATCTGGGACAGTTTTACTTAACAGTGAGCGTTTGTTCTAAGTATCAAACTTAGAAGCTAATGATCTCTACAGTAAGCATACATGTATACAAGTAAAACATACTAAGAGCATGTAGACATAGCACATAAGCAATTAAATGAGATCTAGCTCACAAGTAACACATAGGTTTATCAAACTTAACAACCGCTATTCAAGAGGCTCAAAATAGATTTACGATCTAGATTAGTAAATCGTTTGTATTAACAATGGCGTGCAGAGTAGATGATGGTGTTCAAGACAGTAGGGTTGTTTTGGCCAACGGAAGCAATGAACTATGTATAGTCATTACGGATGGTGATTAGCATACAATGAACTTCGTCCATGAAGTCATGTAGCTCTTCTCGATCAAAGCAAGATAATCGCTTGATGAGGCAAGTGGTTGTGATTAACTAAAAGAAAAATTAATTTTACAACTTGTTTGATTAGTAATCCTAAGACAATGCAAAGTATTTCCATTGTAAACTTACTTCCGTTAGGTCAAATTGAGTTTCTAGTGCAATAAATTCTCCAATATTCATTCTCAAGTTAGGAAAATTTATATTCCTACAATGGCCTATCGAAGAGTAACAATGATGATACTTTGCTTCGTTTAATATTATACTTGAGACAACTAAGGTGACGAAGGTGTCATGTTAAAAATAAGTTTAAAAGTTGTCCATATGGTAAACAACAAAAAATGGTTGGTTGAGCTTGTTCAACATATGTTGTTGGAAAGCTTTGAGTTTGGACTTTCGGATATGAACAATTATATTTGCGTTGCAAAATAATTTACTTGAGTATATTGGATGAAATAATCAAGTTGTCAATCCTACTATGAAGCTTGGAGAGCGATCATGAAAAGGAAAATGGGAGAGTACATCATCAACACAAATGTAGGTTATGATCCGATGTACATTCTTGTTGTTTTTAGAAAACGATACAAGAACAAAAGAAATCATATAAGCACATAAAACATTTATGTTGCACACATGACAAACTCAATCAAAAATCCATTTAGTGTGTTATATGTTTTAAACATTTTTCAACCTATATGACTTATCTAAGTATCTATACTAACATTTTCGATACAACTAGGTGTTATCCCAAACACTCCTTCAAATAGCACATTGATTAGTAGAACATTACTAAATCGACAAACAAGAGAATGAATAGCAAGGTAAGGAAACCACATATGTTATTCAATCAAACAAGCACACAAGCTATTTGAGATAAGCAAATAATCAAGTAATGCAAAGAAGACAATTTATCATTTAGCATACGAAAGTTCTTTTCATCGCTTTGTGTTAAATATAAACATGTATACCAAGCTTGATTAGTTTCTTTTATATTTATAAATATTATCAAAACCTTAATTTCAAAAGAGGACACATTGTTATTCAAAAGCGAAAACATCCGTCTCCAATTAGATCAAAAGTTTGTGCAAAAGTTATGACCGAAAAATGACTTTCTATTATAAATCAATGATTCTGTAATTTTTTGTTTTGAATTAGTTTATGAAATTATTTTTAAATGAAAGTAGACTCAAATACCTTTAAAACGATAGGTGGCACGACTTCTAACGACTTACGGTTAAAAAGTTATGAATTTTTGAAATTCAGACAAAAACTGTCTTCTGTACCACGGATCTTACGGATCCCTTGCTTGGAGGATCCGCCCGGTGTAACCTCGAGGGATCCGCGGATCTGACTGAAATTACAAAATGTACGTTTTGACCCGACGAAAAGGTTTAGTCTTTGTAGACTTTTTAGTGAAGTTATATTACCCATTTTACCTTTATTCAAGCTTGATTAACAAGATATCTAACAACAAAACTTCAAAAAAAAAATTACTAAGACACTTTTCATATTATGCTTATTATAAGATAGAAGCATATATCACCATTTTGTCCACAAGCAATTTAGCACGTTTTTGACAAAAAATTGTAACTAAGAAAACATACCTTTGTTGTATTCCCTTAGTATGGTTTTAGAAACCATAGGCGTGAAATACTTCATGATCTTCTAAGATACCCAAATCCTTTGCTATATTCCCTTTTTATGGTTTTAGAAACCATAGACGCAAAATACTTCATGATCTTCTAAGATACCCAAATCCTAGTATGAAGAACTCTCAAATAAAAAAATTAGAATGATCTATCACTATCCAACATATGATGATTTCTAAAAACATGACTCTTTGTTTTAAGAAATTCCCTTCTTTGTAGTTTTCAAACATACACGGATCATATCAAGTTTTCAAAGTACAATATACTATAAAAAACTTGGTAACGAAGCTCTGATACCAATTGTGGAAAACTAGAAAGGGGGGTTGAATATTTTTACCAATTTAAAACTTCTTTTTAAATATTTAGATCGACTTATGTCAATCTATTTGGTTGTTTATGTTGGACGTTGATAGATAGATATATAAACGTGTAATGAAAGATAAAGAGTAAAAAGCACATCACCACGACACAAGTATTTATAGTGGTTCGGCTACAAGGACACCTTCCTTGCCCTACTCCACTCCCCGAGTCACCTACTCGAGTTCGTAAGCACTACACCAACTCCTTATGGCGGAGAAGCCTTCACAACGTCGCTTAACCTTTTTCCGGTACAAAGCTAAATACCGAGTTCTTTCACACCAAGGCGAACCACACCTAACACAACGTCGCCTACCCTTTATACGGTGCTAGGCTAACCACTGGGTTCTTTCACTCCAAGGTGAACCACACCTACACAACGTCGCCTACCCTTTATTAGGTACTAGGCTAAGCACCTAGTTCCATTACCATGGAGGAACTACTACCCATCACAACACAACACCTAATCTCAAGGAGATGTACTCCTTGTTACAACACCATCAAGGATATCGCCATCCTTGGATCTAGTACTAGTCTATCTTGTACATCGAAACACACCATATCGATTGTACATCTAAGGCACCTTTCACTAATGCCTTTAGCTAGATCTTCAAGACACCTTTCACTAATGTCTTGTGGATAGATCTTCAAGACACGTTTCACTAATGTCTTGTAACTTGGCTTCTAGGCACCTTTCACTAATGCCTACTATATGGACGATCGACACCTTTCACTAATGTCTTCGTCTTGACCCTTGAGACATCTTTCACTAATGTCTTCAACACTACACTTCTTAGAAGTAAGAAAAGAATCATCAACAAGAAGACTTCAGTAGCCTTGATGATGAGGAAGCATGGCAACTCATGGACTTGAGCTTGCTCGACTTCAAGAAGTGGTGATCTTGCCTTTAAGAGGAACCTAGAAGATCACACAAAAACAAAAGACAAACTACATAGATCTCTTGGATCTGAGGTTAGAGAGATATAAAACTTATAGAGAGTATATGTGAAGTGGTGAGCTAAAAGGAAAGAAATGGCTCACTATTTATAGAGAAAATTCTCATCGTTCCTCGGATCCCACGGATCCCTTCCACAAGGGATCCGCTAGCACAAAGCTAGGGATCCGTGGAACGCTCCTCTTTGCCCATGGGTATTTTGGTTATGGGTCATGGGTCATGGGTTGATGCATGGATCTTTGGCTAGATACAATGTATCTCTTGAGTGCTCACCAAGGGTTCAATGTATCTAGACATTCTCTTGAGTGCTCACCAAGGGTTCAATGTATCTAGACATTTGGTATGGGTCAATACCATGGGTTATGGATATTATCCATATATGATATAAGCATGATGTCATGCAATGGGTTATGGGTCAAGCTCAATGGGTCATGGGCTTTAGGTTGTACCCAACTACATTCAATGTATTTGCCCAATGGGCTATGATACTTAAGTTTCTACCCATTTATATTACCCAATATACTACATACTAGTTATGTGTATATTTTACCCAAATATGTAAACACTAGTTGTTGTACATATGTAATATTAAATCATAAAATCACTTATACTTGTTTTAGTGTTTTATGTGAATATGTTAGAAACTATTAGTTCAAACCATTTACGTATTTTATTTGTTTCGTTAAAATGATTTTACGTTTGTTATCGACAAAACATTAGAAGATCGTAAAATATAAATAAACGTTTTTACGGCTTATTTGTATTAACAGATACTTCGATCCTTCAATACATGGACTGGTTTAAAGTATGGATAACACAAGGATTGATATCTCATAACTCACGGGTTCAAGTAACTCAACCTTGATATTCACTTGGCTATGACGTCTGGTCACATCAGTTCAGGCCTCGTACTTCATCATTATGGCGTCTGCAGATAACACTTCAGACCCCGTTCCTCATAGAAAAGAAAGGTGCACGCTTCAGTGCGCTTCATCTTCAGAAGAAGAGAAATCTTCATGTTTATGACCATTCTCATCGACATTCTTCATCAAAAAGCTTCATGTTTCTCCCATGCTCATTCAGTCATCAAGTGGATCTACGTTAATTGGTGTATATTCTTAATCACTTGGTTAAATCAAAAATGGCAACTTCGGATGCAATTTTTGAGGGGGAGAAGAGTGAATTTACTATATGTTGATGGAGGCTTAAATAATGGTCATACGACTCTCCTCCAACGCCTAATGTTTCACTTACTAAGGATAAATGAGAGTTATTGTTTGGGATTCATTCTTTCATGATTTGTTTGATGAGTATTTCCAACCGCTAGCGAATGTTGATCATCCAAGAAGTACAACTCAGACTACTCAAGAAGCCCAATCTCCAGTTATTCCTCAAGGCGTTGATAATGACTATCATAATATTGCAGTTGCACTTATGAATAATGATCCGCTCTTTGGTATTCCTTTGCCAAATTTTCACGGATTATTGTTCATAAATAATGATCCGCTCTTTGGTATTCCTTTGCCAAATCTTTATGGATTATTGTTCCTCTCATTGTGCACGCTATAAATCAACCACATGAACATTAAGGAAAATGACTTCCTCATCCGCTCGAAGACATTATTGGTGAATCTTCCAGATCAGTCTCTACATGTATACCTTTAGGAAGATTGCATTGATGTTGAGGAATCAGTGGATCAATGTACATCCGATTGTATGTTGTTTTCACATGTTGGGCATTTGACACAAGTTGATGACTTCAGAGTTAATCATTTATCACTTATTTGAGATTGAAGTTGACTTTCTTCAAAGGCGTGTTCTTATTTGATAACTTGCTCGGGCTTAAGATTTTGAGTTGAAGACTTAGTTTATCTAGTTACCGCGGGTGGTTGGTTGAAGACCTGGTTAACTATCACTATTAGGAGTTACGTTGTGTTACTCAGTGTCACATGCATATGATGATGTGGATAATCTCAAGAGGTGTTAATGTCTCATACTTTGTTTGAGTAGTGAGTACTTAGAGATTTGCTTGAAGCATAGATTCTCGACACCGTTCTTCCATCATTAAGTGCAAGCTTAAGATACAAATGCGGGGAATTCGACTTCAGTTTCAAGTTTGGTATATCGGGTTTTCTTCAACAGTGGTCACTTCAAATTGTCTACATATGGGTTGATGAAGATAGTCAGAGAGAGTTTCTGTAGCGCTTGATTCTCACAGGATTCAATTGAGCTAATTGTTTGTTCTTCTCTACTTCAAGAGTATTTGGCATGAATAATGAGTTGTGTATTTTGAGGTATCAAAACCAGCAAGGGGGAAGGAGATACACATCTAAACACACAACGAGTACACGTGATGAACTTAATACTTCTTCTCTATTGAAGTAATCCCGGGAAAGACAAATGTCATAACCATAGAGAAACCCAGTGTTTAACTCGTAGCCTTTGGTGTGTTATTCCAACTATTTGGGGGGAAGGATATATTATTCCAATCATTTGGGGGGAAGTGGTCTCTGGATACTTTTGGTATGTGTTAACTCAGCTTTCAGTAGGAAGAAATATGAGAAGAATATTTGGAGCGTGAGATGATATTGCTTATCGGCATCTTCTATATGGTTTATGGTAGTGCTTCCGGTTATTGCTTCATGTACACAATGTAATGATGATTCCGATGAGATCGCAACCATCAGGGGAGAGATATGTGTACACCAGGGACGCACAACATGTTCACATGATCAAGCTTAATCAGTTATTCCGGAGTTGACATCCGCAGAGAAGATCGTGATTCAACCCGATCGTGATGTCGTTGTGTCTACTCTGGTTGGGTACTTGTGTACATTATGGGCTGATTGGTTATATGGAAGATAACTGGAATGCACCTGGTAAAATGAAGATGTTGGTATATTGTTCCCCTGAATAGACAACTAGTCAATCTCGAAGAGTAATGTGTACATCGGAGACTCACAACAGGTTCATGTGATCGGAGTTCATCAGTTATTCCGGATTTGATAACCACTGAGACGATCTATGTTTCAACTTGTTACTTTGGTGTTCTCGTGTTCTTCGGGGTGTAGAGCTTCATTCAATGAGGCTGTTTTCATTCATTTCTACTTCTTGGGAAATGGTCTTTATTCTTAGTTTGTCGGTTTGAGGGGAAGCTACCAAAGATTCACTTGTTGAAGGCTCAAGTTCTTTCGACGATTCAAGAGCCTCGAATGCTTTGGTGGTGAAAGTTTAAGAGATGATGACTTCTATCTTCTACCAAGTGTTGAACGATTTCCTTATTTCGGTACTCGTATCATCATCCTTTAAAACTATTTCTCTATATTTGTAAATATTTATCAAAAACCAAATACAAAAATATAAAACCAGAAAAACAAAATAGAAAATTTTAAAACCAACAAAAACCCATAAAAAATCAGAAAATTTGAAAAATACCAAAAATATTGTTTTCTCAAGACATGTCTTCTGGTATCGATAACATCTACGGTCTTAGAAATGTGATTCAATAATGGCACGGGACTTTAGATGAAGTTCGAGCAGGAGGTGTATATATTTCTTTCTAAACATGTCTCAAAATATGGCTTTGCAGATTACTTGGATGGTAACACGTGCTTAAAACTATGGCTTGCTATTATTTCGATAGCAACCGCTCTTCAAAGAAGGAAAGTCTTTGACTAAAACATTTTCAAAAATATCGTGCACTTATCCCAAAACAATTTGAGGAAAGTATGTCGAAGGATTGCTGTTCCTACACAAATGTTTTTCCGTCTAAAATTCTTCAGAAAAATGTTTGTTGTTTTTCAAAAATGGTGGTAAATGAGTTGCTTGAAAATCAATCTAATTCAGAGTTTTCGAAATAAATTTTAAACTCAATCAATGACTTCAGCGCTTTTAACCTTTTCAGAAAAACAAGTCATTGATTGAGGGGGAGAATGTTTTCAAATCTATATCATCTAACGAGATTATCTAATTATCCTATATGCTTAATTGAAAATGATGTTAACCTACGTTGAAGGACTAGGTGCCTAGGATATGATTGTTAGGATTAGATGATTAGAGTTTGATTAACACATTATTCCCATGCCATATATGAATTGATTGATATGTTGAATTGACTTTTATTAGTCGATTGTTGTTTGGTTGATGTCGACCACCATATATCTGTATGTGTGTTCACTAACGTATGCAGGTATTTTGGTATAAGAATGTTCCCAATCCGGATCCTACAAATGAAGATGATTGGATGCCGAAAGGAAAGGGTAACTATATCTTGGGTAGACAAATGAAGAAACGGAGCTTAATTGGACTTCTATGGAGAGTTGGCATGCAAAAGTGCAACGTAAGAGGTCTCACTGCATCAGCAGATGGTTTTCTTCTAAGTGATTGAAGAAACGGAGCTTAATTTGACCTCAGTTGGCATTAAAATGTAACGTAAGAAGTCTCATGCGTCTGCAGCGGTTTTTCTTCCAACCCTCAACAACAACAACAAAAGCTTCTCAACCACTAACGTATCTTTAGTGCGATATCATTTTTAAACAATTTTGAAAAAATTTGATTAAATTGTTTTGAAGATGGAAAATATTGTTTTTGAAAATAAATTGGACTAAATCTTGAAAATCAACGGACTTCATTTTTATCAAAATCTAAGTCACTCAATCAACGACTACGGTCATCGATTGAGGGGGAGAGTGATTTAAAATAAATTATTTTAATACAATATTTCTTCGTAAAAGTCCGTTTGTACAATAATTAAGTGGTGATCTAAAGATTTAATGTTATGTCATGGTATGATTTTTCTTTTGAATCAAGGTCTTTCAAAATGAAATTTTTTTCTATTCTTGTTTGATTGTGAAATTGTTTTATTTTACTTAAAGATCTCTTAAAACTATCATACCTACACTAACAATCTTTAATGTCTTAAAATGGTCCTTATCATCAATTTCAAAATTAAATCTTGCCCGCGTCTTTCCCAAAATCTTTTAAATGATTTAAATCAATTGGGATCACAAATCTCAAAGGTTTGAAATTTTTGATCGAGGGAGAGATCGTGATTTAAATCTCAAATATGTTTTAATGGAATCGGTTTTAGTCCTTTATAAGCACTCCTGCCTCCATGTGCCAAACGATTTCAAATACACAATGCACATCTTGAGGAGGAGGATTTATCCAAAAACAAGATGAGTATTTAAACCTGGCCACATATTCTCCCATGTTTTTATAAACCTTATTAAATCACTTGGGATCCAAAATCTCAAAGGGTTTGATATTTTTGATCGGTGGAGAATTTGTGATTTAATAATGAAATTTGATAAAAGGTGATCATTTGATTCAAATGTGCAGTCGCTCTCTCATATGTGCTAAACGCTTTGAATCTCGGCACATATTGAGGGAGCAAATGGTTTCTTAATGGCTTGTGTGATTGTGAATGTGCTTCAAAAGAACTCTTTCCTCTATGTGATAAAATGTTTTCAAATATCCTATGCACATATTGAGGGGGAGAATTTACCAAAGAAAATCAAATGGCTTTTTCTATGAAAATTGTGATCAAAGAAAATATTTCAAAGTCCTCTTGCCTCCATGTGCTAAACAATCTCTAAATCATATGCACATGTTCAGGGGGAGGTTTTCTAAATGATCAAAACTATTAAGGTACAAAATGCTTTGATCTCGTATCACAAGTACCTTGATTGTTTTTCCAAATGATTTTTCAATTGGTTTCAAGAAGAAAAGAACAATACCAAAAGACCGACCAATTTACTTTATGCATGGTGTTATAAGGATGGTTAGGTTAGGTAATAGTTCCCACGATCCCGAGGTCGGAGGGATCTACCTGGGGACAATCCACTAGATAGTGTAGATGTCCTTAGGTATGATGAAAAAAGGAGAAAAGTGAGAAATGGGAAGAGTGCTTGGTTGAGACAGAGCTAATCTTGGAATAAACCCAACAAGGTTCTAGTTATGAAGTCTCGGTAAGCACTGAAGGGGTGGAAGAATGAAAAAGAATTGAATGTGAAAAGGGTGAAAAGAAATAGCCCTCCAATAATTCAACCTTAGGGCAGAAACCGGGTTCAATTCATATGCTACTAGAGGTTACCAAGGTAACTCTGGTATTGAAGACAAGACGTCATGGACCCAGTGATGCACTGCACTAAACTTCCAAAGCTACTCAAGTTCCTCTTAAAAGGACTTGTTTCATTCTCACAGGGAGCCGACATTATCTATCGACTTTCTCTTAGAGTTTGTTGATATTGAAGAAGGAGACCCTCTCCCTAGTCTCCGGCATAGGAACCAAATGTGCACTATTGAGTCTAGAGCCAAGAGATCATCCACAATATCTCATTAGGACAAAAATTTAATGAATACTTGCTGTTTCACATAATGTGGAAAGTAAGTATATATTAAGAGTCCTACGCATTATCCTTGTGGTATTGCCAGAACATCTGAGTGATATGTAAAAGTATTCACGATGAAGATGGAAATCCTTCTAGAGCCAACATCAAACAAGCTCTTGGTGGGTGACATGTGAGATCTTTTCTAAAGATCAAGCTTGTGACAACTGGATTGAAACGATGGGGCGATTCATTCTTGAATCAACCTTGGTCCAGGAAAAGGATTGACGGATACCTTTGAAAAACCGGTCGTTGTGCTTAAAATTCTTTTCTCTAGCACCGATGTGAATTATCTTCAAAATCAAAAGGGAATTTATGATTGAAAAAAATGATTTTCTTCTTCTAAACCTTCGTCAGTATTGCAAAATTTTTTGTTAAGCAATGCAGCGATTGTTTTCAAATCATTTTCTATCAATCACTAAATCTCAATTTGCTGGTTCACTCACTCCATGTTGTCTTCTTTGAGACGTTCGGTTTGAGAACGGCTAGAGCATTTACGAAACCCTGTCAATGAGATTCTTCGAATTATACCGATCACGAGCGTACTTGTCTTGATCAACGGAGGAGTGGGCGTGTACCTCAATTCAACGAAAGTGATCAAAGACACTTTCGTGTGTTTTATTGCTAACTGTTGTTTTTAGGTACATTTGGGCGGTTCGCGGTGATCAGAATTGAGGAGTCAATCCAAAGCCGCATGCTCACAACATCCACACTTTATTGAAGAAATCATGACGGTGCATATCTTGAACTGGCTCGATATTTTATACTATACTTACGCTACAACTGCTGCAAATATCTTGAATCGAGAAAGCTTCCGCTACTCGATGGAAAGATGTCATGATCCGAAAGTGTGAGCATGTCAGGTCAAAAGTCACAACATCACATGAAGGCAACACAACTATGGATGATCCAGAGATTTCTCGTGGTGATGATCTCATTGAAAGCTCAAAGATCATTAAAGATGTGGATCAGTTTAAAGGCCTCCACTGAAAGTACAAAGCACTCAGACTATGAAGAGTCACTGCTAAAGCACAAAGATTGCGAAATTGAAGAATTGAAGTCTACGAGCTCAGAACAGAAGTCAAAATTAGAATGCTAGGATTCGAAATGTAAAACATGGGGTGACCTCCCTTAGGGGGAGATTGTTAGGAATTAGAAATTCCATAGTGAAGAGTCGGTCACCCCAAATATAATCTAGCATAAGTTAGCTCGTAGACATTACGTTATTTACTAGTTATTTAGTTTAGTGCAACACCATGGAGGACGGACGGGTCTTTACCCACTGTATTCCTGATCCACAGTCCGAAGGAGGACGTTTAGTTTGTAACTATAAACACCCTCTACCTTCCAAGGTAGAGGGTTGGACCTTTCTCATTCTTAATCTAACCTTCTATGTTTTCTTTCACTTTCTCTTTCTAGAAAGGCTCTCACACTACTTTCTCTCTCTAAACTCTATTATACTATTCGATCCATATATTGAATATATTATGTGTTTTTGAAATCCAATATCTTACAGCATTTCTAACTACATGTTTTAAATAAGAAAGGAAAATTTAAAGGTTTTTTTTCACTATTCTTATTTTCTTTTTATTTCTCATTTGATCTTAACTCCAATGAACAAAAATATAAGATACAAATATGGATTACTACTATCGAGTGTAATTATTCTCGGCATTTTGGTTGCGGACGTCTGTACTCAGTATATATTATGATAATCACAAATATATATTTTTTGTATGCATCTTTTTATGAGCTCATTTTATTCACAATTTAAAGACGTTCATTATAATACTTTTATAGAGGAATTTTCAAATGTTTACTCTTATTTTGATGCTTACCAAGGGACAAATCCCCACCATCTATTTAGTTTGATCTAATGGTGGGGATTAACCTAAGATTTAATATGTCTAAACCTAAGTCCATGTTTTTTTTCTTCTTATTTTATTTTATTTTTTTTTTATTTTATATTTTTTTTTTACGTTTTTTTGTTAATATTCACGTTTAATTTTTTCAAAATTCGCATTTTTTAATATTCACGTTTTCTTTTGTTTGTTTGTTTTTTTTTAATTCACGTTATTTACGTTTTTTTTAACTTCGCGTTTTTCTTCTCTTTCATACGTTTAGCGTCGTTTCAATACGCTTTCATCTATTTTTCGTCCTTTTTCATCGTTTTACCGATTTCATACGTTTTTGTCCGTTTTCATACATTTTTGTCCGTTTTCATACGTTTTCACCCGTTTTCTTACGTTTTCATCCATTATTCATACGTTTTGTCCGCTTTCATACGTGTTTTTACGTTTTCATACATATTCATCATTTTTTGTCCGTTTTCATACGTTTTCGTCCGTTATTAAATGTTTTTGGCCGTTTTCATATGTTTCTGAATATCACAAGTGATATTCTGAATATCACAAATGATCTTACCGCGTGAATATGCAAGTGATGTTATGTGATATTCCTCAATATCACAAGTGATATTCTCGGATATTCGTAATATCACTTGTGATATTCTCAATACCACAAATGATTTTTGAATATAACAAGTGATTTTCAACTAATGTTTTGTAATATGAAAATCATAATGATATTCAAAATATCACCGCCATGTTATGCCTAGGTTGATATAATAAGATCTTAGCATGTCCTTTGTGTTTCTTTTGTTCCATACCACACGCATGAGTAGGATAGAAGACCAAGGATTTCATTTGTGCTTGTGGCTTTTTGGTTTTGATTCGTTGACAGTAACAAGAAAGAAAGAAAAGACTTGCCTCCTACTTTGCTACACATACACGTAAGAAATAAATTCAAAATATTACACACTGATATCAAGAAAATCACAAGTGATATTGATAATATCGCAAAGTGATATTCATATTATCGCATAAAGTGATATTCGTAATATCGCAAACTCATATTCAGAATATCACAAAATGATATTCATAATATCACAGAGTGATATTCAAAATATCACAGAGTGATATTCACAAAATCACAAGAGATATTAACAAAATATCACTTGTGTTTTTCAGAATATCACAAAGTGATATTCAGATAATCATTAGTGATATTCTAATATCACGAAATCACTTGTGATAGTCAGAAACGTATGACAACGAACGAAAACTTAAGAAAAGGGATGAAAACGTAAGAATACGGACAAATTCGTATGAAAACAGGCGAAAACGTATGAAAACGGATGAAAACATATGAAAAATTGACGAAAATGAAAGAAAAATGATGAAAACGGGCGAAAACGTAAGAAAACGAATAAGAACGTATGAAAACATGAAAACGATGAAATCGAAGAAAAAAACACGTAATAAAAAAGCTAAAAAAACTAATTAAGAAAAAAACGTGAAAAAAAAGTGAATAAAAAAGAAAGACAAAAAGACAAGAAAAAAAACATGGACATAGGTTTATCTACTAAATCTTAGGTTAATCCCCATCATTAGATCAAACTAGATGGATGGTGGGGATTTGTCCCTTGGTAAGCATGAATTTATGGATAAGCAAAATAAAGTGCCTCTACTTTTATAATGAAAGTGCTAAGTTTCAGATAAGTTCGTAACGTGCCACATAGTTTGAGAGTGGTTTGTAAATATTTTCTTTTGGGCCATTTGAATTACGCCACTTGAACCCGTTTGTTCCTCTTTCCGGTCAGTTATTTTGCTACTGTTCAGCACTAGACGAGTACCCGCGCCTAGCGGCAGCGATTCCTAACAGCAGACAATTAACGATATGCGATATAATGGTAAGTGTTTCGTATAACGTTCAAAATAGAACGTAAAAAGATCAAAATTTAATTGCAAACTGTTGTAACATGTGATAATTCAACTATAGACGAAAGTACCGTGTACGCCGACGTGATTTTATAGCGCCGATAATTTTAGTGATAAAAAAAGTTTATGGGTTATAAACGAAAAATAATAAAAGTTTGAGGATTTGAGGATTAAACATAATATTTTGAAATCCGGTTCGACCCGGGTGGTACAACTAGTTGAACCGTTCCGGTTAAAAAACGGGTCAGTTTATACCGGGTCAACCCGCTGGGTTAGAAGCGTCCTGGGTCAGCCCGGTTTCTAATATGTATTAATAGTTTCTTTTGGACTTGTTGCCGAAATGTCTTGTTTTTTGTTTTCAGACATTATAGCAAGAGTTGATGAAAATGATGGAGAAGAGAAAGATAATTTATACTACTCATTTTCCGTAATTATTGCTCCAAGTAGTAAATGCAAAATGGTAAGTCATTAATTGATAATTGTCGGTTGACAAATTTCTTCTCTAAGCCCATTATAAGACCATATAAAAAACGGTAACACACTAATTGAAAAATTAATTGTACGACTTTCCATGATTTTCACCATTTGCAATATCTTTAAATTGATTTTGAGGTTTTTGAAATTTTCAAACAAAGTTGACTATTTTTCAAACGCATGGCTAGTTAATAGTTGTCTGCAATAGTAGTTGACTGCAATGCATTTCAACATTTCATTTTTTAACTTTTCAACATTAATAGTTTATAGCCGAATACTCGCGCTTAGCGGCGGCGGTTGCCTAGTTGCATGAACACAATTTTTGGTGGTAGCAATTTAGTTTTCAACATAAGTTTGATGCGTTGATTTGTGTCTAGTGCGACGGTTCATGTGAGTTTCGCTAATGTGGTTTATGCATAGTTTCTAGTCGTGGTTATAAATTATCAATGTATACAAAATTAGTTGTGGTTAAAATTATCGACGATACAAAATACTAAATTGAAATAAATTCAATATTTTTAGCAGACGCCACATATTGCAACATCACAAATGAGATTATATATTCCAATCCAACCTACCAACTTTCTTTTTAAATAAATTCTCAGATGAAAATATTTGGCTATCAATTCCTATATGGAAGATATGCCAAGCACAAAACAAATTATTGATGGAAGATATATTGTGTATGAGTTTCAACATTTCATTGAATATGAGTTTCAACATTTCATTCTTTCCTTTTTAAACATTCAATCAATAGGTATAGCATTTAGCATATTGAATCGTTTCACAGTAATGTTTATGTTTATATATATGGTATTGATTATGTGTTGTCATGCATGTTTCGTGAACCATAACTCATTCAACAATTTAATTTTTTCAACAATCAACAAAGTCAACAATTCACCTTTTGATCATTTTCCTTTTTATGTAGTTAAGATTTTTATTTTTGACATTTTAAAAAGTTTCAAAAATTTTGACTTTCAATATTTAATATTCAAGTTTTCACTTTTCCTCTTTGATCATTTTTTCATTTTAGATAGTAAAGATAAGTTCACAAATATATATATTAGTAAAGTAATGATTATTTCATTATTCATTTGGAAACAGTACCATTCTCCGATATTACGAACCTAACACAATTTTAAATCAATCTTTACATATTCTTATTTCATCTGTCACCATACCTCACACCGATAGTGATTCAAGCAAACAAACCGAATGCTACCTAGTTGTGTGGTTTTTAAAATGTTGATGACTTTTAAACATTGACAATTGTAAGTGACATGAATATAGAAAACACTATAATAGACCCTTTTTATTATCTTTCAATTTTGAAGTTTAACGTGTAAGAGTGGATGTAGCGGTGAAGATATACACCATCGTCACCTCAACATTCACTTCTTTTATTTATTTAATAAACCAACCATATTTGGTGACACCAACCACACAAAACATACGTTACTTAAACACAAACATACATCACAATACACTCACATGCAGACAAAACATCAATATCGGTTCGGTCAAGCAGGTGATCAAACAGTCTCCAAATTACAGGCTTGAAACGTGTAGGGGAGATGTTGTAGTGGTGTTTGACGCGTTAAAGGTTTGCCATGTAGGCTAATCCCACTTGTATGGATAGTTCATTACACTTGGTTTAACTAGTGATTTGATTAATTTCAAAAAGCTTTAAGAATAGTCGTGTTTAACTTGCTTTATATTAAAATTCTACATGGTGATTTATTTTATGTGTATGTTTCGGCTAGTAATTAACGAATGTGTGGTTAATTTTTCCTTTTTACTTCGAAGGGTTGGTTAATTAACTTATGCGTCATAGAAGTAATCAAAGTAAAGTAAAGTAACTTCTAATGCCGTCTTCACCAGTTATGGGTCTCAATGCCGTCCTCCACTGTGTATAGGGGAGGTTGAGACGTAGACATCCTTACCCCTATCTAAGGTAAAGAGACTGCTTCCGGTTCTACAAAAAGTAGAAAAGGACCTCCGGCCTTGCAAGGGGTGAGGATCGAACCCTTGACCTCTGTCTACAGAGGCAAGATTATTAACTGCTTGATCCAACCTTGCTCCTTACGTCATAGAAGTAACCAATCTTTTCAATCTAAAATTGTCGTTTATGTAGTTCCTCACATACTTTTGGAATTAAATTACGACTGGTTGTGCCATCTTGGTTTTATATGATTACCATAGAATGATTCAGTTATATATCTGTGCAATAATTAGTCCTCAATTCTCTCTTATGAATGTATTGAATAAATGCAAATATTATGAACACAAACTAAATCATTAAGGGTTTATGATGACTTCAGGTAATAAACCTTAATCCTTTAATATAGTGTTACATTTAGTAAATTAATTAACTATTGATTCTGTGATATATGTTATTGCAAATATTCCTATGATGTATGTTATTACTACTGATATTGTGGCTGCAAGTATTCCTATGAGAGGCTTTTTGTGACTATTAGATTATGATTTTAACTCAAGTTTGTGATTATTGTAGCTGTATGTAGTAGCTTGCTTATTAACATTCTCTTAAATATATGGCTTATTCCAACTAATTAAGTTTAAATTGCACATGCATATTATGTTCCCATGTTCAACCAACTTCCGCAAGTTTCCAACTTACCAGTCGTCAAAGTGACAGCTTACTACAAAAAAAGGCACTTTTAGTGACACCATTTTTAATGACACACAAAAAAAAGTGTAAGTGAAAGTACATGTTTACTTACACTTTTATAAAAAATGTAAGCAAAAGTTTAGTTTTGCCCACTCTTTTAAAAAAGTGTAAGCAAAAGTTTAGCTTTTACCCACACTTTACATAAAATGTAAGAAAAAGTCTAGTTATGCCTACACTTTTAAAAAAGTGTGAGCAAAAGTCTAATTTATACCTACACTTTACGTAAAGTGTGAGAAAAATGTAGTTTTACTCACACTTTTTATAAAGTATAGGCAATAGTTTTATTTTTACCCACACTTTTTAAAAAGTGTAAGTAATAGTTTTATTTTTACCCACACTTTTTAAAAAGTGTAAATAACAGTTTTATTTTTACCCACACTTTCTAAAAAGCGTAGATAATAGTTTTATTTTTACCCTCACTTTCTAAAAGTGTAAGTAATAGTTTTATTTTTACCCACATTTTTTAAAAAGTGTGAGCAAAAGTGGTTTTTTTTAATTTTTTTTTATAAATAAAGTGTTATGAAAAGTCTAACTTGTACATGTACTTTTTGAAAAATGTAAATACAAGGCTCGTTTTTGTTTACAAGATCGTTAAAATTTAAGTGTATTAAAGTGAAGTTTGCTTTTACTAGTGTTTTACTATGAATATGATGCAATATATTTTACGGTGTCCTAAATTCATTCAACTGGTTATATAGGGTGAGAGAGTCAGTCTTAGGGCTTGTTTGTTAAATTTTTTTATTAAGTCATTTCTAATTAAGAGATGACTTAATAAAGACACCCTCAGTTTTATTGCTTAATATTTTCAGTCATCTTTCTCTATTAAGTCACAGACAAACAGTTTTAATATGACTTAATAAATACAGTTTTTTTCTTCATATTAAGTCAATTAAGTACAAATAAACACCACCTTAGACTCTTAGGTAGAATACATGATACCAAGTTAGCAAGCGTTGTTTGTTTATGTTATTTCATTTACACTTGTTCAATTATCTTTTCTGCAACTTCACAAATATTTGTATACCTTACGGACTGTGTACATTGAGGGTAACGTAGTACTAGTAGGGGTGGAAACGAGCAGAGCCGAGCCCGAGCCTGCCAGAGCTCGAGCTCGGCTCATTTAAGTCTTAAAAAGCTCGAGCTCAAGCTCGTTTCGAGCCTTAAATTTTAAGCTCGAGCTCGGCTCGTGGTTTGTTACATAGGCTCGGGCTCGGCTCGCTAATACGATTTGGCAAAGAAAAGTTAAAGTTTGGATCGAGCTCGAGCTCGACTCGTTTAAGTTTTAAAAAGCTCGACCTCGAGCTCGGCTCGTGGTTTGTCACATAGGCTCGAGCTCGGCTCGTTAATACGGTTTGGCAAAGAAAAGTTAAAGTTTGGATCGAGCTCGAGCTTGGCTCGTAATATATTTTTATTGAGCTCGTTAATAAGCTCGAGCTCGGCTTGTATATATGTTTAATACCAATGAACATTGATTGACTTTAACCCACCCGTTATAAAACAAAAGTATATCTTTTGTTCGAACTTCATCTATGATAATATCGTTTAGGCTCGCGTATGTAAAGCTCCTTTTCATATTTTAACATACCCACTGATTTGACTTTTTATTAACTCCTTTTCATAAAACGTCACTCTCACTTTCCCCAAATGGCCAAATCATTTCCCCAAATCATTTCCCTAAATCATCACGCTCACTCTCCCCAAATCGACTGTAATTGAAGCTCACCGTTTAATCATTTGAATCGAAGCTCACCGTTTAATCTTCATCATCTTCATCATCTCCGTCAAATCTCAGTCAGGTATCATTTCATTTCATCAACTACTTGAATCGATATTTGAATCGATGTTCTGCGTTCAGTTGTTGATCTGTTTATTAGTTTAATTGATAGTTATTATTTCGGTTTAATTGAATTTATTGCGTTTGTTATATTGACCTTCAACCTACACTATATGATGATGCGTTCAACTAGTTAGAGTAGATTTATCAGTTAATTTTACAAGTTTATTTGGTAAGGACTTATTTATTTGGTAAATACTTCTCGTTAAGCATTTGATCTATTCTATTGCGTTTTATCAATTAACTTTTATCTGTTCACTCAATTCGGCATTTGCTTCAGATTTTGCGATATTGTGATATCTGTTAAGATGGCGCTAGGTTATGATGGATGTTATCGTTCGTGTTTTTGATTTGTGAAGTGTACGACAAGTTATTGGTTGGTATGTGAGTCTAGGGACCAGGATTACTGACTCCTAAAATTTAGTAGTAGATTCATGTAGATTTGTAGTATTGTAATACGGAGTACTATTCAGGTGCAAAATTAAAATATTGTTTTACTTAATAGTAAAAAGTTTAGGTGTATTTGTAACGAAGTTGCTTGTTGTATGTTAGGTAAGAATAAGATTGCTCAAATGCTCCTGTTTGGCATATTCTAATTGGCGGTTTGTTGCTCAAAATTTCTATGAATGGTAATGTATTGGAAATCTTTGAGGGTGTTTGTGATTGCTTAATTTTTAGTGAAGTCTTGTTGGCTATGAAGCCGACGCTCATCTTCACTTCCCACAACATATCTTATAAGGTCAGTAATTTACACTTCTTTAATTAATCGTTTTTTGTCTTATTCTAGGGTTTTGCTTTGCAAGTAAAAATTATAAATACATAACCCGAAATGTGTATTGAATTTTATTATTGTAGCAAGTTTATCCAAGCTACTCAAAAATATGTTACCGTATATGTTTAGGTGTCCTTATGTAGGCTTCTATTTTACATTTTTTTTAATATACTTTGTGTAATTGTGGTTCAGTATATCTTACATAACTATAGTGCTATTTTACAGTTACTATAGTATATTAGGCAGTTGGCATCTTCGCACTAAAAGTAGTGCAAAGAGTAAGGGTGTTTTGGGACTTCCACTTTTAAAAGCTTACTAGTTAAATTTAAGCTTCGGCTTTTTTGTAAATGCTTGTTTTTTAGTTAAATAAGCACCAAAGAGCTCAGAGCTTAGTGGTACCTGTGAGATGCATCCCAAGCTAGTGGTTCCGGAAGTTGAAGTCGTGAATTGTGTAGCTAATGTAGTATCGTATATGTAGGCACAAATGACATAATAAGGTGAGTGAGTAGTCGCTCAAGAACAAGTACCCAATTTAAATTTGTCACCTGTTATGAATTTTATGAACATGGGAGGTAATTTCACTTTCGATTTTAGTTTCTTGACTACTTTATGTGTATAAACATTTTATTACACGTTATACTTTTTGTATTGCTTTAGGTTGACGATTTATCTAGTATTCATGATAGTACGATTGGCAAAAACCCAAGTATAGCTTCTGGTGCGACTCACCATCAGAACTCACAATTCAGGTATTTGTGTATGTTAAAGATTTATTCCTAATTTTTGATCATTATTGTGTTGATTTATGGCTGATGAGATGCTTATTGTTACTCATTAATGTGTTAATTTGTCGAATACTCTCTAAGTATAACTAATTAGATGCTTATTGTTACTGATGCTGTAGTATGTTAATTAATAGTGAGTTCTAAAGTCCTAGGGTTTTGGCTATGAAACTGCTTAGTGTCACTTGTAAATCAATGTCATTGTTAGTGCTAGTGATTTATTATAGTTGAGCCTAGGTTTTTGATACTCATGTTGTTTAATGTGCATTTAGTTAAAAAGAAACACTCTTGTTTGCCACCAATATCAAAGTTTAAGGTACATGCTTGTCTCATATTAATAAGCAAATGCTTTGTTTAATTGGATCAGACCATAAACATAGATATATTCTTTACTATTTTGAGTGTGTTTGTGTTTGGAGATTAAATTGTGATGCAAAAACTAACAAACCTAGAGAGGAGAGTGAGAGCGGTGTGCCTAATAAATCTAACAAGCTGATCATTTCTTCCTTACGAGTTTATAATTTTATATCAGATATACAATTTAACAAATAATGGTTATATCCTAGATTCCTAGGGCCTTAGATACTCATTACTACATGAAAGTTAAATTGGAGTTCTTGCCCAAGCAACAGAAGTTGACAAAGTATTTGCCAGTTATTGCTCTTTTATACAGTTTTTCGACTTCAATAGTTTTTGTGTTTGCAGTTCTTCCAAAGAAAAGAATCAACTCTTCAAAAAAGTGCTCTAAGAAAATCAGTGGAACTTTTTACAAAAAAAAATCACCGACCGTGACACTCTCAACAAATCAGCAAGTCGCTTTGATACTTCAAGTAGTTTTTTAGTTTTATCAGTTTCGATATGCACAATTGCCGTTTCTATGCTCTTCATTTTAGTAAAAAGATATTGGTTTTGGGTGGATGCAAAGCTATTATATGATTATGTTTTTTTATGTACAGTTTCTATAGGAAAAAAATCAGTTATCCTAAAATGCTTGGAAGCTCTTTAACTGATATTGTCAAGAATTCAGACGCAAGTTGTCTTCTTACATCAGGTAGTTTCTTTAGTTTAAGAGTTTTATGTGCTTTAATAAGCCTTAAACTACCAGTAGCGGGTTGGGTCAGTTTTATGTGCTTTAATAAGCCTTAAACTACCTGTTATTGTTTTTAACCCAAATGACCTTTTATTGTATTGTTTTTGACCCAGTTATCGTTTTCAACCCATGATGATGAAAATCTTACCCACGTTATCTCTCTGTTCATGAATAAAATCACACCGAAACATTAGAGCTCCACTTTGCTTTAGTTGGTGGGTAAATGTGTAAGGAGAACTGCAGATTGGATTGACAAAACGAAGAAAGTATAAAGTCTGTACAATTTTGTTTAGGCTTCATGTGTTTGGTATTTAGTCAATCAATTCAGAAACCTTGACATAATTGCAGATTTGGTGTTGAATTATGTTCAATTCAGAACCTTGAATTGTGTTGCAGATTTGTTGTTGAATTAATAAATAGGTTTTACTCAGTTTTTTGTATGTACTGGTTAATTTGAAATGAATATAGCAGCCTAAGATGTATGAATAAAGAGTACATACCAGTTGCTTTACTAGTAGCCTATAGTGACACAAGTATGTGTCAAAAATAGACTCAACCTATCCTGACACTAATAAGTGTCGGAAAACCGTGTCACTATATACTTTTATCGCCTGGACTTTTAATGACACTTTTTATAAGTGAAGGTGAAAAAAAAATATCTTTAGTGACACTTTTTTGGACATTTTCTGACACTTTTTGCGTGTCACTAAAAGACTTTTTTCATGTAGTAAGTAGCAGATTCCTTAAGAATTAGGCATATGCAAGTGCAAGTGCTTTCTTAAATACATATATACAGTAGCCTGATTGTACCCGTTGGACTTCTAGATGAATATACATATAATGAACAAAATGATGGAACACAAGTATGGTTTTGCCTATTTGATCTTATATCAAATGGTCGAGATAAACAAGTAGCTAACTCTTGACTAGGTTCTGAATTATGTGACTTGTGGTTAGCTTATATGTTATTTTTTTTTACTCATGAATTACTTTTGTTATAGATATATTGTCAATCCAAATATCCATTGTTGCTTCCGAGTCCGCCTTTAGCACAAGTGGTCGTATTTTTGACCCATATAGGAATGCCTAGTCGCCGCAAATTGTAGAAGCATTGCTTTGCACTCAAAGTTGGGTTCGTACATCACAAAAAAGCATCTACATGGATGATTTGGAAGATCTTATGAAAGATGAAGAGGTTATAAAAGGTAAATGGATTATTGATTCATAAACTATAATAAAAGATATGTCGATATATAGTTTTTTGGTGTGTTATTAATTCGCTTTGTTGTTGTCATGTTATGCTTTTTTAGAAATGAAAGAGGCGTTGGACAAATTAAAAGGATACAATGGAAATGCAAATTAAAGGTATCGTTGGATTGAGAAGAACCCATTTTGTGCTTGAGTTTTGGTGAAGTTGAAAGAATGCTCGAGTGGTTTTAGATAAAACTCTTGTTTCTTTTGCTAATGTGGCAATGTCACATTCTTATTTGGTCATCCTTGTTGCCAAGTTTATGTTTCTATTGTGACATTCTTGTTGCCAACTTTATCAAACTTTAATGTTTATATTTGAAGTCTACTAATCCATTCTTCTAGTTGGTCATAGTTTGTAGAGTTAATTACATAAATCGTCCTTGTGATTTGGTAGAAATTACGGATCTTGTCCCTATAGTTTTTTTTAGCGCGTTTCCCTGGTTTACAAATCTTACGGATCTTGTCCCTAATCGACCCGATCCCAAAGGACCTCCCTTGCAAAATCTCTCTACGTGAGGGCTAACATCATATTTTGGTTTTAACGATCGGAGTTAATTACATAAATCGTCTTTGTGGTTTGGTAAAGTTAAGCATCTTGTCCTGTGGTTTATTATAATATTATTTTAAAAACCGCTTTTTCTTTTAAAAAAATAATTTTATTAAAAAAATTAAAATAAAATTAAAAAAAAAACAAAAAAACTTTTTTTAATTTTATTATAAAACGGATGAAGGCGTATAAAAAAACGTTTTTATACGGTTTTCTCTATTTTTACGTTTCATTTGTTTTTATACGGTTTCGTTCGTTTTTGTATGAAACATTTTTGTACAAAAATCCGTAAATTTCGTACAAAACCGTACATTTTCATACAAAACCGTACATTTTTGTACATTTCGTTCGTTTTTGTATGAAAAATGTTTTCATACATTTTCATACAAAAACGTACATTTTTGTACAAAAATCCGTAAATTTTTGTACATTTCGTTCGTTTTTGTATGAACGAAATGAACAAAAACGAACGAAACCGTACATTTTTGTACATTTTTTCATACAAAAACGAACGAAACCGTACATTTTTGTACATTTCGTTCGCTTTTGTATGAAAAATGTTTTCATACATTTTCATACGAAACCGTACATTTTTTTACATTTCGTTCGTTTTTGTATGAAAAATGTTTTTGTACATTTTCATACGAAACCGTACATTTTTGTACATTTCGTTCGTTTTTGTATGAAAAATGTTTTCATACCGTACATTTTTGTACATTTCGTTCGTTTTTGTATGAAAAATGTTTTCATACATTTTCATACAAAAACGTACATTTTTGTACAAAAATATTTCCATACATTTTCATACAAGAACGAATGAAACTGTATAAAGACAAATGAAACGTAAAAATAGAGAAAACCGTATAAAAACGTATTTTTATACGCCTTCATCCGTTTTATAATAAAATTAAAAAGTTTTTTGTTTTTTAATTTTTAAAAGAAAAACAGTTTTTAAAAAAAAATATTATAATAAACCACAGGGACAAGATGCGTAACTTTTACCAAACCACAAGGACGATTTATGTAATTAACTCCGATCGTTAAAACCAAAATATGATGTTAGCCCTCACGTTAGAGAGTATTTGCAAGGGAGGTCATTTTTTTGGGACCGGGTCAGATCAGGGACAAGATCCGTAAGATTTGTAAATCACAGGGATGAAACGCGCTAAAAAAACTATAGGGACAAGATCCGTAATTTCTACCAAACCACAAGGACGATTTATGTAATTAACTATAGTTTGTATCTACATTATGTCATTTACTATGTTAGTATAACTGATGTCACCAATATATCATGATCACACCCTTTATGTCAATCATCAGTGTTACAAAATAATGATAACTAAAAATACATATGCATATGGATATATGTACTCTGCGATTTTAACTTGTTACCCTACAAATGGATAGATGTAAATTAATCTTAAAGCTTGATCATACAAATGCATGATTAGGATAACGATTTAAATAACTCAGCATGTTAAAAATGGATATCTGTATTTCATGCCTTTATGTTTGAGTCAAACGAATGGATACTTTTATGATTGAGTCAAATGTAGCGTATGTTGTATTATTAATACATGCATCAATCATCATGCATGTCAAATGTTCGGTCCAACATGTCCAAAACCGAGGACCGACCGACACTACCCGAGTAGACATCGGTCCGGTCTCGCCCTAAATAAAGTAGTGCTTTCGGTCTCCGGTCCGGTCCGGCCTTAGCCGGTCCGGTCCGGTCTTTGGCCGATGCTCGACCCTACTTCTGGGTAAGGGTTATTAAAAGAAAACTTTAAGTTTAATTAATTAGATTCAGTTATGACCTTGCGTACTCGTTTAGAAGACCTCCAAGATTAGGAATTGAGGAATCTCAGATCCTCGAGTTGTCCCAGTTACTATCTTCAGTGGTTTTATCCCCTGCCTGTGATCGTTGGTCCTGGTCATTAAATGGCCTTGGTGATTTTTCTGTGAAGTCGGCTAGAGAATGGATTGACAAACATGTTCTCGTTACTTCTTCCTCTCCTACTGCATGGTCCAAGTTTCTTCCTATAAAGGCCAACGTTTTTCTATGGCGTATGTTTCTTGACAGGCTTCCTACTAGGTTTAATCTTTCCAATAGAGGTTTAGACATCCCATGCATCTTGTGCCCGAATTGTGGTAATGGCGTTGAAACCCGCAATCACATGTTCTTTGGTTGTTCGATGGCCTTAGATTTATTTAGGACGCTAGGTCGCTTGTGGAGCATTCAATTTCCGTTTTTGTGGTTCAACGACCTCAATCTCAACAGCCTTCAAAAACTTGTTTTGGAAGCCTCTATTTTCTCAATGTGGTGGCATATTTGGACGTATAGGAACGCGATCTTGTTCTCTTTATAGAAGCCTCTTAAAGGAATGATTTTCGATAACTTTGTTTCTCAAAATTTTATTTGGGTGAAGAATAGGTGTATGAAGTTAAATGTTTCTTGGGTTGCGTGGCTAAATGACCCGTTAACTGCAATTTCTATGTAATTTCTTTCTAGCCTAGCTTCTTGCTAGCCCTTTTAATAAAATTTCGCCGTTCAAAAAAGAAAAAAGAAAAAAAAAAAAAAAAATAGATTCAGTTATGGTAATTTACAAGTTTAACATTAAATGTAATTTTTAATCTAAAAGAAATGTTTATGTTTAATAAACGTGGTTTCACGGTTATTGAAATACTGATATCATATATTTACTACTTATGATGAATGCATCTGTTTTTTTTTGAAATCTTATAACTTAAATTAATATAGTTTAACTAAATTATCCCTAAGTACGATCTCTTGATGCACCTTAAGCTTGATCAATTTTAAAATTGACAACTTTTCAAAACATACACTAAAAAAAAAAAAAAAAAAAAAAAAAAAAAAAAAAAAAAAAAAAGAATCCACAAAAACTTTATATTTAAAAAACACACTTTTTGCATTAAAGGTCGAAGCAGAATCACGATTTTACAAATATAATGACTTGAGGCTATATCGTTTTGCACGACTATTTGTATATTAATTATGAATACTGTAGATGGGGTACTATCTTGTTCTGAATGACTTTATAAGCAAAATATGATTTGGATACTTGAATTGGTTTTTAAATTTAGCATTTGGATGGAGACGATACATTTTTGCTAAATGCATTAAAACGTGATAAAGTCAATTTTCTTACTTTTTTTATTTGGTCCTAGCTAGCACAAATGGTAAAAATGAACCTCTTAAACTAACAATCTTCTAGAATCAAATGATATACTCTAAAAAAAAAAAGTTGTTTTCCTAAAAAAAGGTTTCATTATTTTCTTTCATCAGATTAAGTCGTTTCACCATATGTAAAACTGTTTGCTAGAGGTGTTTTAACCTTCATACTGTCAGGTAAAAGCTTTGGTAACACACTTGGACTTTGGACAGTGCTTTTTTTCATGAGTAAATTCTTAATTAGTTAGTACTTTATTCCTTCAAAGGTTTACCTAAGTTTCATGTCATATTGGCTTCACGTTCTTTATCACACGTACGACTATGGTAAATAGTGTTGTAAAACACTTTTGAGTGCAACGCTTATACATTATCCCATTGGGTGATTATACTTTTCAATTTTAATTGATACTTATAATTTGTTTCAGAGTACTAATTCAATAAATAGTCAAATACAACTAGTTGTGGTCGGGCTTGAGATTCTCTGGTAGAACGTATAACTCTCTCAAGTTTAAACTCCACATACAACAATACTGAGGCTAGCGGGTACTCTCGATCATGAGTTTGATAACAACTATCGATCTAACGGATCCTCCGTACGTAGTATAACTTTTAGATACACGTAACAAAAGAAAAGTACAAAGTAAATCATCTGGAAAGTAGAAAATTGGCTTATAGTGATTCTATACACACAACAAGAGAAACATACTTTTTAGAATGAAATGATCGAGTACTGTCATAAAGGTATATTTTGGTTACTTGTTACCTACGAATTTCATTTCAGAAGAATGATTAATCACTTTTTGTTTATAAACTTTAGACGAGTGAAAAGTGAGTAAGACAAAAGAGAAAAGAGAGTTAAATTTACTTTTGAAACTTCATATATGGGGTAAGAGCAAATATACTCGAGTATAAATATAAAGTAAAAACAAACTTGGGGTTCCAAGAAATATCCGATTTCATAGTTGGTTTTATTCTTTAGGGTAGTAGGGTGGACACGTGTCAAGTTGTAACAGGGATGAAAACCCTAAACCCTAGCTCTTTCTACTTTAGTGATTCCAGACCTTGAAAATTCAAAATTTTACTTATCTGGTTGTATGGCCATATCAAAATTTTACTTATGAAAATGAAAACCCAATGTGCAAAGAGTGTCCTTTTAAATAAACAGCTGATTTATATATCAGAATGTATACTTAAAAGTGTATCCTGAAGATCAAAACCAAGTGTACAAATTAAGATTGTCCTTTAAGTTTTGTTAAAATGTAATGAAGATTGGTGGTTATTTAACAAGAAGAATAAACTAAAGAAACTTAAGGATTTAATTTGCTTCAAGAAAAATAAGATTCATGTATTGTATGGAACTGAATAACTCGATCTATACATTCCCTGTGTCATCTTTAATAGTCTTGATTTATAACAACCAACTAAATGTTTTGAAGACTGATAGAGCATATGTAGTTGAGAAGAAGGAAAATCTGAGTATTTAGTTTGCCGGTTACCATGGATTCAATTTGTTCAAATACAAAACAGAAAGATGAGAGAAACTCAAGGTCCATAAAGAACACGTTCTTTTTGCATAGAACGATCAATGTTGAAAGCTTATAACTTTGTAGGCGAATGCATATCACATGTTGAATCAGATCGGTTAACATGCAATAGCAATACATCGTATCAGATATGTACGTGTGCACATCAAGTGCCGGTATAGGTGTGTGAGTCATTTGGTGAGCCGGTTGAACCAACGGCCCAATAACTACGTACTAACATTGCAAAGTTTACTTCATTTACTGATCAAAAGAAGAAATGGTAGCCACATGGAATGGCCACTAATCATCCGCCGCCATAACCATTCATGGCAGGAAGCTGGTATGATCTCAATGGAGTATTTTACTTGAACAAAGTATTTCATATAAATCTTAAGGAGAAAAAAAACAAACTAAATTCTTGAACAGGCCAAAAGTATTTACTTTGATCAAACCAGAGAGTTTCTTATTAGTGTTGGTGTAAATGAAGCAAGATCTTGGATCAACTGGAAAGTACTAATTGAATAAAGATTTAACAAAATTTAGTTAATGAGCACTCAACTGAAGACTTGACTACATATGATTGACAGAAGTAGACTCATGAAAAAACTCCCTCGTAAACTTTAGGGGGGGTAAAAGGTGAAAACAACACAAAAGCTGTAATGTTACAGCTAGCTAGTCCCACTTTTACATAAACATAACGGAAATGCGTTAACGGCAGCAAACAAAAACCAACGTCGTCGTTTTAACTGTTAACTTGTCATCATCCTTATCCAAGCAAAATGAGAAACCAACTTATAATTAATATATATGCTAATTTAGTCTATTTTAAGATTAATTCCATTAACAGTAAGGATAATAAAAGAAAGATTAAGACACAATTCATATAATAATAGTTGGATACAAAAATTCCTGAATATAGCATAGGGTTTAGTAATTTCTAGCTAGGTAACAAAAGATTAGGGTAACAATATATCCCCATAGGTACTACTGATTAAACCTAACAAAATGGTTATATAACTTATAGAATATTTTTTAAACATCAAGCATATATATATAGTTAAATAATCTACTGGTAGCTGTTGATAACAAAAGGTATTAATAATTTATATCAAGGCGGGGGAATTGAGTGTTTTCGCGTTGGTGCTTGAGTTCACTGATGGTGGTGTCTCTTGCTTGATCCACTTCCTTAAGAGCCTTGAGCTGATTCATGAGATTGATATTTCTAGAGTGACAACCACGAATCTTTAAGATCTTCCTTTGCCTAGCTTCAGAAACAAAACCCAAAATACAAACAGCCCTTTGAGATTCATCAGCAGCAAAACACAAACAAGATCTTACAAATGACATATCAAAATTCCCTTGCAAATCCATAAAATCATTATGGCTGATAACCCGGTTAGCAAGTAGGCTGTGAAAAGGACACCCTATGAAACACCTCACTTGATTCTTGGAAACACAAAACAAACATACTTCTTCCATCTTTTCTTCTTCTTGTTTGTTGATCTGATTTATTTGATGATATGACCAAACAAACACTCTACTCTCACTAAAGTAGAAAGATGCTCTAGGGTTTTTAGGGTTTTTCATACCCCTTTGATCTTCGCCACGTGTCCCTCCTTTTTCAACATCAACGGTTCCTTGGCCGCTTACTTTTTCTTTTACTCTTATTTATAAATATAATATTATTTCAAGGGTTCTACCTCTTTTAATTTATTTGATTTGTTGTCTATATATGATACTACCACTAGACTAGATATGGACTAGTATTTGATGATAGTCGTCAAGATGTGACGTTACCTTTTCAGTTCATGGTCTTATTAATTTATGCATATTTTTTGAATTCTACAAAACCAAAGCTACCTTCTTTTAAATCACTTATTAAATAACTTCAAGTATATTCTTTAGGATACACATACATGATCGAAAATAATAATTCCTAACATTTCTTTGTAAGACTGTCCATAATGTTACGTTGGCAAAGACAGAACACATTTATCCTCCCCTAATCACGCGTCATTACGTCTCCCTCAAGCACGTGCTAAGGCCAACTTAATTTTGAAGGTGGTTTGGTCATCCATACCATCAAACCAAATTTTCTTTTCTTTTGTGTGCGTGTGTCTGAGTGTATTGTGTGGTATGTTTATGTTTAAGTGTGATATGTTTTTGTGTTTGATTTTGTGGTCACTACGGGTGGGTTTTGAGATGGTAGTGAATGTTGATATGGCGGTGGTGATTGCAGTCACCATTAATTACATCTGGTCTTATGGTATATTAAGTGATGTATTTGATAGTTAAAATATGGAATTTAATTTGTGTTTTGGCAAAACTGAACAATATACTGATGACATGGAAATGCAATACTTGTTTAATAGTTATCAAGGTGTATTTGTGTTTCACACATTTTGGCTTTGTAGTCGGAAAGCTTACCAAGTGCAACAACAATTAGTGAACCTACTCTAAATGCTTGAAAGCTCTAGTGAGTGTCCTTTGATATGAAATAGTAAAATCTGCACTCGAACCATTTAACCCTTTTGACTGCTTGACATGCGCGCCTAAGAAGAACTCAACTAATAAAATCTTGACCTTGCTCTCCAGATGTCCCTCGACCTTGAACCCATGGCGTCGTGACTTTAAACTCATTTGAAACATACCTTGAATTCAGCCACAATTGAGATGTGCCTTGAACACCTTTGAATTAGTGCGACCTTAAACCCATTTGGGACCAGAACTATAACATATAACACAAAAGGTATGAGGAACTTAAAAGAAACACTTAAAAACCCAATTGTAACAATACCGATCAACTTACACTTTTTAATGTATCAACAAATGACACTTTGTATAAACCGAAACCAAAACCCCTTAAAAAAAAGAAAAAAAAATTGTTACACCCGGTAAATTTATTACTATAAAAAAATGTTAAGTACATAAGATTAGCCCAGTATATAGGCGAAAAACAAACACGCCATTTCATTTGTGCTTCAAACTAAATTAATCTTAAAAAAGACAACCCAATTTTATGAAAACCTACTAAATAAAACTACTTACGTCTAGTATGACCAATAACCTTAATATTGTGAGTGTCAAAGAAATCTAATTGTTTTAGTCTCTGCATATTTTGAAATTAATAAAACTACTAGTTAACTACAGTTATTAGCTCTTTATTTTAAACACTACACCAAAGCTATAGGTAGCATAGTAGCTAGAATCAAAAGGGGTTGTGCTATTAGAACCCCTCTATGGGGTCACATCATAGGTTTGGGTCAAACCGTACAAGTTCGTGATGCACACCGTACAAGCCCGCGATGCATAGAGAGGGTTAATCTAAAATTATAGCCACCGTCAAAATAACCCCACCCATCAAAAGTTTGGACAGCTTACAAATTAACCATGAAGTTATAGTCAAATAGTACTTCTTATGTTCCAAAGTGTACATTTTTACTTCAAATCCCAAGGTTCCTCATCAATGGTATGTTACTATACTAAATTTCACCTTTAACAACCCAGCTTTTTAAGCTGCTTTATATAATGCTAGTCCCAGCGCTCATCGGCAAGGACAAGGAAGACCCTGCCTCACGCGACAAACCCACTGGGAGGGTGGCGGCTCCCGGCGGGACTGCTCACCAAAGGTGACCAACTCACCGAATATGAATTTGTGCCATTGTGGGGCCATCATGTTTTTATTATTTGTTTTTTTAGTTTATGAGTGTGTGTGGGATATTAATATGGTATTTTAATAAAGCGATTTGGTCGAAAAATAACAATGTATTTTTTCAAATGTATCGATCTAGTACATGAACTTTTTTTAAGTTGTAGAAATGTAACGGAGTTTTATAAGTGTTGCAATTTGATATGTGATAATGACGTGTTATACTACACGTGCCACCATTTATAACGTGACATGTCATCATCACGTACCAAATTGGAATACGTATGAATGTTCGTCACATTTCTACAACATAAAAAGTTCACGTACTAGATCAGTACATTTGAAAAAGTATATTGTTATTCTTCGACCAAATCCCTTTAATAAATAAAAAAATAAGTTGAAATGTGAAGTGGTGAAGTATATTGTTATTCTTCGACCAAATCCCTTTAATAAATAAAAAAATAAGTTGAAATGTGAAGTGGTGCGAGTGGTTTGGAGAGAAAAATGAGAGGACGTGAAAGGAAAAAGAAAGTTGATGTGCCGCTGAGGTAAAAGATGAAGTGTTGTGAGGAATGGTAATAGCCTAAGATGCAACATAATACAAGTTAGACAAATATTTTTTTGTGTAAATACTTAGATTGCACAATAATATTATTCGGAAAAAACACTTTGGACAAGAACTTATTAAAAGAAGTTGAATATTGCTATTCAAATTGTACTCCCATTTACTTTCCCGTATGGGATATAATCATATTGATCCTTTAAGTTGTACATGTTGGTCCTTTAAGTTGCGTAGGTTATGGTTTTTATGCTAGATTTGGAAATGTTTGGGTTATTAGATTTTAACAATAGATGATTAGTAGCTTGATTAGATTGTACCATGTGTTAAAATGTTTGTATGCTTTAGTGAAGGGTGATTTGAGAAAAGTGTTAATGGTATATGTTGAATAAATAATGTATTTGTGCTTTATAGTTGTAAATAATGTTTTTTTTACTTGTAATGCTTAAAATCTATTTATGAAAACTTTAAAAATTAATTAAGATAGAATTGATAATCTCCATTATATGTTCTATAGATAAGGGAGTAAATCTAGTGAGAAGAGAAATTGATATAAGAAGAATGAGAAGAAATTTAGGGGGGGATGCATCTATTTCTTTAGGTACATCTGAAATGTGCGGCTGTAGTTTCTTCTCATCATTCTCATTTTAATTTTACTTCTTATTTGATCCTTACTGTATAGATAATCCCAAGTTTCAAGTTCAAACCGACATAACAATAAACTAATAGTAGTAAGTACTTTTTTCATATTAAACTTTCATAGTTGACACGAAGGTATCATCAACTTCTCGTCGTTATTATTTTATTTTACAGTTTTTCCGTTATTTGTTGTGCAAGTGTGCAAGAATCAAAAGGCTCATTTGCATAGCTTATGATGAAAATGAAAAAGAATAAAAGAAAAAAGAGGAGGAACAAGTGTTCAAGTTGTCAAAAAATTGTGGTTTAGAAATAAAAAGAGCTTCAAGTGTGTCGAAGTATTTTTTTTGTAAGGTTCTTCAGATATCCCTCAGCCTTGTAAACAAAGTCTTCGATACCAAGGATATGAAACAACGCTAGTCTCGCTTCCGTGTTATCCCAGACCGTGAGCGTGAGAAAGTAGGGGTAAACCGGGCGGTCTAGTATAAATGTGCGTGTGTAAGAAAATGATACATTTTTACCAATTATTGCATGCGTATTTATACTCCTTAGTGTCACTATCTGGTCCCTGGCCCTGTCATTTTCTCTGGGACTGTTGGTGTTGTCGAGTGACATCGCCCTGACGCCATCTCGACACCCGTGAGAATGAGACGAAGTGTATCCAGGCTAAACGCCAAAGGTACTATCAGGTCAATGATCCCTTCGGATATAGACCTTTCGGTATGCTAATCAATCGGGTATTAAGTCTTCCGGCTATTGAGCCGATGGACCACATACGTCATCAAGTCCCCCAAATACGTCATCAAGTCCCCCAAGTATCATGTTACTTGTTCTTGACAAGTGACGTGATACTAATCTAGTCGTCAAGTGAATCCGTTCAGAGTTTTTAGGTTTGTTTCGGTTTCGTGGGCCTTGCTATGAACAATGGAGCCCAAGCCCATTGGATGAAAATAGGTTAAAATAACTTTTACCGGGATATGTGGGATTGCGCCACGTGGCGGACGCGCATCTGTTGACGGTTCATATTCGCCCGCGTCCCTCCCTGACACGATTGGACGTTTCGTGTCCCCACCTCATTTGCCTATATAAATCGTTTTTACCCCATTTGTCATTTTTTACTTTTTATTCCTATCTCTCTCGTTTGTTGTTTTCAAGTCGTCCAACAATTCCAGGTGCGTTCTCTCTCCATTGCTTCGTCTTCGTTTGCGTTTTCCCTTCTTGTCTATATCCTATGGCATCCGGTTCCGAACGTCCGGCTTCTGATCCTGCCCCTAAATCTTACATGCATATTTACTCCTCCGCACTTTCTGAGGGGGAACTGGAAGGCATTGTCAGTGAGTATGGGATTCCGGCTGACCTCCATCCTTGTTTATCTCCGGCGGATTTTACCATGAATAACCTTCCGGATGATGCTATCGGACTTTATGAACAATATTTTGGATTTTCGGGGGTCTGGGTTCCTTTTTCCACCTTTCTTCTGAGGGTGATAAAATACTTTAAGGTCCATATCTCTCAGTTGGTGCCCATTGGGCTGAACAGATTAGTCATGTTCGAAATATATTGCCGGAGCCTGGAAATCCAGCCTACCGTAAATTTGTTCTGGGTTTTTTACAAGCTGAACAAGCAAGGACATTGGTTTTCTTTTAAGCGACGGACCGGTGGAGATGCTCCAGCAGATCTTTAAGGAGACGTGCTCGAGCTTGAAGAACTGGAAGGACAATTTCTTCCTAATTGACCGAAGGGATATCCCCGAGGCTATGCCCTAGAGACATCCGGACTCAAATGTCTCGGACAATGCCCCCTCCGGTGGTTTTGAGGATGCAGATGTCCGGAGGTTATGTGAGGGAGTGGTAGATCTCCGGCCTATTCATTCTGGGCTTCTGTTTGAAGTTGGATTAACGACTGTCTAGAAGTATCCCAGCTTTCATCCAGAATTCAAGGATATTGACAAGAATGGTAACGCAGATGTTTAAGTTTATTTTGCCTTTTTAGGATGCTCTCTTTTTTTTGTCAATAATCCTTTTTTCCTTCTTTTATTTTTTGCAGTTATCACGATGTCTCAGTACTTGCGTTTAAGGTCAGAGCAAGGGTTGATATTGGGCCGTGGTCGCCCGCTTGCCGAGGGGGAGGCGATACCCCAATACGTGACGCAACCGTTGAGAGTAGGTGAACGCATTCCGGAGACGAGTCGTGTGCAGAAGATTATGGAGAAGGCTGATCCGGCGGTCTTAAAGGCTAAGGAGAAGAAAAGAAAGCAGATGGAGAAGCGACCAGCTACCGGAGGATCATCCATGCTGAAGAGGAGGAAGCAGCCTTCTCCTTCTATTGAGCTATCGTCTAGTCGTGAAGATTCCCAGGGCACTCGCTCCGTATCTCCTTTGAATGTTTTGAGGCCGAAAGGCACTGCTGAGAACACTGAGCAGGAGAGCGTGGGGGGTGGTGGTACCGGTGGTCAAGAAGAAAGTTTGTTGACGAAGTAAACCCTGCTGTGGAGATTCCTTCTACTGATCCGGGAGTCATTCCTGACCGGGCCGTCCAAGGTATGGTTTCTTCTACTTCGAGTTTTTTTTTTTTGTTTTTCTCATGAGTCAAGGGTGTGTGGTCCGAGTGAACGCTCAGAGATCGCCCATCATTACGCTTAGTCCCTTTGCTTGGAGGTACTTGTTAGCTTTTCTACTTCTCCCTTTTTATTTTTTTTTCTTTTATGAAGTTAATTTCTCCTTATTCCGTGTGGTTTTGGCTAATGGGTTCTAAGCAAGCCCTTCATTCCCTACCGGGTTTGACAGTCAATAAAATCTTGAACGATGCTGTCCTTTGCAGGGATATGATGGCTAACCTTGCTCCCCCCCTTTGTCCGTGGTGAACAGGAGGACCTAACGGATGATCGGGCCTTGTATAGGGGATAGTTTGAGTTGTGCCATGGATCTCTTGATGTTGCTGAAGTGTTTAAGAGATTTGAACGTTTGAGACATCACTATGCAGAGCTCTACAGGGCTCACTCCTCTTGCCCTGGCCTTGAGCCCCTACTTTCAGAAGCTCAGAATAGTCTTCGTGCCCAAATTGTTGTGAATGAAAAACTTACCGCTGACCACCAAGCTCTTCAGGGGATGTAACATATTGGATTTCACAAACACATCATACCATGATCATGTTAGGCGTACACAATAGGTTTTAGAGAGAGAAAGTTAAGAGGTTTGGGAACTTAGTGAGAGAAAGTAAAAGTATTATTATGAGCTCCAATCATCTACCTTGGGAGGTAGAGGGTATTTATAGTATCTTACAAAATACGCCACCTACGGGCTGTGGATCGGGACATACAGTGGGTAAAGACCCGTCCGTCCTCCACGGTGTTTCTTAACAAACTACTTATTACAATAACTAGACTACGACTACGAGCTTTCTGACAAATACATATACTTGAGGTGACCGACACTTTAACTAACGGATTTATAAATCCTAACAATCTCCCCCTAAGGGAGGTCACCTCAATTTACAATGAATACAAACAGATATTACATATTGATTGTTCTTGGATTCTTGATTAAGTTCTTCGCTCTGTAGATCGTAGTCTTTGATTCTTCATATTCCACATGTTTTGTTATCTCAAGTGGAGGTCTTTAAGTGATCCACGTGATGATGAGTTTTGAGCCAACTTTGAGATCATCACCACCATAAATCTCGACTCATCCTTTGTTGTTTTGCCGTCATGTGAAATTGTGACTTTCGGACCGACATGCTCACATTTTGGATCATGATATCTTCTCATCGAGTCGGAAGCTTTTGTTGATTCGAATATTTCCAAAAGCGTAGAGTAATCATGATTTGAAAATATTAGAGCCAGTTGATGAAGATCTGACTTATCATGATTTCTTTAAACATGAATGTGATTGTGTGAGCATGCGGCTGTGGATTGACTCCTCACTCGACGGTTGCAATCGTCGGGTGTACCGCATACGCATAGCTAGCAATAAAGCGCACGAAAGTGTCTTTGATCACTTTTGTTGAATTGAGGTACACGGCCCACTGTTCCCCGTTGATTAGTAATACAGTACTGCCTGTGATCAGGTATAATTCCGAATAATCTCCTTGACAGGGTTTCTTCTAGTCGTTCTCAAACCGGAACGTCACAAAGAAGACAACACGGAGTGAGTGAACCAGCGAATTGAGATTCAATGATTAATGGAAAATGATTTGACAAACAATCGTGTATTGCTTAATATAAAGGGTTTTTGCAATACAACGAAGGTTTTATGGTAAATCAATTATCAATCATAAACACCTTTTAATTTTGAAACATTAATACACAGTCGATGTGCTATAGAAAAGAATTTTTGAGCACAACGTCCGGTTTTTCAAAGGCATCCGTCAATCCATTTCCTGGACCAAGGTTGATTCAATATTGAATCGCCCCATCGTTTCTATCCAGTTGTCACATGGTTGTCACATGGTTGATCTATGGATAGATCTCACATGCCACCTACCAAGAGCTTGTTTGATGTTGGCTCTAGAAGGCTTTCCATCTTCATTGTGAATATGTTAACATATCACTCGGATGTTCCGCAATACCACAAGGATAATGCGTAGGACTCTTGTTATATTCTCTTTCCACATTGTGTGAAAAGAGAGACTTCATTGACAAAGGTCCTAATGAGATTTATTGATGATCTCGTGGCTCTAGACTCACCTGTGTACATTTGGTTCCTATGCCGGAGACTAGGGAGAGGGTCTCTTCTTCAATATCAACAATCTCTAAGAGAAAGTCGATAGATTATGTAGGTTCCCCGTGAGAATGAAAAAGCCCTTTTAAGAGGAACTTGAGTAGCTTGGGAAGTTCGTGCGTCAAGGCCACCGATCCATGACGCCTTGTCTTCAATACCGTTACCTTAGTAGACACCAAGAGCATATGTATTGAACCCGGTTTTCGCCTAATGTTGAATTGATGGAGGGCTATTTCTTTTCACCCTTTTCATATTCAATTCTTTTTCATTCTTCAACCCCTTCAGTGCTTACCGAGACTTCATTACTAGAACCTTGTTGGGTTTATTCCAGTTCTAGCTCTATCTTAGTCCGCACTCTTTCCATTTCTCACTTTTCTCCTTTTTTCATCATACCTAAGGACTCTACACTATCTAGTGGATTGTCCCTGGGTGGATTCCTCCGGCTCTGGCGGGATCGTGGGAACGAATACCTAACCTAACCATCCTTGTATCACCATATATAAAGTAAATTTGGTCGGTCTTTTTGGTATTGTTCATCTTCCATTGGAACCAATTGAAAACCATTTGAAAATCAATCCAAGTACTTGTGATATATTATCAAAGAATTTTGTACCTGAGTTGTTTTTGATGTTTTAGAAAAGGGCTCCCCCTCAACATGTGCATCGTTTGTTTGAAATCATTTTGGCACATGAAGGCAAGAGGAAGAATTCAATTCATTGATTAACATTTTCTAAAAATATCGACATCACCTTCCCGATCAAGATTAGTATTTTTCATACTTAGTTAAAGATATTTTTGGGAAAGGATGTGGTTTTCAAAAAAAAATTGCTCCCCCTCAATATATGCATCGAGATTCAAAAGTGTTTTGCACGTATTAGGGAAAACTTGCACATTGAGACAAATCAATCACGTTTCAGTCCTATTTGGTTTGGTATAGATGCTTTCCCTTAACATATGCATGAAAATTTTGAAATCGTTTGGCACATATAGGGTGGAGAGCTTGCTAAACAATTATAAAACCATTTATTGAATTATCAGTTTAAATCCAATTTAAATAACAAATTCTCCCCCGATCACAATTTTCAAGTCATTTAAGATTTGTGATCTCTATAGATTTAAATTGATTTTGAAATTTTTTGAGGAGAGTTGTGACTTGCTTATGAAAACATTTAACCGATAAGGATCAAATCTGAGACTTTAAACTCCAATGATTAAACATGCTTGAGTATCTTTTGAAAACATGACATAAGCCAATTGTATGACAAATAACCTTTTGATTTAATTGAAATCCTTCTCCCTCTCAATCAATGACATAAGTTGTTGATTGAGATATATAGATTTTGACAAGTGTCAAGACCAGATGATTTTCAAAAATTGAGTCCGAGTTATTTTTCAAAGATATTTAGTTTTCATTAGATAGAAAATATGCTTCAGAAGAATTTATAGAAGGAAAAATATTTGTGAAGGAAACATTTGACTTTTTGGTGACAAACATTTGTTTTTAGAATCAGAGCATGAGATTAGAAAAATAAGATTAAGCATGCTCTGTTCTTTCTTTTAAAAAACGGGTTATAGTCAGAAATGACTATAAACCTTTTGTTTTTCTTTTTCTCAAAAACATTTTTTTTTTAAATTATGTACATTCGAACTTCATCTAAAGACCCGTGTCATTCTTTGAATGACAACACAAAGACCGTAGATGAAATCGAATAAAAGAAAAGATAGGAAAAATATTTTTAGCTTTTTCAAAGATTTTTTTTTTCTTTTTTTTTTGAAATTTTATATTTTTCTATTTTCTTTTGTGGGTTTTATAATTATATATTTTGCTTTTTGAATAAATATTTACAAGATATAGATGAAGAAAAACTTTTACTCCTCGTCTTTCTCTTGAAGACGTTTGAATGTTTCCAGTTGTAGACTCTTAAGACCAAGTCGTGGAAGGATAAACTCAAAACGTTCTCTAGGAAGAGCTTTGGTGAAGATGTCCGCTAACTGGTATTCAGTCCTCACAAAATAAAGTTCCACCACACTGTTCTCTACTTGCTCCCTGATGAAATGATGTCGAATGTCGATATGCTTTGCTCTTTAATGTTGAACGTTGTTGCATGAGAGAGCAATGACACTTTTGTTATCACAATACAGAGGGATTTTGTTGAATTCAAAGCCATAGTCAGATAATTGGGATCTCATCCATAGGATTTGAGCACAACAAGATGACATGGCTATGTATTATGCCTCTATAGATGATATAGAAGTACTCATTTGTTTCTTTGAAGACCAGCTTACAAGCTTATCACCCAAAACCGATCTTGATGTGCTTCGACGTATCTTGACATCCTACATGGTCGACGATCTGCATAAGCTGTTAGTGACATACCGGTGTCCTTCGGGTACCAAAGTCCCATGTTGATGGTTCCTTGGAGATACCGAAAGACTCGTTTAACCGCTTCAAGGTGCTTTTTGGTTGGCTTAGCCTGGTATCTAGCACACATGCATACAACGAACGTATGTCTCGGTCTCTATCGGTAGTGAGGTACATCGTGGACCCAATCATACTACGATATTTAGTTTGGTCAACCATGATCCCCGAGTGGTCCTCATCCGCTTTAGTAGGCTCCACCATGGGAGTGTCAACAGGGTCACAAGAGTCAAATCCAAATTTCTTTAAAATTTCATTAGCATATTTAAATTGATTGATAAAAATGCCTCCGAGACTTTTTGAAATTTGTATCCCAAGAAAAATGACATTTGTCCCATCATTGACATTTGAAATTTGGATCCCATCTCCTTAGAAAAACGGTCACATTCATTGGGGTCAGTCGAGGCAAAAATAATATCATCAAAATAGATTTGAACATGAATTAAGTGTTTTCTCCGACTTTTCGTGAACAATGTCGGATCAACCGCTCCTTTGATGAATCCATTAGATAGAAGAAACCTTGATAGCGATCGCATCATGCCCTTGGAGCTTGCTTTAAACCGTAAAGAGCCTTTTTCAAGCGATAGACATGATTAGGATGCTCAGATTCACAAACCTTCGTGTTGTCCGGACGATATACGACTTCTTTAAGATCTCCGTTAAGAAAAGCCGCCTTTACATCCATCTGATAGACTACCATGTTCTTACTTGCAAGATTAGCTAGGAAGATTCGATTGCCTCAATACGTAACCGGCAAATGATTCTTCAAAGTCAATACCCTCCTCTTGACGGTATCCTTTTGCAACCAATCAAGCCTTGTTCTTTAGCACATCACCATGCTCATCAAGTTTTACTTTGAAGATCCACTATAGGGCAATGATCATAGCACGCCGAGCGGTACTAATTCCCATACATCTAGTCGATCAAACTCATAAATTTATTCTTGCATGGCATTGAACCAAATTGCTTCATTCATGGCGGTTTTAACGCCTTTTGGTTCGACCTTGGATACTACGGAGTTGAAGAAGCACCATAAGGCATCAGTTGCAAGTTGTTTACGAGTGGATAATGGACGAGAAGGGTTTCCAATGATGTTGTCCAATGGATGGTCATGCGTCCATTTTATAAGGTGTTCGTGTGGTTGTTGTTGAGGAACTGAGGTAGCAGAGTCGTTTTCCCTTGATGAAGATGGTTCTCAGAGTTGGTTTAGGAGCAAATATGTTCTCAAATGGAGCATCTTCGGGAGTAGCAAAGGGGTTATCTCCATCATAGGTGCCAGAAGCAATTCCATGATGTACACTTGAAGATTGAGGATCCGATGATGAGAATCGCTGATCCGTAATGTACGAGCTTCTTGACTTAATGACATAGATAATGAGGGTTGTTTACGCTGACTTGGTTAGAAGCACTCTGTCGAAGGACTAGGTGATCATTAGTAATAGGTTCATCATATTAATCAAACATTGGATCAAACAATTTCTTCAAATCTTCTTCAGAAGGAGGTACATATGGAACCTGTTGGTGGTGGTTTTGTACGCGGAGGAACTAATAGGACTAATTAGTGAAGGTTGAGATGCGGTCCGAACTTGATTGTCCCGAGCCATTTGCCGCATGTACCATCGAAGCGTGACGTGAATAGTTTCCATGATATCCCGGTTCTTTTGTTGTAGATTCGTAACCTTTCCCGCTTGGTGCATAACCCACTTAAAACTCCTATATCCGCCTTGGCTCTTAATTTACCTAAATCTTGACCATCATTTGTTGGATAGCATAAAGCACCGAACACACGAAGGAAAGAGATCGTTTTCTGTTGTGGACAAGTTCAGATGGAGTTTTTCCATGAATGGTGTGGATGAGAGAACGATTTTGGGTATAGCAAGCAAGAGCAATGGCTTCACTGAGAAACATTGGAACCTTTTAATAAATTAGCATAGTTCTTGCAACTTCTACAAGAGTCCGATTTCGTCTTTCAACTACACCGCGTTACGTTGAGGAGTACGTGGAACACTTCTTTGATGATCGATTCCAATGCTTTCATAGAACCGACTTAGTTCTTTGTTAACAAACTCGCCCATTGTCTGCTCAATGATTCTCCATACCTTGTTAAGTCGAACTCGCACTGTTTGATAAGTTTGATGATGACGTCTGGAGTTTCATCCTTTGTCCTCAAAAACTTAACCCAAGTAAAACGAGAGTAGTCATCAACAACGACAAGCACGTATTTCTTTCCATTAATTGTTTGCATTCTCATTGGTCCACACAAATCCATATGAAGAGTATGAAGAACTTCCATAACTGAGTTTGCAGGTTTGGGTTTATGGGCATATTTCTTGCTTTTTCCCAATTGGCATGCAGAACAAAGGTGATCTTTTTTATATTTTAGTCTAGGCAAGCCTCTCACGAGGTCCTTTCTTGATAGATCATTTATGGTGCCGAAATTCAAATGATTGAGACGACGGTGCCATAGTCAAGACTTTGTTTTAAAGGCCTTTGATAACAAGCAAATTGGAGAAGATCTCATCATGTCTTCGATGGAGATGGTGTACAAATTGGTTCCACGTGTTCCTTTCAAAAGTTCAACACCATCTAAATCTCTAACGAAGCATGTATGTTTTCTGAAGGCAACCTCTATATCAGAATCACATAATTGACCAACAGAGAATAGATTATGACCAAGACCTTCAACATAATACACCCTGGAGATTACACTATCACCAACCACATAATCTCCATAACCCATAATTTCTCCAAAATGGTCGTTTCCAAATCTAACAGTCCCGATAAATTTACTCACGAAGTTCATGAGCCACGAGCGATCTCCAATCATATGCTTGGAAATGAGTCCAAGTACCACGTAATCGATTTGAACGATCTGCAGTTGAACACGCACAAGAATGGATAATCGATAATTGGGATCCCCATGCAAGAATGGGTTCCATTTGGTTAGTAACAGTGATTGGAACACCCACATCAGAAGCAGAAACAATGAATTCATTAGGGATAGATGCAATGCTAGTGTACTCATTAGACTGCAGATTGGTTCCACGTGTTCCTTTCAAAAGTTCAACACCATCTAAATCTCTAACGAAGCATGTATGTTTTCTGAAGGCAACCTCTATATCAGAATCACAGAATTGACCAACAGAGAATAGATTATGACCAAGACCTTCAACATAATACACCCTGGAGATTACACTATCACCAACCACATAATCTCCATAACCCAGAATTTCTCCAAAATGGTCGCTCGAATCTAATCCAGATAAATTTACTCAGTTCATGAGTCATGAGCGATCTCCAATCATATGCTTGGAATGTACCGAGTCCAAGTACCACGTAATCCATTTGAACGACTACGCAGCTTGAACACATAAGAATGGATAATCGGAAAATTGGGATCCCCATGCAAGAATGGGTTCCATTTGGTTAGTAAATGTTGATTGGAACACCCACATCGAGCGTAAAAAATGAATTCATTAGGGATAGATGCAATGCTAGTGTACTCATTAGACCTATTCAAAGTATGTTCACTTCTTAAAGGAATAGTTCTACCATTAGGCATCCATTTCCTAATGAGCATTGATCTAGATAATTTAGGGCACAACTCATTAAGATTGAATTTACGGCCATTAGGTATCCAATGATAACCTACATTACTAAATTTTCTTCCCTTGGTTTCCATTGTTTACTAGCCCTCTTCTTCATTGATCTCCTGACCTTCTTATCCTCGCTTTCTAAAGTTAATAGGAGATTTAAACTAATTGCTCACATCATTCACAACACATTCATGATTAATACCATAAATCAAACATTCATTACATGTTTTGCAAGAAGTAGCGAATTCAATTAATTACAAGACGCTTAAAGCTAATACTAGAATCAACACGATTCGTTTTATTCAATCCAAACTTAAAGTTCCTAGGGTGTTCTTCTACTCTCTTCCATCTAACATTCCTAGCTTGCAAGGTCCTATCATTCTTTGTGTTGCCTTGAGGCATTGACCGCCGCTTTGGTGTCAATTTTACTCCAGTAGAGGGAATGGGAACATTAGTTGGTATGGCTACTTTTGCTTTTCGTGATTAGAAGTGCCGGGATCCGAGCTACTTGAAGGCAGATTAAAGTTTACTTTCTTAAAACTAGGCATCGAATGGGTTGCATACTTAGCACTAGGCATGGAACAGGGCATCACTGCTTTATTTTTCTCACCAAAGGGCTTAAGACATGTTGCAATTAAGCATTCTAACAGCTCTTGAGATCATTTGGCCCTGAATGCACGAAACCTAATTTCACTATCAAGTGGCTTATTTATGTAATCCTCTTCTACAATCTTACGAAGACATTCTAAACTATCCTTAAGGTGAAAGAAATAGTTATGAAACACAGGTTCGTTATTTCTAAGATGAGGAGGAATGTATTTAACAGTCACAGTATATTTAGAGTCTGCAGATGACTTTGATGCAAGATTCTCATTAAAGACAAGTGGCATTTTCCATTTTTCCTTACTCTTCAGATTCTCAATTGTAAAGAAGTTATTTTTTCATTGTTTTTGTCACGAGTGACTTTCATTGAATCGTATAACTCTTTGAAGTGTCTTTTGACCTTTTCATTTTCTTCAATAAAACTCTCATTTTCTTGTTGCAATACGTTAATGATATTTTGAAGATGAAAGTTTTGAGAGAATTGAGAATCTAAAGGAGGAGGCATTTGGGAGCCGGTCACATTGTTCTTTTCACCCTTTAATTATGAAATTTGGGCTTTCAACTTTCTGATCATGTTACAGTGAGCTTGAATCGCTCGTCACGCTTGTTTATTTCAAAAACCGCATCAAACTCGAACATTTAAGGATGTCTTGATGTTTGAAGTTTTGACATTTTTATTTTAGTTGCAAATCAAAATGTTCAACCTCTAACTTAGAAAAATGTTTTACCAAATTATCGTGATCATCCGGGTCAATTTTCTCATTTAGTTTTGAGTTTTTGTTTTCAAGCTCAATGACACGATCATGAAAAACTTTCAAAGCAAATGATACTTTATGAAATTGAGAAGCAAGAATAGAATGCTTAGTAACAAGATAAAACACATCTTGAGCCACACAACTCAATACTAAGTTCTCATTTAAGATATGCAAATTCTTCCTTTCAATTTCATTATATTTGAGTTCCTGCTCATAATCATTGACCTCAACTATCATTGCATCAAATTCCTTTTCCATTTCTTTTAATGTCGAGTCTATCCCCTTTTGAAGACTCTCAAATTGACCTTTTAATTGTTTAAAGAAAGGTATGACCTCAGCTAAATAGCATTCTTTAGTTTGCTCAAAACCCCTTTCCCTTCAGCTATCCCCCAGAGGTGTGATTCTCTTCTTACATGTCTTTTCAAAATCAACTAATAGTTGATAAACAACATACAGGCTGATTAAGGTCTTGCTATTAGTGGAAATAGTTCTAGGAACTAAATGCATTGGTGTATTCGGAGGATACACAGTAGCTGCAGGCACTTTCTTAAGGGGAGTGTTTGATTCAACAAGTACATTTGCTTTTTGCTTATCCATGTCTTTATTCAAAAAAAATTGTTCTGGGGTTAATTGAGTTTGAGGCTTAAACATGTTCAGGGAGATCCAATTTTCTTTTGTGTTTGATTGTTATGTTTTTCTTTTTACACTCAATATCTTTTAGCTTCTTATCCATTTTCTCCCTAGAGGCATCTTCTAATTTTCTATCCTCTTCCATGCTTCTGATACAAGATGGTGTTTGCCTAGGCTTGAGGATCTCATTACCATCATATACAATCGTATGAAAAGCTTTATCCTTTTTACAATACTCGGGATTTGGCTCCTCTACTAGGGGAATACTATGCTTATCGCTTAAGACTCTGTGCTTGGTGATCATGTGAGCAAATCTAATGGTATTCCCTTGTGCGTACATAACTTATTTTCAAGCTTGTTTTTCAAAGTTTTAGATTGGAAAAATCATTCAAAAGTTTTGATTCCTTAGCATTAAATTCTTGTTTAAGCACTTTAACATTATCTTGGAGTTCTTGCTTTTGCTTAACAGTTTTAGAAAGCTTTTCTTGTAGGGAGTTTAACTCTTGTTTTAACACTTCTTCTCTAAAATTACTTTTTCTAATAATTGTACGCGTTTGGTCATCCATTTCCGCCACGGGTAGTTAACTCAAACTTAGCACGTTTTTCATAAATGGCAACTTGTTCTTTATAGGCATTCAGTTCGTAAACTATGGAATCATCGGGCACGCTCGTATTCATCGAAAGCATAATCATCATTGACTGCAGAAGATACATTACTTGGTACAGTTTCACTTTCATCTTGCTTCACATATTGATCATATGGGACAACATTGCTATTGCCCATATTTTCAATATTTGATTCAAAGATTTCAGTTGGTTGTACTTTGTATTATATCTTTTACACATCAATCTCATCGTATAATTTTAATACCTCGTAGATGATTGATGCCTTGGAGGAACTGGCCTGTTGTGGTGAAGTAGCCTTTGGAGAGACCATTGGTGAAATGCTAGCCATGAAGATGGTTTGGGCAGTTGGTTCATCATCAACATCCGAATCATATGCATCACAATCAGCTACCTGAAATGCATTTGGATGATTCGTCCCATGCCCCCGCAGACCGGTTGTTCATCCACATCAGCATCATAAGTCTTGGAATTTCCCTCAGCAAGAAATAGCAACTCCTCTTCATCCAAAACAACTCCATTACCCTGAGCTTGTACAACCAGCATCTTCTCCCTGAAATACTCTGCATTTTGAGGGCGTTTTGGAGCGTCGCAGTTCCTTGCAATATGTCCTTCACCCCCAGCTTTAGCACTTGATTGGCTTTCCTTGATTTGAATTCCTTCCACGGTTCTGATTAGCCACATACCCTCCACCTACTCCATCCTTTCCTTGTTCATACTGTCTTCCTTGCCGGTTGCACCATGATCTTACCATCTCGATAATAGCATGATTGTGTAGATTGGATGCGCTTCGATATCATTGTTAGTGTGTGGAGTGAGGTTGATTTTGCTTAACCATAAGAGCCGTTGATTGATGAAATATTCCATGGTTGCTTCAAAGATCGGTTGCTTAAAACTTGGATCGGGAATGAGTTTGTGATTACCATTTCCAGTAGGTATGACTTGTGAAGTTTTGGTAGTAATCCCTACATTGGTGTAGAAGGTTGTTGAATCATTTGACGAACTTGCATTACCAGAATTTGAATTGAATTTTTCCAAGATCATTCTTTCAAATGTAGCATGTCTCTCATTCTGAAGCAAGTATGCATACAACTACTCATAGTTAGTGTTCCTCAAACCTTTTGTTAACTTGAGTGAAGTGACAAATTTGTGCCATTCGGGATTCATGTTGTTCACAAACTTTGAATTTAGGTGAATATTTGGCATAGTCATTTTGATATTCCTCATGTCATTCACAAGCTTGTAGAAGCTCACGTAATATTCAAAGGACACTTTCTCCGGTTTCATCTTAAAGTGCTCAAAGTCATCATACAGTTGAGATTCTCTGTCTTCTTTAGTTAATTTGGAACCATAGAGAAGCATCTTAACATTGTCCCAAAGCGCCTTGGCTTCAGTGTTGTGATTGATCAACTTGTAGATGTCTTTGGAAGACCAAGTATAATGTTTGAGGCCCCGATATCAACATCGTATCTCTTTTTCTCCTTATCACCGAGCTCATCATACGCCTTTGGTCCGTCCGAACCTAAGATCACCTGTACCATCCGGCAGCTTTCAAGTGTGTCTCTCGGTAGTTTCAATCGATAAGGTCCTTCATCAATTGATTTGAGAATGGTAACCCCATTCTCCTTTCCCAAACAAGATAACCTAATTCGTTGAGCCCATGAGTCATAATCAGTTACTGTCAAGCATAGGTGGGACGAGTATCGGATCCAAAGCTTGAACGCGTCTTCAACAACGAGAAGAGATGATAGTGGTGCGTTGGTAGACATAATTACTAATTCTATGGGATTTTAAAACTCTTGGATTAAACCGGGAAATAGATTCTTTCACGGGATTTTACTAAATCAAGAGAAAACCGTAAAATGTAATCAAGAAGAAAAGCACTAAGTCACAAGAGACAAATCGCTCAACAAGACAAATCGCTCAGACAACAAATCACTCAAAAGTGACAAGTAAGCCGGACAACAAATCGTTCAAAACAGACAAGTCGCATCAACTAACAAATCGCTTAAACAATCAACTCGCTTCAATAAGCAAGTCACTTAACCATAAAAATCGCTTAAGCCAACAAACCTCTTAAAGTGACAACTTGCTTAACCAAGACAAGTCGCTTAAACTTACAACTCGCTTCAATAAGCAAGTCGCTGATAAATGACAAATCGCTCACCCGAACAAATCGCACAAGTACAGCCACTACCCGGACAAATCGCTTAAATTAGTGATTTGTAGAAGACACAAATCGCTTCCAAACAAGGATAAATCGCTCGTTTAAATACTTTACCGAGACACAAACCGCTACCTTTAAACTAACCAAAACGCCTATTTTAGATCCAAAAACAATCCAACCACAATGATTCAAGCCTTCCAAATCAAAACCTAAGCACTTATGATAATTCTAAACACAAAAGTACAATCAAAATCTAAACTTTAACACTAGAAATGGTCCAAATGATGCAAATACCACTAAACTTTTTCAAACCCAAAAACCATATAAAACCACTAGAAATCTAAGAATATGTAAGAGAGATGATCAAACAATGGCTCTTGATACCATTTGTAATATATTGGATTTCACAAACACATCATACCATGATCATGTTAGGCGTACACAATAGGTTTTAGAGAGAGAAGGTCAAGAGGTTTGGGAACTTAGTGAGAGAAAGTAAAAGTATTATTATGAGCTCCAACCCTCTACATTGGGAGGTAGAGGGTATTTATAGTATCTTACAAAATACGCCACCTACGGGCTGTGGATCAGGCATACAGTGGGTAAAGACCCGTTCGTCCTCCACGGTGTTACTTAACAAACTACTTATTACAATAACTTGACTACGACTACGAGCTTTTCGACAAATACATATACTTGAGGTGGCCGACACTTGAACTAACGAATTTATAAATCCTAACAGGGGATTCATCAAGATTGCGGTAAAAAGGAAGAGGAAATGAGGGCTAGGTTGGAAGCTTTGGAGAAGGAGGTGAGCATGTTAAAGGCCAGGGATGAGGAGCAGACGGAGAAGGTGAGGTCGCAGGAGGAAGCTCTGGGGAAGAAGACCTCCGAGTTGGAGGAGTCATAGAAGGAAGCTTCTGATTTAAGAAATGACTTGCAGAGGATTGCCATAAAAGCCAGACAAGAAGAGATGTTACGGTTTAACTAAGTGAAAGAGCTAATCCCTGCAGTGGTTCGTCGATTACATGGGAGCAAGGAGTACATGTAGGCTTGGGGAACTGTGTTTAATGCTGCCATTGACTCTGGGTGGCTAGATGGTGTAAGGGAGGGTCGGGACGAAGAGCAGGTGAACGAGATTATTGTCGCCCAAAATGACTTCGATATGAAGGTTGTTGAAGGGTTCACCGCTGCTTATGATGAGATGTTCACCCGAACCTTTCCCTATATCGAGAAAATCAAGCGCTCCTACCATCTTCCCCTGGCTGATTTGATGAACGTTTTGCCTAACGGGACGGGGGCTACTCCCGGGGCTGGCACTTTCGGAGGATCATAGTCCGTTATTTATTTGTTGTCTTATGATGTCTAATGTTGGAACAATTTGTCATTTGATGTCGTTATGGGCCTGCATGCCTTTGAATGTTGTAATTGGAACAATTTGTCATTCGTAGCTCTATGGTTGGTTGATGTAATCTGACAATATTTGTAGTTATCTCTAACCGAGCCATCTGTGAATCCGGATGGTCTTTTTTGATTATCTATGTGTGCATGTTTGTACTTGTATGCATTTTATTGTCGCCTGTTGGTGGATACACCTGGGGGCTCATCCCTGGCATCGTCACGCCTTCGGGGTACCTGCGTGCCGTTAGGGGTGAATACGCCGCGGCTCATCCCTTAATGGCTTAGCATTATTTCAGGGTATGCAGCTGCCTTACCGAAAGGTATGGGGGCCTTCCCTAGTGTCGTTGCACTTACGGGGGTATAATAGTCATGATTATGGGGCTTTCGGTTATACGGTCGGAGGTAGCTAATCTTCCCCGGAACCCCCTATTGTTGTATGACACATAGCATGGGAAAACTTTCCTCCTCCGTCGTTGGTAGGGGAATATATCATTGTTCATGAAATAAGAAAGTCAAGGCCCCGTAGGCTTACACAACATCCAAATATATTTTACGAGAAACATCTTTTTAAATTCATGGCGTGCCACTTTCGGGGCACTTCTTCTTCGTCCATCGTTGCTAACTTGTAGGATCCATTGAGGTGTGCTTCGACGAACCGATAGGGTCCTTCCCACTTTGGTCCTAGCTTGCCTTGATCTTCTATCCTGCTCACTTCATTCTTCCGGTACACGAAGTCTCCCGGTTTGAAGGATTCCATACGTACCTTCCTGTTATAGTATTTTTCCATCTTGGTCTTGTATCTTGCCTCCATCACTGCTGCTTCTTCCCTCCGTTCCTGCAATAGGTCAAGGTTGAGGCGTATTTCCTCCCCGTTTAGCTCTTCTGTGTGACGAGGGTCTTCTTCGTTCAGGCCTTCTCTTATAACTCTTGTTCTGTGTGTCGGCATGCCTATCTCCGCTTGTATGACCGCCTTGCTCCCGTAGATCAGACTGAAAGGTGCCTCTCCATTGCTTGTTTTCAGAGATGTGTGGTGTGCCCACAAGACATTCGGCAGTTCATCTACCCATCCGGACTTGGTTCGTCCCAACCCTGCCTTGATCCCCGACATCAAGCTCTTGTTTGCCCGTTCCACCAGTCCATTGGCCTGAGGGTGGGCCACGGCGGTATTGATCTGTTTGATGTCGAGTTTCTCGCACCAACTTTTAAAAGGGTTCTCCACGAATTGTTTAGCGTTTTCAGTGACAATGACGGCGGGCAGTCCGAATCGGCAGACTATGTTGTCCCACACGAACCTTTTGACGTCTTTCCATGTTATCCTTGCCAGCGGCTTGGCCTCAATCCACTTAGTGAAGTAGTCAATGGCTACTAGGAGGAACTTGACCTTTCTTGCTGATGAGGGTAAAGGACCCACTATATCCATCCCCCACTGGTAGAAGGGCCACGGGGCCATGATGGGGGTCAGCTTTGTCTTGTGGAGTTGTGGCACTGGGGAGTGAATCTGGCAGGAGTCACATTTTAATATTTCGTTCCTTGCGTCCCTATGCATAGTCGGCCAATAGTACCCTTGATGCATGGCTTTGGCCACCACCGACCGTTGACTGGAGTGCATCCCGCAGGCTCCCATATGTATCTCCCGTATCACATAATTTGCCTGCAGTGGACCTGCACACCTCATCAGAGGGACTAAGTAAGCTCTTTTGTAGAGCACCCCATCTTCCATAACGTACTGGCTGATCTTCATCCTTAGGTTACGAGCTTCGTTTGGGTCTTTCGGCCAGATCCCTTCTTCCAGGCACCGAATGATAAGGGTCATCCAGTTGTCTTCTTCTTCTTTTATGATGTTATTGACTTCCTTTCCTTCCTTTGACCTTTCTCTTAGCACTTCCACAAGGACCTCCTTCGTCAGATGGTCAAAAGCAACCGTAGCCAATTTGTTGAGTACATCTGCCTTTTGGTTCTGGTTTCTGGGAATGTTCCGAATGATAAAGCTTTCAAAATTTGTTATGTATTCTTTCGCATTTTCCAGGTATTTGATCATGCTCTCGTGACTTGCCACATAGTCCCCATTTATCTGGTTTGATGCTAGCTTAGAGTCTACCCAGAATTTGAGATGACGAACATGCATGCTTTCGGCCATTCGTAATCCTGCTAGCAGGGCTTCGCATTCTGCCTCGTTATTGGTGCTTTCAAAATAAAGACGAACGGAATATGTGAACTCCATTCCTTCCGGGCTGATCAGTACGAGGCTTGCTCCGGAACCTTTGTTGTTGGATGCTCCGTCTGTATAGAGAAGCCATTTTCCCTCTTCCTTCTGTTTCGGTGCCGGCTGGTCAAAATACCTCTCACTATTTTCTCCTATGGGAGTTTCCAATAGGAAATAAGCCAACACCTGGCCCTTAATCGCATTCCGCGGTTTATACGAGATATTGTAGGCACCCAACTCTACCGAATACTTAGCCAATTTTCCTGAAGATTCCGGCTTGTTGAGGATCTGTTTAATCGGCTGCTCTGTGATGACCTTGATAGGGTGTGCTTCGAAGTACCTCCGGAGCCTCCGCGACATATGCAACAATGAAAGTGCCAACTTTTCTATTGGGGTATAGTTCTTTTCTGCTTCGTTGAGCGTCCGACTCACATAGCTCACCGGCAATTGCTTACCCTTTCTTTCTGTTAACAGAACTGCATTGAATGCCTCCTCAGAGGCTGCGAGGTACACGTATAATGCTTATTTTGCTATTGGTGTGGTCAGCGAGGGGAGGTCGGTTATGAGCTTCTTCATCTCCTAAAAAGCCTTTTCCGCCTCCTCCATCCAACGGTACTCCTCTTTGTTCTCTTTGGTGATATTCTTGAGGGTTTCGAAGAAAGGTAATGACCTTTCGGCAGACCGGGATAGGAAACGGTTGAGTGCCGCCAACTTCTCGCTAAGACTCTGCATTTCTTTCAAGGTTATGGGTGACTGCATGTCCATGATTGCTTTTGTCTTCTTCGGATTTGCTCGGATTCCTTCATAGGTGACCATGTACCCCAAAAACTTTCCTTCCTCCATTCCGAAAGAACATTTTTTAGGGTTCAGCTTCATGTTTATCTTTCTTCCTTGCTTTTGATGACCATGTCGTCCACGTATGCCTCCAGGTTTCTTCCGATCTGGGATTGAAAAGCATAATCTATCATTCGTTGATAGGTAGCCCCGGCGTTCTTTAGACCGAACGGCATTTTGGTATAGCAGTAGGTCCCCTGCTCCGTGTAAAACGCTGTCTTCTCCTCATCCTCCTTCGCTATCTGTACCTGGTGATATCCCTTGTAAGCGTCCAAAAAACATTTTTATTTATACCCCATGACCGACTCGATCTTCCAATCGATCTCCGGTAAAGGGTAGTAGTCTCTGGGACAAGCAGAGTAGATGTTTTTAAATTCAATGCACATACGCCAGCTTCCATCACACTTTTTGACCAATACCGGGTTGGATATCCAAGTAGGATATTTTACCGGCCGGACGATGCCGGCTTTGACCCATTCTTCCACTTCCTTTGTGACGGTCTGACTCCGATCTGCTGCCAAAGATCCGGCGTTTTTGACATACAGGATCTACCGAGGGATTGGCGTTTAAAGTGTGCTCAATTATCCTTCGAGGGACTCTCGACATGTCCGACGGTTCCCATGCGAAGACGTCCAGGTTCTTCTTGAGGAGCTCTTTGAGACGCTTCTTGCATTTTGGGGACAAGATGCCTCCTATCGTGATGGGTTGTTCTGGAAAAGTCGAATTGATCACTACTTCCTCCGTCAAACTTACCTCATCCTCCTTTCCCCCTTCTTCCTGGTTGTCGGTCTCTGGTGGAGCCATCTGCATCTTTTCTATCCTTCTGCATTCTGAGATGACAACCGAACGGGTCACCAGTGTGGCAATTCCCCGGGGAGTGGGGAATTTCATCATGGAGTGTACCGTTGAAGGGATGGCTCTCAGCATTTTTAACCCTGTTCTTCCTAAGATCACATTGTAAGGTGACGGCGCATGGATGATAGTGAACTTCATCCTGACCTCCCTATATATCCCCTCATTTCCGAACGAAACATCTAGCTAAAGTTTTCCCAAAGGCTTCGTTACTTGTCCGGCGAATCTGAGAAAGTCCTTTTGTGTTTGTTTTAGTCGAGATTTGATCTCCGGGCTCAGATTGTCGAAACAGTGCTCAAACATTACCTCAACCGAGGCGCCCTCGTCAACAAATACCCTTCTCAACAAATATCTTTCCATCGTTGCTTCTATTATGAGAGGATTATCCGACACGTCCCCGTCAGGAAGAGAGGGAAAGGTTATGGGCACGTTCATCCACCGCTCTTCCTGTTCCGCCGACTTCCTTTTTCTTCTTTCCGACCATGTTCTGACCATATTGATGACCTTGTCTTTGGTTCCCGTCTCCTCCTTAGGAGGATCTCGCCTACCCTTCTGTCTGAGATCCCTTACCAAGTGGTTCAACTTTCCTGACTCCAGGGCCAGCTCCAGCTGTTTCTTGAGTTGGTAGCAGTCGTTCGTGTAATGCCCTTTTTCCCCATGGTAATCACAGTACTTGTCCTGGTTCTCCTTCCTTGGTGGGTCACGCATGGGCTTCGGAGGAGGTAGGCATAGCTGATGTTCGGTAGCCAGGATTTCCTTCAAATGTTTGATGAGTGAGTCCAGCGTCAACCGGGGAATGTTTCGACTCAGGTGATCACCCCGAGAGGGTAAGTAAGGTGCCGGTCTATCCCTGTGATGGTGGGACTTCCGCGATCTTTGTTTGAATATCCAGGTCGTCCCTCGTTTCTCTTGTCTCCTCCATAATGTCCCCTGCTGGCCCTTTCATCCTTCCGAAAGGGACCAGTTGAAGCCCTCCTGGTCGTGTCATAGTGTTCTCCACGTGGAAGCTTCGTACTGGCGAAAGCTTCTTCAGATCTGACAAAGTCGTCCACACGAATCATCATCTCGTCTACCGTTTTTGGTACCTTGTCAGCAAACCGCTTGGCTAGCTCAGGACACTTGCTTCCATTCATAAACGAGGAAATTCTCATGATCTCCGGTACACCCTGTATGAATTCGGTTTCGACGGTCCACCTTTCTTTGAATTCTGGAAGTGTCTCATTGGCCTTCCTTACGATCTTGGTTATCTCCGTTGGATCTTTGAGACATGCCCTGTGCAGGGAGAAACGAGTCTCGAACTGCTCTCGGAGGTCGGCCCATTCGTCTATGCTCCCACGGATGGCGCCAATGTCGAAGTATTTTTTTTGTAAGGTTCTTCAGATATCCCTCAGCCTTGTAAACAAAGTCTTCTGGATACCTGCGGATATGAAACAACGCGTTAGTCTCACCGGTGTTATCCCGGACCGACTCGTGTGAGTAAGTAGGGGTAAAACCGAAGGGTCTAGTATAAATGTGTGTGTGTAAGAAAATGATACCTTTTTACCAATTACTGCATGCGTATTTATACTCCTTAGTGTCACTATCTGGTCCCTGGCCCTGTCATTTTCTCTAGGACCGTTGGTGTTGTCGGTACATCTCGACATCGTCCTAGACGTCATCTCTGACACCCAGGAGAATGAGACGAAGTGTATCCAAGCTAAACGCCAAAGGTACTGTCAGGTCAACGATCCATTTGGATATAGACCTTTCGGTATGCTAATCAATCGGGTATTAAGTCTTCCGGCTATTGAGCCGATGGACCACATACGTCGTCAAAGTGCATAATGGAACAAAAGTGACCCTACCCATTGGGTATGAATCTATATAAAGTGACTTCGAATTTTTAACCAAATATCTTTAATGGTTATAAATGTTAGACCTTGATTGTAAACATTTAAAACAAACGCTCACTTTACCCGTTTTATCATTTCTCGTCGTGTTACATACATTCTAACATTCATCACACAAAGAAATCATCTTCGTATGATGCGATGTCACATCATTAACAACACTTTATTTGATACTTTGTTATTCATTGCAATAAATCAGTGTTTAGTTTAATGCTAATATTAAAAAAGAAAAAATTGTAATTTTTTCATAACGTTTGCACCATTAGAGAAGAATTATTGCAAAAGGTACTATTATCAAGTTTGCAAAAATCATAAATCAGTAATTAGTCGGCCCATTTTTTTATATCTTGTAATCCGTCTAAACGAGATTAATCGGATTGTCATGTTTGAAAAGTTTTGAGTATTTTCGGTGAGTTTTAGGGTTTAGAAGCATGATTTGCCTTATACCAACAACTTGTAATAAATATAAACAACAACTATAATTGATTAAAACAAGTTTCTGGCGCATTTATTGTATTTTCGACCAAATTTACAGGTTTGAGGTTTCTAATAACTTTGATTACCATTTACTATCACTGATCGCCATTAATTACCGTTGACTGATTTAGGTGTCGTTTGTTTTTTCTTAATAAGCACTTTTTTCCTCTTTTCACCTCTTTTGTCTGCAGGAGCAGGGCAGAGGTTTTCTGTTTGTTTTTTTGCAGACAAAAGTGCTTCTTTTCACTTCTTTCCTCTTCTAAATTTCAGACATTATCTTTCACTTATTACCTCTTTCTCACAAACCCAACATCTCTTTCTCAATATCTTACACCTCTTTTACGCTTCGTCCATTTTTTACGGTTTCCTCTGTTTTTTTATGTTTTCATCCGTTTTTTTTGCGTTTTTGTCCATTTTTTACGTTTTCGCCCCTTTTGTTACGTTTTCGTCCTCTTTTTTACGTTTTCGCCCGTTTTCTTAAGTTTTCGTCCGCTTTATTATGTTTGCATTCGTTTTCATCTGTTTTTTTAGGTTTTCCTATGTTTTTTACGTTTTCGTCCGTGTATTTACGTTTTTGTCCGTTTTCGTCCATTTTTTACATTTACGCCGTTTTTTTACGTTTACGTCGATTTTTTTACGTTTCGTTCTTTTTTAATTTTTCGTCTGTTTTTTTTACATTTTCATCCGTTTTTTTACGTTTTCGTCCCTTTCCTTACGTTTTCACCTATTTTTTTTACGTTTTCATCCTTTTATACGTTTTCGTCACCTTTTTACCTTTTTATCCGTTTTTGTTTGTTTTCATCCGTTTTTGTTCGTTTTCGTCCGTTTTTATTCGTTTTCGTCCGTTTTTATGTTTTTGTCAATTTTCTTCCGTTTTTTTATATTTTCGTCAGTTTTTTACGTTGTCTTTCGTTTTTTACGTTTTCATCTGGTTTCATATGATTTCGTAAGTTTTTTGTACGTTATTCTACATTTTCTTACATTATCATACGTAATAAAACTTATGATAATGTAAGAAAATGGAAGAAAATGTAAAAAAATGACGGAAACGTAAAAAAAATTAACGAAAACGTAAAAAAACAGACGAAAACGTAAAAAGTGACGAAAAAATAAAAAAATGAACGAAAACGTTAGAAAACGGACTAAAATGTAAAAAACGATGAAAACATAAAAAACATTCGAAAACGTAAAAAACATACGAAAACGTAAAGAAACAGACGAAAACATAAAAAGGGTCGAAAACGTAAAAAAACATATGAAAACATAAAAAAAGATCGAAAACGTTAAAAACGATAAAACGCGAAAAAAAAACAAAAGCCTAAAAAAGCGGATGAAAACGTGAACAAAACGTAAAAAACGAAAACGAACTAAATGTAAAAACGGCAAAATTAAAAAGCGTAAAAACGGACGAAAAATTAAAAAAACATATGTAAAGGTAAAAAACGGTCGAAAACGTAAAAACACAGACGAATACGTAAAAAAAGTTCGAAAACTTAAAAAAACTGACAAAAACGTAAAAAAACAGACGAAAATATAAAAAACGGTCGAAAACGAAAAAAAAACTGCCAAAACGTAAGAAAACCATTGACCAATATGACAAAAGGATTTATAGCACAAAAAAGAAAAAGAAAAGGAAAAAAAATGAAATAAGTACTTCAATAGCATAAAAAACAAACAATCTTCTTGCATGAATATGAAAACTTTAGAAGTGTCTTTTTTTCTGCAGACATGGTTTGCAGATGAAGAGATAAAAGCTCTGAAAAACAAATGACACCTTACATAAAATAAAAAAGTTAGCGATTGATTAGCGCCGGGGAGACAATTAATCCAGATAATAGACTTTTTATTTTCAACGACGACTATTGGTGAAGGGAGGTGATACTCACACCATATTTTTTGATGCATGCACCACATTCTGTGCATTACAGTATTGTATGGTACAAACTGTAATGCACAGAATGTGGTGCATGCATTAAAAAAATGTGGTGTTAGTATCAATTCCCATTGGTGAATGACATCCAAAAGGGAGAATCTACCTAGGCACCCCATAGGGTGGGGCCCACGACCCAATGATTGGCTACTTTTTTTTTTTTTTTTTTTTTTTTTTTTTTTAGTTGTGTATAATAAATTTGTGTAGTATTTTATTTGTTTAAATTGTGTAGTGTTTTAATATGTATAGTGTATTTATTTGTGTAGAGTATATTTATTTGTGTACTTTTTTACGTTATGTTTTTTTAATTGTGTATTTGTTTCCATTTAATTAAACAATAACATTAGACATTAAAACATTAAACAAATACAACAACAAATGCTACTACTATTACAACGAAATCTACTCCACATGAAGATTATTAATGTCATCTATAAGCTCATAGAGTATTCCACTCGACTGACATGCGTGATAAACTGGATTTCTTGTCAATTCCAGTGATGCCTCCAACGTCTTTATTCTTGCCTTCAACAAATTGTTTGAGCCAATAGCATGTTGATCGTGTTATCTTTAGTTTTAGCAGTTTGAGCATCGCGTTGAAGAAAGGCTTGACCAAAGTACTTTTGATGATATACTTCCTTCCACATAAAGTATTGACACCCATAGTCTTCATCCTCGGCTTTACATGATGAAACAATTATAAGAAATGTATTCTTAACAAACAAGTTATTGATATATTTACGTAAATAAGCAAACGTTTAATTATTTATCTTTGATAAAGGACATGCATAATACTTCAGACCACAAGTTTTGGGCTTTTGGGATGTTCTTTCAATTATAAATCCACGTCGACAACGACACAAGAAAGGATTTTCGTGTTGCATCCGCCAAAAGAATTTGTATAATTATTCACAACATAAATCAGTAATATCATGGTTCACAAAATTAGAAGCTTCCAATACATAAATAACCAATCTTGTTATAGATTAATAGTTGATACATGGTTCACAAAATCACAATATAACTAGCAACTAAGATCAATCACGGCGTAGTCGCCCAATGATCTGCCATCCGCCCCACACGAAACTCTAACTCTGAAATGCGTCTCCTCAATCCCAATCTCGCCGACTCGCCAACGTGAGACGGCTGTAACAAAAGATGAGGAAGAACCGGAGGACGGTATATAAAATTCTCCTCATCTGCAGCTGGAGATATAGCCGGAGAGGGAGGCACATAAGATGGAGAAGAAGGCACATAATCTGGACTCTCAACATGAGCGGGTGACATGAGCGGGTGTGTTGTTGACACAATGAATGTCCCTCCAATCAATGTCGTCCGATTCCTCGTAACAAAAGATGAGGAAGAACCGAGCGAAATCAGTAACAAAGATGACGAAGTCGTTTACTATAAATCAGTAATCCGTAATCGTCTATACATGTTTTGTCATTTACAATATAAATCAATAATCGTCTATACATGTTGTGTCATTTACAATATAAATCGAATCGCTTTCACGTCCTTCTAAACAATGTCCGTGCGTTCAAGTAAACATATGTGCCCATCCCGCGGCCAAGTCATTTCTGAACCATCTCCATTGTGGGTGAGTGAGGGGAGTGGTGAGTTTTCATCTAGAACCACTTGAACGTAGTGAGCAGCTTGGTCTTCTGGTATGTGCTAAAACACATACCTTTTTGTTATCAAAATAGACCCAAAATAACCAAGAAAGAGCCATTTATTGCTAATATTTGTGGTTTTCTTGAGTTTGTGCTTGTGCAGGTATGGATATGTAAAAACACGCAAAAAGGAACCAAATCAGACATAAATCCGAGCACGAGAGATTTAAGAGAGCTTAAGCTGGTTTTGGGAAGGTCGAATTATGCATTTATGAAGATTTCTAATCTCTGAGGATGATTTGTGAAGATTTGATCAAAGTTTGAAGAAATGTCAGATAGTCCTTGAACTTTCAGCATTTGACAGAAATGATCCTTGAAGATTCAGAAATTTGCAAATTAGCCCTTGGTCTATTTGAAGATTGTCAAACTCAGTCCTTGAAGATAATTTCAGAAATTACATGTTTGGTCCCTTGGAAATCCGGATACACAACTTTGGTCCCTATGGTTACCATTAATCTATTACTAAGTCCAAGTCCAATTACCACACTAAAACTTTCGGCCCAATATCACAAACTAATACCCGAGTCCACTAACTAAACCAAACCATTACCCGGCCACCTTTTTTAATAAACCCCCAACCCGTTTACCCTTATACCCGGATAACTACCCAAACCCGGTCAAAAATCATTTGAGTTATAATAAATAAACCAAACGCGCCCTTTTCCACTACCCTGTCTTCCCCATCCCAAACACCACCATTTTTTACCCAATCCCAAACACACCACCTCGTACTAGCATCTATCAAAACCTTCTAGACCCCAGATGACTTGTCAGATAAGCTTACCTACGTGGCTAAATGGAGCTCTACCATTGGACATGACACCTCATGAAAAGAATTGGAGGGCAGTGATTGGTTGAAGTGACAAGGATTGAATTTGTGGCTGTGATTAGACATCTAGGAGCTTCCTCAGAGCATCCCAAGCTTCCAAGCTCAGCTATATATACCCATCTCATTCACAAGATCAAATCGTCCATTTTTCATGTCTTTAGAAAAGTGTTGCCATTTAATTTCCTGTCAAATTTTAATAGTTAATTAGTTTTAATCTCGCTTTGAATTGTAATTTCAGTTTTACTTAATGCAATTTACACTTTCAATTTAATTTTCTGTCAATCCAGTTTTTATATTTGGTTTCTATTAATGCAAAAGCTTTTATATCTCAACTTTAAGCTTACATAAGCTCAACCAAGCTTATGTGAGTTGATGTCTGCTCTTACTTGTTCTTAATTCCAAGTTTTGATAAAAGTCAATAAAAGTCAACTCGGGTTAAATTTGAGAGTCAAATCAGTTGAGGTTAATTTCTGGGTCAAGGATTGTTTTAAGACTAAGTTTAGTGATTGTTTATGAAAATCAATTCATATTCTGTCTTGATTCATCAGATTTCAAAGAATAGTATGCATTTTTGTTCATATTAAGGGGTGTTTGGTTTAGTGCTAAGGACTGTGATAGAGGTTTAGATATAAGAGTAGCTCAGTTGGTTCAGGCTTGCTTTAGTTCCCTTTACTCTTATCTGTCCTAGTTTTGCATAATCTTCATTTTTAGTCAAAGTTTCACCTTAACTGTTCTTAAGCTAATACCTGTTGAAACCAGTCACTAAAATCTGGCATATAGGTGTTAGATTTGATAAAGTAGCTTGCATTGTTTCCATTTCATCATTTTATATCATCATCAGTTCTAAATTTTATCTCTAATCTCATCAAAGTCAAACATCATAACTGCTTTTATAAGTCAACTGTCAAAAATACGGTTTGTGCAGAACTTGCAGCCTACGTGCAAAGTGTTCACTTCACTTTTCATGGTCTCATTTTTGGTCTATTTGTAGTCTGCTAGGTGGTCTTTAAGACCACATATCTGTTTTTCCTTTTAGCCCCCCTGATAAGCCCATGAATAAGCTCAAACAAATTGGGGTCATTCGCACATCGCTTAGCTTACGTCCTAGCCACTTTTGTTTTGAGCTCTAGCTTCTTCATTACTGGTCCTTATTAGCTGTAAATTTGGATAAATGATCTTTGGTTGGTTGTCTTGAGATATCCACTTTTGGTTTGCTCTCTAGCTTATTGAATAAGCGGTGCGTGGCTTAAACATAGGACCGTTTTCTTTTGCTTAAGAGTAGCATTTAGCTTAAATCTTTGTACTCTGCTTATTAGGTGTCAAGGGTAGTTGAATATAGTTGCTTTAGAATAGATGTAGAATTATTTAGCTTGTGTAATCAGTTGGTACTGTTTAGTGCTTATTAGCTTATTCCAAAGTGCTTATTCCATATTCATTTACATTGTACCTTAATATCTCTCACATAAGCATCAGTTTTTATATTTTTCATAGCCTTAGAATAATAAATTAGAATTTCCCTGAATTTTTCATAATTTTTGGTCACTGTTTAGTATTTTTTTCATTATTAAATTCAGCTTTTAATCACTTTTAATTAGCTTTAATTGCATTTAATTCATAAAAAGTTCCAAAAAATAATTTTTCAATTTTCTCAGTTTAAGATAAATATAAAAATCATAAAAAATATTTTTCCTTATTTTTCTCCTTTTATTTGGTATTTTTAACAATTTAAATTAGATTTAAATAGTATTAAATTCATATAAAATAGGAAATTAATCAGAAAATTACAAAAATAGTTTTGAAAAGTCTTTTATGTTATTTTAGATTTTTGAAAAGTGATTCCATATTTTTCCCTTTCTTTTTCATAATTTTTAGATAATTAGTTTTATTTTAAAAGTTAATAATTAGTTTTTAATTTTAATAAAATCAAGAAAAATCCTAAAAATTAGTTTTAATTCATAAATAGTTTTATAATATCATTTTTAGCATAAAAGTAATTTTAGGCTATTTTAGGATTTAGAATAGACGTTATTGCATTTTATTTACGTTTCGTTTTAGTATAAATCGCGTATTTAGGATTTCCCGTAGTGTAATTTCCCTTTTATGCTTCCCTTGCCCCGTAGTTTAGAAAATATCATTTTATTCCCTTCTCTTATTCGAATCCCGATAATCGAGACGTGAGTTGGAAATTCCATTCAACCCTCGTTCGGAACGATCTCGGTGCTCAAACCTAACACGTTTGAGTTACCCGTATACTACACACTTCTCATCTATTATTGATCAGTGTCCAAACCGTTTTAAGTTTCTTACAGTTAGTCATTCACAAGTGGCTAGCTTGTGTGAGATAACTTGACGTGTTTTGGCTAAATCAATTTTTGGCGCCGTTGCCGGGGATTGTTTTGCTGAATCAATTTTTGGCGCCGCTGCCGGGGATTGTTTTGCTCACTGATATCAATTTTTGGCGCCGCTGCCGGGGATTGTTTTGTTCACTGTATCAATTTTTGGCGCCGCTGCCGGGGAGGGCTTGTAGCGAGTTTTCGTATTCCGTCTCGAATCGTGTGCATTTGAAGATCCTTCCTCGTGAAGTTATCGTTGATATTTGTACATATCCCTTTTATAAAAACCCAAAAAGATTTTCCTTTTCAAAATATGTTTTCAAAAAACCCAAAAATATTCTTCTTTACCCTCTGAACCGTCAATTCTTTATCCCTTAACCCTCTTATTCGTATAATTCTTCTCGATGTCTTCGTCTTACCATTATGGTTGTCAATGGTGTGGTGGACCTCAAAATGGTGGGAATTGTCCCGGTTGTAGCATTGTGAATACAGGAAACGAGTTTGTCTACGACCAACATCCCTACAATGAAACGACCGATTTCCTTAACCAATCCCCATACCATGAGACGGAGTCATACTCGTGTGAGTACTGTGGAGGTCCTCACCAAGGTTTTCAATGTCAAGCCCAATTTAACAATACAACCTTTGGTTATGAACCTTATCCATATACTTCACCAAACCCGGCACAACAATCATACTGTTGTGAGTATTGTGGAGGTCCGCACTTTAATTCCGATTGTCAAATGCATAACCCGCTTGTTTACGAGCAAGTTCCTTGTGATAATTATGACTATTCTTATGACCCACCTCCACAATACCAAGAGATTCAACCACAATCTCCGCAAATTCCTCAAGATAATTTCCAAAGATGTATTAATATACTCGAAGAATTTATGGATAAACATGGTATCAAAAAAGATCCTCATCAGAAAACGTATGGTGAATTACTTGTCGAAGATCGAGCATCTCGCAACGAAAGATCTATGTTAGAATTACTCGAAGAAGAAAAACGAGCAGCTCAGATTGAAAAGTGTCTTGAAGAAATACGGATTGAGGAGCAAGCACTTAAAAGACGTGCCCGATGGCTCGAGACTTACATTGATGATGATGATGAGGATTCCATCCAAATGAAAGAATATTATGAAAGTTTGTCGGCTGAACCCACTCCCGTTTCTGAGCCTTTCATTTCCGACCCTTCCCCTTCACTCACACCGGTTGAGAGAAGTGACGTCCTTTTGGAAGAGGTCGATGATTCTATGTCTTCGATAATTGTTGAACCCGTTGACTCTCTCATAATGGGGGACGAGCCTCTTAGTACTATTCCGAAACGGAATGCGTCTAGTGTTGAGAGCCTTATCCCAATCCCAAGAGAGTCCGAGGTTGTAGATGATATTTGTGATGAGCTTTCTCTTGATATTTCACATGATCATGATGAGATGTTTTCCGATTCGAGGATATATCTGCAGTGATTGTGATTCGCTTTTATGTGATTCTCTTGACATTTCCGAGGTTACTTCAGGGATTTTCTCAAATCCACTTTTCGAATTCAAAGGACGACTACACCTTTTGCGAAGTTAATCCTCTTTTTGACAAAGATTTTGAGTCCGATTCCGAGACCACAACGGAAGTGGTGGATATTGCTAGCTCTCAGAGCACACCACTTGTCCCATCTCTGTGTTCCGACCTTTCTCTCCCATGTGATGTTATGCAAGATGAAGAAAGTGATGAATCCGACAACTGAAGATATTATGGAGATTGATGAATTGACTAAAGTGGGTGACGACGATATTCTTGATAATCCTCCTTATGATTCTGATATGGAAGAAATCGATTTATTTCTTGATGATCCAATACCGCCGGGTATTGAGAGTGACGGGTGCGACTCTAATCAAGATATCCTTTTTCTTGAAAGCTTGCTTAATGAGGATTCTCCCTCCTCTGTTGAGTTGACCCTTACTTATCCCGTTGAGCACACATGTGAGGACAAGATTTTCAACCCCGGGATACGCGTTGATGAGTTTTATGCTAAAAATGTCATTCGAGATAAGGATCCTCCCTTGGATGCCTTCGTTGATGAGCCTTTGAGCCACACCTTTCTGTACCATAGACTCCGTTCTTCTTTGGAGTATTCTCTTATTGATCCTTCATCCCTTCGTCCGCCCGCAAAAACCGCCGGATGATGGATCGATCTTTCATATGCCTTATGTGAGTTTGGGAGGAATTATCCTTTATGTGCTGATGCCCGACATTTTCTTTTCCTCCCAACCCACCCAGTCTCATTCTTTCGGGCATGAGGACACCGTTTTGACCACGGTATCTCTACCACTTTCTTCCCCAAGGACAAATGAATTCGGGGACGAGTCGGGCTAGCGACTCGTTTAAGAAAAAAGATAGCGCGTGGGAGGCACCCCATGCTTATCCATCTATCTTCTTTCTATTTTCTAATAAGTGACGTGAAGGGGTTAGCCTTTTCGATTTCTCGTGTTTGGTTGTTTGTGATGTTGTGTGTAGGATTTTCCCGATATGAAGACTCTCGTGCTCGAAGTTTGTCATTTTCTCTACTCGAGTTTCATGATCGATGCTGATGGAAATCCGATATCCTAATCTTATCGACTAACGTTTATCTTCTAGCATAATTAATAAACGGCTTTTAGATTTTCGTGATACCCTTGTTTTAAACATTGAGGACAATGTTTCGTTCTCATCTGGGGTAGGGTAATCTTCGATTTGGTTTGACCGCACTTGCTTATTTCTGTTGTGTTTCTCTCGCAACCCCGTTTTTCCTTAAGAAAATGAAAAATTGTGCAAAAATGTGAAAATTTTAAAATTTTTTGTAAGCTTTTGTTAAGTCTTTTTGATTGAAAAGTTTGCTAGTCTCTTAGATAAGAAGCTATAAAATGCGAATTCTAGCTCACAAGGCCAAGATTTTGCAAGTTTCCCTGAGTGACTTTAAATATGCATGACTTGATTTCATTAGACGAAGCATTTGCTAAGTTAATATATGTTTTTACACCTTGATTGACTTTCATTTGGTGAGAGTAGGAATAGAATTCTGACTTGATCGGGCGTGTTGAGCCCTAGCTTGTTCCCTTAACCATAGATAATCTAAAATTATCGGCTAAGCATCTGGGGATCTCATTATTTGGGATTTTAAATTTGCAGAGATCGAGAAATGATAGAGTTACTTATGAGTTTAGATGCTAAGCGTGGAGTAGTTGGTTCTCTTTAGAGCCCATCGAAGGTACTTATGGCTTTTTGTTCCCACAAAATTGTTTCACTCCATATCTGTCTAAATAATTAGAGATGTTGAGTTTTTGGCGATAGTTAGTTCTTTATCTTCTCAAAAGAATCTTTGTTTTAAAAATTGGGTACACATCAAGGATCCGTAATAAATAAGCAATCAGTAATAAGTGATAAGTGATAATGTAATAAGTAAAGTTGTGAGCTGCGGTGTCGAGATCGGACCCTTGGATCTTTAGCCAGGATTGAGTGAGGTCTTAGCCTAGCCAGCCGGGATTCTCATTTCGTGAAGCCTATAGTCTTGGAATTACCCCGTGAAGCTCCGTAGTTCATAGCTCATACACGTAAAAGTCTAAGTGAATGAAAATGAATGTTGAAAAAAAAAATGTTGAAAAATGAAAAAAATCAAGTATAAGTGAATAAAAATTCCTTGATGTGGACCTCATTTTTACGACAATGGTTCTTGAGGGAAGGCGGATAACTAATTATCGACTTAGCTTTGTATCTTTATCGGAATAAAAGTTATCGAAACGAGAATTTGAAGAAATTCATTTCTCACAAAAATAAAAAATCTAGAGGAAAATAGGAAAATGGGAACGAAAGGTAATTACACAAGTAACTTCCATGGGTAGTGTTAGCATCTAGAATCATATTTAACAATGATTTCGGTTTTACGCTTAGTTTGGGACTTGTGAAAAATCAGGGACGATGTATTCTATCCGTATGGTCACTTCACGCTGTGTTGTGTTTTCTACTCCGTGATCCTAATGTGTCGTTTGAAAAATGTTGGAGTTATTGATCGACATGAAAGTTCAACAAACCGTCATTCATAACCGGAATATGCTTAACCGTAATATCTACATGAGAATTGAAAGGTAAACGGGGCGTTTTTAGAATTAAGGCTTTCTTAATCTCTTTTGAGGAACATTGACTACTTATTCTCTAATTGGTTTGTCTGAACTGTTTGAAGTTTCTTACGGTTAGTCATTCACAAGTGGCTAGCTTGTGTGAGATAACTTGACGGTTTGGACATATCAATGGTTTAGTAGAAAGAGATTGAAATCCTTGGTTTTAGAAGCGTGAGTTGATTGCATTGCGTGAGGACACGACAATGGTTTCGTCTGGGGTATTTTGGTATGTGCTAAAACACATACTTTTTTGTTATCAAAATAGACCCAAAATAACCAAGAAAGAGCCGTTTATTGCTAATATTTGTGGTTTTCTTGAGTTTGTGCTTGTGCAGGTATGGATATGTAAAAACACGCAAAAAGGAACCAAATCAGACGTAAATCCGAGCAAGGGAGATCAAGAGAGCTTAAGTAGGAAGGTCAATTATGCATTTATGAAGATTTCTAATCTCTGAGGATGATTTGTGAAGATTTGATCAAAGTTTGAAGAAATGTCAGATAGTCCTTGAACTTTCAGCATTTGACAGAAATGATCCTTGAAGATTCAGAAATTTGCAAATTAGCCCTTGGTCTATTTGAAGATTGTCAAACTCAGTCCTTGAAGATAATTTCAGAAATTACATGTTTGGTCCCTTGGAAATCCGGATACACAACTTTGGTCCCTATGGTTACCATTAATCTATTACTAAGTCCAAGTCCAATTACCACACTAAAACTTTCGGCCCAATATCACAAACTAATACCCGAGTCCACTAACTAAACCAAACCATTACCCGGCCACCTTTTTTAATAAACCCCCAACCCGTTTACCCTTATACCCGGATAACTACCCAAACCCGGTCAAAAATCATTTGAGTTATAATAAATAAACCAAACGCGCCCTTTTCCACTACCCTGTCTTCCCCATCCCAAACACCACCATTTTTTTTACCCAATCCCAAACACACCACCTCGTACTAGCATCTATCAAAACCTTCTAGACCCCAGATGACTTGTCAGATAAGCTTACCTACGTGGCTAAATGGAGCTCTACCATTGGACATGACACCTCATGAAAAGAATTGGAGGGCAGTGATTGGTTGAAGTGACAAGGATTGAATTTGTGGCTGTGATTAGACATCTAGGAGCTTCCTCAGAGCATCCCAAGCTTCCAAGCTCAGCTATATATACCCATCTCATTCACAAGATCAAATCGTCCATTTTTCATGTCTTTAGAAAAGTGTTGCCATTTAATTTCCTGTCAAATTTTAATAGTTAATTAGTTTTTAATCTCTGCTTTGAATTGTAATTTCAGTTTTACTTAATGCAATTTACACTTTCAATTTAATTTTCTGTCAATCCAGTTTTTATATTTGGTTTCTATTAATGCAAAAGCTTTTCTATCTCAACTTTAAGCTTACATAAGCTCAACCAAGCTTATGTGAGTTGATGTCTGCTCTTACTTGTTCTTAATTCCAAGTTTTGATAAAAGTCAATAAAAGTCAACTCGGGTTAAATTTGAGAGTCAAATCAGTTGAGGTTAATTTCTGGGTCAAAGATTGTTTTAAGACTAAGTTTAGTGATTGTTTATGAAAATCAATTCATATTCTGTCTTGATTCATCAGATTTCAAAGAATAGTATGCATTTTTGTTCATATTAAGGGGTGTTTGGTTTAGTGCTAAGGACTGTGATAGAGGTTTAGATATAAGAGTAGCTCAGTTGGTTCAGGCTTGCTTTAGTTCCCTTTACTCTTATCTGTCCTAGTTTTGCATAATCTTCATTTTTAGTCAAAGTTTCACCTTAACTGTTCTTAAGCTAATACCTGTTGAAACCAGTCACTCAAATCTGGCATATAGGTGTTAGATTTGATAAACTAGCTTGCACTGTTTCCATTTCATCGTTTTATATCATTATCAGTTCTAAATTTGATCTCTAATCTCATCAAAGTCAAACATCATAATCTGTTTTTATAAGTCAACTGTGTCAAAAATACAGTTTGTGCAGAACTTGCAACCTCACGTGCAGTGTTCACTTCAGCTTTTCATGGTCTCATTTTTGGTCTATTTGTAGTCTGCTAGGTGGTCTTTAAGACCACATATCTGTTTTGCCTTTTAGCCCCCCTGATAAGCCCTTGAATAAGCTCAAACAGTGGGGGTCAGCCACTGTTCTGCACATCAGTTAGCTTACTGTCCTAGCCACTTTTGTTTTGAGCTCTAGCTTCTTCATTACTAGTCCATATAAGCTGTAATTTTGGATAAATGATCTTTGGTTGGTTGTCTTGAGATATCCACTTTTGGTTTGCTCTCTAGCTTATTGAATAAGCTGGTGCAGTGGCTTAAACATAGGACCAGTTTTCTGTTTTGCTTAAGAGTAGCATTTAGCTTAAATCTTTGTACTCTGCTTATTAGGTGTCAAGGGTAGTTGAATATAGTTGCTTTAGAATAGATGTAGAATTATTTAGCTTGTGTAATCAGTTGGTACTGTTTAGTGCTTATTAGCTTATTCCAAAGTGCTTATTCCATATTCATTTACATTGCAGCCTTAATATCTCTCACATAAGCATCAGTTTTTATATTTTTCATAGCCTTAGAATAATAAATTAGAATTTCCCTGAATTTTTCATAATTTTTGGTCACTGTTTAGTATTTTTCATTATTAAATTCAGTTTTTAATCACTTTTAATTAGCTTTAATTGCATTTAATTCAGAAAAAGTTCCAAAAAATAATTTTTCAATTTTATCAGTTTAAGATAAATATAAAAAGCATAAAAAATATTTTTCCTTATTTTTCTCCTTTTATTTGGTATTTTTAACAATTTAAATTAGATTTAAATAGTATTAAATTCATAGAAAATAGGAAATTAATCAGAAAATTACAAAAATAGTTTTGAAAAGTCTTTTATGTTATTTTAGATTTTTGAAAAGTGATTCCATATTTTTCCCTTTCTTTTTCATAATTTTTAGATAATTAGTTTTATTTTAAAAGTTAATAATTAGTTTTTAATTTTAATAAAATCAAGAAAAATCCTAAAAATTAGTTTTAATTCATAAATAGTTTTCTAATATCATTTTTAGCATAAAAGTAATTTTAGGCTATTTTAGGATTTAGAATAGACGTTATTGCATTTTATTTACGTTTCGTTTTAGTATAAATCGCGTATTTAGGATTTCCCGTAGTGTAATTTCCCTTTTATGCTTCCCTTGCCCCATAGTTTAGAAAATATCATTTTATGCCCTTCTCTTATTCGAATCCCGATAATCGAGACGTGAGTTGGAAATTCCATTCAACCCTCGTTCGGAACGATCTCGGTGCTCAAACCTAACACGTTTGAGTTACCCGTATACTACACACTTCTCATCTATTATTGATCAGTGTCCAAACCGTTTTAAGTTTCTTACAGTTAGTCATTCACAAGTGGCTAGCTTGTGTGAGATAACTTGACGTGTTTTGGCTAAATCAATTTTTGGCGCCGTTGCCGGGGATTGTTTTGCTGAATCATCTTCCCCCACACGAAGAATCACAACGGGGGACAATAGTTGTGCTGTATCTGGACCATCTCTCAGCGGAAGAAACGTAACAGATTGTGAATTGGATATGCATACAATGGGACGGTTAAGAGCTGTAGCAATAGCCACGCCCGTGTCTGGCATAATCATCCGGTAACCATAGGGTGTTGGACCTGATTCAAACCAATTCAGCGAGTTGACCATAGTTGTAAGCCATACCGTCCCCCACATTTGCATGTAAACTTCCCGGTTGTTGTCAACCTCTTCTCTGATAATAGTTCGAAGTCTGGGCCATATTTTTCCGGGATGACCAAGACCTACGGCAAGAGCTCGATAGCCACAATTTCCATCACCTTCCACGTTAACGATCCCTAGGATCCACCGTCGGAAAAGAGGTGGAATTCGAGCCATAAAATATTCGCTACTGTCATTTGGAATGTACAAGTCGTGTCTTAAATCGCCCTCGCTAGGTTCTTCGTTCAAGTCTGGGACGTTAGAAGGCTCTCCCACGTATGAACTATGTCTCGCAGTTTCTTCATTTATGTCTCGGACTTTTTTAGGTTTTGTATAGCTTATGCGGTGCCCTGTGGGGTGTTCTTTGTTCAAATATGGGATATTTTGTTTAGCCTTCGATTGAGTACTTATAGCCCCTATCAGTTTTAGTTCTTCCTTTAACAATAAGAAAACGTTCGATTTATAAAAAACACAACAACTTTTATAACTTTCATTTTTAACAAACTTTTATAAAAAATACAACTTTATACATTTTTAACAACTTTATTTATTGTTACATTTTTTTACAAACTTTTATATTAGTTTTATTTTTAAAAAACTAATACTTTTAAAAATACAACTTTTTATAATACTTTTAAAAAACTAATACAACTTTTAAAAAACTAATACAACTTTTATTTTAAAAAACTAATACAAAATTTTATTTATAATACTTTTTATAAAATAAAAATTATAATACTTTTTATTTATAATACTCTTTTATAAAATACTTTTTATAATACTTTTTATTTATGATACTTTTTATAAAATACTTTTAAAAAACTAATACTCTTTTAAGTAATACTTTTTATTTATAAAGAGTATTACGTGTGTGGTCACATGTGTGTTACGCGTTCCATTTTTGTGGTGGGAGGTGTACGCGTTTTCTGCTGTTGAGTTGATATTTGTGTTTCCCTCTCTCTCAATCCTCAAACACGAGTACTTTCTCTCTCACCTGTTTCTCTCTCTCTCCCTCTAAAGTTTTTAGATCTAAACATTTTAGATCAAAAACTGTTTTAGATCTAACAAGTATAAAACTTGTTAGATCTATTGGTTGCATATAAATATTTTAGAGAGATGTGGTGATGTTGTGGTGGTGATGTTGTGGTCGTATCTGTTTCGTTGTTTAAGTTTTTAGATCTAAATTTTTTTTAGATCTTGAATATTTTTATGATCTTGAAATAAATATGAGGTTGGTTTGAAAAACACGGTTGGTAAACTTTTGATTATCTAAAAACTTTTTAGATCTAAAAACTAGAGAGTGGTGGTGATGTTGTGGTCGTATCTGTTTCGTTGTTTAAGTTTTTAGATCTAAATTTTTTTTAGATCTTGAATATTTTTATGATCTTGAAATAAATATGAGGTTGGTTTGAAAAGCATGTTTGGTAAACTTTTGATTATCTAAAACTTTTAGATCTAAAAACTAGAGAGTGGTGGTGATGTTGTGGTCGTATCTGTTTCGTTGTTTAAGTTTTTAGATCTAAATTTTTTTTAGATCTTGAATATTTTTATGATCTTAAAATAAATATGAGGTTGGTTTGAAAAACATGTTTGGTAAACGTTTGATTATCTAAAAACTTTTTAGATCTAAAAACTAGAGAGTGGTGGTGATGTTGTGGTCGTATCCGTTTCGTTGTTTAAGTTTTTAGATCTAAAATTTTTTTAGATCTTGAATATTTTTATGATCTTGAAATAAATATGAGGTTGGTTTGAAAAACATGTTTGGTAAACTTTTGATTATCTAAAAACTTTTTAGATCTAAAAACTAGAGAGTGGTGGTGATGTTGTGGCCGTATCTGTTTCGTTGTTTAAGTTATTAGATCTAAATTTTTTTTAGATCTTGAGTATTTTTATGATCTTGAAATAAATATGAGGTTGGTTTGAAAAACATGTTTGGTAAACTTTTGATTAATTAAAAAACTTTTTAGATCTAAAAACTAGAGAGTGGTGGTGATGCTGTGGTCGTATCTGTTTCGTTGTTTAAGTTTTTAGATATAAAATTTTTTTAGATCTTGAATATTTTTATGATCTTGAAATAAATAGGAGGTTGGTTTGAAAAACATGTTTGGTAAACTTTTGATTATCTAAAAACTTTTTAGATCTAAAAACTAGAGAGTGGTGGTGATGTTGTGGTCGTATCTGTTTCGTTGTTTAAGTTTTTAGATCTAAGATTTTTTTAGATCTTGAATATTTTTATGATCATGAAATAAACTTGTTGCATCTAAAAACCAGTTTGGTTTCGTTGCTTATTAGACTTTGTGGTGATGTTTTGCAGGTAATACTCTAACGAGTCACCTGATTATTTGCTATGGTGATGTTTCTGTTGAAACTTGTTGGGGTGCCTATGCAGTTTCATTACTGGATGGTAAAATGGTTTTATCTCACTTTGCAACTTTAAATGAACAAATAGCTTTTAAAAAAAAAGGCAATGATGATTTTTATAAAAAAGAGTTTTGGCATGGCAAATATGAATGGACGGTAAAGTGAGTTTATATCTCACTTTGAAACATTCATATTTGCGTACCAACATGATTGTTTATATCTCATAAAGAGCTAATAATCTGAGCCTTACCTCTTGTGTGTCAAATGGTGAACTAGACATGGTTGTTTGTGGTGTTTGCTTGTTGTGGTGGACCACTTATGTTCTTGTTGGTGCTGTTGGTGTTGTTGGTTGTTGCTATCTTGTTGTTGCTTTCTGCTTACTTGGGAAGTGGATTATGGGGTGCTTGTGTTTAGTTTGTGTTTTAGCTTTCTTGTTGGTTACTGTTGGTGTTGTGGTGTTGTTGCTTTCTTGTGGCATTATAACCTTGAAGTGCTTGCATAGCATATCCCCATTGAGAATCTTAGTTACTTTCTTGTGAACTTTTGCAGTTTTGGAATCCTACTTACCGCATTCATGTTGAAAACGTGTAACTTGTGAATATTGTTGAACTTGTGAGGCTTGTGTCCTGAATACTTGTGACTTGTGCAGTTAGACTTGTGTTGTAGCTTTGTGCAGTTTGAGACTTATGAGACTTGTGAGACTTGTGCAGTTTGAGACTTGTGAGACTTGTGCAGTTTTGGACTTGTGCAGTTCCTGTGAACTTGTGACTTTGTGCAGTTGTGACTTAAAATTTTCGGATGCGATGATGATAACCGAAACCGAATGGACGGTAAAGTGAGATCAAATCTCACTTTGCAACCTTCGAGTTTGAGCCTAAAAATTTTCCTAGGCGATGATGATAACCGAAACCGAATGGACGGTAAAGTGAGATAAAATCTCACTTTGCAACCTTCGAATCTGAGCCTCAAAAACTTTCCGACAACGTTTTTTTTAAAGTTATAAAACTGAATTTATAGTTGTAAAACAAAAAAAAAATTGTAAAAAAAGTTATAAAACTTTTTTAAAAAAAAGTTGTAAAAAGAAAAGTTATAAAACTAAAAAAAAAGTTGTAAATTTTTTTAAAAAAGGTTCTAAAACTAAAAAAAAATACTAACTTTGCTGCTACAGCAGCCCAAACAGCACCAACTTTTGGCACGAAAATCGAGAAAAACACACCCATCACCTCCCTAATGATTGGGAAAACTACACAAAATGCAAACACCCCATGTAAGAGCATCTCCAATGTGAGTATTATAATTTTGCACTATCTTAGTGCAAAATAAGAATATTTTTGGAATATCTTTGCACTATAAATATATTACTCCAATGTGTACACTAAACTTTGCACAAAAACTAATACTAAATATTATTTTATACTCATAATTTATGACAATAATATTAATATATTAATGGATGATAAGGATATAAATGAAAAACTAAATTAAAGTATAAGGTTGAAAGTGAAATTTTTGCACATTTAGTGCAAAGAATAGTATAGCACTATATTTAGTGCATTTTAGTGATTACTATTCATTGCACTAAAATTGTGCATAGATATAGTGCTAATATTGGAGTGAATTGTATGTACTTTTTGCACTATTAGTGCATACATTGGATACTGTTAGGAATTATCCTAACACGGAAATGTGACAACATATTCGGTATTACAATAGTTATATTGTAAGGCACAAACACATGGACTGAAACCGTCATTTATGTAAAGTCATGTGTTTGGTGCACTATATATGCCCTCCTAGACTTCACTAGGAGGGTGATGCTTAGTGTGTAATCTTCCATTTATCTTATCATTAATAAAACACAAGTTATCCCTTCTCTCTCTAACCATGGATGTCATTTACTATCATCATCCCCGACCTCCCGAATCACATAATCAACTAATATAAATGATCCAACAATTGGTATCGGAGCCAGGTTAATATCATTGGTTGATTTGTGGTTCAATCTTGTCAAAATCGTCCTATTCTAAAACTGTTATCACAAGATTTTTATTGTCTTATACATTATTTGTTTTAACAGTTTTAATATGGTCGAATCTGATGTTATTTGTGGTAAAAAAGTCAAAATGATAAGATTTTTAATCTGGGTTTTTTATGGGTTTTTTCTGGAAAAAGTTTGAAGTTTTGCGAGTTTGCACAATATTCATTGAAGATTTGCGAGTTTGCATAGTTTTCATTGAATATTTGTGAGTTTGCATAGTTTCTTTGAAGATTTGCGAGTTAGCATGTTTTCTTTGAAGATTTGCGAGTTACATTTTTTCGGCCTTGAAGATTGGCGAGTTAGCCAGAACAAACTTTCAAGATTGTGAGTTAGCAATTTTCTGATGAAGACTTGCGAGTTAGCAAATTTTCTGATGAAGATTTGCGAGTTTGCAATATTTTTTATGAAGACTTGCGAGTTTGCAATATTTTTTATGAACACTTGCGAGTTTGAAATTTTTCTAATTAGCGAGTTAAGATTAGCGAGTTGACTCAGTCCGGGTTATAACCCAAGAACTCAGATTTAATTTTCATCACTCATTTGACCTCAGATCTACTCCTCATTGATCCAAAACAGTTTTAAACGAACAATAAAAGAAGGAGATGAGATGCTGAAGACCAGAAACCATCAACTAATCCAAACGACAACTAATGAGAACAACAAATCCATACCAGATCTCAGATTTGTTCAAGCTAATCGAAAAACTTTCAAAGAAATAAAAACTTGAACATGAATACATCACCGATCTATATCTCAAACCACCTCAAACATCAAACAAGTCTCGTAACAGAAAAAGAATTAGATTTTGATCTCAGATTCGTGTTTTGGTTTATAACCTCTCTCTTTTGAGACCAACACGTTTTTCATCATAGATCTATAACTGTTAATATCCGAAAGACTTAAAAGTAAAGATAATAACAAGTCTGTTATCCTCTTTCTTTCTTTCGTTTATCAAAACCCATAACGAAAAAAATAATAATAATAATACAACTTCACACCTACCCGAGATCTACCAACAGACCTTGAAGCCGTGCCTTTATGTACCATGAATGAGCAACAAATTATCACAGGAAGGAAAACGCTTGCTTCTCTGTTGATTGATTCGAAAAGTAATAAAGAACAGTTTTAATTTTTCTTTCATCAGTCGTGGATTTGTGGAACAATTATTAGACAAAGTGTTGTTTGTATGTGAGATCCGGATTTGTATGGTGAGGGTTGGATAAGTTTGTTGGTTGCTGCGTCTTGAACAAGACAGAGGATGGGAGGCGTGTATTTTGGATAATATGCGATTAGGGTTAGAGAGTGCCTAGGGTATTCTGCTTTTATAAGTCAAAGTGATTAGGGGGAATTGTTGTTGGGTTATCTGTTTGGCCCATCCGAAAATTTCAGCAATTGGGCTAAATTCTTAATAATCATTTTCGTTGGATGTACACTCAATTTCGATGGTGGTCCAAATTTTGGTATTATTAGGCTGAATTTTTTTGGAAATATGTGATTAATGGTTACATTTGGGGTTCCGTAATGACAACGTGATTAATTTTTGCGGTTATGTTTTTAACAAGATCGGGAAAACTCATTATCAAATTTCACTTAAACAGTCAAAAGGCTAGATTTTGGGTATTAAAACCGCAAGACATGGCTATGGAGTTTATTCATTATTATTTATTTGGGTTGAAGTGAGATTTCACGGGTGCGTGTACTTAGTATCTTAAAGATATCGGGGTTGGTTGGATGCATGATTCTTCAAGATCCTTGTTCGAGTTTTTAACTGTTACGAATGACAAGACTTGAGCTGTCTAGTTATACCTGATGTAAGGAGTTACGTTGTTGTGCTCACAGCGTATAACTATCACTTTAAAAGAGTTACGTTGTAGTGCTCAAGTGTCACAAAAAGCTGTGGATAATTCGAGAGAAGTTCATATACAATTAAGGATTGATGGATGGGTATATGCTTCTACCTTTATTGAAATTCTCAGTATTGGTTCTTTGTTAGACATTAGTGCAAGCTTAAGTCACAAGTTCGGGTTATTTTACTTCAGCCTCAAGTTCGTCATATTGGGTTTTCGCCATCAGTAGTCACTACAAAGAGCCGTCAGAATGATAATGGGGTCGGTAAAGAGTTAGTTGAGAGGAGTATAAAAGAGTAGAGAAGTTTTATCAGCGATTGATTCTCACAGGATATTTCATGCTTCACAGAGATTTATGGTACTTCACACTTATTCGATTACTTGGACATACGAGGTTACGCTGCCTCCGTTTCCATCGTAAACATAGTGTGTATGCTTCCGATTCCGCGAAGACATCGTGGGGGAAGAGAGTGGATGTGCTTTGTATTTTTTTCGACTTCTTTGCGAAAACACTCTTTTTCCATAAGTATCTGCAATCAGGGGGAAGAAATGTGCACATCGAGGACGCACAACAGGTTCTCGTGATCGAGCTTTAATTTTTATGACTGCCGGAGATATGTCCGTAGAGATGATCAGTGGTATTGTTTTGTGACTTTGGTGTTATCGTTTCAACTTTCCCGGGTTGTTTTGTGTGAAGTAGCCTACTTGTGTGAGAAAATATTGCTGATTTCTTGCATGTTACCCTCGAACGGAGTTTCCGCATTGAGCACAATTGTAATTAAGTGACTAGTCAGATTTGCTTGGTGTGGTTTACGGTGTTATCTACAAATTCCGTTGCGTACTTAAAACTTCAAAAGTTAGATGACAAGTTAACTACATCAAAGTTTTGAATCTGCTGAAGACGGTTGTCAGTTTGGGGGGAAGCTGATTCAGAAACTTTGTCAAAAAGAAATGTATGGAAAGCTGTTAAAGACATGCAGTATGAATTGGGGGGAAGTTAATCCAATTCATACATATTACATCATTTGCCTACAAGTGAAGAAAATGTTCTCAAGCCGATGTACAAGATGAAGACAAAGAGCGTCAATTGCTGACATCCTCAGCATTTGAAGAGCATATGAAGACCTTTCTTTATTTGCATCTGTACTTGTAGGAAATGTTGTAAGTAATCCCATATGTTGCCACATTGGGGGAAGATTGTTAGGAATCATCCTAACACGGAAATGTGACAACATATTCGGTATTACAATAGTTATATTGTAAGGCACAAACACATGGACTGAAACCGTCATTTATGTAAAGTCATGTGTTTGGTGCACTATATATGCCCTCCTAGACTTCACTAGGAGGGTGATGCTTAGTGTGTAATCTTCCATTTATCTTATCATTAATAAAACACAAGTTATCCCTTCTCTCTCTACTTTCTCTCTCTAACCATGGATGTCATTTACTATCATCATCCCCGACCTCCCGAATCACATAATCAACTAATAAATACGATCCGACAGATACATTGGAGATGCCATAAGGGGGGAGGGAGTGGGTTCGGTTTGGGTGATCGGGTACCCCTACCCGATCGGGTACACCGCCGCCGCCTATTCGGGTTCATCAATCGGGTATGATTTTCGGCTTGTGAAGCCGAGTGTTTCAAGTGGGGAAAGGCTGATTGTGTTTGTTTGTGTTTGTGTGTCTTTGTGTTTGCGTTTTCTTTTTTTCTTTTTTTATTTTTTTTGCAGGTCTTGTAGCAGCTAGGAAGAAGAAGAAGATGCTAAATGGGTCTTGTAGCAGGTCTTGCGTTTGCGTTGTCTTTGTGTTTGGGCTCAAATGCTAAATGGGCTCAAACTCCCTCCATGCTTGCATTTTTTATAAAGTTTCTTTAAGTATTATGTAATGTTTTTATTTTTAATGAAATGATATGTTTTTATTTTAATATTGCATGTGATTTTATGTATTAAAAAAAAATAAAAAAAATCGGGTACTAGGGTACCACTCCCTCCAAATCGGGTAGTGTTAGGATAGTATTGGGTAGTTTTGAGTTGGAGGGTTTTTATTGGACAGAGGTGATGTGACACCTAAGGTATTAGGTGACCACTCCCTCCCCCTAAGTGCTCATCCAAAAAAACACACATTTATGAAATCAGCATAAATTTGAGTGAAGATACAGTAATAAAAAAGAATAAAGTAAACCAAAGAACCAATAAACAAACAACAACGAAACACAAACAACCAAACAAACAGTGAGGAACCAAAGCTACAGTGAGAGAGTACACACATCATCATCATCATCATCAAATCATAATCAAGTGTCAGAAATCAAATTAATTAAATGAGAGAAGAAGGAATAAGCTCATCAGCAGCTCCCCCGCCACCTACCACCACCACCACCACCACCACCGCCGCTTGGTATAAAACCCTAATTCTAATTTCATTGATCTGCTGTTTTAACATATTCACTAATTTTTTTAGTTTTTAATTGCTGTTAATTACTTCAATTTTACATTCATTTCGAATTTAATTATCTAAATTGTCTTGTTTTTGTGAATTGAGGCTGTTTTTTGTTAAGTTTAGTTGGGATTGAAAATAGTTAAATTTGGGGATGTGAATCTAACTGATTAGATTGTTTGGGGGACGTATTAATTGTTGCGTCGAATATGGGACTTTAAAGCGGCCATTAATTGCTGTGGCAAATTTGGGAGTTTAAAGCGGCGATTGCTAAGGGGGTGTTTGTTTAAGCTTATATGTGGCTTTTAAGCTTATTTGTGTTTCGGCTTATATTTCATAATCCCCAATTCTCCGGCTTATTATAATAAACTTATATAAGCCCATAAATCTCAAAATAAGCCAGAAAATTGGGCCTTATGAAATATAAGCCGAAATTTAATAAGCTCATAAGCCCACATATAAGCTTAAACAAACACCCCCTAAATGTGAATAAGGAAATTGTTTAAATGTAGTCGTGGTTGTTTGAACTTATTTTGGGCTTATAGCTATGTTTTGAAAAAATAGTAGCAGTTAGCATTAGTTGCTTGTTTTATATTAGTGTTTGGTAATATGGTTGGTTGTTGCTGTAATTATAAAGTGTATTGACCTAAAAGCTAAATAAATGCTAAATGCTTCTTTTATTAGCTTTTCGAATTGGAGCGTTTAAACAACATCAAAAAGTTAGACGCTCATTGCCAAATGCCAAAGAAACATTATATTCTAAACGCTAAACATTCCAAAAACTCGTCGCTAAACACAGCCTATGAGCTTATTTTGTTCGGCTTATTTTTACACAAGCCTATCTTTCTGGGCCTGTGTTCTGGCTCAAGAGCTTATTTTCCATATTTTAACAGTTGACTTATAAAAGTAAAATTAAGTTTAACTGTTAAAGGGAACTGCGAATATACCATTATACAGTATGACAGGCAGGATAGCAACACAACTGTTGTTTCTAATGTTAAAACCCCTGATTAAGTGACTTAAGGATGATCTTGTTTCAGATGGGGCATTGGTACATTTTCTCATTGGCCCAACTTTGTTGGTTCTTATGTTACTTAAAATGTATACAAAGAAGTTTTGTAATTTATGGTGACAAATGGATTTGCTTGACAATTGAAACCTTAACATCCTTAAAATTTGGTCTATATAGGGTGCAATATTGCTGTTTGCATCGTTACCAAAATAAAAGAGAAAAAAGTGAATGTTTGCATTTAGCATACGCAAGATGTTCATGTGTTGTAACTTGCAAGTTAGGTTCATCTTTCTAATTATTTAAATTTCTTATCAGTTCTGCTGGGGCGTCATCACCTGCTGTTGGCACTAATGCTGGCAGTACAGAATGGTTGGGACATGGGCAAGGCTCCAAAATAGGTTCTTTATCTCGAATTGGTTCACAGGCCATGTGGATTTCAATGAGTACAAGTGGCGCTGGTTCAGCCATTGGCTCATCTCAGCCTTCATGTAGACCGTGGGAAAGGGGTGATCTTCTAAGGCGATTGTCTACATTTAGGCCTGCAAATTGGTTTGGGAAGGATAAGGTTTGATTCAAATTATATATCTCTTTTCTGTTTGTTGTGTTATCAACATGTACAACATGCATCACTAGGATGGTAGGACCTCTCATAAGTCGGACGGTTTATACATCTGTATCTTGTAGTTTTCTTCTTCCAGTCTTGAATATCTGCTGGAATATTAGAATATGCTGTTTTTAGATGGTCCTATTTGGGTAGGCACAACGCCCAAGACCTGGCTCACTGCTCTCTTACCCCGCTGTAAGATATCTTTTAAGAGGAATGGATTCAATGATAATCCTGGAAGCTAATACATTCTCATTTTGTGATAACCAAAATAGTATTACTATAAAACTAAATCAAAACATCCTCATAAGTACAAAAAGTATCACTAACCTTTTCCACATCAGATTGCTATTATCATCATTAGAACGTAGCGTAGATCTGAACATCATAGCGAAGTCAGTTATGTGCTATTGCTCAATAGGTTTGAATTTGTAAACTTCCTTGTAAAGCTGTTCATATATTATTTAAAATGCTATAAAGTTAGTCAATATATAATGCCTCATCGGCAAAGGTGATGGCATCTGCTATAAAGGCAAGGGCTTGAGTGAAGTGGCCTGGCCCGAACATGGTCGTTGGGGCCTGGCCTAAGGGACTAGGCCACCAAGGTGCTGGCCTTTTCTGATATCTCAATAGTCGCCAAACATTAAAACAAAATCAAATTTGAATATTAAACAAGCACGTTCATTAAATAACAAAAAACCAACTTTGCTAGATTGATTATCTCGATTCAAGTTCTTCTTCCTATGTTTCTAGTGTTCTACAAGATCTTGAGTTATCTCCCATGCAGGCTGCTAGTTCGCTTGCCTGTGCAAGAAGAGGCTGGATAAATGTAGATGTGGATAAGATTGAATGTGAGTCTTGTGGTGCCACCTTGAAATATGTTGCACCAGATTCAAGACCTTCTACAGAAGGTGAAGTTTTCTGTACTTTGGCCTAAGTTTGGATTCGTTTCTTTTTGTCAAATGCCACACTCTAATATACTTTCTGGGTTATTTTAAATATTCAAGTCCCTTTTTATAAATGGAGATGACATATCTAGTGATGTTGTAGCTTAATCACTCTCTTTTCATGAAGTTCTAGCGACAGTTAATATACATTTGTGTTCTTTTTTCAGATTACAAATATAATAACATGGTATACCTTTCCTAATCTATATTTTCATGCGCTCTTAATAGGTGAAAATGTCAGGGAGGAATTTGCGAATCAGCTCGATGAAGGGCACAAAGTCATTTGCCCTTGGAGAGGAAACAGCTGTGCTGAAAGTTTAGTGCAGTTCCCTCCTACTCCTCCATCAGCATTGATAGGGGGTTATAAGGACCGTTGTGATGGATTATTTCAATTTCTCTACCTACCAATTGTGTCCGCTTCCACCCTTGAGCAGATTAGAGTCTCTAGAGGTCCCGAAATCGAACGTTTTTTGGTTCAGTCATATAATTTCACCGCTGGAGAGTCTGGGTGTAAGGCGGACATTGCATCTGGCTCAGAGAATAACAGAGATGATGCATTATGCATATATTCACGTGTAAGCTGCATGCACCTTACAATTATTATTCTTATCTTTTGTAGTTATTATAGTTTTGTTTAAATAATCTCTCATCTGTCTTTAGGCCCAGAAGTTGATAAGCCTTTGTGGATGGGAGCCGATATGGCTTCCAAATGCTCAAGACTGTGAAGAGAATTCTGCTCAATCAGCTAGAAACGGATGTTCTTTCAGCCCCATTAGAGATTGCGGCCCTCCAGAAGATCGCGTTTCTAGCAAGAAGGCATTGTCCACTACAACCAAAAAGGGTTATATAAAGAATGAAAAAGTGGGTCCCTCGTCAAAATTTGAACTCAGGTCACCTTTGCTTGACTGTAGTTTATGTGGTGCCACAGTGAGAATTATGGACTTCCTGACTGTCAATCGTCCTGCTCGTTTTGCTCCTAATATTAGTACTGTTCCTGAAACAAGCAAAAAGATGGCCCTTACTCGTGGAGCAAGTGCAGCGAGTGGAATTAACGGGTGGGCCACGGATCCCATGGAGAAAAATGAGGACTTTGATGAAGCAGCAACCACAGGGGAGGGAAAGTCGATGTCAAATATCGGGGTGGATTTAGATCTTACAATGGGTGTTGGACTTTCATCTGGACATGCACACAAAAATGTGATATCTGAACAGTACCAAGATGCGAATATAGGGAAAGATCTAGTTATTGGGCAGCCAGCCAGTAGTGAGGTTGGTGAGCGGGCAACATCATACGAATCCCGAGGTCCTAGTACTCGCAAGCGGAATTTGGATGAAGGGGGGAGTACTGTTGACAGGCCACATGTGATTATGCAGCAGGCGGATAGTGTTGAGGGTGTTGTCAGTGACCGTGATGGTGATGAAGTCAATGATAGCAAGGAGTCCGCTGGCCCTTCTAAACGTGCACGTGAGTCTAATGATTTTGAATCGTATCAACAATCATATAGAAGAGATTCATCTGGTGCTGGTCCTAGCCAGACATTTCATTTTGATATAGAACGAGATGCTCCTTTTCACCATCTATCCACCTTAGATTCAACACGGGCTTCCTCGGTCATTGCAATGGATACGGTTTATCAGGGCGAATATAATGATTCAATGGATAGTGTCGAGAATCATCCAGGAGATGATGATGAAATCAATTATCCTTCTGTGTCGGCTTTTAAGAGTCCTGACCTGAATGACATGTCTGATTTGAACTTCAGTAATCAAGCTCAGCAGAGTGTTTGTCCTGCTACTGATAGAGCTCCGGGTGAGATAGGCCTTAGCAGCACTAATGATGAGGAAGTATTGAACACGGATACGGCCACTGATCACCGGAGGGATGGTCCTAGCCTTGCTATTAGTGGAGGAAGTGTTGGAATGGGGGCTAGTCATGAAGCTGAGATACATGGTGCTGACGCCTCTATCCATAGGACCGAAAGTGTCGTGGGAGACATGGAACCAGTGGCAGAAGTGACTGAAAATCAGGGTCAAAATGGTGAATTTACTGCAGACCCTGGACTGATGGGTGATTATGTCCCTGAAGGAATGGATCAAGATCTAATATCAAGGTCAGTAGGAAGAGCAGATAGCGGCTCAAAAATTGTTGGTTCCGCTAAGGCGGAATCTGTTGAAAGTGGTGAGAAGACCAGTAACATGAACATCCTAGCCCAGGAGCGAAGTACCCACCCATCTCTTTCTTGCAATGCGGTTCTATGTTCTGGCCCTGAAGCATCCAAGGATGAAATGACACAAGAAGGGAAGTCATTTCCTACTGATGAATGTGGATACACAGATTATCCAGTTGCAAATGGGATAGGTGGGTCCCTTCTCACTTTATTTCTTCCCGGACACATACCCAGACTCTCGTTTTCTATATATCTCACATACAAATAGAGATGGAAATTTCGAACCGTCTACTTATAAGTGAGTCAATTTAATAGTGGTGTTTTGTGTAGGTCCTCCGAATGGAGAAAGCAACTTTGAAGAAGCTGTGGAGTTTGATCCAATCAAGCATCATAATTTTTTCTGCCCTTGGGTAAATGGCAATGTTGCTGCAGCTGGTGTTAGCAATAATAATGGATCGAGTTCGAGCTCTGGTGGTTTTGCCCTTTGTGGTTGGCAGCTGACATTAGATGCTTTGGATGGCTTCCAAGCGCTTGAGCCAAATCAAACTGTTGAATCCGAATCTGCTGCTTCACTGTACAAGGTGTGTCCTATTGAGCCTATCAATTCAAACAATGTATCATTATGTACCTACTGATGCCTTTTATTATGCAAGATCTTAGCTATTTTTCTCTGTAACGTTTCATTAGATGTGGCAAAATGCGGGAGGTTGGGTAACATTCAAAACGAGGGTTTGTGAAAAACACATGAGTTGACTATTTGACTTCAGTTGAGTTTTCTTACCAAGAAAACAGTCTCTACCTTATTCTAAATTTTTCTTATATATAAAAAGATCCTAATCTCGTGACAGACGTTTTAATTTTTTTATCACACAGAAACACGATGGCTTTGTATTACAAAAGTTGTCATAAAACAGATAGGATAAGCTTTACTGTACACGGCCCTCGCCGAGTTGTTGTTAGACATCATGTCTTTGCAAAGATTTTGTTGTTCAGAGACCAAGTGCTAATCATCAGTATTTCTTAATTTTGAGTGGATTAGTAACCTGGAATGAGTTTCTGCAGGATGATCGCCAAATTTCTGGTCGAAAACTTATGGCATGACACTCTATCAGCAGAAGTCACGGGCAGAATTGAAATCATCACCATTAGGTAATCTTAAGTTCAAGTGTATTGTTGTTCTACAACCATCACCTTATGATTTTAACCATCTCAAAGCTACACACATTTAAATGATCATATCACATGCATATTCGCCTTGCAGCTATTCTTTGAATCTTGTGACCTCCATCAATTGTTGGTTGTTTAGCGGCTACAAAAAGATCAAGAACTGCCATTTTCATAGAGCTCTTTAGTGTATCTAGACCCTCATAACAGCATAATAAATAGTCTATATTTGTCCTTGTATTCGGTTCAACTTTATTGTATTCACTTCTTGCTTACAGAAGTTTATAATAACGCGTCTTGAGAAACGCGGTAGGAATTCTGACTTGCAGAAAGATATGGAGTCTTTTATAGGTAGGATAATGCAATTGTAAGATGCTAGAAACACATTGCGTTTCATTCATGCCAGCTTTATATGGAAATTGTTTAAAAGGTCGTTATGTATGTTTTTCTTGGTCAATATCTTTGTGAGACCAAATTCTGGTGATGATTTAGACCCAGATATTTTGATTGGAGTAAGATCGACTCAGTTATTGGGGTTCTTCCCAATTGATGGTGAATAAAATAAACGACTAAATTAATGCACATAACTGTATGAAACCGGAAATTGAGTTACATAAGATCAACTCAGTTATGCGATCTTTTATGCAATCTGTATGTTGAATTTAAGTTAGCATTTGATTCAGTTTTCTTTCAAGATTCATGTGGTTTTTATACCTAAAACCTCCTCTCATGATGAATTCCAGGTCTGACTTTTAAGTATCAGTAAAACCGGATTACGAAACCACAATTTCTTTTTGGGAAATCTCATGAGATTTGAATGTCAGTGTTCAACCTTTACTTTCAAATCCTGAAGTGTCAGATATATTCCCTTGTATGGTTTTTTTCATGATCATACAATAGTTTTGATACTAAACCTATTTACATGACCATACAATAATTGTCATAAATTGGTTTAATCCAATTACATGTTCATCCAATTATCCTGCAACCTACAAAAATGATCACTACCCATATACATGTAGTTAAAAGAAGAGTAAATTACATGGATGGTCCCTAAGGTTTGTCCAAAGTTTCACTCATAGTCCCTGAAAGTTTAAAGTTGCATGGATAGTCCCTATCTCTGAAAAGAATAACACCTATGGTCCCTTATTTAACCGCTGTTAACTAAGTTCCGTTATAATTTACACTTTTAGCCCTTTTGGTTAACAATCGTTGCCTCGTCAGTCCTTTATCATAACAGACGTTTATAATTTAAAGATTTTCGAATTTAGGCACGTTTTTATACGTTTTCTTACGATTTCATCCGTTTTCGTCCGTTTTCTTATGATTTCATCCGTTTTCATCCGCTGATATACATTTTCATCCGTTTTTATACGTTTTCGTCTGTTTTTATACGTTTTCATCCATTTTTCTTATGTTTCCATATGTTTTCATCCGTTTTAATACGTTTTCGCTCGTTTGCTTATATTTTTTACATTTTGGTCCTTTTTTATATGTATTCATCCATTTTTCTTCCATTTTTATACATTTTCATACGTTTTTATCCGTTTTCATATAATTTCATCCGCGTAATACGTTTTTTAATCTATTTTGTCCGTTTTTATACGATTTTCTACGTTCTCATAAGTTTTCATCCATTTTTATCCGTTTTATTATGTTTTAATACGTTTTCATCCATTTTTATACGTTTTCGTCCGTTTTTATACGTTTTAATCCGTCTTTATACATTTTCTTACGTTTTTATATGTTTCATACTTTTTTATACGTACGAAAAACAAAACAAAATGTATAAAAACGGATAAAAGCAAATTAAAACGTATCGAAAGGACGAAAACGTATAATATTTAAAAAAAACGCATAAAAACGGATGAAAACGTATGAGAAAGTACAAAAACGGACGAAAACGGATAAAAGCAGACGAAAACGAATAAAAATGAACGAAAATGGATAAATACGGTGATATATACGGATGAAAACGTATAAAAATAGACACAAGCGAATTAAAACAGACAAAAACGAATAAAAACGGACGAAAATGGATAAAAGCGTATAAATACAAATGAAAACGTATTAAAATGGACGAAAACGAATAAAAACATATGAAAACGAATAAAAATGGACAAACACGGATAAAAACGTATTAATACGGATGAAAATGTATAAAAACGGACAAAAACAGATAAAAATGGATGAAAACGTATAAAAATATATGAAAACGTATAAAAACAGACGAAAACGGATAAAACGTGAGAAAAACGTATAAAATTAGACAAAAATGTACAAAACGGACCAAAATATAAAAAAATGTAAGCAACGGGCGAAAATGTATAAAAACGAATGAACACATAATAAAAACGGATGAAAACATATAAAAGCGGACGAAAACGTATATAAACGGAGGAAAACGGATGAAATCGTAAGAAAACGTATAAAAACGTGCCTAAATTTGAAAATCTTTAAATTATAAACTTCCGTTATGATAAAGGACTGACGAGGCAACGATTGTTAACCAAAAGGGCTAAAAGTGTAAATTATAACGGAACTTAGTTAACAGCAGTTAAATAAGGGACCATAGGTGTTATTCTTTTCAGAGATAGGGACTATCCATGCAACTTTAAATTTTCAGGGACTGTGAGCGAAACTTTTGACAAACCTTAGGGACCATCCGTGTAATTTACTCTTAAAAGAATTTGACTTTTCTTTAAAAACAAAATACCAAAAAAGATCATCTCACTACCCACTTTACTAAACTGAACTAACTTTTTTTTTACCAGAACAAACCTATGGTCCCCGCTACATGTCACCCACGAATCTAACTTAAATTTAACCTCCACGTTGTTAGCTCTCTAGTCTCCACCACATTCTCAAGTTAAATTTTAAATTTTATCAGTTTTCCTCCAATTAACATAACATGTCACCTAACATTATTTTTAAAATAGCTAATGCACTTCTAAAAACATTCATTTTTTTGTCAATCTCTCAACATTATCTTCAAACTTTCATCTTCAAAACATTTACCGCACCTCTAAATGTTTTGAAGGTTTGACAAAAACCTTCATTTACTGCACCTCCAATTGACAAAACATATCTCCCGCACATGCTTTAGTCGCCCAGGAGAGAACTCGCATAACATGTCTTAGTCGTCCAGGTTTGACAAAACCCAAGAGTCGCCTAGGAAGTCGCATGGAGATCACCTATGTTAAAGATTCATTCTGGTAAAAAAGATGGACGACGTTCACTTTGATAAAGTGATAATATAAATAAGTCATTTAATAAAAATTTCTCCCTTTCTTTAAAGTGTTTGTTTCTTAATTGGATAAAGATTCTCTTATTTCATTTGAACATAAGAGGTAATGTTGTGTTTTTTGGGATTGTACATTGCCATTAAAATAAAATAAATGTTTTACAATAATGACAATGTACAATCAGATAAAGCATAACATTACCTCTCATGTTCAAATGAACATGAGAAAATCCTTATCCTTCTTAATTTGTGCTCATCAAGTGACTATTTCTATATTTGCCAATATGCTATATTGTATACGCCTACATGCAAAAAGAAACACATAAGCTCAATAGGAAAAATTAAATATAAATCATTCAATTATTTCATGTGTAGCACATGTCACATGTGACAATAAATAAATCAACCCTTAACACAAGCTACACATCACAAATCCTCTAACATTCAAACATACATTTCTTCTGGAAATTAGCATAAACAAAATACACTCTGAGCAACCTTAATATCAAACATACAAAGCTAACAACACTCGAGTAAAAACTACACAAAAAGTGACAAGAATACCGGTCTTTCAAAGAAGAGGTCAAGGGTTTGAATCCGACATGGACAAAACTAATTCCTTTGTGGCCACATACGTTCACCCGCACTGAATTCAGACTATTCAAAAAGGTAATTGCCCTGAGATTAGTCGGCTCGTAATATCGAGTCGGTTAAAACTGGAGCAAACGAAAAGAATTCGTTACAACAAAAAAAAATCCCCAATACAAAACTTAATATGAGGGACCAACTTTGAACAAGTAACAAACTCAAAGGTCCCTTTTGACAACCTTATATTTCTTGTTCCTTTAAATATAAAAACCCCCAAATAAATCACAAAAACCCTAGCGCTCATTACAGCAGCTGTCACTTTTCATCGAACGTAAGTAATTTTTTTATTTATTTTTTTTCAAAATTATACGGTTAAATTGATTATAAATAATCGATTGTTTGTTATTAAATTTGCAGATTCTTAATGGATCCACAGCCAGAACCAGTTACTTACATTTGTGGAGGTCAATTAAGCCCTAATTATATTTTTATTCTTATACATTACGAGGGTGTTTGTTTAAGCTTATTTATGAGCTTATTAGCTTGTTTTATTTCTGCTTATATGTTTATTATGATGCGATAAGCCCATAAAGTATCAAAATAAGCCGCAAAATTTGAGTTTATTAAATTTTAGCCTAGTAATTTTGTGTAATTGACCCTAGATAACTCACCAGCTACTGAAATTGCGAGCTCGAGCTAATCGAGTATTAGGGGGTGTTTGTTTAAGCTTATGTGTGGCTTATTTGTTTTTCGGCTTATTTTGAGACTTGTGGGATTATATAAGTTTATTATGATATGATAAACTTTTATAAGCCCACAAGTCTCAAAATAAGCCAAATTGGGGCTTATGAAATGTAAGCCAAAATCAAATAAGCTCATAAGCCCACATATAAGCTCAAACAAACACCCCCTTAAATTACTTTGCTTGTCTGTGTTATTAAAATACTAGTATTGATAAACAAGCCGAATGTGTCAATTATTTTTTGGGCTCCAGCTTGAAAGATAATACTCGGCTTGATTAGGCTCCTTTGTTTATGGATGTGTGTGTTGTGTGGATGGATGTTGTGACTGATTGAGATGATGATTTTTGTAATGTAGATTGTGGACAGGAGAACACGTTGAAAGTTGGTGATGTGATTCAGTGTAGGGAGTGCGGTTATCGTATCCTCTACAAGAAGCGTACATCGCCAAGTAAGTATCTAAACTATTTCTTTATTTACTTTAGTTATGCTTGTTTTCATTGTTTTTTGTTAGCTAGTTTCGATTTTGCTTAATTGATATTGCGTTTATGGATATGAACTGGTACTAAGTTTACTTGTGAAAGCTCGATTTTTTTTATGTTAGAAAGACGTATTTCCATGTTTTTGTTATTTAGCCTACTGAAATAGTGAACCAAATTCAAGTTGTGTTAGCTGGTCATCCATTGTCGTAATAACTTAGATATTCCTAGTCGTTAAGTAACATCTCATCCATGTTAAATAGAAAATTTCTGTGTAAGGTGCTTTGTATGAGAATTTTACGCGGATTATAATTTAGTTAGATACAGGGATGCAGGGGAATAGGTGTGTTGTTTGTAAGCACTATATTTGCGCTACTGGTTCTGTAGATTTTTTGGTTTCTTGAGGCTTGTTTAGAGTAGGGTTATAATGCATGTTCCTGGCTTCGCGAACCTTGTTTTGTTATGTTCGAATTTGGATTTACGTAATGCGGGTGAAATTTCCTATTAGAACTTCGTGAACCTTCTCTGGTTGGAATTTGTATTTTACATAATGCTTGTTCCTGGCTTCGTGAACCTTGTTTTGTTTTGTCTTGTTTTAAATCTCTTGGATACCATGATGCAAATGTTTGTTTAGGCTTCTTATTGCTGCATGATAAGTTTAGCATGTCGTACTTTCTTTCACCTTATAGCAAAACATATTGCTGATCCTCGTTTACCATCTGCTGCGCAGTTGTTCAGTATGAAGCTCGTTAAAGATGACTCGACAAGGGAAGTGTGCAAGTTATTATTAAGTATGTTTAGGAGAATCAAATGATCTTGTAACAATGGAATGCTAAGTGAATACTAATGTGTGAAATTTGGATCTTTAATGGTATCTTATCTGTTTCAAATGTCTAATGCATTGTGATTTATCCTAGTTTGTTTTTGTCATCTCATATTGTTGGAACATGTTATCAGCAAACAATCTACATGGGCATAATCCTAGTTTTAAAAGAATCTTACTGATTGGGCAATGACTTATATTCCTTTCAAAAGTTAATATTTTTGCATATATACTCAAAACATGCGGATCAATTTATTTTCAACCTCACACAATATTGGCATCTGGTTCCAAGATCATCACCTGTTTATATATCTTTTGTGGTTTAACAACACATCTCTTGTTACAAAATTTTAAGCACACATACAATTGCAACCAGTGAAGTATACCAATCAACTAGATTTAACTCGAATTAGATAATCATCTGTTTTTTGCTATACAAGGGAGTGTCTGGGATAGCCGGATTACATATTTTTAGTTTGATTATGCCTTTATGGCTTATAAACACTTTTGGATGTAACCTTAACGTGACACATTCTTTGGCGATATTACTCGTACTTTTAATAGCTTGTGTATCGTTGTCAACTAAATTAACGTCACATAACCTATTACAATGATGCCCGAAAATAACAAACATGTTCCAATTATCACCAATAATTAACAATTAATCAGCATGAATTTGATGGTTTACATAGATATGGATGGGTGGATGTCTGGATTAGATCAGCAACAAGATCTTGAGATGCAATCTTAAACCATCCAACTGTCATATAATATCCAACAAGACCTAAAAATCTCTTATCTAACAATATATGCCACATGTAAAACCCTTATTGGCACACATGAACCCAACCCTGATTACCAAGGTCTATTAGCCACAAGTTGAGTGCCCTCCACTAGACCCACACACTTGGTTTCCCCTTATGTTTAGAGGCTTGTGACCATTGTTTTCATTGAGAAACAAAAACATTTGAAGAAAATGGCAACACAAGCATTGGTGTCATCATCATCTCTTACATCCTCAGTTGAGGCTAATAGGCAAATCTTGAGTGGTAGAACACTTCAAGTGTCATCCAAGAAGGTTTCATTTGTTGTCAAAGCTGCTGCTACTCCCCCTGTTAAGGTTATTTCTCAACCCAAATACTAGAAACTGATTACTAAAAATGAAATATTTTTCATATTTGATGAGCAAGTGACAAGTTGTATTTTTAAATTCAGCAAGATACAAACAGGCAGCTGTGGTTTGCATCCAAACAATCTCTATCTTACCTAGATGGAAGGTAAGTCTTCCATTTTGTTTCATTAGAAATATTCCAAGTCAAATATCAACTTAATATTCGGATTAAAAAAAGGTGTGCAACACGAGTACTTCCCACCGGGTCATATTAACTACTGGTCTAGTCGATTTTGGTTGGTGGAGTAAAAAATGTACTTAAAAATAAAACAAGCTCACAAAGTTTCGTTTTTTATGCATATAACTTTGCAAATTGTTTTGGCAAAGTCATTTTTGTAAACATGTTAACCCAATGTATTTGAAATATGCAGTCTACCAGGTGACTTTGGGTTCGACCCACTCGGTCTTTCGGACCCAGAAGGCACTGGTGGGTTCATTGAGCCCAAATGGCTAGCCTACGGAGAAGTCATCAACGGACGTTTCGCCATGCTCGGCGCAGCTGGAGCCATTGCACCCGAAATTTTTGGAAAGCTTGGACTCATCCCGGCTGAAACTGCACTCCCATGGTTCAAAACCGGTGTCATCCCACCAGCAGGCACGTACAACTACTGGGCCGACCCATTCACACTATTCGTGTTCGAAATGGCACTCATGGGTTTCGCAGAGCACCGAAGACTCCAAGACTGGTACAACCCCGGGTCAATGGGAAAGCAATACTTTTTAGGTCTAGAGAAAGGCTTTTCCGGGTCAGGCGATCCAGCATACCCCGGCGGGCCATTTTTCAACCCACTCGGTTTTGGGAAAGACGAGAAGTCAATGAAGGAGTTGAAGTTGAAGGAAATAAAAAACGGTAGACTAGCTATGTTGGCGATCTTAGGTTACTTTATTCAGGGTTTGGTCACGGGGGTTGGACCGTTCCAGAACCTTTTGGACCATTTGGCCGACCCGGTTAACAACAATGTGTTGACCAGCCTTAAGTTTCACTAGATTTGTTTCACTTATGTAATATTATGTGCAGAGTCTATTCGGAATATTATAAATTAATTTTTGTAACAAAACTTATGATGTCTTTCAGGCTTATCGAAACCTTGTTACTATTCATACATCTGGCAACTTGAAAGAAAGATCCGTGCTAAATGTACATGCACATTATAGCTAACCAACAATAATACGATAAATGATATCACCCGATCATGCTGCTTGAGCTAAAGCTTCAGGTGCATCGGCCCTGCAAGAACACATAAAAAAGTTACTAAATATGCATACCCCAGAATATAAGAGTAACTTAACAAATATTAACATTATATTTGACAGTTTCTTGCTTTTAATAAGTCGGTTATATGTTCTCAAACTGAAAAGAAAAAGAAAAGTTCCAAAATCCTCATCTCATCCATCCACGTCCATCTATTAGCTATTCTTAGAGTTCCAATTTCAAATCACTTTACTTTTGAATGGATCAATTTGGGTTACGTTTTATCTATGACATGTACAGTTAAAAAAAAACGTCACAGAATCGGGTAAGGCCAAACAGGTTGAAAGTCACCCAAAGCGTATTTTTGAGGCATGCCGCCTGACTTGTTTTGACCCGTCCAAAAAAACACCTGTTTAAACCCATACAAAAATAAACCCCTTTCGACATGTAACCCATCCCCCACCCCACCCATTTTGCCTATTCTATTCTTTCCCCAAAACCGCAGTGAACACACTGGAATCCCGGGATTTTCAACTGCTTTTATTCATTATGCAACTCTTTTATACATCTTAAAGAAAGAAAACAGAAATAGACACATATTAGCAAGCTTTTATTTATTTTACCTCTGAAGTCCTTCTCCAACTTCTACTCTTAAAAAGTTTCCGATTGTCACAGGGGAGCCTACTTCCTTGGATAGTTCACTTAAGACCGTCTGCACAAGATTTCAATATCCCAAAAATCATTCAATCTTCAAACTTTCAAGTGTAGCATAGAAATGCAAGATAACAAAAAACCCGCATACCTTAACATTAATAGTGTCATTCACGATAAATTTTTGCTCCATGAGAACAACTTCCTCAAAGTACTTCCTTAATCGACCTTCAACCATCTTTTCTATTGCAGCTTGGGGCCTACCCGAACTTTCCGCCTGGTACCCATAAGCAAACATTTAGCCAATAACAATTTCAGCTAGTGAAAAAACAATGTGTTAACACTTTGGCAACTTTGACACATTTACTTATATAACGGTTCAAACTTCAAAAAGGTCAAGTAGAAAAAGTTTGGGTATAAAGAAAATAGGTCAAAAATGGTCAGCAAAAGTTACCATCATCATAAAACAACCGATCTGTTTGACCATAGTCACTACTGCAGAAAATTAATCTGTTTTTTCAGGTGAAAACAGAAATTCTTGTAAACAGGTTGGGTTGACCTGAAACACTTTTGGTCAATTTCTTTAAAAGTTATGTTATAAGTAATTCGTCTGTCAGATATGATTACAACTAGTATCCAAAGAATGGTCAAATTTTCTGTAGAAAAATATTTCACTAGATCGGTCAACCAAACGCGTTTACAAGTATACCTGTTGTAAATGTTACCCAACCTACCTATTTTGCAACACTCTGTGTGTATCTCCAAAAAAAAAAAAAAAAAAGGATCATTACCTGGGATTTAAGAATCTCACGTTCATTCTGGACTGCATCAGAAGAAACAAGGTCTCTCGTCAAAACTAAAGGCTTTGCAGCCACCACATGCATTGCCAACTCTGCACCAACACGCTGAATGACATCTAATGGAACATTTTCGTCCTCAACTTCAAGCGACAAAATTCCAGCAATACGCCCCAAACCTATAATACGTTAACCAATCAAGATCCAATTTCATTTATGCATTGATTTCTTTAGACACATTCATTTTTCGAGATATCAAAATAACAAAACATACCACGATGTATTTAATTCATCATTTGATAATTTCTTGAAAAAAATGCATTATTCTAAAACTTAGAAATAATAAAGAAAATTTTACCGGGCTGGGGACAAGTGTGAAGATATGTCGACATGACACCATGTTGTGACATTGACATTGTAAAGCCCCTTCTTAGTTTTACGTTCTCACCCATTATAGCAGCAACTTCTGTAATTGCGTTTTGAACTGTTGTTTCTCCGCTTAATTTGGGATGGTCAAGATTGATCTTCAAATCCTGCCGCAACACATAGGCAGTAAAGACCTTGTCAAGCCTAAAACTATAAGATCTGGTAACTCAAATTGGGATTTAAGTTTGTCAATTTCTGTTGATATGGTGTAAACCTACTTGGTATCATATGAAAATAAAATTCCATTTTTAGTTATATTTCGTATAAACAGTTACTATTATCATTGCTTTATGCTCTTGTTGTTCACAAGATACCTTTATTTATCATTATTTGAGAGCATTTTATACATTTGACAGAAATACATTTGTAATTCAACAAAGTATGTTGTTTCATTAAACAACTAATCCGTATTATCAAACATTCCAGGAGATAGAGGGAGTATAAAGCTAGATATAACATACAATCTATGCATATTTTGTGTTCAGTTTACACAAAATAACTAAATATAGTATTTCAAATAGTAGTCGATTAATAGGCCTCTTGATAATATTATGTGTCAAATGTAGAAAAGGAGCTAATAAATCTTTTTGACACATACTTTAAGACGACTATTTACACGACTATTTGCTCGGTTATGTCTTAAGCTACTTTAAAAAGCTAAATATTAATGTATTGAATATCTTACCTTCAAACTCTGAATACCTCCTGCATCATATACTTGTTCGAAATTTTCAGTCGTTAACGCCAACTTGCACGAAGAGGAAGCCTGCAAGGATAACCATCGACATCTAATCAATCAATAAGATAAACGTGTTTCATATATAGCATAAACACATAAAAAACATAGGCGGGCATCTCAGCAATATTTGCATAATTCTTATTCATGTAAACTTGAAATGCATATCCATGCTTGTGTGGTCATTAAACTAGTTTAGAAGGTGTTTAGATTTGCATTTTGGAGCTAATAAATCTTTTTGACACATACTTTAAGACGACTATCTACACGACTATTTACTCGGTTATGTCTTAAGCTACTTTAAAAAGCTAAATATTAATGTATGAATATCTTACCTCAAAACTCTGAATTCCAAGAGGGAATGCACCATATACTTGTTCGAAATCTTCGGTCGCTGTTAACACCAACTCGGCCAAAGATGAAGCCTGCAAGGATAACCATCGACATCTAATCAATCAATAAGATAAACGTGTTTCATATATAGCATAAACACATAAAAAACATAGGCAGGCATCTCAGCAATATTTGCATAATTCTTGTTCATGTAAACTTGAAATGCATATCCATGCTTCCTTGTGTGGTCATTAAACTAGTTTAGAAGGTGTTTAGATTGGCATTTTTGGAGCTAATAATTTCATTATTGCAACTTGAAGTTGCAATAATCAGTTTTTATGTTTAGATAACCATATTGGGTTTCTGATTATCTCAATATTTAGGGAAAATGTAACAGTTTTATACCATCTAGCAGCAGCAAGAAAAACCAACGAAGCCTATCTCCTTTTTAACAAAAATGTTATTGTTGGTCATTTTATAAATTAACGAGGTAAAAATATATATCTTTTCCAAAGACTCGTACATCTGCTTATAAGTCATAAACAATGTAAAAGCAGGTCCAAACATTATCAACCATAATCACTTTCATAATACACATCCAAAAGCTCCTGATGAAGTAGATGCAAAAACCAAATCAAAGAGACTAACCAAATGTTGAAATATTTCATTTCTTGCAACAAAGTCAGTTTCACAGTTAAGCTCAATAACAGCAGCCTTTGTATCATTCTGTGCCAAAGCAAGCAAACCCTCGGCTGCAGTACGAGCTGATTTTTTCGATGCAAGAACCATTCCTCTTTTCCTAAGTTCCTTTTGAGCAGCCTCTGTAACATAATCATCATATTATATTCGAGGGTTTTTGCATAAATTATCAATGTAGTTTTCCGTCCGTTAGCAAAGAAAACAAAACCTTTAAAACGGGCTTCACAAATATTAGCTGATAAATTTTATATAAAAAAGGTTCTTTATATATAAAAATCTTGGATCTATACATAAGGTTAAGTTTGTCCAAAAAAAAGAACATAACATTAGGTTTTATCAAAACATGTTAAAAATACGGGTTACAAAATGATTTAAACAGGACATCAAACTACTTAAACGAGGTAGATGTACAAATATGTAAATGACTAGAGCGAGACATGCAAAAAAGTTTGTTAGGATTTAAGAAAAACTACACATAATAAATAAAAGCAACAAATGTAAGAGACATAAAAGCTAAATCATTTCAATTTTTTTTACCTAAATCCCAGTTGCAATTGATAAGAGCAGATTTCACCTCTTTGATAGGTGCACTTGTTCTCTCTCTTAACTTTTTTATAAGATTCATATGATCGGAAGGTGAAGCCTCGCTTGAATATTTTCTCGAAAGTGTTTGTGGTTCAGAAACAAACTTTTCGTTGTTACATAAATGGGTAGAGTAGCCATATCCAGAATGTATAGGAGTGCTTGCTCGCCTGCAAAGTATCTCAATCGACTATTTTGCACCTCGGGAAAACATCATTTTGGAAAACTGCAGATTATAACCTACAACTTTCAGTGAAAAGGAAAAGATCGGGCTGTTTCGCATTGCGTTTTCAAGTAGTAGATAATCAGTTTCTGGTGTTTGGGAATAGTAAGATTGATTATTAAATCATCTAATTACTAATGGGTCAAATAACCAACCAGTTTCGTATACTCAAATAGCGGATTATCTAACTATCACAAATCTAAACAGTAAAAACATAAGCAAACACGATCTCCTACGGTCCTACCACTCGTTTTGCTACGGCTAGTTGAAAAAGTATTCCATATCAAATAATCACTCTCAAACCTCAACGCCATATACCCCATTGTTTTAATTTACAGAAAGCAAACCCAAAGAAACATTTCTGTGTAGTGCTTCTAGGATCTGAAATTACATTTGGAATTGCTTATTAAAACTGCTTAAGCATTTTAATAAAACAGATAAGCAGTTTTGGTTGAGGGTATGTGAGATTGCTTATGTAATTAATAGAGGTAAAATAAGCAGTTTGGAACTAGCGTATACCAAGCTTCTTATCTGATCATTCCAAATATCTTACACAGTTTTAGAAAACTAGTATACAAGGCCGTTTCCAAAAGCATAAGCAGTTTTAAAACGCAAATACAAACAGCCCGTAGGGGGTGTTTACAACTGCTTATCAAAATCAGCTAATTAGCAAATCCCAAACTGATTAATTCCTTGACTCACTAAAAAATCATATAAGCAGTTTGAAAAAAGCAAATTGTAAACTCCTTATCTAATGTATCAAAACCCTAAGAAACAACTATTGGGTACAGTGCTTAATAAATACTCATCTATTTAATTTAATGCTTAAACTAAAGATGAAGAAGAACCCATATCACATAAACCAAAGATAATCTCAAAAGACTTGTTATTTTCTTGCCTAAAAATCAAGAAACTTGCAAAAATGGCATTTCCTTAATTTAATAGTACTACAATACAATAACATATCAAATCTAAAAAACATAAATGGTACCTTTCTTTTGTTTGATGAGAGAACACCAGCAAGCCAGCAACTGAGGAGGTTTAAGAAAGATGTATGTGTGCAAAAGAAATGAGGTTCCAAGTTTGGGCCACACTGATTGGGCCTGAGTTGAACCGTATGTTTGGGCTTGCACTATTATATTTTCAGGGTGTTCATAAATTGGTTAATACCGATACAAATCGAAAATCAAAACCGAATCGACCAAATTAACTAGAACAAATAGGCAATCTTATAAACACTTTACTCATATTCGGCTTGACCTGAACCCGACTGACCCGAGTTTAAATAGAGACGTGTTCGGGTATGTTATTTTCACCATTGACCCGACCCAAATTAAACCCGAACCCGATTAACACCCTAATTATCTATATCTATATCTATATCTATACTATATAAAATGGAAAAATGGTCAAAGTAGAAAAAGTGAAAAATGTTGAAAGTTAAATGTTGAAAACATGGTCAATGGAGAGAGAAATAAATAATATAATTAATACTCTTATTAAAACACCCCATTGCTTAAAAGTACAATAATTTATTCACATTGTACACCCAATTAAAAGCACATCTACCAAATTAAAAACAACCAATTGAAACCGATATCGGGTTGACCCGTTGAAACCGATACCGGTTGACTGTTGAAACCGATACGGGTTGACCGGACGCTTCAAACCCGCTGACCCGGTTTAATTTGACATTTTTTCGACCCAACCTATCGGTTTGACTCGGTTTAAATCGACCTGCTTTTTATCGAACGGTTCAAGTTGAACCACCGGGTGAAATCGGTTTCAAATTTGACAAAATTATATGAGAAATGATGAAATAGTTGTGGAACCCGTGACAATTTTTTTTTTTTTTTTTAAAAGAGAGACCAAGTAATTGTAGTTTTGGTTTATTTTGCTTTGACACATGTAATTTGTCATTTGTATAATGTTATTTTAAAAAATGTTGCTCTTGCACCATTTAAGGACTAGCATATATGAATCGTCGTTTAAAAGTTAATATATATTGTATAGCCCTTTATCCAGTGTATCAATAATGTTATGTAAGTTTATTAAAATCACAAAAATAAATAGTATTGTTATCTTTAGCGATAATTATTTGTACCTCAAACAAATAGCTTTGAACAACGCATAAATATCTATACAAATTGATAGTACAAAATAATCTTATATGGTGATATCCAATTTGCAAAGTTACAATTTTAAAAGCCACACACCAAATGATAAACGTTACACATGTATAAAAAATAGTTATCACTTAAATTATGACAAAACAAGAAAAACGGTCACACATGTTGGCTATACCTCTAAACTACAATATAATATTGTCAACTACATAATACCGTTGCTTTTGTAATGCTTGAATCTATTATTACTAAAAATCTTAATAACTTAAAACAATCCTATTATAAAATATACTTAGATCGACTCCACATAATTTTTTTAAAAACTATATATTTATGCTGCTATGCAACCATGCATCAGAATTGTAGTTATTAGAAAACGATTCTCTAATGCTACAAATACAGTTTGTTGAAAGAAACTTATGGGTCATCTATCTAGTATAGATGAAGTCATGAAGATGACATAAAACTACAAGTCTTACAAGAGAAAATAATAAACATGATATTTCAAATCTTTAAACTCCCATGATGACAAATATCTTCGATCATTGTTACGTACTACCTCCGTCCCAAAATTATTGTTCCCTATTTACTTTTTTAGTCTTTCTTCTTTAACTTTGACCCTAATTATTATATATAATACTTGATGAAAATTATATGATTGTATTGGGTTTTAAATGTATTTTTCATTGGTATAATTTTCATCAAGTATTATATAATATAAATAAATATATTAATTCAAAAAACAAGAAAATAAAAATGGGACGGAGGGAGTATTAAACTAACGTTTCATTTCTCCCGGACCAACAGGTGGCATCACTACTCCTTGACTTTGTCTCGCGAGATTTCCTTGCGATCCTAATCTATACTACATATAAAATAAAAACGGTCAAACTTGAAAAGTGAAATGTTGAAAGTCATGTAATTAATACTCTTATTAAAACACCCCATTAATTAAAAGTACAATAATTTATTCACATTATACAACCAATTAAAAGCATATCTACCAAATTAAAAACAACCAATTAAAACACTCATTACTAAAAAGTACAATAAAATTTTCACAATGTACAATTTAAACATGCTATAACATAATCCAAAATATAAAATAATTACACACACTAATTAATATTATTTTTAAAACACCAAAAAATGAAAAATACATGTTATTATACACATTATATAAATCAATAAAACACACAAAGCTCATACAATTTGTTCAACTAACCAATAAAAGCCCTCCAAAATAAATGAAATGACCCGTTGAAACCGATACAAATTGGTGTCGCAAAAGTTGTATATATTTCAAATAGAAACTATTAATACATATCGAAAACAAGGTTGACCCGGGTTGGTTCAAAACACGGTTATTTACCCTTGGGTTGACTAGGTTTAAATCGACTTGTTTTACCGGAATGGTTCAATTGAACCACCGGGTGTTCAAAACATTATGTTTAATCCCCAAATCTTCAAACTTTTATTATTTTTCGTTTATAACCTATAAATTTTTTTTTAACACAAAACGATCTGTCACTATAAAATTCCGTTGCTATGCACGGGTACTCGTCTAGTATCTATACTATCTATGAAAGGTGTATGGTCAAAGTGAAATGTTGAATTGTTGAATGTTGAAAATTAGTCAAAAGTAAGAGAAATGTATATTGTAATTAATACTTTTATTAAAACACCACATTAGTTAAAAGTACAGTGATTTATTCATATTGTACAATCAACTAAAACATAACTAACAAATTAAATACAAACAATTAAAACACTCATACTAAAAAGTACAATAAAATTTTCACAATATACAATTTAAACGAATTACAACATAATTCAGAATGAAAAATGATTTGGGTGCCTAAAACATACACCTAATATTAGACATACAGATGTGATTGGTGCATTTAAAAAATTGATAGGTGAAAAATGATGAAAGAGAAAAAGTGTATTACACTTGTCAAAAGATGAATGGAGTATGTCTATTCTTAGGTCTCATTATTAGGCCTAAATATCACCACTCATCCATAATATAAAATAATTAAACATATTAATTAATGTTATTTTTAAAATACCCTAAAATGAAAAATACATGTTATTATACATATTATACAAATTAATAAAACACATAAAGCTTTATACAAGCTAACAAGTTGATGGTACATATAGTTTTGAAAACCGGACCGGACCAACTGGTTCAACAGGGAACCTGCGTCGCCACCGGTTCGGCTAACCAATAAAAGCCATCCGAAAACGAATAAAAGAGGACCCGTTGAAACGGATACAAACTGATGAATCAGGCCCCATCAAGATTTATTTCTCCGATTAATCGTCACAAGGTACCCGCCGCCGCAACGCACGAGTACCCTGCTATACTATATATAAAGGAAAAACCAAAAAGTGAAAAGTGAAAATTTAACACTAAAAAAGGAAATGTTAAAAAAATATATTTCAAAATGAAACTATTAATACACATCGAAAATCGGGTTGACCAGGGACGCTTCAAGCCCGGGGGGTTGACGCGGAATTTGACCCGTTTTTGACCGAACCCGTCGGGATGACCCGGTTTCAATCGACCCGTTTTTTGACCGGAACGGTTCAACCGATTGAACCACCCGGTCGAACCGGGTTTCAAAACATTATGTTTAATGGGGCAGTTTCATATTTACCCGCTTAAACATGATAATACCATATTAACCCAAAATATGCTTTAAATGCATTGTACATCATTTAGATTGGGTAAATATAAAATTATCCCATATTTAATCCCCAAATCTTCACATTTTTATTATTTTTTGTTTATAACTCGTAAATTTTTTTTATCAATAAACAATTTGTCACTATAAAATCTTGTTACTATACACGGATACTCATCTCGTTACAGCCAATTAGGACAAACACACCCTTAATCCAACTTCTCAAAAAACAAATGTCAAAAGACATTTTAGTCAACTTTTGCGTACTAATCGCCTTAAGCCCACCAAACTTATGAAACCAAGCTTAAGCCCACCAAACCCATAAAAGGAAGGAAAAAAATATATATACATATATTCAAACTAAAGCGTTGACTTTAATCCTTAGCAACTTTTTCTGTTTCTTGCTGCGCACACATCTATCATCGTACGTCAATTAACACAAACATATTGTAAGTTGTAGCATGAAAGTTATCAGTAATATACTGTTGATCTTATTATGTATGTTCATTATATTTATATACTCCTTCCGTCTCAAAATTATAATCCAAATTTCCTTTTTGAGATTTCTCAAAATAATTGTCCACTTTCCTTTTTAAGTAGAAACTAGAGTCTTTGAGTGGTTGAGATTTTTAGTGATCTAATTTTTATTAAACTTTGTGATTTCTGTCTTATGACAATAATTTTGAGACGAAAGGAGTATAATGTTTAATGTATGGTCATGGTACGTGTAAAACTTATGAACATTGTGCATATCTTCAAGAACATGAGGGCATGAGGCAGTTGTTGTTAATTTGTTTTATATAATTATGGTTTATTTATATATTGGTTATTTAGATCTTGGTGAGCAAGTAAATTTAGGTAATAAGCTAGCTTCTATAACAAGGAAACTTACTTTCTGGTTACTTGTTACCCGAGATTGATTAATTCAACTTTTTTTATTTTTTTTTTCAGAATAAATAAAAAATTAGCCCTGATATACTTAATTTAGCCTAGGTCGGAAATAGTTACGGGGATACATCATATATACATATGAGTCATCTCCCCGGTCCTCGGAAATCCTATCCTTTGTTATATCTGTTTTATTACTAGTACATTACTATTTGTGATTTCTTGGTAATTCCTATCATTAACATGTGTCACAAATAAACTTATGTTTTGTATATATTTGTCTCATTTAAATCTCAAGTGCTTATACTTTTGTTTTTGCTAAGCTAGCTAGCAGGCAAATATACTTAAAGGATTCATCTACTAGAAACATTCCTGTAAAGTCAGCAAATTCGAGATAAAAAATGGCAGATGACAATGTAAGTTTGTTAAAATTGATTCACACTTTATGTTATTCATAAATTGTTATGAAGTTAAGATGATGCTAATGGTTTTCTAATACAGCTTAATGATATAGTGAGCCTCAAGCAAAAACTTATAAAATTGACTGAGGCATCACTTAAAGTTACGTTTCCCGATGACCCAAACTTGGCACCTATAATTGCTCCCGGAAATAAAAACGAAGCTTGTGATTATCAATGGTATGTGCTCTTTCTCATACATATAGATGGCTTCTATTTGTGCATGCTGTTTGGTTCCTTGTATACTAAAGCAACCAGTTACTTTTTCGGTTTGCAAGCTGCATCGTCTGTATTGTTTGATACTAATACATACATTTACATTTGGTTATAGCAACAATGCCATGAGCTTATGGGCTAAAATTAGAAACATGGGTACAGAATTCCAGGGTCCAGAACCTATTGGACAGGTAACCTTAGTATTTATTTTTAGGAAAATCATCAAGATAGTCACGATACAGATGACTTTTAACTTGGAAAATTTTTCATAATAATCTGAATTTGTTTTAGAAAACTTATTTTGCGGACAATCTTTTTTACGAAGTAAGCTTTTTAGATTTTTTGTTGATGTTGCTGACTTACTATTTGGTGAAGTTTGACTTTTTTTCAGTTGCATAGTTTGACCTTTCGTAGAAATTAAGAAAATAAAACATGTTTAACAAAAAAGACAATTCGCAAAGCAAGTTTGCGATATTGGTGGTCATAAAATTTCCCTCTTTTTATGACATTCAGTTTCAAAACCGTTTGTAATGTTGCTATTCTCATGAAGTTCCCTCTCTTTTTTTCTTTTTTTTTGTATGTTAACTGTCATGAAGGCTGAATGTATAGAGTATATTGCGTTTAGCACTATTCATATGGTTCAGTGTAATCTTTTTTATATTCAGGCAATCATGCGAAACCTTCCGGCAAATGACATAATAAAATCATGCTCCGTAGCTGGTCCTGGTTATGTAAATGTTATCTTATCGGAGCAATGGATGGCTCAGGTAATTGCCGTAATCATATGTTTGGAAACTCCATTTGACCTTACTTCTTTCCTAGCTCGGTGTCGTTACTTAATTACCATCATGCCTGCAGAGCATACATAGGATGTTAATAGATGGTATCGACACATGGGCACCAAAGCTTCATGTCAAAAGGGCAATTGTAGACTTTTCGTCACCCAATATAGCAAAGGAAATGCATGTTGGTCATTTACGATCGACTATCATTGGAGACACTTTAGCACGTATGCTTGAGTTTTCTAAAGTTGAAGTGCTTCGAAGAAACCACGTTGGGGATTGGGGTACTCAGGTACATGAATAACGTGGTACTGCACATACATGTTCTTTCTTATTTTTGTAACTCATCGTGTAAATAACAAACAAACAATTTCATTTTGGCAGTTTGGAATGTTGCTCGAGTATCTATTCGAACAGTTCCCTAATGGGGAAATTAATGATCAAGCTATTGGAGAGATTGAGGTGAGTATATTGATTATGAGATGAGTTATAGATGATCAACCTATATGGTAACCATTGATGATTTTGATTTCATACATATATTCTCGTTATATACCATAGTTGCAACTTGCAACTTTCAAGAATACAAGATGCAGTTTTGAGGTTTCATTTTTTGTAAATGTTACTGGATGATGAATTAGTCTTATCTTAACTCCATTATTACTTAAACAGGCGTTTTACAAGGCGTCAAAGAAGAGATTTGATGATGATCCCGAGTTTAAAAAGAGAGCCCAAGGGGCGGTGGTTAGTCTCCAGGTGAATAACCACTTAGTAGCCCACACAACTTTGCAATCATTTTATTTCTTTTCTTATTTTTGAAATAATGAATTTTAAAATAGGGTGGTGACGAAAGGTACCTGAAGGCATGGGCACAAATATGCGAGATAAGTCGAAAGGGTTTTGAAAAAGTATATCAGCGTCTGGGAGTCCACTTGGTAGAGAAGGTATCATTATTAATCCGTGACCTCTTAGTCACTTCGTTTGTAGTTTGGTAACATTTTAGGCCCAACATTTTTGGTTACCAAATGTTGATCAAATATTTAATGATTCGTATCATTGAAGTTCTAAGTTGATGTATAAGATCTCCATTGTAAAACTCGACTCCTTTTCATCGGATCCCAAAATATACTTAATTCAGTTAATCTGCTTTCATGATATATAATGCAGATTTATTTTTTTCATTGGTTTCAGGGTGAAAGCTTTTACAACCCATACATACCTCAGACTCTAGATTTGCTGAGACAAAGTAATTTAATAGAAGAAAATGAAGGCGCACAGGTCATATTCACTGAAGGAAAACCGAATCCTCTAATTGTGGTTAAAAGCGATGGAGGCTTTAACTATGCTTCAACTGACCTTGCAGCCCTATGGTTGGTTTTTCTTATATTTGTCTATCTTTTCATATTTCATTGTGGTTAAAAAGTATGTTGCACGTTATTATAAGAAAAGGTAAAAACTAACTGGTTGTATATTCTCTGAAACCATCTGCATACATATGTAGGTATCGTCTTAATGTGGAAAAAGCCGAGTGGATAATATATCTCACTGATGTAGGCCAGAAAGACCATTTTCACATGTTCTTCAATGTACGTCTCTTTCACTCAACATGATATCCCAAGTTGTGAATTTGGATATTTTGATTTAACAACTTTCTCTTTTTAGGCTGCTAAACGTGTAGGATGGCTCTCAACTGAAGAAGGAGAATACCCAAAAACAAGTCATGTAGGATTTGGTTTTGTTCTTCGTGATAATGGAAAAAGATTCCGAACACGTAGTACTGAAGTGGTTAAGTTAATTGATCTGCTTGATGAAGCTAAAACTCGTTGTAAAGCAGCTCTTGTGGAGCGAGGTATATACACATATTTTGTTTGTATCAGTTAAAGGTGGGGAATGGGTGGCTAACGGGTCATGACAGGTTGTTTTTACGCATCCTCTACACTACTTGTCCAAAATATTAAAATGGGTAAATTATATGTACTTTTATTAGGTAAGGATGCAGTGTGGACTGATGAGGAGCTTGAGCAAACCGCTGAAGCAGTTGGATATGGTGCTATCAAGTAAGATACTAACACTTCGTCTTTAATATCATGGTTATCGTATTCATAATGAGGTGTAAATAAACACTTTCTGTTACTACTTCATCTTGATTGAAACAAGGACTACATTAATTCACTACTTTTGGGTCAAGTACAGTAATTTAATGAGAAAATTATATGCGGTTTGTTTTCTCTGAGCTTGTTTAGTCGAATTTTTGTTGCATCTTTTTAGGTAAAAATTTCTGTGGTATGGAATAAATCTGCGTTTGCTGTTAACAGATATGCTGATCTGAAAAACAATAGATTGACCGATTACAAGTTCAATTATGATCAGATGCTCAATGATAAGGTATACTTAATGGCGTTCTCCCATTTTTAGTACAATTAAGTCTTCATTCTTCATCTAGTGATATTATGCAATCTTATATTCTTCATTTTATTTCCAATTTGAAATTGTAATAATGTTCTTTGATAATAGGGAGATACAGGTGTATACCTTCAGTATGCGCATGCGCGAATATGTTCAGTTCTTCAGAGATCTGGTAGAGACATCGAGGAATTGAAGAATGTAAGATTTTCTTGTCAGTTAAATGTCATAATAGTTTTTTTTATATCAAAGCCTTTATTTTTTTTCTTGAATTGGATATCGAGTTTACAAATATATTTTATTGTTTATGACAGGTAGGACAGTTAACATTGGAACATGATTTAGAACGCAAGCTGGGATTACATTTGCTCCGGTTTCCTGAGGTAAGATAACTTTTTGGAAAGTGAATCAATATCAGTCAGAAAATCACATTAGTAAACAATAAAAGTAAACGTTTTTAGTTACTTTTTGACTTGATCCGTTTTGAGATAAAACATAACCAAAATCTACCCGTTTGTTCTATGCATTAATATTCTGAGTTTTATGTGCACAAAACCTCTTGCTTTTTCAGGCTTTCGAAGAGGCTTGCACTAATCTGGCTCCCCATGTCTTGTGTGAATGCCTATACGAATTAGCTGAGAAGTTTTCCAGTTTTTATCAAGCATGCCAGGTATGTAATTATGTAAACACGCATATGCTTTTTGTATGTAAGTTTGAATTTATCAGAGGTCTTGTGTTATGCATATTAACACCTAGGTACTTTTTCATTTGTCCCATTTTATACGGGATACAATTCCATCTTTTTTGTTGACTCCTGTTTACGTACACAAATCCATCTTTTTTATACGTACACAAAGAAGTACAATGACTAAAATGGGACAAGTGAAAAAATGTGTTGATTTTTTATGCAAGAGTTACCGCTAGTTATAAAGCTCCAATAATAGATCAATTCAAATAAGCTGATATACTTACTCCTTAAACCAAATTACTAGTTGTGAAAAATTATTTGACTTTAGAAAAGTCAAACATAATTCTTGTTTGGATTCGGCTTTACAATGATAACTTTGTGCAGGTTCTTGAGACTCCCGAGGAGACGAGCAGATTGCTATTGTGTGAAGCAACTGCAGTAGTAATGAGGAAATGCTTCCATCTTTTGGGGATTACTCCTGTTTACAAACTCTAATCTCTAATTATATAACTTCGGAACCTGGAAATTTTCATTAAACGTTGTAAATATACATATGGATCTTTTTCATTTGTTGAGTGAACTTTTAGCAGAGCTTATTTTTTAATCCCGCATGAAATCCAAATGACGAGATAATCAAAAGAGTTATATCGTAATTTAAATTGTATCTAGATCATTTTAAAGTAATTTAAACAGATAATTTCAACGGAAATCTGCTTCAAAAGTAGTTACATTGGCGATCTAACCTTTAAGTTATATTAAAACAAACCGGCGTACTTCTTGACTTTTCCAGAATACTGGCGTACTTAAATAAAAACCGCCGTTTTCAGTGCAGAAAACATTTTTTACACAAAATCTGCTAAAACTTCAATCCGCAAACACATACTGATCATAAACTGGACATGTTTGTTTACAAACACATATTCAACTGTACCAAAGGGGTCACTAATACATTTGGACCCATATGATTCAAAAATGGGTAAAAATGGCATAATGCCAAATACCCGTTTACTTCAAATATACATATCATAAGTACTAGTTTTAACATATCCTTTTCTGCGTTTTCACATAAAGCGACATCAAAAGATCCTAGGGCGTTTAAGAGTATCAAAGTAGGGTTGCTCCACCGAAAGCTAACCCGCTAGATCCTTGCCCTTAAACTTGGTATCACTTGTCTCACTTACAAGAAAAACACAAACGAAGCAACATAAGCATTACGCTTAGTGAGATAACATATATAAACTGAAACTGTGAGTCCGTGACATGGCATTCGTGCATCCAAGTTGCTTCGTAATATTTCACCACTATAAGAACTAAAGTGCTAGTTAGCACTTAGATTTCCACACAAGAACATATCGTTATAATCTTCCTCGCAAGGAGATCTAACACTTTAACGTATTGCATACGAATAATATAGTTGTCATGTACTTTCTAGTCATCCACATAAGACGTCAAGGTTCCTTATCAGGAACGTAGACACTATATGTATTCTTCGTCTACTTAGGACGTCTAGTCCCATTATGGGACATAATTGCTTCATCATAACCCAGACACTTAAATTCAATTAAAAAGAATCATACATGTCAAAGTACGAAAAATTTCAGGTTGTTTATAAGGTATGAAAAATGTGTAGCTTTTGAATTTCGTAATTCATATTTTGTTAAGCAATGTCATATATAGATTTACTAATCATATATTTGCACGAACTGATGTATACTACTCTATGTTTACACGTCATATAATATTATAACGAATATTACACAACATTTATTGACTAGCAAGTACATTTCATCGTAAATCGTCACAACTTCATAATACTACTAACTACTGTTTTCGTATAGCCATTGTATCGTGAATTTGTGATGCACGAATATTCTACCATATTTATATAAGATAGTGCGCGATAAAGTTACTCTTTAAAAATTCTCACCATGCGTAAAATTATTATCACAAAAAATATATAATCGAATGTTAGCCAAAGTTTTTATTACAAGGTCCCGCCGCTCTGTTATATAATGCATCTTTATATGTTTTCAGCATTAACTATAAGATACTATATGAGTTCAAGATTACATTACAATAGTTTAGCTCTTGCTAGTTAGAGCCTTCGATGCACGTCCAACTTTATAATAAAATTGTGGAACATTGTATATGTATTATGGTTAGATCCTGGAAAAGATTTTGATTAACCCATATAGGGTTAATTGCTTGAAAATGTATTATACTTGTCACTTTTTCTTATTGTGTGTCACTTTTTCGATTATTGTGTTTATTTTGTGACTATTTTACTCATACTTTTTTTTAAATTCCGAAAGATAAAATTGTCATTTTACATAACTGAATAGTCACATAATACACACAATAATCGAAATTTCCTAAATTGTTGCAACAAACTATGAGTCTCACCACTTATATTTCATTGAAATAAATCTTCATAACCTTAAAATATGAGTTCAAATCTATCAAGTAAAGTATCTTTGAAACCAAATTATCTCATTGTGACCTGACCCAACCTATCGGTTTGATTCGGTTTTCGACTTTTTTTCGGGTTTCAAATTTGACAAAATTATATGAGAAATGATGAAGTAGTTGTGAAACCCGTGACAATTTTTTTTAAATGAGAGACCAAGTAATTGTATTTATTGACACATGTAATTTATTTTAAAATGTTGGTATATAAAATTGATCTGAAAACATTACTCAATTGAAACCGATACCGGTTGACCATTGACATTTTGACCCAACCTATCGGTTTATTGTTTTTTATCACGGTTCAACCAGTTGAACCACCCGGGTGAAATCGGGTTTCAAATTTGACAAAATTATATGAGAAATGATGAAGTAGTTGTGAAACCCGTGACAATTTTTTTTAAATGAAAGACCAAGTAATTGTAGTTTTTTGTTTATTTTGCTTTGACACATGTAATTTATTTTAAAAATGTTGCATATATGAATAGTCGTTTAAAAGAAATAATCGTTTATTAAAATCACAAAAATAAATAGTATTGTTATCCTAATTATTTGTACCTTAGCAACAAACAAATTGATAGTACAAAATAATCTTATATGGTGATATCCAATTTCTAAAAGCCACACACCAAATGATAAACGCCACATGTAAAAAATAGTTTATATTATGACAAAACAAGAAAAAAGTCACATATGTTGGCGATACCTATAAACTACATTGAAATAAATCTTTTGTAATGTTTTCTATTATTATAAAAACCTTAAAAAATCCTATAGAAAATATACTCACACACTTAGATCAACTCCACATAATTTTTTAAAAACTATATATTTATCTGCAACCACGCATCAAGTAAAGCTACAAATATGAAAGAAACATGGGTCGTAATGAAACCAAATATAAGGAAATGCATCATCACTAATGAACCGGTTTCCCCTATGATCAAGAAGCATCATTTAAAACTTGACGTCTAATCGAAACAATTACCCATAATGCCATATGATCAAACGTCGATACATCGTGCTGATTCTCAATTAAATCAAAGATCATGAAACGCCAAGGGACTACAAACAAATTAAATTCTAAAATGAGTAGAAAATCATTAGAAAGCTTCACACCGAGTATTTGCCATGTTCTTATATTTTGCTAAACTTATTTAATTTTTCCCTTGTTGGATTTGCTTAAGAAGTGTAGCAGCCAACTCTAAAGTCGCCTGTAAACGCTTCTGTGGGTCTGCATCTCCTCCTTCCTGTGCATTTCCTTGACCACTGCTTGAATGAGGCTGTGGTGCCATGTTTGGCGCTTGTTGCTGCTGTTGAAACTGTTGCACTTGATGATAGTGTGGTACCTGATGATGATCAGAACCCATATGTGAGCTTGGTGACGGAAGCGTTTGTGGCATTCTATAAGCATTGTTATCAGGAACCATCGTATTACTCGATTGCCTTGTGTTTCCAAGAATAGACGCTAATTGAGCAAGCTGATCTGGCTGAATAGTAACACCGCCTGTTTCTTGATGACTGTATTGTGACATTGCCGGACTTTGAGGTCTGTAATTATTTAAACCTGTTTCTTGAGTGGTAGTAGCTCTTGATGGTGCTATGTTGTCAGCATAAAAGGGTAATGAACCAGATGGTATCCCAGGTAATGACATATTAGCTCTTGATTTCACAAGATTTGTAGGAGGTGGGCCCGGTGGCCCTGGTGGAGGCGGCAGGTAGGGTCCTGAAGGTGATGCAAATGAAGTTCTGGAAACTTCATGAGACACAAGATACGGGTCTGGTCTTTCGGGTGGGGGTGGAAGACCCTCATTGTTGGAAGGTTGTTCTAATCTTAAAATGACCCCTGAAATGCTCAGTTTTCCGGGGACTTTTAGTATTTTTTCTGAGAAATCTGAAGGGGGTACAAGAAATAAAGTGGTTTTGTCGTCCAGTTTAGCAACTGCTGCACGTTGCTTTTCTCCTAGATAGTTCATGAACTCATTGTAAAACCCCATATCAGCATCACTTTCGGGAACAAAGAATACGACCCATGAACTAGCAGCTTGATAGTAATGTTTTGCTAGCATATCTAGACTAGTCCTGGCAGTGCAATCCAAGTAATCAGGCCTGCATATTAACATGGTTTTAGTAAATAACTCGGTTTCTGCCATTTGAAGCCAATGATTCATTCGTATTGTTAAATGTGGCAATTTTAACTCATTTACTTTTCTAAGAGTGCATTTCGGTTGTGTAATACAAGTCAGGTCAGATTAATTCATATGGCAAAGAAGTTTTTAGCCATAGAAAGTCTATATTTTATGCGTACGATCTTTTAGCATCTTTAAGTTACCTGTACAAGAGAACCTAAATTTCATAGGAAATGCGGTATAGTCCTTCAAGTTTTTTTTTTTTTTTTTTTTTTTTAATTCAGTCCTCAGAGTAAAAAAGGCGATTTAGTCCCTGATATTTCCAATTAAAAAATAAACTTTCAGGACGTAATCAGAAAATCGATAACAAGTTTGAGAACGTAACCACTAACAAAATAAAACTTTTCGATTTTATATTTTTAGGAATTAAAAACAGCTTTTTGAGAACCACATAAACCCCGGAAATACTTTAAAGGCTTAATCTCATTTTTAGTGAGAGTATCTTTTTTTTTTTTTTTTTTTTTAATTTTTAATCATAACCTGGATTTTTTTTTCAAAGGTTGCTTTTGTAATATTATTGTTTTTATAATCTTTATTAACTCATTAATTATTTAAAAAAATATCCAGTAATGGTCAAAAAGTGTTGGCACTTCAACCCGCCCCCCATTTTGACCCATATTAACTAGCAATCTTGTTTCAATCTGACCCTCTTTTACCAGTTACACAACCCATGTGAATATTTTGTGTATTTTAGTAGTAGTTTGCGCAATTTCAATAAGAGATGTAAAGAACTTACAATATCATATCAAGCACTTTACCAACAGGAAAGCAACGAGCACGACATATTGACGTTCCACCCTTGGCAATAACACCTTCCCATTTCCACTCACCACTTGCAGGAAGTTTCTGCGGTTCAGGACTTGGTCTCTTCCATCCAGCGGAGTTTTGAGGCAAAGGAACTGAACCAGTCTGGAAACCATCATAAGATGATGCATTACGTGAATTATTACCCTGTTCAACATAAGTGTGAGGGATGATGTTCGCAGGTGGATCAGGGTTCTGCCTATGATACCCACGATGTGTTAGGTTATTATTATCAATCATGTCATGCTGATGAAGAACATGTTTCACTTGTTCAGATTCAGAGAAAGGATATTCAGGAAGCTCAGGTTCATGAGGAACCATGCTGCTCTTAAGTTTCTTTGCACCATGATAAACTAACGCATCTTCTGGTAGGTCCCACTCATCCTCATATATTGGGCCTTGATGAGGGTTATGACGAGGGATATGATGAGGAGGCAAATCATGAAAACCACCCATTCTATCTCTTGAAGGACTGTGTCGTTCAAACATATGATCGGGTCCCATTTCTTGAAACCTACCCATCGGTCTGTTATCATCAAAACGAGGGGATCTGGATCTTCTGATGCGGTCAGTCTCATGGTAATTATCATGTCTAAAGTTATCAAACGAACCTTGGCGACCATATGGTCTACCCCGGGGTGGAGCATCGTGGTCATTCATCAAGTTTCTTTGATTGTTGGATGGTCCAGAATCACTTTTAGCAAAAGTTATATGTACCCTTGGATTATTAAACAACACCCCCTGTAAATTCTCTTTTGCCCTGATAGCAGAGTTAACATGTTTGAACCTGATAAAAGCATAAGTTCGACCTGGAAATGCTGAAATCTTTTCAATCTCTCCAAAAGGGGAAAAGGCGTTCCATAAACTGTCTTCATCTACCCTTAAGGATTGTGGAAACCCGACCCATAAGACTTCACTGGGTAGTTCTTCTGCGTTTTTACTGTTTGTTTTAGGATTGTCGTTGTGATAAAATGGGTCAGCATTGATGTGTCGGGGTCTTGAGTCGCGTTGAGGGAATGGAGATCCCCTTACTGAAGACCGAGGTTCTTCTCGAGAGCGTAAGTAGCCTTCACCATGTGATGGCGCTGCTGACTTTTCCTGATATATCAGATTGGACGAGATTTATTAATTTTTCAGAAAGATGCAAAATACGAGCAGCGTCATAATATTTTATTCACATTTTTGACTTTGTATGTCCTGGCTGCTGATTCCAACAATCATTCGGCTAATAACCGTTAAAAAATTTAAATCCTGTGCAGGACTGCATGATGCTCAGTTTCATCTTAGAACAATTAACAGATTCATAACTTAGTTGGATGTTTGGACACTTAGCTGTGGCGTATTTAAGTAATTCCATGACAGGATGACACCATGTACCAAGTTTTAAGTATGATTGGATATCGGACAGGATATAAGATTTAAACGAATATAAACTTTATGTTCTGCAGCTTGATAAGTCTATAGCTATGGAGTTGCAGTGATTCACATATTTTGTTCTTACTTTTGACTTGCATCAAGTAGTGATTTGATTCAGATAACAAAACCCCTTGTATCATTTATCAGAAAAAATGTATTATTGAATTCATATATTTACTTTTGCCCCTTCACCAATGCCTAACTTTTCTTTTTTCATTTTTGCCTAACTATTATTATGATCATGCTCAACTGACAATACAGATATCACCTGAATGGTAAGGAATTTATGCTCTTGTAACTACAGGCACAAGTTTTGACTGACAATTTTTTTGTAGTCTTGTACTAGACATTTATAGATTGTGAGGCACAAGTTTTGACTGACAATTTTTTTGTAGTCTTGTACTAGACATTTATAGATTGTGAGCTTCTTTGCAGTATCAGTGTGCTGATAAATAAGTATAATTTTGCACCAAAAATACATATGAACAGTTCAAGCATCTATCTCGTATATGTTCATATGCGTACTCATGAAAGACTGGTATGTTCAGAACAGAACTGTCTTTACACAGAGATCTCAATAACTAACTTTTGTTATTAGCATGTACGGAGTAGCATTTTGCAAATTATTAACCTCAACCTAATACTGTCATATAGTTATATGTGGCTAAGAATATTCATTTCGCAGTTTAAGTACACTTGTGCAGTGGGTATCATCTCAGTCCTTTACACGAGTGTGCAACATATGGAAGTTAAGGAACGTGGAGTTTAGCAATCGAATAATGAGTAACGACATGTACTACTCACTGACATACAAAATGATTTCCCAATATTGGAAGTGCACCACATGCTTGTACCACAGAAGTATTACTGCAGCATAACTCGCTAGGTCAATGGATTCCTAATTGCATTTCATGGTTTGCCATAACCATTTGATGAAAGAACACACTAATATAGTCAATGTCCATCAAGAGCCATGCTTAGTAACTGCAGGGAAACAACTAAGGCACATAATCTATGTGGGTCTAATGATGGTGTTGCATTGGATGCTCTGGCTCAAGGGCAGAATCAGAACAAACGTTGGCTGCCACTCATGAGTAAATGATCTTACTAAGCATGCTACTTTTAGATGGACACACATTTCTTGACGTGCAATATTAATCGTAGTGGAGAGTGATCACTTTGTGGAGTTGCAAAATCAAAAGAGTTTTAATTGATTTCAGTATCATGAGCTGTTAATTGTTATAATCTAGATTAGAAGCTAGTGAGTGGTTTCTAATTATGCTGGCTCAGCTAGAAGAGTTGCTTTGTTTACGATATCTAGTTCTATTATTCTGGCTCCTTATAAAACTAACAGTTCACCTTGTGCAAAATGTTCCTGGTATTTGCTCTTGTGTTTAGATATTGTGTGCATTCATTTATCTGTGTCACCTTCTGCACCATGGCTTGTTAATTTACATTTTCATCCTACCGATGTACCCACTAAGCACAAGTCATCTGTTTATCACTGGATAGCTAGTATTGTATTAAACAAAGATAAGGCAATGAAATACATCTTTATTGCCTATTGGTGGTATCGGCTACCCACATACAACAAAAGAAAAGACATCTATGGCGAGAACAAGGGTGTAAGAAGTTGGTTCTTGCGCAATGTGCAAATAGGGATCGTCAGATGAAAATCTATGATGGCTATCAACTGCAGGTAATTAAGATGTAACCTTTATACCTATGCTTGAGGATATCGAGTCTCTTGATGACTTAATAATGTGGAAGATGGAGAGTTGCGGGGTGATTATGTTGCAACAGGTATTAGACTAAAGATATGGAACAACTGCAGGTGATTATGTTGCAAAAATTTACACTTAGGGAATTGATTATCGTGATGAATCAAATGACATGAAGCAATTGATGGTAAAAGAAGGGAAAGCTACACCATAATCACCCTAAACTTTGTATAGTATGCTTTTTGATACCCTTAATTTTATATTTATGTTATTTGGATTTTAAAGAGTTTTAGTCTCTTGCTTCAGCCTCTCGAAACGAGGGTATTTATTCAGAGTGGACTGGTAAGATTCCTGTCAGATGGTAAATATTTGTCTCGTGCATATGGCAAATTCATTCCCAACTGAAGCAACTACGTTAGTGGCTAGCCCTTTTTTGGTTGGATGGCACGTTGGGAAATAGATACGGTGGGTAGTATCAAGCCATGAGTCAAACAAGAGCACAGATAATGTTAGCATATGGCAACTCAGGTCTTCGCTACAACATTGCTTAAACGGGCATTGGTTAGCGTCTTTTAAATTAGTTATGTTAAGAGCGGAAATTAGCTTACGACGTAAGCAAATGATGCTTAACACATAAACTGTACATATACAAAAAGTACGAAGCAAACATGGGTGGACAAGACTAACCGCCTTTGTAAACTCAATTCTAAGCGCATTTCCCGCGAGAATGAAACCCTGAAGCTGTTCAAATGCTTGAAACGCCGCACCTTCATCAATAAAGTTGATAAACGCATAGCTGCGACCAGGCTGAAACGCCACACTCTCAAGCTCCCCAAAATCTCTGAAATGATTGCTCAACATGCGCTCGGTCAAGGTATGAGAAAGATTCCCAACCCATAAATGTCTTGAAGGAGGCGCAGAGCTCCGACCACCACGACCTTTCTCTTCTGATCTCGAAGGGTATCCCCTCCTTGGTCTGTCGCGTCCACCTCTAAAGCTCTGAAAACCAAAAACTCATTCCATTATAAAAATAACCCACTCAACTAGATACCAATTCATATAACCCATAAAATTTTCCACATAAACCTATCTATTCACGCCACTAACTTTTTTTTGAAAAACCATAAAGTCTCGCATATAGTTTACAATTGATGTACAATATTCATATTTATTATTTATATCAACTGTAGATCATTTTGTATAAAGCATCAAGTGAACTTAAGGGGGTGTTTGTTTCGACTTATATAGTCGGCTTATGGCTTATTTGGTTTTTGGGCTTATGTTTCATAAGCTCACCTTTTTTGGTTTATTTTGAAACTTATCTGCTTACATAAGTTTATTATGTCATAATAAACTTATATAAGCCGAAAAGTTTGAAAATAAGCCATAAAAATTGGGGCTTATGAAAAATAAGCCCAAAAACAATATAAGCCATAAGCCGAAAGGGGGTGTTTGTTTAAGCTTATATGTGGCTTATTTGTTTTTTGGCTTATATTTCATAATCCCCAATGTTTCCGCCTTATTCTTGTGGGCTTATATAAGTTTATTATGATATGATAAACTTATATAAGCCGAAAAGAAGGCACAAAAAGTGAGTTTATGAAACATAAGCCCAAAAACCAAATAAGCCATAAGCCGAAACAAACACCCCCTTAACTATGAATTATTAATTAGTGGATCACTATTAAAGCAATTGTAGTCGCTTTGACATTGTTGAAAATACGAAGATAATAAAAATTAAATCAAATGCAATTCTCATATTCATTGACAAGACTTTTTATAATCAAATCGTAAGAAACATGAATGAAAGCTTGTCTTAATCATCTCTATACTAATCGCCAATTAGATAAAAACTAGCCTACTACTACACTTTTATAAAAATATTAAATATATTTTAGGTGCTAAAACTAACAAATAAATTAACAGCACAATACATAAAGTAAGTTAAAATCAAACATAAAACAGTTGAATGTGTAGAAACAATTGAACTGAGTGAAAGTGAAACTAACCATGATTAAGTAACCGTGAAACACAAAAATACGACGGTTGATTTAAGAGATATACAGATTGATTGATTGCTTTGGTGCGTGTGTGTGTTTTTTAGGGTTTGGTATTTTATTTTGGGGATGATACTATGTAAAGTATGTGTGCGTGTGTGTGTAAGATGATGATAGATATGATATTCTTTTATTATATCCATTCCATAAGCGTCATCTCCTTCCTTGTACTACTATACTTTTACAATTTCTACCCTCTAAAAAAATATTTGTTCTCAACTTTTTTTTAAGCTGCCGTTTGGTTTGTTTGATAGGATACGTGGTAGAATGATAATAGATATGAAAAGTGTATAAATATTTAAATTTTCTAGTGGAAAAGAAAAAGGCCTACAAAATAAATTTCATAGACACCAAATTGATGAGTAATAAGTTTATGACTATGATATAGCCATTTCTTTCCTGGCCCACTAACCTAACATCATTAATCGGTATGAAACTTATAAATTCGTTCCCGTATACCAATAAGAAAACGCATCCCTAGTAAAGAAAAAGGAAAGGAAATAGAATGTAAACAATTTTAGTAAGAAATATTTTATTTTTAAATTAACCAAATAATCATTCTTTTTCAGTCATTTTTCTTTTCTTTTTTTTCCTTAAGTTATACTCGAGAACACACCATTTTTTGTTTCACTTCATTTTCTTTAATTTTTTCGTTAAGTAATACTCAAAGATACAATGTATACGAGGAGCTATGGGCAAAGTTGTGATCTTGTGGAGTAATCACAACTCTTTCATGTTACACGTTACGAGTGATGGAAAATTTTGGCGTTGATTTAAAAGGTTGTGTTAAAGGTACCAACCGCACCTTTTGCCTATATTTAAACCACTAAAGGGCTTTTAGGCGCTTTTGTGAGCATATCAATATACAAGTAGTCAGGGATGGAGTCAGGAACAAAAATGACCGGGTGCACAATTTTTTTTTAATTGTTTTTTTTTTTATTTTTTTAGAAAGGCATTTTTTTTAATAGTAATATAATAGAGTTTAAGATGCTAACTAAATAAGACTAAAAACACATTTCAATTGACCGGGGTCATTTAAGATGTATTTGGGAAAAATCGATGCTATTTCTTAAAATTAACACTAAATAAAAAAAATCCGTAGGTGTCATGGGCACCTACGGGACCCCTGGCTCCGTCCCTGCAAGTAGTGCCAAAATATAAAGTTGAACAATAGTATCGGATCGGATGGACTATATTTTGGTGAAATAAGTGACAAACGTATGTCAAGTTAATCATAAATCATATACAAGCATTACATCATAAGTCATAAAAGAACAAATCAACCAATGTTGAATTTGACAACGAATAATGTGGAAATGAATACATCAGTGAAATATGCTTCGTGATTCTGCAAGCTCGTCAATGGAGTTCTGAAGTACTCTTCTGCTACCGTCTGGAATATGACCGTGTAGTTTTCACAACTATGGATATTCAGGGTTATCTTCTGCAAAACCATTGGAAAAATAGTTTAGTCAAGTTGTTATAAACTCACGTATAATGAAATACTAAAGATGCCAAAGTGGCGTGATGACTCACGTATAGATACAGGATCGACATGTACAAAGAAACTCGCAGCCACTATCATATAACAAAACAAAAGCATTAGTCCTTTGAAGTAATTTGATGTCCCCTCCTGCATATTTACATTAAAATTTAGAAGTCAATTTGCAGAAATAAAGAAAACTTGTTTCCAAATACTCTTTGCATCCCATGGGACAAAATGAAATGATCAATAAATAGTCAGACCTGCAACATGAAGGCTACTACGAGAACAGTCATAAAAAGAGTGCACGTCTCAAAAAGTTCAAAATCGAGGTCCATTGGACGTCCAATCATCCACCCGACAAGCACACAAAACGGCATCTGCACAACAAGAATGGAGCATGAAGTAGTATATCTAATCCATTTCCACATGCAAGACTATTTTCCTTTGTGATTTTTAGCAACATCTTAAACCTACCACGAACATGGATATTTGTATCGAAGAGCCAATTGCTACTCCTAAAGTAATATCCTGCGCAAATAGTGAAAAACTTAATAAAAAACTTATATGTTTTTTACATACTGTTAATGTGATAAATTTCGCAGATAGCTCTAATTATAAAACGTTAGATGAGTTTGTGAATTAGCTCTAAGTGAGACAAACACTTACAAGCTTGTCTTTCACTGCAAACGTAATAGCACTTGCATGCTCGGCTGCATTACCAACAATAGGAAGCAGAATAACACTAATGAATGTTACCGGGACATCCATCGCAAGAGAGGCACCCTGAAACACTCTTCCATGTCAACAATAAAAAAATTTGCACTGATATATCGATACCAGAATTTGAACTTCAAAACAAAATTTGAACCTCTATAGCATTGACCAGATATTCCGAAAGAACTGAAATGAAAATAGTCAAAAGCGCGAGCCAAATAAGTGACTCTATCTTTGATATATCTGCAGATTCATCATCCGGGCTCCCACTTAAAGTACCGTCCTGATAATTTTTTAACCATTACAAATGAAAAGTATGTTGGTATTTTGTGGCAACAAAAATATTGCAACATCCTTAAACCTCTTTGATCAATGCATAATCTTGCTTCTGGTTTGTCAGTTGAAAGAAAATAAAGATGCCATACGCTACAAGCATTATGCAGCTACTGAATCTTGAAAGTGCCAACACTGACGTCCCAATATGGAATTCTGTGTGTGAGACATTAAGAACAGTTGGAAATAGCATGGACATGACTGCCATTAATAGCAATCCCACGTTCATCCCTGCATTTGACTACAAGTAACAACAAAGTAGTTTTATCACTCAATCTCATGGCGTATTCAGGCAGACATGTCTAGAGGTGGCATAATGGGTGGTCATGTACATAAGATAATAGGTATGGGTCAAAACAGGTAATTTTTGGTAACGTCTGAAATGGGTTAGGTTGACCCTTAAGCATTTTTTTCTCAGGTTATTTTTCTTCAAATCTTAAAGATAATTAGGTTGAAATGTCCACCTCTACACATGCCGCAAAAAAAATTAATGTAACATAATTGAACTATATCAATTCACTACTAACCCTGTTAAAAATTTGTTCTTTATTACAATTAGCAATCCCTCCACAAAAAAATGCACATCCAAGAACAAGCAACATGTTGGACAAAATCGAGCCTAGTAATGACTGCTGCACTAGACGTAACATCCCTTGCTTCATTGCAAACAATGAGATTATCAACTCTGTTGCATTGCCAAAAGTGGCATTCAAAAGACCCCCAACTGCAATTTTCGAATCCATATAGTAGTTGAGAGCGAATATGAAAAAGAAAAAAAAATGAATCAATATAAGCATCGACCACAGTATCACCTCCTTGTTGAGTTGCAAAATTATATATAACTAATGACTACCGCGCAGTTGAGAGCGAAAAGTGTATATAATCGGAAAATAGCAACAGGCAGAATGTTCAGATATGAAAACAACCTGTAGGTCCGGTGTAGAAAACTAGTTGTCTGCACAAAACATTAACAGACAAAAGTCAATGTATGTTCTATTCGAAGAACTCATTTTGTAAACCATCAAACATTAAGTATCATGTTTATGGTCAATAACAAAAGTGAAGATACTAATGTGTCGATAATTACTCAGTAGCCCAACCCAATCGCTCAGCCAAAGGTATGATCCCCAATAAGCTCAACAAGAAGACCCAGCCCTGATATCATATACGAATCAATTAGATAACGCAATAAAGAATAGTAAAAATCTTGCAATTACACGTAACTGATGAAAATATCTATAATGTAAACTCACTTGATGATCGGTTAGTTGATCAACCAACATCGCTAACGGGCCACAAGGTAAGAGTAAATTTATTTTATCAGAAAACAATGTGGTTTTTATACTTGCTAACATTATTCTCCATACACAATTTCTGCCAAAGTTATCTGAGCTGGCTTTTAGGGAAGGTAAATTTTTGGTGGTTGAGACTGGAATGGCTCGGATATCATCTTGTAGCTCGATTAATGACTTTACATCTGATGATTTCGTCTGTAAAAATTCTTGTGTTAGAGACAAACATGAACTTCCTCGTGCATAACACGTACTATGATGATAATGACAATAAACTTGCAACAATATCACACGATTTCTAAGCTACTACACATATTATGGACACTCCCAATTGTAAGATGAATCAACTATACAACTTACTTCTAAATTGGAGTTGAATCCTAGTATCCGCAAATTGCTGCTGCTATTACCCATTCTCGACAAGTAAGCCATAACTCGGAAATCAAATGCACTCGAATTCATTCAAACCATGAGCTTAACCTCAGCTCATCACTCCAGCTACATACAATGTCGAAAACCAATCTAAAAATCAATACGCAAGCGGGTTACATTTTGTAGATAGTAAGTTAGACCCATTCCTAGCTATATGCAATCACAAAAACATGTGAAAGTAAGTTACATTTTGGTGTCTTTAACCTTCTTATGGATTATCAATAACAGTACGTATATGATATCACGAAACGTACTACCGACTAATGATTATGTTGTTCATGTATATTATATGGTGTATATCAAGGTTATTAGCATGCATGCAATGAGTGATGAATATGTATGTATGAATGTACCTCGAGTTTCGTCAGAAACGATACTTGTGAATAGATAAATCATTGATCATCATTGCTTCACCGTGTTGATCATCATGTGGCCTGTGTCATGAAATGATTATGGATTTTGATTTGTGCACAAACAAAGGGGTTTGATTTGACGATTGAAATGGAAAAAATGGGACCTTTTCTCTTCAGATTTTTGTATTAAGTGTTAAATAAGTAGTGTGACAAAAAGGTTAAAAGATATATCCTCATTTAAACTAGTGTTTTCATATCAAGATAATGAAAATAGTCTTGGCTATAAGATGTGTTATGGTTAGAAACCCATCATATCACCATTTAACACACTACCAAATCAACCACCAAACAGTTGTTATGATCACCACCAAACCAAAAATATAAAAATACTTCACTTTATGCAAAACATACCCAAAAAAAAAAAAAAACAGTTCGGTGATGCATACCACTAAGCCACTGCAAAAACATACCCCTTGGCGCGCGGTTGAAAACCACTTTTATGGTGATCCCGTGAAGATTGAAGGTGGTAGTGGTAGACCACCCACCATAGTGATCAGTCTAAGAATCTAGATAATCAAAGCCCAAAATTCAAATTTTTAATGATCAAACGGGCAATGAGTTCGGAAGCGACAAGAACCTAACATTAAAATAAACGGGTCATAGTTAAGAAACTTAAATGGGTTGATACTGCCTAAAGTTGTTTAGAAACACAATTCAATCACTTGTTTTTCAAATCTCATTCAATTACTTGTTTGTTATATAGATGCAATTATATGTCACTGGTTTGTGTTTGGGTAATTCGGATGTTTTACGTGTATCATTGGTACACTGGATTTCAATCTTATGTTTTCAGCCATCAATCGCCTAGGATCAAACTTGAAAGTTGAAACAATAGAACTAACCAGTGATGATTTAATCCTTGCGCCTACAACTGAAACGACGAATACAGAAAAATAAAACCTTTGCTCTTTTGAGGAATGCCAAATAAAACGAATCGAATTGAACCAAATGCACCATAACAGTAGTATAATATATCCATAGGAACATACATAATATAAATTTATATACTAAAATTATCTGATTTCAAGCTGACACCAATTTTACATGCTCAATTAGGTAAGAACCGAAGGGAGCTATTCATGAACGTTGAAACCGACGGGAGAAAGCTAGAAATTCTGTGTGTCAGAAGAACACATGAACGGATCAAGCAAAGTAGTTGTTTTGCCTCTTTTTTTTAACTGCAACAGGCTCCTCCTTGAGCAGGGGCACCATCTCTACCTCCTGATGGTCCCGCGGTGCCACCGTACCCGACTTTAATCCCATAAGACTGCCATAAACCAACAAAGAAAGTTATTAACCTAATTAAATGTGTACTACATCCTAACTCGTTTCATTCAAAGATGTACATTATATGACATGGTGTATTTAACGAAAATACTAATGATTTATTTAAACTGAATAAAAGAGTGCTTGTGGGTCAACCCAGCATGAGTACACGACTGGTTTGTTTCAACAAGTACTAAAAAAATTTGCCGGTTTGTACCCAGACCCAATTGTAACCTGTCCCAACCCGCTTATATTACCACTTCTAATATCTAGACAAGTATGAGAAAACTGTGGGGGAAAAAGCACACATACCTCGTTTGATACGTCAAAAACACCCTCCTGGATCTTCTTATAAATTGTTCCAGCAGTGCTAATAAATGCCTAAAAGATAAAACAATATATGAAAAAAGTGAAACTAGTAAAGCAAGAGCTTCAAATGTAATTATTTGAGTTTCAGTTAGTAACAAGAAAGACATGATCAATTACCTCCTCAACATTCTGTGCGGTTTTTGCAGAGGCTTCCATGAAAATTAGACCGTTTTCCTTGGCGAATTGTTCTCCTTCTTCAGTACTAACAGCTCGCCTGTGTGCAAGATCACACTTGTTACCAATAAGCATAACAGTCATATTTGCGTTTGCATGCTGCCTAGCATCCTCCAACCAGCTTGCAAGGTGATTGAAAGTTTCCCTCCTGCATGGTACAGAACAAAGACCATGTTCAAACAAGAGCACCATACAACTACTCCACCAGATCAACTATGTTGGACATATTTGATTTATATTTTGCAAAATATATCCCAGATATAATATGCTTTAAAAAAAGAGACACTTCAATAACGAAGGGCGCTATATCCGTTATATGTTGTTGGAAGTTCTAAAGGTTAAATATATCAGTAAAAGGCAGCATAACTAAAGGCGCTTAGAGAAGCATGGGGGTTACTGTAGATCTAATGTACTCCTTTGAATGTCCAACATTTCAGGGTTGACTTTTGAGCAGGACTTGCTTACAAACTAAAGGACAGATCCCTTCAGCAAAACAACTCTCAAGATGGCAGTTGTCAAGAATAAAAGATATGTATTCACATATGATACATTAAGCAAACAGATATTCACAAAAACAATTTTTCTTAATGATGACCATCATTCATGGCTCAATGTGGACTTGCACGTAAATCAGCTACTTTTCTAAATAAGGAAAAGCATAAACATTTCACCCTACAACAGCAAGCAACGTTTTAAAAATGTTGCAACGGTATCATACCTGGTGATGTCATAAACTAGAAGTGCACCAGCAGCACCTCTGTAGTAAGACCTTGTAATAGATCTAAACGATTCCTGACCGGCCTAATATACCAAAAAGAAACAAGAAAGTAAGCAAAGATGAATAGATTTTCAATGGATGGTCAAATAAAAAAATAACAAACCGTGTCCCAGATCTGTAGCTTAATTGGTTTGTTATCGATGGTGATCATTCTGGCACCAAATTCAACACCAATGGTCAAATCATGAACTGGCTGAAAACGCTTGTCTGTGAACTGCAGAAGAAGGCATGATTTTCCAACCCCTGCACCGTAAAGATTGTTGTCATCAGTTGATGTTTTCCGTTTCGGGGATTGCAGAACGTCTTACTTTTAGAATACAAAATATTAAATAACTAACTGTCATATGTGATACGATCATTTACTAACGTAAAGTTTAAAAGACGTGTTTCGTGTCCATTCGATGTATGCCCTCAGAAATTCAATGGTTTCAGCTTTCGATAGTATACACCTTGCATGCAAGATTCTCTATTTTTTTTTAAGATTCAAGACTCCTAAACAGAAACTGAATCTATAGTACTAACCCCACTGACCCAACCCACACGGACACACAAAGCGATCAATGGGAGAGGACAAACATAGGAATATATATATATCGTGCCACTATATGTAACCCAAATATATCCACTCATATAAAATGCTACATATATCGTGCGTGGTTTGCGTTGCTCTGTTGTTGCCCCCTTAGGTTTTGCCTGCTTTGTCTTGCCCCTTGCGTTTGGTTTTGCTACGTGTTTTTACATTAGCTTTATGCCTCGTGTGCTTCTTTGCTTCGCTATGTGTTGCCCCTTTGTTGGTCTCGCTTTTGGTGTGCCTAGGCTTTTGGTTTTATCTCTCTGCGCTTTGCTATTGGCTTTTTTCGTGTGCTTGTGCGTGGTTCTTTTTCCAAGATGCCCTGTTTGCTTGTTTGCTTGCTTTCTTTACTTCGCTTTTGCCTTGTGTTTTTGTCGTATGCTATATCTATCCTTTCGCACTAGCACACATGCACTTGCCGGAGGTCTCGTTGGAAGCAGTCTCTCTACACACGGGTTTACCCTGGTGTAGGGGTAGGATCTGTCTACATTTTACCTCCCCCATACCCTGCCTAGGCGGGATTGGGTATGTTGTTGTTGTTGTTGTTGTATATAAAATGCTACATATCTATACATCACAAGCCACTCATATCAATGTTCACCAATCAGAGTTGTACCACCAGTGAATACAAGCTAACATTTACATGCTAAAACTAATTCCTTCATTTTCCAACTTTACAAAAAAGTGCAAGGTGGCTCTTGCTCATCGAATTTTTGGTCTTCATAGGGACATCGAACGTGCAAAGATCTTACGGACCCACAAAAATAGACGGCATTTCCGATATGACACATCTTCATTCCACGTAAATCAAGGTTTGCTAATTGATAAAATTTTGAGAGTATAATAAATGTTAGTTCTTGTTTACCGGCTAATATCCAGCACACCATCTATGATCTATCTTACATCAAATATAGAAGTGAACCCAAGTCATGGGCTATTAATGTCTTCCACCATGTCTTTATTGAATGTTATTGACCTAATTACGGGCTAAAGGATTCATAAATGTCACTAAATCAATAGGCATATAACTATATAACTCATGTATCTCTAAGAATAATAATTCAAGGCGGCGTTCGGTTGCGTTCTTCTTAATCCTCACAAGGATGTCACGTCTTTAAGCCACAAGTTAATAGCGTCTGTCATAAATATTACTCCTTTGTGCTAGTAATACTCATACCTTCCAACCAACTTAAACATTATAGCTATCGTATCTTTGAACATCAAATACTAATCTGATCTCGATTCGAGTCTACAATGTAAGTTTATAACTACACACTAACATATGTGTAACTCATCATTTCACAACTAACAGCAATATTTAATTTAATTAATTCATGACAATCACAATAACCTCTAAAATACAGAGACAATTATAACAAAACATATGATTATTTTAAACCTAATATAAACAAATATTGATAATTAAACATTGGATAAAAATGAATATTACCGGTATCACCGATGATGATATACTTGAAGAGATAAGCGTATGACATGATCAGATCTTGTTACACTAGTTATAAAAAAATGAATATTTTGATTTAGTATATAATGAATAAATCAGAGATGAATGAATTTGAACAATTGACGTGATTAAGTAGTAATACAGATGCGAATACAACGAACGATATATGTGTTGTACTTGTTGTAATCGTGTTTCTTTTGCTTAGCTGTTCCTTCTACACAACTTCCTACAGCCCAAGGCCCAACTACAAATGGCCCACCTTGAGTGAAATTTGGTGTGATTTTACCGTTAAGGTTAAAATAAGTTTCACAATTTATTAAGTTAGGAGTATTATTAAGAGCAAAGGTCAGGCGGAGCATATTGGACCGACCCGACCATATTTGGTTCGGTTTCGGTTTCTTATACTAACGGTTTTCAGTTTCGGTTCGATTCAACCCAAAACCCAAAAAACACACCTAAACTATATAAACCGAACCGACACAAACCAAACCAAACCAAACCAACCATGTTCGGTTCGGTTCGATTTTGGACTGATGCTCAGCCCTACAAAGGTGGAAGGTGTAGTCACCCCAAGCCAAAGCCAAAAAGTAATATGATACCTTTCATTTTTCTTATTACTCACACACCCAAAATATGCTAATTGATTATTAGTATGTTGAATGGCATATTTGAGTTGCTATACTAATTATCGTTGTCGACGTATATGGCCGGATATTTCCCGCCTAAATATGTCACTATCTATGTCATTTTCTCTCTCTATATATATGTGTCACTCTTATCACATTAAGGGATACCATACACACATGATACTGATCTCATCTCTCACACACATATAACACCCATCTTTATATACACATCTCATACATAATGCATACATAACATGCTTATACCTATATGATAAATCCTCTTCCTACGAGGTTCTGACTTGACCGTCGGAGGGTGGTTCTCGGGGCTTCGGCCTCGGGACTCCTTCTAACGGGTTCTTTCATGTTTGTAGCACACTTCAAAGCTCGGGACAAGGATGATCGGTACGTGGGAGCCGTCAAAACCAGCCCGGCAGAAAAATGCTTCGACATTGGCGCCATCCGTGGGACCCGTCATTCACTCTACCGGAGCTAAGAATGATAGGTCTCGCTTCAAAACTTACTACTTCGGAGGTGGTTCGTCCACCATCCTCCTTTCGGTATGACTCCACACGGCGTGTTTTGTGAGAAGAAAGGTAGGTATCAAAAAATAAAAAAATAAAAAAATCCTATAATTACCAATATGGTTCCAAAAAATTAAATAAAATAGGACACTTACATGCTAAAGATGCTTTATGTAAAGACCCACCAAAGTAAGAATAGAGAAGAATATGGCAAAGATGCTTTATGTGAATAGTTCTGACAGGCCTACATCTTGCCCAAAATAAAATTAACTTGCTCTAAAATATATAATTGAAAAAGTGTGTAAAAGCTAAAAGTACAGTTCGAAATCAAATTTATGTATCTCCCTAATCTCATATAATCTGAACAACAAGCAAGCCATAAAAGAAAAGACGGTAAATGTATTGCTTGATATACACATATGGTACTAACGTGGTTACGGCTTCTTACACGATGTGCAAGAAAAAGACGTAAAAGGGATATGAAATATTAACTAAAATACCTACATGATATAACTTGCCAGCAAATGACATGTTTACTAATCACAATATGTGCAAACTTGTGAGACATCATTATCATTATTTTAATCTTCTGGTATATGAAGCATACATTCTCAAGATGCACTTAGTGCTCATGAGGAGCACACCTTAGTAGTTACTTGAATATATAAGCTTCGAAACCTACATGTAATTACTATGCACACATACAAGTATATTTCGAAGCACATAAATATTACTCGTACGATGGATATTGTACCTACCGCTAAAAAAATAAATAAATAAAAAACTGAAATTAAGGGGTGATTCCCCGATAGATGAAAGTTTAACGCTTAACCTAAAGTTATTTTCCTATTCGTGACATTTTTGAGTTTACAACATCACGTGACTTACATTTAGAGTGCTATTTAATAAAAGAGTTCATATAGCCTAGTGATATGACTTAACTATGTTTATAGAGTAATTCACAAGAACTACAGTAAAGAAATTTTTTCTACTATGGCATAAGCCTTGTTGCTGTTAACGTTTTTGAAAGGTTGACCTTTACCTAAAAAAAAATAATAAATAAAAAAATAAAAAAAATTTGATGAATGATTTTTGCGCGCATCATTTTACATCACTATTAGAATATTGTGAGAACACTTTAGATAAGATAAATGTGCATACCTAAAAATATAACTTTAAGTTACTTATATTATATATGGACATTATCGTATAGACCTTTGATAGTATAGATCTCGATCACTGGTGTTTAGCATCTAAACATTATACATTAAGAGGTTGTATGACGAATTATTGAAAAGGTCACATAACGTTCAAGTTACTTTCTCAATACGTTAAAAGCACCTTTTGCTATATGAATCCAACGCTCCTAGTAAACTATAGCTAGCATCGTCGAATTCGCGAGATGATAATGATATGAGCATCCTTTTTGGTCAATTTCGCCTTCCGGGGGTTATACATCCGGAAATTGCGATAAGCAACCTTGCTCTAGTTGGCTCTATATTCTATAAATAACCCATATTGACCATAACATGAAAGGCGAACAATTTGTTCAACCTATAAGCTTGTGAAATGCCTATGGATAAAGAATAAGTGAAATATGGATTAAAACTAAATGTGATCTTACTTGTTCAAGTTTAATACTTTTTAATTTTTGGTGGCTCAAGATGATGAGTCAGTAATTTTCTGGTCATGTGAAACATGGTCTTGAAGTGACAACATTTGGAACTTACCAATCAACGATCGATCTCTTATCTTCGGTACTAAAACGTTACATATGGATCTTTCAGTGTTTGAAAATCAATATAAAGAAATGGTTCCGAGCCACTATTATTTACCATTACCAACAAGTGATATATATATATATATATATATATATATATATATGTATGTAACCGATGTCTTAAAATATTGGAACATAATGTTGAATGAACGATAGTTGCCATTCAACCGCTGAGCATGAGAAACACCACATGTTTGACATTTGACATCCATGAGTAATGTCATTATCAATTGTTACTTATGTTATCTAATACTTTGCTCTTTTTAAGTTCAACGATACTAATAAACATTAGCACCATTGAACTGGAGGGAATATAATGGTATAATACGTTCATAGGATGTTGCGGTCCTGCTATGATATCTAACACGAAAAAGCGAAAGAGCTTTCATGTTTCACTTTGCAGGGATAATTGTATGAGGTTCCACATGCATAACATTTACAAGAAAAAAGACATAACATCATAGTGACTCCGGCGGAGACTAGCTACCTCCGACCGTGCACCCAAAAACCCAATAGTTATAACTATTATACTCGCGTAAGTGCAACGACACTAGGGAAGGTCCATATACCATTCTGTTAGGCACCTGCGTACCCCAAAATAATGCTAAGTCATTAAGGGAAGAGCCGAGACATATTCGCCCTAACGGCATGCATATACCCCGAAGACGCCAGGGATGAGCCCCCATGTATATTTACCAACAGGCGAAACATTACCCCCAAAAGTGCTAAGTCACTAGGGAAGGCCGGGGTATATTTACTTACGGGCATAATTTACCCCCGAAAGTGCCAAGTCACTAGGGAAGGCCGAGGTACACCAACCAAAAGGCATAATTTACCCCCGAAAGTGCCAAGTCACTAGGGAAGGCCGAGGTACACCAACCAAAAGGCATAATTTACCCCCGAAAGTGCCAAGTCACTAGGGATGAGCCGAGGTATATTTACCAACAGGCGAAACATTACTCTCAAAAGTGCTAAGTTACTAGGGAAGGCCGAGGTATATTTACTTACGGGCATAATTATATTCCGAAGATGCAGGGTACCAAGGACGTCATTGCTATACCCCGGAAGAGCCGGTCACTAGGGAGGTCATTAATTAAACAACTCAAAAGGGGATGCATGATATCTCACACAAGTACAAAAAAAAGAGATGAGGGAAAAGACATGTATGGTTTTCAGCCTCCGGTCATCAATGCACTTTGATGGTCGTCCACAGCCATTCGGAAAGAATTATGAAAAATGTATATATGAAGACAAGACAAAGTTTAAGTATAGCATCATTGACCATTGGTCAATAATACTATACTGGGGGGACATGATGGCGTATGTGGTTTAAGAAGACCCAACTCGCCTTAGTAAGCATCGGCTTATGGGCCACTTGATAAACCACTCTAAGATGGTCACTAAAGGCATCACCGAATGACACAGGCCGAAAGGCCGTAAGGTATTCTTTAAAAAGTATTACATCATCAGTCTTTTACTAATAATGCAATGTTAGGGGGGATGTTGACGTATGCGCCCGAAAGGACACGTGCCGAGAGGCAGATACAATACTTGTCCGAACGACATGTGCCGAAAAGCGCAAAGACATTCTCTAAGTATTGCACCATCGGTCTTCAACCAATAGTACAATACTGGGGGGACATGTCGACGTATATGGCCGGATATTTCCCACCTAAACTATTTCCCGCCTAATTGATTCCCGCCTAATTGTTTCCCGCCTAAATATGTCACTATCTATGTCACTTTCTCTCTCTATATATATGTGTCACTCTTATCACATTAAAGCATACCATACACACATGATACTGATCTCATCTCTCACACACATATAACACCACATCTTTATATACACATCTCATACATAATGCATCATAACATGCTTATACCTATATGATAAATCCTCTTCCTACGAGGTTCTGACTTGACCGTCGGAGGGTGGTTCCCGGGGCTTCGGCCTCGGGACTCCTTCTAACGGGTTCTTTCATGTTTGTAGCACACTTCAAAGCTCGGGACAAGGATGATCGGTACGTGGGAGCCGTCAAAACCAGCCCGGCAGAAAAATGCTTCGACAATCGTCAAAAATGGATTATCTCTTTGTCTTTCATACATAAGATAAGCTGTTTTGAGAGTGTTTAATATTGCTTATCAAAATGCTTAACCATTTATTACGCGTTGATACAACATGTGTTGAATAGCATATATTGTGGTACTGATGCTGATTTTGCCAAGATAATCATCAAATTAGATAAAGACATTGTAGTTAAGAATTTTGAATTTATTTTTTATTTTATTTATTTATTTATTTTTTTTACCTGGGTTCCGACTCGACATTGCGAGCCGACTAATCCCAGGGCGACTACCCTTTTTGGATAGCCCGGAGTCATCGCAGGTGAACCTCCGTGGCCACATGAAGATTAATTTTCTCCCCAAGGTTTGAACCTGAGACCTCCAGGGATTTTAACCACTTAGGAGACCAAATCCAAACCATTGGGTCACCCCAAGTATCTATCGCATATCACTTAATGAACACGTGCATATGTATCTGTTTATATCAGGCACAAAACATTAACTTACCGATTCTGATTAATAGTTTAGCTGGTACATATGATATATACCATGTATAGGTGCATCAAAATTTCAAATTTATACAACTTGTAAGTTGTTACAGACTAGCTAAGGGATTGTTACACTTTTTTACTATCTATCAACCATAAATCTGTAAATTTAGGCGTCTTAACCATAACGAATGTAGAATCATATGATAAACATCATATCTTTTCGCCGGATAATTCACCAAAAAATGCCGTTGTACCTTTTTAACGTTCTCTTGCAATCTCTTATACTTATCATCTGATATGTCCAACAAAATCTTCTTCAAATTTGGTATTTCACTTACTGAAACACGAACTGAAAACGCATCCCAGTTGAGAACATCACTAAATGGTAGAACATAATGCTGAGAAACCAGCACTGGCACACACTCAGCGTAGATAGCTTCCACTATTCGGGGACTAGCCACTTCAAATCCACTTGGACATATGCAAAAGCGGCTCGTTTTCATCATTTCTTTATATGAGACATCACTAGGCACTCTTTCATACACTTGTATGTCTTTGTCTTTATCTTTCCAGTGTTGGAAAAGTAGTGGCCTAATTTTACCATGATATTGACCGCCTGCAAAGAAAGCCAGGGTCGTACGATTAGATGCTGGTAGACCTCCGGTATTTGTAGTGCTTTCACCTCTAATAAGATTGATTTCTGGGATGGATGCATCTTTTCTTGGATTGAAAAATTCTGAGGTATTTGCATTGCATAGTAGTCGTGTTGAGGTGAAATATAATGAGTGAACGTACCATGTTGCTCTAGGCCCCTGCACCATCACAAGAATCATGGTTACTTTTTTACTTTAAGCTCATTAGGAGTCACGCACATTCTGAACACACTAAAAAAGTGGCAAAACTTGCAGGTCGCGCGGGTTAGATAACAGATCAAAACAAGACTTTTATGCATGTGAAAAAGGGTTGGTTGACTCCAAATAGTTTTTCAACTTTTTATACTTTTTATTAATAATGTCTGTGCTAATATGATTATAAAAAGTATGTTATTTCATAATTATCGAGCTTTCTTGATAAAATGACTTAGGCGGTTCACTTTGGTCAAATTGTGACCTGTTCGACCCATTTCTTTTTTAGTTAATTCTTTCGATTTAACTCATTTGACCCGTAGATTTGTTATAAAAACCGCAAAGGTTGAATAAAACTATTTATAGGTAAAGGGTCAAAACTAAGAATGCTACCAAACTTGGTAAAACTATTTCATATAGGATTTGAGTAATTACCTACCCAATCATGGCAAGAAAGCATGAAATGGTCGGCTCCAAGACTTCTGTTCCAATAAGGGTACCTTGATGAAACTATATGCACATAATCACCGATAACACGCTCTAGGACAGCTTTATCACGGATGACTGGATCAAAAAGGTTATTTAGGATCATGACCACACTAAATGGGAGAAAATAGACATGAGCTTGATCGGGGTCAGATATCCGATAATTAGGGTCGTTCTCAATGAAGTTGAGAAAGACTCCCTCCATGGAGTATATGTCTACGGTAGGACCGGTGTGAAATAAGGGTGGTTCTCCTTCTTGATATATGTACACTTTGAATAGCTTCTCCATTAGCAAGTAACTCCTGCACACGACACATTAACATCTTTTACAGTTGTAAAACCTTTTATCAGCGCTTATAAGTGTTAAGGCTATCGTTTATATTCACAACAGTAAGTTTTAGATACTAGTCGAAAAAAAATACTAGTAAATAAAAATTATAGAAGTGTTAGCTAGTTGAATTGGCCTTAAAGTGAGTAATTACTCAAGTCTCATACTTGTGACGTTTTATGCTTATGAGAAGAACTTATAACACATCCGTTTTTTTATGTTCGTGATCTCGTGGAAATTTAGATACGCTTGAATCATGCAAATGTTGTAATATATCTCTTGCTTATTGAAACTGCATGCTTGTTGCATGTGAATTTATGATAGAGCAAATCACAGTTCGGGGGATGTATTTTCTTGCGAACAGAATTGTTGCAGATGTGGTGATTGTGCCTATGCAAGCAATGTATAATGTAACTAGGTATGTCTGCTCATTCGAGTAACCTTTGAGCCTTCACCACTTAACTACCGGAGTTTAGCACAAAACTAGCCAACACAAGGATATGATCGAGTACATGGTCCCCTATAACAAAGGGTTTGTACTACCTACATGACACTAGACCTTATCTAACATACACATGATCATGAAATGCATATATGGACCTGTACTTATGTCGTGAAAAGAGTGTCTTCAATTACTCATTTGTTTCTTGTTATATGTTTATTACACTTTGCGCAACGCTAACCATGCAGTTAAAAGTTTTTGTGCTCCCTCTCGAGCTGAGAGTAATCGAAAGTGTTATAGCTTGTCAACAATGTGTCAAAGGAAGTAATATCGACATGATATGTTTCCTCATAAACATATACTATAACAAAAAAAGGTGGTCTATCGTGAACATATAAACGAATAAAGCCATGGTTCATTGTGCATGCATGAATTAAAAGAAGAATATAAACGTCAACTTTATATTGGTTGATATCAACCTAAAGTTCTTTATTTTCCCAAACAAGCAAATCTTATCATATTCATTTTAGTGTATTTTAAAATTATATTTGGTCAATACATTAGTGTCTTTGACTATTAATTATCTTGATCAAACATATGTGTGCACTATAATCTGTTATAAATATACTTATTAGTTACGGAGTACTAGTTAGTGACGTGCATGCGAGATCGAGTAGCATAAACTATTCATATAATCTACTTGATTTCTGACTCTGACAACATTTACTAGATCAAGGTATTTAAGAGCTACTCTCTCCGTCCCATAATAATTGTCCACTTTAATTTTTTTAAGTCTTTTTTGTTCAACTTTGACCGTTAATATTTTTATTTGTGTTATATAATATTTGGTGAAAATTATACCAAGTGAAAATACATTTAAAACATAATCTATTCATATATATTTCATCAAGTATTATACTATATAAACAAAGATATTTTTGGTCAAAGTTGAATGAAAAAAACTTAACAAAAGCAAAATGGACAATTATTATAAGACGGAGGTAGTATATATTTTAATCTCTTCTTGAAGATTTAGAAAAACACAAAACGAACCGACAAAGCATCGCAACATTTGTGAAGCATGTGATATAAATTAATAATTTTTTTTATTGTTAACAACATCACATGTATTAAGTGGCCCGAGAATCCTGGAACTTTTTTTCAATATATGTGTCCCATTAATTGCCTCTAAAAGTAGAAAAACATTATTTTCATGCTACAAGATAGTCAAATTAGTATCAAAGGATTGACTAAGAAGTCATTTATAAGTTATAACCACGTCAACTTAACAATAACTTTCAAGTCTAGTTAAGAAGATAATATCCAATCATATTAACCTATATATAGTTCCACTTAACATGTAATAAAAAATTTAAAGAAAGATGTGAAAATAAATAGATGATATTAACAAGGTTTGTATTTAGTATAAGGACTTATTGTCTAAAAAAGTATGTTACTTGTAATTCGATACACATAATAATCGAAATTTATAAGGTGATTAAAACAATGATACATACAACTTAAAAAAATGATAAGTTACATTTTTAAAAGTGTAACATATATAACTCTAAAGATTCAAATTAAATATAGATATAACTTAAAAAAAGCTCTAAATATATAATAAAAACAAATAATAATTAATATAAAAGATACTATAATTTGTAAAGGATAATAGTGTCTTAAGATGATGATATATTTTAGTATTTTAGTCTTAACAAGATTTTATTTTATTTTTTTAGGTTTTGCTAAGAAGTGTTACTGGACACAAGTTAGCGTGTAATTAATAAATACAAATTTTGTTATTTAACCAAAAATTTTCATTCAATACACATTAACTAAACTGATAAACTAAATCAAAACATTATCTATATTACATATAATGAACGAAGTCACTTCACTCTTAATGTTAAGACGTACAAGATAAGAAGCATAATGTACACCATTTTAATGCACATTCTTACTCTTAATTTTCAGACTTACAAGACATGAAGCATAATGTACACCACTTTATTGCACATATTAAAAAGACAAAACACGACTTTAATGTTATTAATGTAGTCACAATATTTAATGTAGTCAATTAATTAACTGTTCAATAAATACAATTAATGCAATTATTAAAACACCTCTTATATGAAAAATACAAATTATCAAGCATATTGTACAACCAACTTAAACACAATTTCTGCATTAAATGTCACTAATACAAATAATAAAGCACATTATACCAATATCCAAACCCGAACGAGCAACGGGTCAAATGGGCTCGAGCCCGAACGGGCACAAGCCAAACGGGCTCGAGCCCTAACTGGCACGGCCCAGGCGTGCACGGGCTAAACGGACACGTAATAAACAGGCTCATGTTATACGAATCACTTTAAAAAAACCCAAAAAAACGAAATAAATTCCTTAGTTAAAGAGTTAAAATACGTCATATGAAACTTTTGATATCTATAAATTTATTGTCAAAAAGAGAATAATAAACTATAATACATGATTTACCGAAAATTTTTATTTTAAGGTATCCGTCGCCGCAACGCGCAGATACCCTGCTAGTTTTTATTGATACATTAATATGTGCTCAGACAATGATACATCTATCTATTGGTAACTAGGACGGGTCTAAATCATTGAAGTACAAAACAAATCGTATAATCAATACCAATGTTTTGAAACCCGGGTCGACCCGGCCGGTTCAACCGGTCGGACCGGTACCCGGGCACTAAAACGGGTAAAAAAAACCCGGTTTTCTAAAACCGGGTCAACCGGTTAGACCCGCCGGGTTTTGAGTGACCCGGATCAACCCGGGTCATGAAACCCGGTCGGGTTTGGTTTTTTTTAAAATTTTTTTATGAAAACCGGGTTGACCCGGTTAGACCCGGCGGTCGAACCGGTTGACCCGGTGATCAAACCGGTTGACCCGGTCGGAAAAAATAAAATAATAAAAAATGAAAAACCGGTTGACCCGGCGGTCAAATCGGTTGAACCGGTCGAACCGGTGCCCGATGACTTGACCGGGTCGATTAAAAAACCGGTTTTTAAAACCTTGATAAATACTAGATAGAAAATGCTTTAAATATCACTAGTACTTGTACTTTTACGTTTTTATTTTAATAATTCTTAAAAGCTAAATATAGTATAAAAACAATACTAGTAATTAATGAATGCAAAAATGTCAAGCCTCATACTCGAAGTAATTAATATTGAAAAACTATTTTCTGATGTTTTATGCGGTTTTAAGAAATCAATTCTAAACATGGTCTATTGTTGTCAAATATAGATGTGCTATATGTGTGAAAAAGAGCTTCTTTTGTGCGAAAAATATGTGATCGATCTACCGACAACTCATCTACAACACAAACATAAATCAACCTGAAATAACGGAAATAAATAGTAGTACCTGCGAAACATTTTAGGATTTCTGTAAATACTTCCGGTCGGGACGTAATCAGGATCATCAAATTGAGAAGATGGACGGCTGTGATTAGTCCCGACGACGTCTCTGATCAAAACTCTAGCTCTACGAAGCTCCGCTTCAACTTTCTCTAGCTTTTCATCTCGTGTCTTCATCTTTCGTCTCAACAATGTCTCGTCTTTCAGTTTCTTGATCATTTTAGTCACTTCGTTGTTCATTTTTCCGTTTTGCTTCTTACACGCATCGGATTCACACTAAAAGAACATCAAATCAGTAACACATATATATACAAGTCAAGCTTTAATCATGTTATTCGAACTTGTAATCTAACTCTATATATTCAAAGTAAGTTTGAGAATCATGTCATTGTGATTTATACATCATCTTTTCAAAATGCTTACACCACTAAAATGTTTGTTTTTACTTATTTATAGAATGAAAAGGGAATAACAAAATGGTCAAAACCAATATATACAAATCATCTCTAGTATCAAATAAACTTCTATAAAAATTTCAAGAGAGTCGGGCTGAGTTCAAGCCTAGCTAGCCTAAGAGACTCGAGTCAAGCTTCTACTAGACACAAACTCAGCTCGACTCTTTTGCAACCCTACATAAAAGTACTTTTAAGATCAATGAATTACATACATGAAACATGGAATATAGTGCGGTTTTAGGGTTTAACAACGGCGGAGGTGGCATCGGCGGGTGGTGTATATTAACCGAAGAAATAGAAAACGTCGAAGAAGAAGAAGAAGAAGGTGCCCATCTCCATAGCCACGGAGATGAAGGAAGCGAGAGAAGAGATAACCGGTTAGAGGCATAAGATACCGCGACAACAAAAGCTATAGCAAAGAGTGTAACCGAAACTAGATTAGATGTTTGATTGTTTGATCTACAAAACATGTTTAATCATGGATTTTTTTGTTGGTTTTTTTTCCTTTCTAGAGAGTAGAGAGATTGAGGAAAATGAGGAGAGAAAACATGAAAAGAAAGAAGGATGAATTAAGAAACACAAGGTGGTCCGGTTTGCATGTAATTTGGAAACTTCCGATTCCTTAAAATACGTTAATATGTTTTTAATGCCATATTAAATATAGTATATTTTGATTACTACTATATTAACTGAGTGGTTACATGCAATTACTATATATAACTATAGAGCGAGCACATCTTTTGTGCATTAAATGCTAACTTTCGTAAGTTGGCAAAAATAGCCCCTGAGGTTTAGGTGTCGTCACAAAGTAAGTCCTCTAGCATTAATTGCTATCTATAGCAATTTGGCACAAATAGTCCCTAAAGTTTAAGTGTCGTTGCAAAGTAAGTCCTGTATAATTAATTGCTATCTATAGCAATTTGGCAAAAATAGTCCCTATCCAAATTCACGTCTACAAAAGCAATCCCGCTGCATCGCGCGGGTTTCCACACTCGTTACTAATAATGAATGAGTTTCAGATTTATATACAAGCAACAAGTTAAATTAACATCACCGAACAAGCTAGTAAATGTTTTTTTTGTTAGTTACAGTAAAACCTCTATAAATTAATGATGTTGGAATCAGCATATTTTATTAATTTAACGAGATATTATTATATCGATAAATTAATAATTTATTAATTTAAAGAGGTTTTACGTATTGCCTTTAAATTTCCATGTCCAATATACTAGTTACAATGTATAACAGTTAGAAATGAAAAATAAACAAGTTCCAATTAACATTTGATGAATTTACATTTGATGAAAAATAACATTTGATGAATTTACATGTCCAATATGCTTGTGTAGATCTAACGGGGGTTTCTCCACTTGTGGGATTGGGGAATCATGCTTTTACGACAGGTCAGGCTGCTTTGAAAGCCGCTTCGTGCAAAGTAACCAAACACGAGAAAGCGTGCCTTGATAACCAACACGCGTTTATACCTTTTGCATTTGATACATTTGGCTTCCTTGCATCTGAGGCTGTGGAGCTGCTCAAAAGAGTCCAACGGGTTATGCATGGCAATGTTACGACCCCAAGGTCTCTGAATGTAGTTTTTAAAAGACTAAGTTTTGCTATTCAAAAAGGGCTAGCGGCGCAGCTTGTTGCCCGCTTGCCTGTCGTTTCAGTGTAATATTCTAACCACTAATAAATTTCAACAATTTCTTTCCAAAAAAAAAAAATTAATTGAATTTGTCAAGTTCATTGTTTTTTAATAAGTAAAAAGTTGGATTCGTTGGGAAAAATTCCAATTAAGCATAACCTTAATTGAATTTGTACAAATTCCAATTACGTATGACCTTTATATATATATGGTCTCAGTAATTATTATTTTATAGTTTCGTTGGGACCAATATATATACATTGGGGTTTCAAAAAAATTATTATCTTATTATTTTATCGATTGGGGTCTAAATTTGTACTAGTCCCAAGTTGGGACTGAACAAATTATTAATTTTATCGAGGTAATTAATTTATCGAGTATTAATTTATAGAGGTTTTACTGAATAATGATTTTTCTCAGGATAATGTATAAGGAAGTCACTCAAATATCCAATCTTTTCATTTAAGTCATCTATGAAAACTATTTTTAAGGCTGTCAAAAGTATGTATTTATTTTTGTTTATACCAATTTTGAAAAAATGTATGCCCAAAAAAAATGAACTCGGTGCTAACAATATATAATGAACAGAAAATATATCAATTATAGCTTTCTAAGTCATTTTTATCACTACTACTTATAATACACAAACCACTCTCTCTCTTAATTAATTTTCAGACTTTTCAGACTTGAAAATGGTTAAGCATGATGTACAAGACATTAAAGCCCAAAAATTCAGATTTACAACCACTTATGCATAATATACAACACATTTATACACATATTAAATATAGAAACCACATTAATGCATCCAAGTACAGTCCACTAAAAGTTGTTTGCGTATGGGAAAAGATTTCCAGTCCCATCTTAAAAGAAATACAAACCTCAGAGTGTTAAACAAGAAATAAACAAAAAAATGAAAAGGAAACAAAAGATCTCAGAGTTGCGTTTTATAGTGATTATAACAAATTTCTAAAAGATATAAATACAAATTCATCATAGATCTCTAAGAAGCAAATCTTCTTTTAATTTTCGAACTATTTAAAAAGACAAGAACAAAACAGATCGGTTTAGTTCAAGCTTTCGTTCGGTTAAAAAAACAAGAAAATAATCACTTACCCGAGACCTTTCTACAAAATATTTTTCCCGTGTCTTGATCTGTGTGTGTTGAATAAAAAAGAAAAAGGGTGTTCGATTTTGACTGTAGCAAACCAAAGAGAGTGTGTTTGTGTTCGGTTTTAACATTAGTTAGATATTGTGGTTATTTGTGTTTGTGATTCACGATTATTACAAGAATCAAAGGAATCTATTTTTTTTATTTGTCTGCGTTTTAAGTGAAAGAAAAAGGAAGAGTGTTGGCTGCGTGAGTGTGATAGTATAATTAGGTATCGTGTGCTAAAAATTAGGGTAGTTTTCTATTACTTTTTTTTTAGGGTAAATAGCTAATATATCGTGAACTTAGGCTATGGTCAAGTAGGCTTCGGATGTAAAAGTTGGATTGAATTAAATGAAGTTTGATTGGGCCGAGGTACTAGACACATATTGGTTCCATTTCATTATTATATCTGAACTTTTATCAAATTTGTTTAAGGGTGAATTTTTGAGTTACGCATTTTGGTTGTTGGCTATTTTTTCTACTCGTATCATTTTAAATTACGGTTTTTATTCGGGCTTCGAAATATGAGATATTTATTTGTTTTATTCTAAAAAATGAAAATATATATATATATATATATATATATATATATATATATATATATATATATATATATATATATATATATATATATATATATATATATATATATATATATATATATCTACACTACTTATAATGCACGAATGCACTTCACTCTTAATTTTAAGACGTACAAGAAATTAAGCATGGTTTACAACACTTTAATGCACCAATTTTCAGAATTACAACAAAGTAAGCATATTGTACAACAAAATAAAGCGTGGTGTCATTTTAAGACCAAAATTCTATCAAACAACATTAATGCTATTAAAAACACCCCTTCACCAAAAATTACAACCATTTAAGCACAATGTACAACAGCTGTAACCAATTTTCATATTTACAACAAAATAAGCATAGTGTACAACAAAATAGGCATGATGTAATTTTCAGACTTACAATATTAATGCTATTAAAGTGGTCAATGTTATTAATGACTATAATGACTACTACTTACAAAAAAAGAAACATAGTGTACATAATTTTCAGACGTACAAAACAAGAAGCATAGTTTACAACAAAACACCACATTAATGCTATTTAATGTAGTCAATTATTTAACTGGTCAATAAATACAATTAATACAATTATTAAAACACCCCTTACATAAGAAATACAAATTATCAAGCATATTGTACAACCAAATTAAACACAATTCCTGCATTAAATTTCAGTACTACAAATAATAAAGCACATTATACAAATATTCAAGCCCGAACGGGCAACGGGCAAATGGGCTTGAGCCCGAACGGGCGCGGACCAAACTGGCTCGAGCCCAAGCAGACACGGACCAACGGGTTCGAGTCCAAACGGGCACGGGCTATACGAAATTTTTTATATCGGTAAATTTATTGTTAAAAAGAACATAATAAACTGAAATACATTACTAATCAAAAAATTTTATTTCAGGGTACCCGCCGCTGCAACGCGCGAGTACCCTGCTAGTAATATGATAATGATTCAACAAAAGAAAGGCATAATTGGTACCTGACGGTTACTTTTTTATTCATATCTTTTTAATATGTTAGAACTTTGCTGATTTTTGAAAATTTGTAACTTTTTCAGCACAATTTTGTTGAAACTGATACATACGGAAACAAACACATAATTGGGTGTTCAATATTTTAATTTTAACAAATGAGCGGCCTTAATGAAAAAAATTAAATATTTAGACGGCCTTCATATATCATACTACCTTCGTCCCATTTTTATTGTCCCGTTTGACTTTGACAAGTCTTTCTTGTTCAACTTTGACCATTAATATATTTATTTGTGTTATATAATACTTGATGAAAATTATACCAAATGAAAATACATTTAAAACCTAATATATTTATATATTTTTCATCAAGTATTATATAACACAAACAAAAATAATTATGGTCAAAGTTGAAAAAGAAAAACTAAAAAAGTCAATATTGGACAATAATTTTGGGACGAAGGGAGTACTATTTTATAATGCACAGAGGCATTTTTAATATAAAAATACTTAAAATTCAGCATTGTTTATTATAGTAAGATTCAATAGCTTCAGCAAAATAAATAATGAAACAAAAACTAAAAAAGAATAAATATATGTTTGCGAACCATAAACAATGATTGTATATGCCTATTTGTACAATCAAATGTGACAAATTATCAGTATTCTGCCTTTATATTGAATCAGTATCGGCGATTACTCTACGATTATATGAATTAGTTTAACATAACTTAAACTTAATATACAAAATTATTCTCGCTATTCTAATGTTATTTTAGCAAAAATCATAAAATAAAAAAACATTTATCGCAAAATATTTATTACAGATAGCCACCGTTGTAACTCGCGGGTTAACTAAATTCTTTAAGATTGTTTAGTCGATTAAATTAAGCTATTTTGTTGGAAGAGAAAAAAATTAGAATTTATTTTCTTTTGGGCTCATACACGTATGACCGATAATAAATTGAAAACTTTGCATATTGCTTTATTTACTAGAATAGAATGAACCAGTTATATTAATAGATCATGATAATAATATTAATAAGATTTTGCTAACCAAATCTGTTAATCTAATCAAAAGATTTGGACTAATATGATCATCCAACATGTAAAGACCATAAACCAACAAACTGACAAGGCATAGCATTCTAAGTTGCATCACAATATGGCTGATTCTTTCATGTTGTTCATCATAATATGACACAATAATCATTCTCCACAAGCTCATCTTGAAGACAGTCCTTCATTTCGGCTGAATCGTTGTTACAATCATCAGCATGATCAGCATCTTTGATCTCATCCATTAAACAGTCTCCATTATGCTCATGAAGATCATTTTCATTCTTTATATGAACATGATGTTTTATGTCTAACACATGAACATAGAGATCATCACGGACGTCTTCTTTCTCAACGACATCAATATGAAGTTTTTCAACAAGATCCTTTACTTTTAGTACCTGAACAGCAAGATCGTCATCAACTTCATTGTTCCTTTTATCAGGTTTATGATCAAGATCTCCATTAGCTCCATCAATTCTTATAAGATGATCAAGAACTTCATCATTTTTTGGAACATTAGTCACTTCATTTTTCAGAAGATCATTAGCCACTTCATCACTTTTTGGAGCATGCTCATGAACTTCATCATTCTTTGTATGTTGTTGATCGTAATCATGATTATGATTTGGGTCCGTCATCATCAATTCGTGAACGTCATCTATCTTTGGTAGCTCATGAACTCCATTTTTCTTTGGAAGATCACGATCAATGTCGCAATCCTCTTCACTCTTCACACACTTATCAAGATCTTGATCGTTCTTCTCTAAATAAATAGCTTCATCTTCCTTTAAGAGACCATGATCAAGATAAACTTCAACATTCTTATGATCATCACCCACCTTTGGCAAATCAAGATCAATAATAACTTGGGAATCACAGTCCTTATGATCATCAGCTTTATGACTTTTTGCATAATCATCTTTATTCATTGTATCATGTTCACGAACACCAACCTTCATCTCTGGTACACCAACATCAGTATCATTACCAACTCCATTCGTTAGAATATCAACGTGAACTTCATCCTTTGCTTGCTCTTTAGGTACATGAGCATCAAGATTGCCACAAACTTCAACCTTCTTATCAACAAAAAGACCATTTTCCACTAATGCATGGATGCTCTTTTGTAAAACGCCATTTACTTCATCACTCGTGGGATGCGGCTGGTCATGATTTTCGTCCTTAACTTCTAATACATGAGCTTCATCTTTAATACAAAGATCATCATGAAAATCACTAGCCTTATCTTTCTTTGGATGATGATCATCAACTCATGGTAAATCAAGCGCAAACTTGTAAGTGAAAGCACATACGATAGGAAATGTCTTGTTACCTTGAATATCCCCTCCTCTTTTATTATGATAACCCGGATAGTCACTTTTTAGAAATTGCTCTTTGCCCTGCAACTTAAGACCAGCTTTACCAGCAAGTTTAACTACATTCCAACTGTCATATGGAGGGTCCTCTCTATGCCTCAAATGAACTTCACCTCCTTCATTCAACATCTTGCTTGCACTTTTAAAATAAGCACTCACCAATTCTTTATGCATCCTGTGATATCCATGCACATAAGTTAATTTTATCAACAAACATGATCCATTAATTCACAACAAAGAGTAAATAGTTATACACAATTTTAACATTCTCAAATTAACAATTTTAGACTTGATTATATTATCGAAAGTTAAGATGTTGAAACTTTTTTTCTTCACATGATTTTTTAAAACTATAAGGATGAATTCTCAACAAAAATAAATAAATTAAAAGTGCTTGATCTAAACAAATATGCGTGAACATACATAATTTTGGTATAACTAATTAATTGGCTCAACATAATACTTTGACATACAACGAGTTCTTATCTTAGGTCGAAAATATCTACTGCAACAAACATTTACCGTAATTACTACATACTCGGAAACATGGTTAGTCAGATTTTGATTAGCATGTCTAAGCACCTAATTATCAAGGTCTAATAAGAACTGTGAGTACAATCACGAAGAGTTTTTATGCAGTGATATATATATCTTACTCGATTAATTCCAAATCACGTTCACATAAGTGATCATAATGTCCAGCATGAGGGAAGTTGTACACGATTACGTCAAACTTCATTTTCTTGAGGATTGGATGTTTGTGCATGTTGTAAACGTTGACTTCATACAACAACAAGCAGCCCAATCTATCCAGTTCATCGAGGTGCGGTACACTCGTCCAATGCTGTTGAACTAGCCAATCTATGAAAAATGTGAAAGCTTTATGATTAGCTAACTATATATGGACATGTACACACTAAAAAGACGAATGATATGATAAATTATGCTGACAAACAAATTTAATTCTAACTTGGACACACGATACACGGATATATAACAGCAGAAACATACAATAATCGGGCAACTCGTATATATAAATCAACACGAAAGGGATACGATCCAATATCACCCAAAAGACACATAAGTTCCCAAACTAATTAATTCATATGTAGCCGTTATAATTTATTTAGTTCAAAAGCATATATATTAACATCAAGCCTATAGTCCTATGCAGAGGCGGAGATGGGAGCACTTTATATCAATGCATACTAACTATCAATACAAGATCAATCATACTTACCTTCATCGAGGTACGAAGTTGCAACCATGTTTTCAGCATTTCGAAATCTTCGAGCCAAACACGCAGAGAACGAGAAATCACCCTCACCAACAAGTAAGATCTTTTGACTACTCTTGTAGCAATGGATCCATCTTTCTCTTCTGTTCATGCCTCTCTCAAACACACACACGTACTGAAGCTAGCACACAATTATTGGAATCAAAATGGTGTTTTATATGTGTTTAAAGGAAAATGTAGCATCATGTGACAACCTCTTCATCTTCCATAGATAAAAGTTATAAGTTGATTAAATGGATGGATATTATAGACGTTTAGATTCCATGCATTCTTCCTTGTTAAGTTTTTAACATAGAATATATAGGATGACCAAAAGTAAAGATAGCGTTTGATCTTCTTTAATAGATGCTTGTTTTTTTAATAAAAATTTAACTATATGGATAATTACTTAGGTAATTGAGTAATGAAATAAATAGGATCTGTTGCGCAATGGTAGCGCGTCTGACTCCAGATCAAAAGGTTGCGTGTTCGATTCACGTTAGGTTCAAATATCCTAAAAATTGTTTGATTTTTTTGTTAGACCATAAGGTATGGGGTGCCGTTGGTGTGCTAAATACATGCCATTCGTGTGCCAACCATACCGGAGCATCATGTCATTCGTGAGACAATGCAATGGCTCAAGCTATTTGCATTCACGTCAGGTTCAAATATCCTAAAAATTGTTGGGTGCCATTGGTGTGCTAAATGCATGTCATTCGTGTGCCAACCATACCAGAGCATCATGTCATTCGTGAGACAATGCAATGGCTCAAGCTATTTGCATTTTTTTTAGTGAGTGTGTATTTCTAGTGGGGTAATTTATGTGACTCAATAACATGTTATTGGTGTGTTATGAGAAAGGGGTTTTAGTTATTGGTATGTTATTGAGAGGTGTATGATGTGACGCTGAAGTAACATACCAATATCTCCCTCACGTTGTGCTCTTATGACCCTGTAGGTGAACACACCTGCCACCGTACTAAACACATGAAAAAATGCCTGTAATGGTGACCTTAGAGCACCCAGTGTGATGCAATTCATAGCTCGTTGTACCATATGGCACCTTTGTTGGGACTAGCCGTGACACCCCTTGTTATTGCTCGCCATTCCAAACCTCGTCATCTGCACGGCGAGGGTAAACTTGGTGCGATTGTCAGGGACCGTTGTGGAACCGGTAAAATGCAACGTTAACCTTTTTTTTTTTTTTTTTTTTTTAATTTAGAAACACACATATTATTCTATATACTAAAAAACATTTGGGAAAGGGAACCAAAGCAAGTGCATTATTTGGTAATTATTATCATAATCTTGCCTACTAATGGTCATTTTAATGTAATTAAGAGCTATTGTTACAATATGCACTCTTTGATTGGTTATGAATAATGCACAATTTTTTTTATGACAACTCTCTATGCCAACTCTTTATAGTGTTATCTCACATGTCCACATTAATTACAAATTGTATTATGATGTAACATAGTGTAGCAAATGTTGTAGAAATTGTATTGTGTTCCACAATACGTATGCCATATATACACCATCACATATTCTCATTAATTATACATTGTACTATGATGAGGAGCTTTATTTTAGAAACCCAACATCTACTACTTACCAATGGACATATCTGGACCGTTGGATCAAAAACACTTTTTAAGATTAAAAAACACGGAGGGGCCATTTGTGTAAATTCAACAAACTTACTCCCACCAAACCCACCCCCAGCAAACCCACCCCAGACATCTCACTTTCACAAATTCTCTGTAAAAAAAATCTCACTTTCTCTCTCTAACCAAAATAAAAAACTACCATAAAATTTTCAAATCAACCACTTTTAACCATTAAAAGTAAAAAGAAAACACAAAAATGAAATAATCAATGCATGTAGAACCAGATCTGGGAAAAAAACGGTTCAAAATAAACCGATTCATACTCAAGATGATCATACGGTGCTTACAATTCTTTATTTAGTTGTTATTTTACTATTTGTTGTGATTTTATTTATGTTTTTGTTGTTATTTATAAATATTTTTGTGTTTTTTTTAGTCGTTAATTGATATATTAATGTGATGATGGGATGATTGTGATGATTTTGTTCTTGAATCTGGATTTTATTTGTGTTTTGAAAAATATTTATGAGAATTGTTATGAGGATTTTTGTGTTTTTATGATAGTATGAGATATTAGAGGTTAGATCTAATTGAAAACAAGAGATATTATGATTTTTCTGTTAGCTTTGTATACATGGATGCATACCAAATGTTTGATGAAATGTGTGAGTGAAAAGTATCATACGTGTAGTATCACCAGTGATATTTGAAGTTGAACTGTGTATCTGTATTATCACTAGTGATATTTGTATTATCACTTGTGAAATTTTATTTATATGTTAGGTTTTTTTGTTTATTTGTTAATCTTTATTATATGTAATGTATAGTATCACTTTTGATATTTCATTGTTATTGTTTTATAATTATAAATAGTTTTTTATTTTTATTTTTTTTAAGTTTTGATGATATACTTTTTACTGTGTGTTTTATCATCTTTGTTTTATATCATAATTTTGATGTTTTATGTGTTTTTTGTGGATGATAATTGTGTTTTAGTTACTGATAGACAATTTATTATAGTGCAATGTTACTTATCATTTAAGTTGTTAGATTAAACAACTTAAAAATTTTGATTTTGCTTCAAACACATAGTTATTTAGTGTGATTTTGCTTATTATTTAAGTTGTGATTGGATTTGTTTATTTAATGGATACATTGTGCGTATTTCAATAGGTTTTACAACGGGATTTGACAATATATATGGTTGAATCAGCAAATTGAAGAAGTTATGACTAAACAAAGCACAACATCTTCATAATAAACTGAAGAAGCTCAAACACATGTTATATCACATGTGATATCATCTGTGAAATCACATGTGATATCATCTGTGAAATCACATGTGATATCATCTGTGAAATCACATGTGATAGCACCTGTGAGATATTACCTGGATACATGATATCACCTGTGATATCACACGTGATTCAACAAAAAGAAGAAGCCGACACATATATAATGTCACCTGTGATATCAAATTCTCCTCCAAAAAGTTGAACATCATTAGAATGAGATTCACGACAAATTAGCAAATGAAAGTGTGGTAGTTAGTAGTTATTGATGGATTGTTATGATAATGTGATGAATGTTGTGATAATATGAGAAATCACAATAGATGTTGAGCTTGTAACATGCTTCTGTTAGATTTGTAATGCATTTATTTTCTTAATTGATAGAGTGTGCATGTTTCGATAGGTTTAACACTGTATCACATGTTCCTCCATCACCACTACTGATTCAATAAATAGAATAAGTCGACATGCATGTGATATCACAGATGATACACCTGTGATATCACCTATGATATCACAATATCACAGGTTCCTCCAAAAGCCAAACAACATGTTGCATTTTTTTAAGTGCAGTATAATATCACAAGTGATAAACGAGTATCTATTGATCTCTAATAATCATGGCCTATTAATATTTACAGATGGACGTGCTTGCGAGGCACATGATGATAAATAATCCATATGAAACTTTATGAAAAATAGCAGCAAAGATAATTCTACATCAAGTAAACAAAAAAAGGAGATGATGTCTGATTGTGCAAAAAAGATTGCTACAAAAAATAAAGATGACTAGATAAAGATAATGATAGATGAAATAAAGATGACTGGAAAAGGAGCAGGCGAAGCAAGAAGCAATCCTTATGTTGCTTAGTTTAAAAATGCAATGCGAGTTTGGTGTAACCTAAGAAGGGTGTGGTCTATTAGGTCCCGAGCCACATTGCATGGTTCCGAAGTTTGTATTACATTTGGGAATCACAACGTGACTTGTATGATCATTTTTATGGAAAAGTATTAATGTAGCATTTTATTCATTTATTACATGTGTACTCTTAGCATTTTGTGTTACAATAAATGTTTCATATCACAAGAGATATAACACTGCATATTACATATACCAAATATGTATAAAAACAAGAAAGAAAATTACAAATATAAAAAACTTGACATATTCTAAAAAATAAAAAAAAGTGTTACATCAAATTTAACAGAATATCACAAGTGATATAAACATCAAAATCAAAACCAAGTGTTGCATCATTTTTAACAGAATATCACAAGTGATACCAGATACAAAGAACAAGTAAACACATAAATGATGTAAACATTTCATCATTTTCATGCTTTATCACAAGTGATAAAAATGACAAAATATTTCATAAACTAAAAAAGACCTTATAAAAATAACTTCAACTATTTATTACAAAAGATACATAACTTCTAATTTATGACAAAGACGGGGCTTGGAACCAGAAAGCTCGGCTGCAATTGATTTTCGCATAGCACCATCTTGACCAGTTACAATGATATTCAGATAACGCACAAAAGCTTTCTTGAATGCTTGGAGTAACCATACACAAGATTCAGTAGTTTCGTTCTTAAGCAGACCAGAACCAACAGTAACACATCTTTTGTGATTGGCAATTGCAGTAAAAGGCACAAAAACTATCATGTACCTGGAAAGAGAAATATCTCAGGTGATATTATATACAAAATGCACAAAAAACAATGAAATCTCACATGAGATATTATAAATTAAAAAGCATACTTGTTTGTTTTGTATGTGGCATAAAAAGAGACGATATCACCAAACTATTTGTGATTGCAATTTTCAAAAAAACGGCTCCATCAAATGAAAGAATCAACAACAACTGCAGCTGTGGTTCAAAAAAACACAACAACTCCACAAAGCAAATTGAAGAAGCTCAAACAACTTTGACATCGCCTGTGATATCATAAGATCCTCCATTACTACAACTGATTCAACATAATAAAAGAAAGCTGACACTCCTGTGATACAACTGAGAAACCAGCAATACAGAAAAGCAAAATAGAGAAAAGCATAACCTCAAGTACAACACACTAGGTCTTCTTATCTTCTGCAATTAACTGAATTACATGATTCCAAACACGGTTTAAGTTGTAATCAACAACCTTTCTTTTGAACTTTTCAAGTGGCCGAATATATGCAATCACATAAGGATAAGACTTCCCAATCATTTCCATGTTTTTCAAATTATTTGCCTTCACGATTGTTAAGATAAGTAGTCCTTGTGTCTTAAGCTCCAGGTCACTGCGCAATTATCGAACAATACATCAAATTTGCATCACCTCGGATATAGAGTGATGGAGAAAGCAAAATACAAAACGCACCAAAATAATTCAAAAAGACGCCATTCAGAAAAATGAAAATAAGCATCAACTAATGCAACATAGGATATGATTACTCATTTACAATAACTATAGTGCGCTTTGATTAATTTCCTAAAGCTTGCTTATTCAAATAAATATTTTGTTTGGTTACATATATGAAATAATGGACAAACATGAACATGTGATTGCTTCTCAACTTGTACATCCCTCTCTTAGGGATTTTGTCAAACACCTTTCATGCATCAAATTTCCATTATTTCACCCATCCCAAAATGATATCATACTAAAACCTAATGCTACTCACAATATAAAACATAAACTAAAAGTATCAAATAAACAAAATTTCACAAGTGATAATACAAATATCACTAGTGATAATATACATATACAGTTCAACTTCAAATATCACTGGTGATACTACACGTACGATCCATAGCAGATTCAAACAACAATCCGACATAAAAAAGCATTCAAATGCAGTTAAAAACAAAAATCCAATTAACAACTTAATTAATAAGCAAAATTATATGAGTAGATAACAAGATTATTAAACATTTTTCACTCACACATTTCATCAAACACTTGGTGTGCAACTTAATAAGAATGAATGTTAACAACTTCATCCAAATAATTAACAACCGATCATCAACATTATCAACCGCAAGAACATCAATCAAATCAGTTACTGAAACAAACGGTTAATTCAATTCAAAAGAAGACATAAAAAAAGGATGATATGATCGGGAGGTGATGATGAGATGATGATTGGAATAGTGATGGTGATTGGAATGGTGATGATGATGGTGATTGAACTGGTGATGATCAAACGGTAATAGTTGATTATAATAACTACTTTTTCGAGGGAAATGATGAGAGGGAGGAAAACAAACAGTAACTGTGTGAAAAAAAATGAAACGAATGAAAAAAAGAAGAAGAAAAGGCTTTATATAGTTGGAAAATTAAGGTTAAGCATATTAAATCTTATGTTAATCCCCACCATTAGATCAAAATAGATGGATGGTGAAGATTTGTCCATTGGTAAGCATCAAAATAAAGGTAAGCAAATGAAAATTTCTCGTACTATGATATAACATTGTTTATAAGGCAATGCACCATGTATAATAAATTCATTTTATACTACCATCCTAAACTAGAAAGTTCTATACCTTAATCTTCTCTTCTTCACTACAACATCTTCTGCAACACACCTGGTGATTCACAAAGAACAAGAACCTTTGAACATACCAAAATAGGTAAGAACTTAATTTTTATTTTTTCCCCAGAAAATTCCAATATATTCAGTCAATTTACCTTTGTTGACACTCTTATTTGATGTTAACCTGCAAATATATATATATATATATATATATATATATATATATATATATATAAATATATATATATATATTTGCTTATATATTTGTTGCTTATACTATTTTTATGCAATTATGTTACTTTCTTTTTTATGTATCCCAAAAACCAGAAAGTGTAGAAACAAAATCAACTACATCTTTAAATGTATCCCAAAAAAAAGAAAAATCGGAAATGTGTTCTCCCAACACTAAATGCCAGAATAAAGACAACTACAGAAATGACATCCACAAAAGAAAAGTTGGTCCATATGATTCGGTTGCAATCAAGAAGGGCAAAAAAATGAAAGGTAATTTTCAGTTACGTCATCAATATTATGTATAACAAGTATATGGAAAACTTATTTTGGATTTATTTAATGTAGGTAGACTGTCAAATGACCAATCATGCTCACAATATCAGTCTTCTTCTAATACTACAGTTGGTCCCTATATGTGTTATCCTATTAATGTAAATCAAGAAGGTGTGACACCTACTGGTGTATACAACGCTTATGTATACAATGACTATTGTATTTAGCCATCTACAGGAACCGTATTTATGAATGCTTACAGTCAGTTACCATTTAAGTTACTATGTTTAAAAGAGTTATGTCATCGATATTATATATAACAAATATAAGAATACCTAGATTTGGGTTTATCTAATGTAGGTATAGTACCAAATGATCAATCATGCACAAAAAACAAGTGTTGTTCTAAAACTCTAGTAGTTCCGTATATGTGTTGTCCTATTAATGTAAATCAACAAGGTGAAACACTCACTAATCTATACAATGGTTGTGTATGCAATGATTATTGTATTCACCCATCTACAGGAACTGAAGCTGTAAGTTAACCTAAAGCTTTAAAAAAAACAATGAAATACCAGAAATGGAACAAAATAGTAGTATACAACAATTTAAACAATCATTAAATGTAAAAAACCCTAGGAAAAGGAAAATTGTTATTCATTTAAGTAATAAATGCACAATAGAATATAACCCATACCTTTTATGATTCATTAAATATACTAATTTAAATATCCAAAAATGACACTAACTTGTTACAAATTTATTTTTTGCAGGATTACATGCATACAACTGCAATTGTAAAAAAACAGAATGTTCTTTTGATGTAATTGAAAAAAGAAATGAGGCAAACTATTATAATGATAAAGGCAAGGGTATATACATAGACTCTTCCAACGATTACAAAACACATCGAGGCATACCATCTTTTACGAATGCTTATGGTAAGTTAGCATTTAAGTTAGTGTGTTTAAATTACTGTCGTATGTAAAATTGATTGATGACTTAACTGTATGGAGTTTTGAACATCTGCAAAAGGTCGACAACCATATACAAATTATGCTCCTGCACTTTTTGATGCCGCATTTGCAACAACATCAAACTTGAATAAAAACAATGGTAAGAAATTATATTTTTTTTCCTAACCCATAAATGATAACTATAAGGTTATTTCAAAATAGTACTTATACATTTTTAAACTTATTTTATGCAGTTACAATGGACGATGAAAACATTAGAAATGTAAACTCAAAAAGAAATACAGGGATTGTTGAAAACATGCAAGTATCTACAACAAAATTTTCTAATAGCAGAGGTAAATTCCTTATATACATACAACTTTCCACATACATACTAACGTTATTCAATTTTCTGATAACATACTGACATAACTATATTATTGTTTTACAATAAAACAAGAACAAAAAGACAAGTTGACGAAAGAACTACAATGAGTGGTGAAACAGCAATACAACACAAAAAAATTTAAGGATGTTTGTATTTAATGTAAGGATTTATTGTTTAGAAAATGTATATTACTTGTCAATCGATACACATAATAATCGAATTTTAAAAGGGGATTATAGCGATGATACATATAACTTAAAAAAGTGACAATTTACATTTTCAGGATTTAAAAGTGTAACATATCTATACTATCTATTAAAAGAGTGTTTGAGCTGATGTCATGTTGAATGATTTGATTGGCTAATTATAACAAATACTTCAATTGAGTGACTTTATTGGATAATTGAAAAAAAGCTCATGTCATGCGTATTTATATTTATTCTTTAAACTTTTAAATTGAGTAGTATACCGGCAAAATACGTATATGTATTTTAAAGGGTTAGTTGGTTCATACACACTTTTGATTTGAACCATACACACTTATAGGCCTAATGATTGTGTTTTATTGTTTTAATTATTTTTATTATTAAATAAATCATCATTAAATAATAATTATCTCCTTTTTCTTTTAAATAATAATTAATTAATTATTTTGTTATTTTTGTGACTTCCTTTATCATTTTTTTTTCAAGTAATTATTAAGTAATAGTTAACTAAGTATACCTTTTTATTTTATAAAAATATACTCAAAAAACATAACAAATATTACACGTATCATTATTTAAAAGCTTGAAGAATCTTAAGATATACGTAGTATATGGTTTTTTGCTAATTTGGATATGATCTAGGGTGAGTTTTGTGTATAATGCATTTTTATAACATTGAATATATTGATTTTAAATATTGTTTACTATCTTAAATTTGATATGGTCTAGCTTGAATGTTGTCCATTGTAATGCACTTTTTGCTCGGAAAGACATCGTTGGTATTTTTTTTCATATCCATTGCTAAGGACTGTCAAACTTTTTGGAAATCTTATGCTAAATTAGTGAAATATATTTAGTGTACACAAGTAAAAGAAAAAACAAAAATTTAAAAAGTAAAATCTAAAAAACATGATAAAAAATAAATAATACTCCGTAATATAATAAATTGGTTTACGTGAAGTTTTAATGAAAAAGTTAAAAGACATAATTATTGAAACATTAATTACACTACATTTAGAAGACTTTTTTATATTTTCAAAGCTAATTTAAGTCAATGTGTGTATGTTTAGGTCAACGTGTGTATGAAACTAATGACCCATTTTAAATCATCCTATGTGCTTTTGTGAAACTTGAGAATCAGAGCCACCAACAAGCATCCAATGCATGAAGGCATTGATCAGAGTAATGAAATTTAAAATCCAGGTCTCTTCCATCTAAATTTCTTTTATTTTCTCTTCTATCGTAATTTTTTTTTTAACCGAATGACATTCGTAAACAAAGAAATTTGATGTTTATATATATAGATTATAAGGTACTTGATTTTTCCAACATTGATATGTGGTCATTGGGTTGGTCTTCAATAGCTAATTTCTACATTTGTGCATATTGCACGGTAAGAGTTATCTGACGTGTTTATATGTCACAACGTTTTGGTAATAAAATTTGGTTGTGATGAATGTTATATTTCTTTGTTGTACGCCAACTATTTGATGAAATGTATAAATGAGTTTTTTTCAGAATTTTTTGAAGTTTAAGGTCTTTCGCCTCCTTGGTTTTATTATCTATTCTATGTGGTTCAGTGGTTCTTATCAAGGAGTTAATCAAGACATCTCTAAAATGGAAGATTTGTCAACCCTTTTCTAGAAGGGGATAATATTATAAGCTTTCTGTAGGTGAGTGTAACATACTTTTTATTAAATCACTGTAAAAATAATTGCAATTGTTTACTGAAAAACATGTACAATCCTTTCTCAAATTGAAGCAAACTTATTTGGTGTGTGTTGGACATTTGGGCTGTTAGATTAATCCAACATAGTTTTGCTCATGTCATGTTATCTACATGTCTTTTGTGAGTGTTTATCGTTGAATCCTTCCATTTTGTAACTCTACGAAAATTATGTATGATTGTGGGTATCAGGTAAGTGGTTAATATTCCATAAAGGGTCATAATCTGCATTTTTTATTACGCATTTGCTCAAATGAAATGTACCAATATCATTTGTTGGATCTTTCTACGTGTAGGTAATGTATTGGATAAAGTGTCTCTAGAAACAAGTACTTACATGGTAAGACTCTACTGTATTGATTTCAATGATTTAATTAAAGGAATTGATATGTACACATACTAATTTGATTGATACACATAAATATAATTATAAATAGACCACTATACCCTCTTTTATATTTTACGAGTAGTCATTATTTGACTTTTCTCAAGACTTCCAGTAAACCAATTCTTTGATTTCCTACTTTCCTTAGAGCATTTCCAATGGTAACTTGAGTTATAAAATAACACCGTCCATGTCAGCGCCACATCAGCTTTAACATTTCACATTAACATCCCAAAAAACACCCACAACAATAACATCCCAAGTTAAACTTTAACATCCCAAAAAACACCCACATCAATAATATCCCAATTTTATTTTATTTTTTTATTTTTTTTTTTATTTTTATTTTTTTAGCCCTATAACGGGCGTTGCCCAACTAACGGCGGTCCTCCAACTCCTCTTTAACGCTAGTCCTCCAATGGTGATAACGGCATAACGCCGTTAAACTGATGCAAAACGCCGTTAAGGAGTTTTTGTTGTTCTTGCTCTTATGGTCATTTTTTTCCATCGCTTCTATTTGACTGACGTCTTCGGTTTTGTGCGGTGTGTTTTAATTTTCGTAAATTAGAAAAGTGGCTCAATACATACATATGTGATGTTTTAATAAATAAAAATGATCACCAATGCATGGTTAGATACCAACATCAAGAAGACATTCAACCTATCCCTCAAAACACATTAAGGCAAAGCTGCTGTTCACACAAGATACATAGAAGGCAATTTAAAGTAAATGAATTTGAGAATACATCATAATATAGCACCACTTATAAGGATATAGGTAACAAAAAGCTTATTCGATAAGAACTCCTTGCCATGCATGTGCAAACACAGATACTGTTACACACACAAACTTAAGTATCATAACCTGGATGACTAACTACAGTATATAAGCAATTAATATATTCAAACACTACAAGAAAAAGTGCCTTTAGTGACCAATTATTTCGTGACCACTCATGCTTTGGTCTCTATTATCATAGTTTAGTCACCAATATAATTTTCGTCACTGCATTTTCGTCATTGCCACATAATTAGTGACCGTTACAAAATGTGGTCACTAATTTGTCACAATGACAAATATTAGTGACGAGAAATAATGGTCACATAGTCACTGAAACCGTAAATCTAACATTTTTCAGTGAAATAGTAAGTTACCAAAAGTGGTGGTCACTGTCGAAAAATGTATTTTAAATTTAAAGACAAAAAATAATGGTCACTGGGTTTCTAAGTTAGAGACCAAGGTTGGTGGTCACTGATTTATAAAATATTGAGACGAAAAACAGTGGTCACATAAACCCTAACCCCTAAACTAAAACCCTAACCCCTAAATTTTAACCTTAACCTCGAAATTTAAAGACCAAATATTAGTGGTCACTAGATTTTCAAATTAGAGACTAAGGTTGGTGGTCACTGATTTATAAATATTGAGACGAAAAACAATGGTCACATAAATCCTAACCCCTAAATTTTAAAGACCAAATATCAGTGGTCACTAGGTTTTCAAATTAGAAACCAAGGTTGGTGGTCACTGATTTATCACATAAACCCTAACCCCTAAACTTTAACCCTAACCCCTAAATTTTAAAGACCAAATATTAGTGGTCACTAAGTTTTCAAATTAGAGACCAAGGTTGGTGGTCACTGATTTATCACATAAACCCTAACCCCTAAACTTTAACCCTAACCCCTAAATTTTAAAGACCAAATACTAGTGGTCACTAGGTTTTCAAATTAGAGACCAAGGTTGGTGGTCACTGATTTATAAAATATTGAGACAAAATACGGTGGTCATTAAATTATGAATTTTACGAGTTGGTGATCATGTATCTTTTCCAATATGAAGTATTATGAAAATTTCAAATCAAAACAAGTACATTTAAACTTGTTCAATTTAAAAAAAAAACGACAAATCAATATTATATACTAAAGTTAAGACATACTGATTATTAAATACATTGACAATTTAAGACATACTAATTATTCGTAAGACTTTATTATATTATGTGCTTTTTTCTTTTATCTAAATAACTTTGATAAAATTAAATTTATACTTAAATAAGTTAATAAGTAAAAATATTTACATTTAATTTAAACAAAAAAAAACTTAAATTTACACTTAAATAAAAAAAACACTTAAACAAACAAACAACACCTCATCTCTCACTTAAACAAAAAAACTCATCTTTCCTGCCCAAACAGCACCTCGTCTCTCACCAAACAGCACCTCGTCTCTCACTACCACGCCCGCCGTCGCTCACCACCACAACCGCGCCGCCGCCATCTTCTCATACTACCGCTATCGATTTAAGGTATTTATCGATCTATTTTGTAGTAACTGATTATGTTATTATCATTAGGTTAGTTCAATTACTTACATTATGGTTAACTTGGTCAGGTTTAATTACTTACATTATATTTTTGACGTAATTTGAGCGCCGTTAGGTTATACTTGTACTAGCTCAGTTGCTTGCATTTATATGAATCTGTGTTATTTTTTATGTCTTGCTAGTTGTATCGATTTGAGATGATTATGGAAGTTAAGTTTAGCTGTCAAATGCCTGACTTAGTTGTGTGTGGTTTTCGCTAAAAATGTTGTGGATTGGATGTGTCGATCAACTGTTTGACGAAATGCATGACATAGTTTTGTGTATTTTTTAGTAATTTTTTGTTTGTGTATTATGCGTGTTATGTACTTTAGATTGGTGATTTTGTTTAAGTCTTCTGTTTTATAGAAGCGGTCATGAAATAACTTGAATGCTATCTATGCACATAGCACTCAAATCAGTTTACATACAATCACTTAGGCTGTCTTTTTATAATAAAGAGGAGTTTGAGACTATTTGTAAGTCGGGGCTTGCGGTTAGTGTGACTTCGCAGGTTTTAGTTAAGAAGTCGTTGTTAGGGTGGAAAGAGTATGAGCTTGAGGTTATGAGAGATTTGGCGGATAATGTTGTTATTATATGTTCTATTGAGAATATTGATCCTATCGGTGTACATACTGGTGACTCGATTACTGTTGCACCGGTGCAGACTTTGACTGATAAGGAGTATCAGCGTCTTCGTGATTATTCTATAGTGATTATTAGGGAAATTGGAGTTTGTGGTGGGTCTAATGTACTGTTTGCGGTGAATCCCGTGGATGGTGAGGTTATGGTTATTGAGATGAATCCTAGGGTGTCGAGATCTTCTGCTTTGGCGTCAAAGCTACTGGTTTTCCTATTGCGAAAATGGCTGCTAAGTTGTCTGTTGGTTATTCTTTGGATCAGATTCCAAATGACATTACAATGAAGACACCGGCTAGTTTTGAACCGTCGATTCATGAAACGAGGCATGAAAGTGGACGAGATTCATGAAATCAGTTTCATTGACAAATGGTTTCTCACACAACTTAAGGAGTTGGTTGATTCCCACCTCTTTATTGCTGAGTTTTGTAACTTATAGTCTTCTACATTGACTTTATTTCTAAAGGATTTGTCCGGTGTATCTGCAGGAATCATCAGAAGGCAAGAAGATGCTGTAGGGCCGTATGTCTCTGCCTGCATTCAGAGAGAAGGAAAGACTGCTCCAAGCAATTGCTCAGAATCAGGTTTGTCTTCAGGATCTTACTTTCTTGAAAGTATATAATCTACATATTAAATTTGTTGGTCAGTTATTGAACAAGTGTGGTTTTATTTTCGGACTAGCAAGAGACAATGCATGTATGTATATGATACTTGTTTATAGAACTACTTTGTACCTATAGGTGATTATCATTTCTGGAGAGACTGGATGTGCCAAGACCACTCAACTTCCACAATATATACTGGAGTCTGAGATAGAATCTGGTCGTGGTGCATTCTGTAACATAATTTGTACACAGCCTCAGAGAATTTCTGCCATGGCTGTTGCAGAAAGAGTTTCTACTGAAAGAGGAGAGCCTCTTGGTGAATCCGTGAGTATTCTTCAATCCACTTAGTTCTTATGGCAAAAGCCTTAGGCATCACTAAACGAATTTATGCTTGACACTGGAGATGGCAACATGCAGCGGGCGGGTAACAGGTCAAAACGGGTTGATTTAACTGTTCCGCCTCAGCGAGTCTCTTCCAATATCGGTAATCGAAACCACTAAAGAAGACGAGAACGCACACGCAAAAATGCCAGTATTCATTTCGTCACGATATGTACTTTATTATTTATTTTTAACCTAACTGTCTCTCAACTTATGATTGCTCTATGCTTGACGTGCGTTTTATTTTATCACAGAGACACCTCCAACATCTGGAAAACGGCTCCAGGGCAGGCTTTTTTCTTGGAGATGGAGCTGGTGTCGGCAAAGGACGCACAATTGCAGGGCTAATCTGGGAGAATTGGCACCATGGGAAGAGAAAAGCATTGTAAGCTCATCACTGACTCTCATGTGTGCATGTTATTTTCATGCTGCTAATGCTTATAAACGTGATGATACCAGGTGGATTTCTGTTGGTTCAGACTTGAAATTCGATGCAAGAAGGGATTTGGATGATGTTGGAGCAACGTGTATAGAAGGTATTAAGTCAATTTGCGTGTTTGAATGACCACCATCTCTGTCTTTGAGTACCCCCTGTATCTTTTATCTCTTTCTTAGTCACGAGCATTAGTTGATATATGTGACACACAAACATGGTTACAATAGTTATCATTACCTTGCAGTGCATGCTTTGAACAAACTCCCCTATTCCAAGCTTGACTCTAAGTCTGTTGGAATTAAGGAGGGTGTTGTTTTCTCGACATATAGCAGCCTTATTGCGTCTTCTGAGAAGGGTCGCTCTCGATTGCAGCAACTTGTGCAATGGTTTGGATCAGACTATGATGGGCTGATCTTGTTTGATGAGGTACCAACCTCTTTTCTTCTTTTACAAGCGATCACTTGTTTGATTAAGTTAACAGGTCTGTCTGTACAAGTAGCAGATAACCGATTTCCGTTAGGTTACTTCCTTTTTCAAATTTGTTTGTCTATTTTGGGTGATAACATGTACATGAGTTAGTTCTAAACACTTCTTGATATGATATTGTGCATTTGTGCATGTATCATTATATAATGATCTTTTAGGAATGAGAAATCTGGCTAATAATGGTTTTTGATATTTGATAATTACAAGTTGCATTGTGAATCTGGTAATATATACGGAAGGTGTAGGAGGATCTCTTCCAAATATACAAAAAATTTAGAGACAAGGGTAAAATGTGTGATGCTTGCGCAGTTTCTGACTGACCTTACATTATTGTGTTTATTCGTGTGACTGTAGTGTCATAAGGCCAAAAATTTGGTACCTGAAGCTGGAGGACAGCCTACACGAACGGGTGAAGCGGTTCTTGAAATCCAGGTTTCTTCTCACACCGTACCTGAATGCACCTGTTAGTTTATTATTTGAAAATTTTAGTAGTCGTTTGTTATTGCTAGTATTTAAATGTTATCGATGTTAATGGTTCTTATGGAGAAGACTAGGGACATAGTAAAAAGAAGGTGGTACCTAGAGCTAGGTATCCCAAGCACTTAACAAAAAATAAAAGAGGCTTAATTTTTGTCTTTATTGAAAATTGTATGGTGGTGGGTTCAGCTATATGCATGAGTACCACCAGAGAGAGGGGAGCCAGTATATGTTGGTGGGTTAAGTGACTTACGCAAGAGTTCTGATAATTGATAAGCTCTTAGTGATTATATCCGTTGGTAAAACGTCAATTTGGATGGGTCATGCAGAGATTTTGGTATATAAGTCTTATATGAAATGCCTGTCTGCTCTAAATTTGGTAACTTGATTTATAGGTAAGGCTAAAATTATGTTTAAATAGGTATATTTAGAGCTTATTTGATAGTCATCACAAGACTCCTCATGAAGGATATTATTAGCTGTCAGGTCACCAGTAACAATCGACTAGCCGCTTTTTTTCTGCTTACACTACTCTTTAGGTTTTCAAGTCCCAACTGGATTAGCTGTCGAGTAATTTGGTTCCCAAAATGATCTTTTAGGAATGAGAAGTCTGGCTAATAATGGTTTTTGATATTTGATAATTACAAGTTGCATTGTGAATCTGGTAATATATCTGGAAGGTGTAGGAGGATCTCTTCCAAATATATTTCGTGAACTTGCTCAAAGTTGTCGCAGTAAGACAATTGTCCTTCTTAATTGCCACGACTGAGGAGTAAATATGTTAACATATGGATTGTGGTTATAGTTGAAAAAGATTGTAAACTTCGTTTTGTAAGATCAGTATGGATGCTTGACCTTTTAAGTGTTTTGGTGTAACTATATTGAATAGCTGATGTGGAGTGGTATAGACTTGTTCTGTCGAACCCAAGTCTCAAATATTAGCTGGTATCCATCTAAGTATTGAAGAAGTGGAAAAGAACTAGATTTCAAGATGTAGGATGGTAACTTCTAGACCTAGACTCATGATGTTGGTCACATACCTGGGAGATATTGAAATAGCATATCTATTACAAAATCATTCACTTGCTCAAAAGTTTAGATTATTATTATTGAAATAATAGTAGATATGGTACCATTTTTATACTAGTTTATACAGAAAAATTATAGTTTTTGGACAAATGTTGTATTTTACTTGTTTGTCAACCCACCCATTTTTCCTGAACTGGGTGTGACTCAAAGTCTTAAGAAGTGTTGACTGTTAGGAAGGCCAGTAGTTACAACTACGATGCATCAACTCCTCGATCACTTTCAGTCTTGTTTTTCATCATTATTGTGACTGAGAGTATTGTGACTTTTACATTTCTAATAAGTGTTTTGTTTTGTCCAACAAAAATGTAGGGCATTGAAGCATCCCACATATTGGCTATGACATTCACAACGGCTGCTGCTTCAGAAATGAGAGACAGGATTGGAGCAGTGGCTGGGAAGGCAGCAGCAAAGGAACTCATGATCAGCACCTTTCACTCATTCTCATTGCAACTGTGTCGGTCACATGCTGAAAAGTATGTAACTCTTTCACTTATTGTGAGCATAATCGTATGTGGCCTATAACACCATGTTCACTTCTCTGCAACTATGCAACAAGTTCAGGTCATTATTGTATAATTTAGATAGAACTAGATTCATTTATGTAGCTTATAATCGGCTACCAGAAACCAATATTCTATCTTGCTTATACTTTAGGACGTTAAACATATGTTGTGTAGGGACTGTGGATTTTGGCTTCAGCTTTGTCATTTCCCCAAAATTTTGATACCTCCACATTTATGATAAAAAGAAATTATTGTGTAGTCTGATTCAAAGTTTTTGCATTTTGCAGGGTGACGAAAGGCCGTGTTGGATGGAGTGATCTTCATAAAGCGTGGATGTGATTTGAGACATCCTTTTTTTTGTGCTAAAAGAACACAATGTTAAACAATTGGCACGCTACGTTTTTCTTTTATGTTTATTTTGTTTTTGATTAGTAGGATACAAAGAACCTTATGTTACAAAGAATATAATGTAATGCAATTACGATTAATATTTTGGATGTTGCAAATTTGTAGATTTTCGATTTTATTATAGCCGCACATTTTGTTAAATTGGTAGATTGTTTTGTAAATATATTTGAATGAGTGTCAAACATATTTAATACCAAGTGACCACACATATGGTCACTATTGGTCGTTAACGGTGTGTTAACAGGCTCGTTATCTTTAACAAAACAGTGACGATTTTAATGACCACCATTATTGGTCACTATTTGTTCAATTCAGTGACCACCTTCACTGTTTAGTGACCAAACATAGTGACCGTATATATCGTCACAAATTTAGTGACCACTTTCTTATCGTCATTAGTTAGTGACGCATTTTATTATTTGGTCTCTAATAAAAATAGTGACGGAGCTATTGTGACGAAAAGTGACCACCAAGATTTTGGTCACTAAACTGTGTTAGTGACCGGTTTTACACTAATAGTGACCATATTCACTTTGTCACTAAAACCATTTTTTCTTGTAGTGAAACTAAAACAATAAACCAAAAAAAAAATCGTAGAAAAACTTAGGTAATACGCATAACATAACTGATACAATCGCGAACACAAGAATTTAAACAATGCGACAGTTCTCATCTTGAACACAAAGAAGCATTCATCCAACAAATAAGCACCTCCCTTTTTATGTGGAAGGGGCATTTGATCAAACAAGATGCTGTGCTCCGTTTTCTTTTTTCTCCAATAGATGCATATCTCGGTAGGAACCACTTCGGTCACACTGCAATGCAACATACTCGTCTTTTTTCGAATCACGAATAGATAGCTCATATCCTTTAGCATAATAAAATGCTCGCACGCTTTTTAGTAAATCATCAACCGACTTGAATGTAGAGCTATTAAGATAAAGTTCTTCATCTTGAAATATTGGACCTGAAGAGTTCATTTGTTACCTAAATATATAGAGGAAGATAATGGTGTTATGCATGAAAATTAGTAGACTACGTTCAAAAATCAAGACATAAACAATCATGTAAACATATAAAAAGCTCTTTGAATAATCAGATCTTATGGAAAACATGAAAACCAATGGCATAATGTATACTTTCATTGATTATGACAAGAAAATATAATGATCAATTCATTTATTAGAAGATAATCAATCAATTGTGCTCATTTACCTGTGATGGCTTCAATGTGGACGCGAGAGGAGGCACAATTAATTTTTTCTCAAACTATGGTATATAAAAAGGGGTTAAAACTAGATAAGGGCATAAGAGTCTATTTACATTTGTATTTTATGTGTATGAATCAAATTGATATGTGTACATATCAATTCCCTTTAATTAAAGCTTGGTTTTATTTAATTGTAGCTCTTAAACATTTATTTTATTGTAGTTCTTAATTTAAGTTAAAATCAGTTGTTTCAATATTTTTTAGCGTTTAGTTTTTTCACCTTATGATTTGTTTCAGACATATGAGAAAATACAGACATGGACCGATAGGGGGAACACAACATGCCCAAAAACTCAACAAGGTCAACAAGAAGCTAAAGCAACAATAGTCATAGCTAGTACAATACCTCTACTAAGTGATCTTATAAGAAGCGGTCTTCCAAGAAACAAAGAAAACGCTATGATCTTGCTTTCTTTATGCAAGAGAGATAATGATAAGGCATAAGTAGGCTCTGTGCAGTGACCCTATTAATGGACGGGTTTTTTGTTGGTTTAAGGGGTCTTGATAATCAAAGATTGCTTGGATAATTCTTGAATCGTGTAATAGTCCACTTTCCTGATACAATATTTCTACCCTATTAATTGCCTTGGGTTACAAGAAATTTGTATAGAGATAAGACAAGAATCAACACTCAAATTCTAGGCAAAAGAAAGAGAGCAAAACATGGAGAATTTGATGTATATGTTCTTATGATTATTCCTATTTTTATGAAAGACCAAACTTGTGTTTATATACCATAAACAAAATGGTGGTTGGGAAACCTTGTGTCACTTGGTGAAAAGTCACACCTTTTAATATATGGTTACAACTCCTCAATTACATTTTGCAACAAATTCGTGACAGTTATAACTGTCACTAACTGCAGCCCATTGAAGACATACGTCCATTAGCGACGACCAGTTCTGTCACTAACACGAATTACCATATCTTTTGAACCATTGCAACACTATTGTGACGAATAATTTCTGTCACTATAAAAAACATCCAAGGTCTTTACTCCTTGTTATACATTCACAACCTTTACTATTATTGTACTTGAAATCAAGTTAATAGTTTATACAAGCGTGTACTCCACACCTCCGAACTCGTATTATAACTTAACTTGAAATCCTTTTGGTCTCGGGTAAATCACCATTACACAAAATGATTGATGACACTAAAATCACCAACAATCCTCCCCCATTTTAGTGTAATCCTTGATCACCCAAATAATCAAAACAAATCAAACTCATGCATAAATGAAAATGTCTTTCGATTGAATTTTCATCTTAGTATACTACACATTCCAAATATTCGAGAATCGGGGTGTCGTAACGATTGAACCCGTCAACCCATTTGAATACCTGAAGATAATATACACACAAGTTTATTTCTCCAATGTTTTTACTTGACGCTTTACAAGCCATGCGTCCATATCCATTCATGAGTATATACAAAGCCAAGTCCAAGCTTATTGAAGCGGCAAAACTTCATACTCACATAGGTAGTTTCTTTTAATCATGCCCTGCTTGCACTTTTTCAAAAGAACTATTAAGAAGATGAACTTCAACCTCTTTATCTTGCAGGTCCGAACACATTCCTTGGGATAAAATAACATGTGTTCCAATCTCTAAGTGTGAGCTTTCCACATTGAATTCAAGCTTCTAACGTCGTATTAGAAGGGAATTGGGTGTCTCACCATTAGAGAATTTAAATGGACTTTTTAATTCCCTAACACCGACTTGTGCACTAAGTCTCTTGCGAACCTCTTTGTTAAGAGATAAGCTATCGATAGTGTAACTTCACTATATCAACCATGATATACACATGGTAACATGACTTTTAAACATTCTACTTCTTTAGAACACAAGAAGATACAAAGATAACAATTCATGATGCCATAGTTAAAACCGTTGTACAACTTTACTTTTATGATCCCAAGATAAAACACCACGCATAATGTGAAATTATATTCACTAGATGTCATGTAATCTTCTTGATCAATTATCTAACTTAATTGCATCAATAATTGTATCTTTTCAAATGTTGAAGAATTCCATTTTCACTATAAACTATAACCCATAGTTTTTATTCATAGTGCTTAGGTACTAACAATAACCAGACATGTCAAGCGAATGACAACCTTTTGACCATCACCAGATTGTCTAAATATACAAGTAGTGAGAAATCATTAGACAAAATTGATGATTACCTTACCTATGGCTACTTGGCAACTTATTCTTCCACCATACACAACGTATAGATCAAAGTGTGCCCAAACACATTTGTTATTACAAACAAATAATTACACATTGAGCAACTTAATGCAAAAACAAAATCGCCACAGGCCAAGAGCCTATCCTAGCAAAGAAAAAACATACAAAATTGCACATAGACCCAACAAGAAAATTGAGACCGTTTGTGAAACAACAAACTTACATAACATCAGGTCCTACCATGCACTGAAATAACAGATTTGTATGTAATCCATAATATATTTTCACTGGATGTTTGAAAATAAATAATCCATGCATCTATGTTCCTTTGTAATGTTGAAAGATCTTGTTACATTCTAAACCATAATCAATGGTTTCTATTCAAGTAATTAAATACTTCAATTATAGTTTCTCCATATATCATTTATATCATGAGGTATAACCAAATGATATTTCCTTTCATCTAGGTACTGCCGAAATCATGAATTTAGAAACCATTAGACACAGGACTTGATCAAATATTCAAATTCGATATTATGGTTTTTGTGATCACAAAACATTGCGCCACCACCACATGTAAAAATCATCACACGTGGATGCGTAATGTTCTACATCAGTAATCCAATTCACATGGGTAGATCCTTGTTAATTCCTAAGGACTTCCATCATATCATCAATGCCATGATATTCTAGCAAAAAACATTCCTCTCGTCAGTGCATTGTTTGATTCATTGAGATTGAATCCATTTGTCAAAATTTTAATCCTTTTGTTTAACAAGCAACCGTGTTAAACAACACAAAACATATATTTTTTTTTTTTTTTTCTTGAACTATGAAACAGTTGATATTATCATATACATTACAGTTCACATTTGAAGAACAGCCTTAAAAATCATTTGAAGGACCATGACCAAATACTAATCCGCCAAATACACAATAAATAATAAATTGTGTTCAACTTTTAAAAATTTAAGATACACAAGTGGCTGTTATCAATAAGGCCTTTAATTCACAAAACACAAAACAGTTTTAATAATTACACAAGCGACCATGTTTTAGCGGGTCAACAAACCACCAATTTACGACTTATCGTACAATATTAATCGCATTTGCAAATTTACCTTGCAAGAACAAATTCTAGAATTTACCAAGTTTCATAAATGTTTTTGCATGAAACTAGACATAAATGAAATACTTAATTAAATAACTAATACATTATTTAATCACATGGCATCAAAAGCAGTTAGTGAAACTATGATTTAGATTACCATTTATTGAATGACCATGCATCATGAATCAGTAAAAATATAATAGTCAAACCAATTACTTCATTCATAATTCTATAATTAAATTTAGAACTATAATAAATTCAAATTAATATAAAACATCATTCACATGCCATGCAAGATACTTGTATGATCTTATTTTCAATCAATTGATTACAGTAATCATCGAACACACGCAAACTCATATGGAAATATCCAGTTATGCAAACCATATTATTGATTCTTATATGTTACACAAAATGATAAATAATTTATCCATATGTACATTTGGCCAATGCTTTTATCTTTTCTGGAAATTATATTGCGGGAAAGTCAAACCACCGCGGTTACCGCCAAATCCGTATGCAGATTTTAGTTTCATTCAAGAAAAGAATGCATTCAAGTTGGACTCTTGGAGTACTACCAATATGTACAAAACAGTACCCGTACGTAACACATAGTCCTTGCATGAATTCAACCATTCCACCAAATGGTTACCGCCAAAACAAAAGCATTTTATGATAACCCACAACATCAAACCGATGCTTTTAATTTGTCAATTATATAAATCCTTCGTGCATGTTATGCCTTTTAGAATTTACATTCAAGTTTCCGGTTTCTATGCAATAATTTTCGAAATGACTATTAGCATACACATGAATACATGATTCATATATCAACAAATATAATTCTCAATCAGTTTACAAATCCATTTGAGACATAATCATATCAACAAACCAACACTTAAGTTAATCATGTTAATATTTTATAAGCATATAGACACAAGTTTTATATAACCATATATAAACATTTCAGTGACTATATATAATTAACTCGATTAAATAAAGACATATGATCTAATCATGCCCAATAAAATTGAAACATTTCTTATCACGTGTTAACACACACGTATCATGCCATACAATTCATATCTCAGATATGCATCATCATCCAATAATAATATAAAAACCACTGATTAGTAATAGAGATTGTGTACCGTAAGTATGGTTGATACGCATCATAAATTCCACCATTATGAAAGAAACATCAACAGTTGTAATTCACGTAAATGATCAGATTCCTATATCACCTTTTCTTGTTCCACCGAATTTGAGTGAATGTTTTAACATCTTTTTCTCGATTCACCAATCATGATTATCACTAACAAAATATTGTATCAGTTTGTTGGTTTAAGGGGTCTTGATAATCAAAGATTGCTTGGATAATTCTTGAATCGTGTAATAGTCCACTTTCCTGATACAATATTTCTACCCTATTAATTGCCTTGGGTTACAAGAAATTTGTATAGAGATAAGACAAGAATCAACACTCAAATTCTAGGCAAAAGAAAGAGAGCAAAACATGGAGAATTTGATGTATATGTTCTTATGATTATTCCTATTTTTATGAAAGACCAAACTTGTGTTTATATACCATAAACAAAATGGTGGTTGGGAAACCTTGTGTCACTTGGTGAAAAGTCACACCTTTTAATATATGGTTACAACTCCTCAATTACATTTTGCAACAAATTCGTGACAGTTAAAACTGTCACTAACTGCAGCCCATTGAAGACATACGTCCATTAGCGACGACCAGTTCTGTCACTAACACGAATTACCATATCTTTTGAACCATTGCAACACTATTGTGACGAATAATTTCTGTCACTATAAAAAACATCCAAGGTCTTTACTCCTTGTTATACATTCACAACCTTTACTATTATTGTACTTGAAATCAAGTTAATAGTTTATACAAGCGTGTACTCCACACCTCCGAACTCGTATTATAACTTAACTTGAAATCCTTTTGGTCTCGGGTAAATCACCATTACACAAAATGATTGATGACACTAAAATCACCAACATTTGACAGAGCTAAGCGAAAGTCGAAGTTCTTTACTTGAGCATCTTCAAAGTTCTCAACTCTCAACAAGTTCCATTGATGGTATTAAGGTGTTGTTTGTTTCAGTAACATGTTAATATAAAGTGTGCGATTCCTTTATTTAAAAGGGATCCAGTTATCATCTTATCCCAAAAGTGTCATGTTTCTTCACTTGCTGCCCATCATATTTTCGTCTCAATGTTCTTGCGTTTTGACCTTGAAATTGTGTTTTATTAGTATCATTTTTTAAGCTAAATTTTCAACTTGGATGTTTAAGAGCGTGTTTGGATAATTGGATGAGTGTCATAGTCTAGATAAAGTTGCCTTTGTAGTTCTTATTAAGCCTTCCGTATCACGTATCCAATGTGTTTTTTAGTTGTAGCTTAGTATGGTTTGTGTTGTTGGTGAGGTTTAGTTTTGTTTATGTTTGTTCTGCTCCTCCTGAGGACATGTCTTATGGGATGTTTGGTTTTGTTTGTTGTTGAAAGTTGCCTTTCATAAACAGAGTTGCCTTTCATAAACAGATTTCTTACTATTACTACCATTTAGATAGCTAGTTGTATAACATAATTTAGGGTCATACGGGCATAGACCATGTGTTCACAAAGCGTAGTCAAACATCATTTCTTTCAGTATCTCGCTTACATATGTTTTCAACAAATTTTGTTACAGTTGGTTGCAGAATTTAATTAACTGTTGAGTAATTTTTTGATTTGTGAGATTTTTTTTGAACTCGAATGTAGGTATAAAATGCTTAATGCTATCATATTTTATTACTCAAACTTTTACATCGTACTTTGTCCTCTAACTTTATTCCATTTCATGGTGACATAAGTATAATAGCTTTAGGCTTTTGTCTATGTTAAAGTAAAATAATCTTTTTACTGCCCGTGTATTACACGGGTTTTTAACTAGTATAACTCTAAAGAAAGTGTAACATATATATAACTCTAAAGATTCAAAGTAAACATAGATATAACTTAAGAAAATTTCTAAATACTAGAAACAAATAGTAATTAATATAAAAGATACTATAATTTGTAAAGGATAATATGATGATATATTTTAGTATTTAAGTCTTAACAACATTTTACTATTTTTATATGCTAGCAGGGTACCCATGTGATACGGCGGCGGGTACCCTGTGACTATATTTTCTTACAGTGTAATATTATGCGGCCATACTTTTATTAAACAATTAAATTACAAATAAAAATAACTTTAGTTAAAATCGTGAAAATAATTCATCTCCTGTTAACCGAATCTACCACATACAAAATATTGATTCTTTCCTTAAGCACAATTACCCTTCGTAAATTTTAGAACCGACCGACCTAGTTCGACCCTCATGTTGCAATGGCGGTGACTCGGCGCTAGTAAGCAAATGTAACCATCGACCGACCATCAGGCTCTAATGGCTTTATTTTTTCATGATTTCCTATATTATGAAGTCAAACACAGTTTTGTCAAAATTATTACCGTTTTCTTTTAATTACCTATTTTCTTAGTATTCACACATTTTTTTGGGATGCTTAAAACAACATTGGTAGATAAATATAGATAAAATGGCCGAATGGAATTATTCTTTCTAAAGTACAACGACCATGGAAATCTTAAAAAATTGGAAGAGAGAGGGTCATCCCTCAATTATTATATATACGTAGTAGTAGTAGTATAGATTAGCTAGACAATGATACATCTATGTATTGGTAACTAGGATGGGTCTAAATCATTGAAGTACAAAACAAATCGTATAATAAATACTAGACAAAATGCTTTAAATATTCAAAAGTACTTGGTACTTTTAACTTCTTAAAAGCTAAATATAGTCCAATCCGTATTTCATCAGTAAAAAAACAATACTAGTAATTAATGAATGCAAAAATGTCAAGCCTCATACTTGAAAAACTATTTTCAGATGTTTTATGTGTTTTAAGAAATAAATTCTAAACATGGTCTATTGTTGTCAAATATAGATGTGCTATATGTGTGAAAAAGAGCTTCTTTTGTGCGAAAAATATGTGATCGATCTACCGACAACTCATCTACAACACAAACATAAATCAACCTGAAATAATGGAAATATATAGTAGTACCTGTGAAACATTTTAGGATTTCTGTAAATACTTCCGGTCGGGACATAATCAGGTTCATCAAATTGAGAAGATGAGCGGCTGTGATTAGTCCCGACGACGTCTCTGATCAAGACCCTAGCTCTACGAAGCTCCGCTTCAACTTTCTCTAGCTTTTCATCTCGTGTCTTCATCTTTCGTCTCAATAATGTCTCGTCTTTCAGTTTCTTGATCATTTTAGTCACTTCATTGTTCATTTTTCCATTTTGTTTCTTACACGCATCGGATTCACACTAAAAGAGCATCAAATCAGTAACACATATACAAGTCGAGCTTTAATCATGTTATTCGAACTCATTATCATAGAGCTCAAGCACAAACACAAAGCGCAGCTAACTTGAAACATATATATAATAAGAACAACACATGGAATTACAAAACAGAAATATAGTATCAAATAAACTTCTATAAAAGTTTCAAGAGAGTCGGGCTGAGTTCAAGCCTAGCCCAAGATACTCGAGTCATCAAGCTTCTACTAGACAAAAACTCAGCTCGACTCTTTTGCAACCCTACATAAAAGTACTTATAAGAAAAATGAATAACATACATGAAACATGGAGTATAGTGCGGTTTTAGGGTTTAACAGCAGTGGAGGTGGCATCGGCGGGTGGTGGATATTCACCGAAGAAATAGAAAACGTCAAAGAAGAAGAAGAAGACCATCGCCAGAGCCATGGGGATGAAGGAAGCGAGAGAAGAGATAACCGGTTAGAGGCATAAGATACCGCGACAACAAAAGCTATAGCAAATAGTGTAACCGAAACTAGATTAGCTGTTTGATTGTTTGATCTACAAAACATGTTTAATCATGGATCTTTTTTGTTGGTTTTGGTTTTCTTTCTAGAGAGTAGAGAGATTGAGGAAAATGAGGAGAGAAAACATGAAAAGAAAGAAAGATGAATTAAGAAACACAAGGTGGTCCGGTTTGCATGTAATTTGGAAACTTCCGATTCCTTAAAATACGTCAATATGTTTTTAATGCACTATTAAATATAGTATTTTGGTTACTACTATATTAATGAGTTTCAAATTTATATACAAGCAACAAGTTAGATTAACATCACCGAATATGATTAGTAGCGTATAAATTGTTTGTACTTCAAATTCAAACTTCTAAATGTTTTTTTTTTTGGTTATAATGATTTCTTCAAAGATAATGTATAAGCAGGTCACTCAAATATTCAATCTTTTTATTGAACTGGTTCATTTATGAAACTATTTTTAAAACCATCAAAGTATGTGTTTATTTTCGTTTATACTAATTCCGAAAAAATTTATGCCACAAAAAAATAACTCGACGCTAACGATATATAATGAACAGAAAATAGTTGGTGAAATATCAATTATAGCTTTCCAAGTCATTTTTAATATGATAATGATTCATCCAAATGAAAGGCATAATTGGTACCTGATGGTTAATTTTTTATTCATATCATTTTAATATGTTAGAATTTCGCTGATTTTTGAAAATTTGTAATTCTTTCAGCACAATTTTGTTGAAGTTGATACATACTCAAACAAACACATAATTGGGTGTTCAATAATTTAATTTTAGCAAATGAGCGGCTTTAATTAAAAAGGTTAAATATACAGCCTTCATATACATTATCTCATTTCTTTTTGGGTTTTGTTGTATGAGTTAAGGTTTGCATTCTATAGCTGTAAAATCAACATTTATAACTATGTATATATCTTAACTATATAAAAAGTAAAAAAATGTCAAAGTTGAATTGTTGAAAATGATCAATGTTAAAATTTCATGCATTTAGAAAGTACTAGGCGAGTACCCGCGCCTGGCGGCAGCGGTTCTTAGCGGCTGACAATTAACGATATGAGATATTGTGGCAAGTGTTTCGTTTAACATTCAAAATAAAACGTAAAAAGATCAAAATGTAATTGCAAACGGTTGTAACATGCGATAATTCAACTCTAACAATCGGTACGTATTGAGATACTTCAAAACCGAACACATACTTATTGAGATAATTCAATCGGTACGTATATAAAAAACTCAACCTCAAAATCATCAACATTCCTTTGATATGTCATTTTCATTTTTCTTCATGACTTTAATACATAGGGTTTGCTTATACAATGGGTACTTTATATAGCCAAGAAGGTGAAAACATCATTACCATATATTTTGAACATTCTCCTTTATTAGTTACCAAACGTATGTAGCAAAAATTTCTAAGTTACCAAAGATAAGTTTTCCACTTTTTCACATATTGACTTTTCCACATTTCAATGTTGACCATTTTTCTAGTAGTAAAGATAAAGATAAAGAGATATGATGAGCCTCTTTTAATCTAGCCTTAGTCACTTCAAACTAATTAAAATTTATACATATTCATTTACCGATAGAAATTTTGGTCCATTTAATTAGGAAAACGACGGTTTTGCGTGTCTTCAATCTTTAGCAGGTCAAACGGTTAAAAACGATTGAAACGAAAATTGGTCAAAAGGTATCTACTATGTTCATAACTTAAACTTCGAATTCAGTTTATTTAAAAAAAGGGATCTACTATTTTTATTCTAATTCTAACTTTACATATAGAGGTGCCATTTTTGACCCATGGAGTAATAAATGGGTCGATTCCGGGAATACTTCATCTCAAACGTAATATACAGTTTTAACCCGAAAATCCCAAACACACGCTATAGATAAAAGTAACTGTTGTTTTCCTCTTGTAAATGATATAAAACCTGGCACAATGCCATTCTAAGCAGCATTACACGTGGAATTTTGCCAAAAATGTTTATTTAGAGCTTTAGTGTTAACGGGTCACTGTCAAGGAGATTAGGAGAACACTTCACTACAAAAACCTACCTCCATAAACAAACTATAATGATTTTTTGAATGCACATGAACTAATCAAAACATGATAAACAGTTTGATAAGTAGTCCCAAACACGCCTTATTCCTAAAACTAACTAGTGACCTGGTACAATGCCATCTAAACAACAACAACATCCGTGGAATTTTGCCACAACTTTATCTTAAGATTTAGTACATCATTAGTGTCGCCGGGTCAAGCAATCTGAAAATCTAAAATACTTGCAATTGATGATGTAAAACAAAATTAAAACTAAAGTTTCACTTTTTGATTCGAATAGTTGTTTCAGCGTTGATATATTCACAAAAACACAACGAATACAGTTCCAGAGGGAAACACAAAAAACTCGCCCCTGAGCATCATAAGGAGCAAGTTCCTTAAAAGTGGCAGGCTTCACGATATCATATCAATCTATTCGTGAAGCTCTGTCTATACAAAATAGAAACAAAAGTTATTGAATATTTTTAAACCGAACGGTTTAAGTTTCTCTTTTTGTAAAAATTGAATATTCGATTACGGTTTGGTTTCGACAAAAAACCAAACCGAACCAACCCATGATCATTCCTACCTCTGTCTCATCAACTGTACATGCTTTCTCAAACTCTGTTTTCTCAATTCACCCCAAATTACCATGCACCAAAGGTCCAAAGTTTATTGGCGTCGACCACTATATAGACAATAATTAACATGGATTGTTGAGAGTTGATCATAAAAGCAGTTTTTTGAGGATTAAGAAATACAAACCTTGAACTTGAAACTATGTATGCCTATGCTTAAACAACAACAACAAACACAAAGTATCTAGTGTATTTCATATTCAAATAAAAAGATTGAGATTGATTAATAAGCAAGAACTACATACCAATAAGTGAAATTCAAAATGGAGGACGGACTGTGGAGACAATGGGTAGTACCATTGAATTAAATATTGAATTGAAAAGAGTTTAATGAGTTAATTGGCGAAGCTTGTGCTATAAGATGATTTTTCAAATTCTTTTGGAAGTTTGTTTGAAAATGTAGGCAAAATTACTTCTTATCTCGTTGACTTTCCTTGCACTTGAATAATTCCAGCAATAGTTTCCTTCACTTTCAAGGTCTTAGCAATACTTTCCTTCAATAGTTTTCATCAAATCGTTCCTTCAATTAACGATATGTCAATGCACATTACAAATAGTATCAAGTGCGTAAGATCATCAAAGAAAATCGATTGCTAACCTCAAGATCATCATCAACATTTCCTTGATTTTGCATCTCCATTTTTTTCTTTTTTCTGTAATGAGATACAAACCTCTCTTGAGGGTTGTTTATATAGGCAAAGCTTATTTTTATTTTGAAATTTCCCGCTTGGGGTTTGTTTAAAGACGTGTAGTATCATTGTTTTAATAAGTGTAAGTTATAACTTTTCACATACACATCAAACCATAACACAAAGTAGCATATAGATGGAATTCTAGAGAGAGAAAGTTAGAGGTTTAGGGAACTTAGTGAGAGAAAGTGAAAGATATTATTATGAGCTCCAACTCTCTACCTTGGAAGGTAGAGAGTATTTATAGTCTTACATAAAACGCCACACAACGGGCTGTGGATCAGGCATACAGTGGGTAAAGACCCGTCCGTCCTCCACGGTGTTACTTAACTAAATACTACTTAACTTAAAATAACTACGACTAAGAGCTTTCTAATGATTACATATACTTGAGGTGACCGACTCTTTAATACCCGGAATTTCTAATTCCTAACAATCTCCCCCTAAGGGAGGTCACCTCAATCATGTACTAAAATTACATTGAATACAAACAGATATTACATTAAAAATTGATCTTGCATTCTTGATGTAGTGCTTTGCTTCGTAGCTCGTAGTCATTGATTCTTCACATTGCATGTTTGGTTACTTCAAGTGGAGGTCTTTTACAGATCCACGTGATAGTAAATTTGAGCCACCTTTTGAGATCATCTAATCAAAGATCTCGTGACATCCATTGTGGTGTTGGTATTATGTGATGTTGTGACATTCGGACCGACATGCTCACATTCTTGATCATGATATCTTCTCATCAGAGTAGCGGAAGCTTTTGTTGAATCATGATATTGGCGCGTAGCGAAGCTTGGAGTGAAAATATCCGAGTCATTGATGCACTAATCATGATTTCTTTTGAGTTGAATGTGTTAAGTGAGCATGCGGCTATGGATTGACCGTTTCATTCGATCACCGCAAACGTCGGGCGTACTGCATACAAAGTTAGCAATAAATCGCACGAAAGTGTCTTTGATCACTTTCGTTGAATTGAGGTACACGGCCTACGGTTCCCCATTGATCAATACAAGTACTCGTGATCGTATAATTCAAGAATTTCCTTGACAGGGTTTCGCATGCTCTAGCGTTCTCAAACCGAACATCTCAAAGAAGACAACACGAAGTGAGTGAACCATAATTTGAGTCCACGATTGATGAAAAGATATTTGAAAAACAATCGAGTATTGCTCAATAGAAATTGTTTTTGCAATACAACGAAGGTTTTAATGAAAATCAATTATCAATCATAAAACACCTTTTGATTTGAAAAATTAGTACACGGTCGACGTGCTAATGAAAAGAGTTTTAAAGCACAAAGACCGGTTTTCAAAGGTATCCGTCAATCCATAACCTGAACCGTGATTGATTCAAAAGATTGAATCGCCCCATTGTTTCTGTTCGGTTGTCACATGGTTGATCTGTATAATAGATCTCACATGCCACCTACCGGGAGCTTGTTAGATGTTGGCTCCAGAAGGCTTTCCATCTTCACAGTGAATATGTAAACACATCACTCGGATGTTACGCAATACCACAAGGATAATGCGTAGGACTCAAGATATAATCTCTCTTTCCACATTGTGTGAAACAGAGAGTCTTCATTGAAAGTGTCCTAATGAGATTTATTGATGATCTCGTGGCTCTAGACTCAATTTGTGCATATTTGGATCCTATATCGGAGACTAGGGAGAGGGTCTCCTTCTTCAATATCAACAATCTCTAAGAGAAAGTCGATAGATAATGTCGGTTCCCGTGAGAATGAAACAAGTCCTTTTAAGAGGAACTTGAGTGGTTTGGAAAGTTGAAGTGCGGTGCGTCACCGGGTCCATGACGTCTTGTCTTCAATACCGATGTTACCATCAGTAGCATATGAATTGAACCCGGTTTCCGCCCTAAGGTTGAATAAATGGAGGGCTATTTGTTTTCACCCTTTTCTCATTCAATTCTTTTTAATTCTTCAACCCCTTCAGTGCTTACCGAGATTTCATAGCTAGAACCTTGTTGGGTTTATTCCAGTACTAGCTTCGTCTCAGTCCGCACTCTTCCCATTCTCATTTTTCTCCTTTTATTATCATACCTAAGAACTCTACACTAACTAGTGGATAGTCCCAGGGTAGATCCCTCCGTTCGGCGGATCTTGGGAACAAATACCTAACCTTATCATCCTTATATCACCATACATAAAGTAAAAGTTGGTCGGTCTATTTGGTATTGTTCATCTGCCGTTGGAACCAATTGAAAACCATTTGAAAATCAATTCGGATACTTGTGATATATTATCAAAGCATTTTGTACCTGAATTGTTTTTGATATTTTTAGAACGAGAACTCCCCTCAACATGTGCATCAAGTATTTGAAAATGTTTTGCACATGGAGGCAAGAGAACATTTTCTAAACGATATCAACATCACTTCCCAAATCGAATCAAGTAGATAAAGCATTTTGGGGAAGGATGAGATTTTCATGATTTTGCTCCCCCTCAATATGTGCTTCTAGGTTTGAAAAGAGTTTTACACATACTAGAGGAAACCTGCACATTGAGATAAATGATCACGTTTCAAATTATAGGTTTAAGATAGATGCTTCCCCTCAACATGTGCATTGAAAAATTTGAAATCGTTTGTCACATGTGGGGAGGACATCATGTACATTCTTATAAAACCATTTACCGAATTATCAGTTTAAATCCAATTTAAATCACACATTCTCCCCGATCACAATTATCAAATCATTTGAGATTTGTGATCTCTTATAGATTTAAATTGATTTTGAAAGCTTTTAAGGAGAATTGTGACTTGATTATGAAAGCGTTTTAACTGATAAGGATCGGATTTTAAGACTTTAAACTCCATTGATAAAACATGCATGTACATCTTTTGAAAACAATTTAATGCCAAATAACTTTTTAATTTAATTGAAATCATTCTCCCCTCAATCAATGACATAGGTTGTTGATTGAGAGATAGAGATTTTGACAAAAAGTCCGATGATTATCAAAAATAGAGACGAGTTATTTTTCAAAGCATTAGTTTTCGCAGATAAATGTTTATAGAATCGAGCATGGAATTTGAAAACATGGTAAAACATGGCTCGTTCTTTCTTTTAAAACCGGTTATTGCACGAAAATGACAATAAACCATTGTTTCTCTTTCTCCCAAAAATATTTTTTGATTTTTTGATTTTTTTTTTTAAGAATTCGAACAACATCTAAAGTCCCGTGTCATTCTTTGAATGACAGCACAAAGACCGTAGATATTATCGAACTGAAAAAAAACATGACAAATTGACAATAATTTTTTTTTTCTTTTTTTTTTTTGAAGATTTTTGAATTTTTCGATTTTTATGGATTTTGAAGGTTTTTATAATTTTCTATTTGATTTTTGAGGGTTTTATAATTTTGTATTTTGATTTTCGAATAAATATTTACAAGAGATAGATGAAGATAGACCTTTACTCCTCGTCTTCCTCCTGAAGACGTTTGAGAGTATCTGGTTGAAGGCTTTTCAAGCCAAGACGTGGAAGAATAAACTCAAAACGTTCTCTTGGAAGAGTTTTGGTGAAGATGTCGCTAACGATATTCGACCTCACAAAATATAGTTCCACCACACCTTTTCCACTTGTTCCCGATGAAATGATGTCGAATGTCGATATGCTTTGCTCTTGAGTGTTGAACGTTGTTGCATGAGAGAGCAATGTCACTTTTATTATCACAGATCAGAGGGATTTTGTTGAATACAAAGCCATAGTCGATAATTGAGATCTCATCCATAGGATTTGAGCACAACAAGATGACATGGCTATGTATTCACCTCTGTAGAGGAAATAGAAGTACTCATTTGCTTCTTTGAAGACCAACTCACAAGCTTATCACCCAAAAGCTGAGCACCTCGGATGTACTTCGACGTGTATCTTGACAACCTGCATGATCGGCATCTGCATAGGCCGTTAGTGACATACCGGTGTCCTTCGGTACCATAGTCCCATATTGATGGTTCCTTGGAGATACCGAAAGACCCGTTTAACCGCTTCAAGATGCATTTTAGTAGGCTTAGCACGGTATCTAGTACACATGCAAACAGCGAACAAGATGTGCGGTCTACTAGTGTGAGGTACATCGGGGATCCAATCATACTACGATATTTCGTTTGGTCAATCATGATCCCCGAGTGGTCCTCATCTAGTTTGGTTCGATCAATCATGGGAGTGTCAACAAGGTCACTTGAATCAAATCCAAATTTCTTTAAAATCTCATTTGCATATTTAGATTGATTTATGAAAATGCCTCGGGACTTTGTGAAATTTGTAATCCCAAGAAAAATGACATTTGTCCCATCATTGACATTTGAAACTTTGAACTCATTTCATTTGAAAACGATCACATTCCATTGGGTCGGTCGAGGCAAAAATAATATCATCAACATAAATTTGAACATGAGTTAAATGTTTGCGACTTTCGGTGAATAATGTAGGATCAACTGCTCCTTTGCTGAATCCGGTTGATAGAAGAAACTTTGACAGTGTATCATACCATGCCCTTGGAGCTTGCTTTAAACCGTAAAGAGCCTTCTTCAGACGATAAACGTGAGTAGGATGCTCTTGATTTACAAATCCTTCGGGTTGGTGGCGTGAGACGACTTCTTTAAGATCTCCGTTCGAAATGCCGTCTTCACATCCATCGATATACTACCATGTTCTTACTAGCGGCATTAGCCGAAAGATTCGATTGCCTCGATTCGAGCAACTGGAGCAAAAGATTCTTCAAAGTCTATACCCTCCTCTTGACGATATCCTTTAGCAACTAATCTGGCCTTGTTTTTCAACACATCACCATGCTCATCAAGTTTCACTTTGAAGATCCATTTTAGAGAAATAATCATAGCACACTGGAGCGGTACTAACTCCCATACATCAAGTCGATCAAACTCATGAATTTCATCTTGCATGGCATTGAACCAATTGTCTTCATTCATGGCGGTTTTAACATCTTTTGGTTCGATCTTAGATAGTACGGAGTTGAAGAAACACCATAAGGCATCGGTTGCAAGTTGTTTCCGGGTTGATACTGGACGAGAGGGATTTCCAATGATGTTGTCTAATGGATGATCGTGAGTCCATTTTTAAGGTGTTCATGTGGCGTTGTTGAGGCGAGGTAGCCGAGTCGATGTCTCTCAAGAAGATGGTTCGATGATGATTCAGAGTAGCAAATATGTTTTCAAATGGAGCATCTTCGGGAGTAGCAAAGGGATTAACTTCATCATTGATGCCCGAAACATTTCCATGATGTACATTTGAAGAATGATGATTTGTTGATGAGATTGAAGGATCAGCAGCAGGTGCTTCTTGACTTAAAGATATTGAGATCGAAGGATTGACTTCATTCACAGGAATATGAGCATCTTCTGTTGTAGGGATCAACACCTCATTAGTAATTGAATCATAAAGTTCATCAAACATAGGATCAAACAATTTCTTTAAATCATCTTCGGATGGAGGTACATATGGAGTTTCTTGAGAAGAGTTTGGAACAAGAGATGAACCAATGGGACTGATTTGAAGTGCGGGTCCCGAGAGTGTCCAGAGCCATTTGACCGTCGACTCATCAAGCGTAACGTGAATGGTTTCCATGATATTTCGGGTTCTTTTGTTATAGATTCGGTATCCCTTTTTGTTTGGTGCATATCCTACAAATACTCCAATGTCACTTTAGCCCTAAGTTTCCCTAAGTCTTGACCCTCATTAGTTGGATAACACAATGCACCAAACACACGAAGGGAAGAGAGATTAGGTTTTGTTTTGTGGACAAGTTCATATGGTGTCTTTCCATGAACAGTGTGAATCCGGGAACGATTTTGTGTGTAGCATGCAGTGGCAATAGCTTCAGCCCAGAGAAACATTGGAACTTTTGAGTAAATCAACATTGTTCTAGCGGCTTCTACAAGAGTTCGATTTAGTCTTTCAACTACACCGTTCTGTTGAGGAGTTCGTGGAACACTTCTTTGATGGGTGATTCCAATGCTTTCATAGAATTCACTAAGTTGTTTGTTAACAAACTCGCCCATTGTCGTCCGGATAATTCGGCGGTTTTGTTAAGTCGAACCTGCGGTTGTTTGATAAGTTTGATGATGATATCTGGAGTTTCATCCTTTGTCCTTAAGAACTTGACCCCGGTGAATCTAGAGTAATCATCAACTACAACTAACACATATTTCTTCCCAAAGATATTCTGCACTCTCATTGGTCCACATAAATCCATATGAATTGTATGAAGAACTTCCGTGACAGAGTTAGTAGGTTTGGGTTTATGGGCATATTTCTTGCTTTTCCCAATTGACATCTGAACAAAGATGATCCTTTTCATACTTTAGTCGAGGTAAACCTACAACTAAGTCCTTTCTCGAGAGATCATTGATGGTGCCGAAGTTCAAGTGATTGAGACGTCGATGCCATAACCATGACTTTGTTTTAGAAGCCTTTGACAACAAGCAAATTGGAGAAGACTTCATCATATCTTCTATAGAGATGGTGTAAAGATTTGAACCACGAGTTCCTTTTAACAGTTCCTTACCATTAAGATCTCTAACAAAGCATGTATGTTTTCTGAAGGCTACTTCTAGATCGAATCACGAATTGACCAACGAGAGAAGATTATGACCCAAACCTTCCACATAGTATACTCTAGAGATAACACTATCACCAACAACATAATCACCATAACCCATAATTGCACCGAAATGATCATTACCGAATCTAACAGTCCCGATGAATTTGCTAACGAAGTTCATGAGCGACCGTCTCCCATATGCTTGGAAAACTGAGTCCAGTACCACGTAAGCGATTTGAATGATCTGCAGGTTGAACACGACAAGAATGGATAATCGATAATTGGGATCCCCATGCAAGAATGGGTTCCACTTGGTTAGTAACAGTATATGGAACACCCACATCGAAACGAAACATCCATATCGAAGTAGAAGCAATGGAATCATTGGGAATAGATGCAATGTTGGTGTCCGTATTTGACCTATTCAAAGTATGTTTACTTCTTAAGGGAATAGTTCTACCAATAGGCATCCATTTTCTAGTGGGCATAATCTTAGCGGTTTGAGAACAAAACTGATTATTCTTATGGCCAAAAGGTATCCAATAATAACCTATCTTTATAAAAGTTCTTCCTGTGGGTTTCCACTGTTTTCTAACAATCTTTCGGTTTTGCCTTTTTGCCTTATTTGCACGATTATTAGCATTAACAATTTTAACGGGCATTTGACAGCATTAGACAAAGCATTCACACCACATTCATGATTAGCAAATGAATTCAAGCACATCATTACAAGGTTTGCAAATAGTATCGAATTGAATTAATTACAAGACGCCTAAGGCTAATACTAGAATCAACACGATTCGCTTTATTCAACTCAAGCTTAAAGTTCCTAGATTGGTCTTCTACTCTCTTCCAATGCACATTCTTAGCTTGCAAGGTCCTATCATTCCTTGTATATTCTTGAGACTTTGACCGCCGCTTTAAAGTCACCGATTACTCCTGTAGAGGGAATGGGAACATTAGTTGGTTGATCTAATTTTTGCATTACTGAACTTGATGTGCAAGGATTCAAGTACTAGAAGGCACATTAGTGTATACTTTAAGACTGTGATTTGAGTTTTTGCGAGCACACTAAAGTTCACTTTCTTAGCACTAACATATCCGGAATCGAACTACTTGAAGGCACATTAGTGTTTCCTTTCTTAAGACTGGGCATAGAACGGATTTCTGCTTGGCACTAGGCATAGAACAAGGCATCACAGCTTTGCCTTTTGCACCTAAGGTTAAGGATTTGGGACATGTGGCAATTACACATTCTAGCAACTCTTGAGATCGTTTGGCCCGGAGGCAAGCAAACCTAATTTCACTATCAAGAGGTTTGTTAATGAAATCCTCTTCGACAATCTCACGGAGACATTCTAGACTATCCTTAAGGTGAGCAAAGTATTCATGAAAAGCATGTTCATTATTCCTAAGATGAGGAGGAATATATTTAAGCATCAAAGTGTATTTGCAGTCTAAGGGTGACTTTGAGACAACATTCTTATTGAAAACAAGTGGCGCTTCCCATTTCCCGACTTCTCGATTCTCAATTTCCTTTTGTAAAGACGTTATTTTTTCGTTGTTTTGGTCACGGGTGACTTTTATTGAATCATATAACTCTTTAAAATGTCGTTTAACTTTTTCATTTTCTTCTAGAAAACTCTCGTTTTCCTTTTGTAAGGCATCAACTAAGTTTTGAAGATGAAAAGTTTGAGAATTCCGAGAATCTAAAGGAGGAGGGATTTGGGAGCCTGTCATATTGTTCGTTTGACCCTTTAATTGAGAGATTGGGCTTTCAACTTTTCGATCGTGTTGCCGAGCTTGAATCTGTTCATCACGTTTGTTAATTTGAAAATCGCATCAAACTCGGAGCATCCGACGATGTCTTGATATTTGAAGTTTTAACATTTTCTTTAAGATGTTGATATTTTAGTTGTAAATTAAAATGCTCAACTTCCCGTTTAGAAAAATGTTTAACCAAATTGTCGTGATCATCCAGTTCAATTTTCTCGTTTAGTTTAGAATTAGTTTTTCAAGCTCAATGACACGATCATGGGAGACTTTCAGGCCACAGATAGTTCATGAAATTTGGAAGCATTAATAGAGCAATTTGAAGCGTTGAAAAGATATCTTGAGCAACACATTCAGTAATAAGAGTCTCATTTAATGTATGCAAGTTCTTCCTCTCAATCTCATTATATTTTAGTGCACGCCCATAATCACTAACTTCAACTACCATTGCATCAAATTCCTTTTCCATTCCCTTGATATCAGTTTCTATCCCCTTTTAAGACTCTCAAAGTGATCTTTTAGAAGTTTAAAGAAAGGCATGACCTCCGTTAAATAACATTCTTTCATTTGCTCAAAACCCCTTTCTCCTTCCGTTATACCAATGGGTGTGATCCTTTTCTTGCAAGTTTTCTCAAAATCAACAAATAGTTGAAATATAACATATTGGCTAATTAAGGTCTTGCTTTTAGTGGCAATTTTTCTAGGAACAAGATGCATTGGTATATTAGGAGGATACACGCTGTTCTAGGCATTTTCCATAGGGAGGGTTTGTTTCAACAATATTTTCGACTTTCGCTTATCTAAATCTTTTTCCGAAAACTTGTTCGGGAGTCAACAATGTCTGAGGCTTAAACATGTTCAAGGAAATCCAGTTTTCCCTTTTGTAGTCATGGGGAGTGATAATTATTTTTTTCTCTTTGCATTTAGGATCATCTAATTTTTGTTCATCCTTTCCCTAGTGACTTCATCTGATTTCTTATCCTCCTCGGTGCACTCAACGCAACTAGGTTTCTGTCTAGGTTTAAGAATCTCATTGCCATCATAGATCACACTTTGAGCTGCATTTGCTATCTTTCCGCACTCGTGGTTGGGTTTATCTATAATGGGAACACTATGCTTATCGCTTAGGACTCTATGTTTAGTGACCATGTGAGCCGTCTGAATGGTGTTTCCTTGTATGTACAACTTGTTTTCAAGTTTGTTTTTCAAAGTTTTCCGATTAGAAAAATCTCTCAAGAGTTTTGATTCCTTTGCATTAAATTCTTGCTTAAGCATTTTCACATTTTCTTGAAGTTCTTGTTTTTGCTTAGCTGTTTTAGAAAGTTTTTCTTGCAAGGAATTTAATTCTTGTTTCAATACTTCTTCTCTAAAATTACTTTTTCTAATGATTGTACACACTTGGTCATCCATTTCCGCCACGCAGTGGTCAACTCAAATTTAGCACGTTGTTCATAAATAGCAACACGTTCTATATAGGCATTTAGTTCGAAATTACGAATCATCGGGGCACATGCGGGTATTCATCAAAAACATAGTCATTGTTGATTTGCGAAGATGCATCACTTGGTACACCTTCACTTTCACTTTGTTTCACATATTGATCATATGGGACAATATTGATATTACCCATATTTTCAATATTTGATTCAATAGTTTCAGTTGAATGTACTTTGTCATGCATCTTTTGCACATCAAGATCATCGTATAGTTTTAATACCTCGAGATGAGTTTGTCTGGATGGGCCACTAGTGGTGAAGAAGAGACCTTGGGAGAAACCATTGGAGAAATGCTAGCCATAAAAATTGTGTGTGCCGTAGGTCCATCATCCACATCCGAGTCGTATGCATCACAATCAGTGACTTGAAAGGCATTCTGATGATTGTGACCTATCTCCTGAATAGGCTGCTCATCCACATCGCATCATAGGTCTTGGCATTGCCCTCAGCTAGAAACAACAATTCCTCTTCATCCAAAGCAGCACCATTGTCCTGAGCTTGTACCAGCATCTTATCTCAAGTAATCAAGATTCGTGGACGCTTTGGAGATGTACCGTTCCTTGCAATGTGTCCCTCACCACCACAGTTATAACATTTGATTGGCTTAGCTTGACCTTGGTTACCATTCCTTCCTCGATTCTGGTTGCCAACATAACCTCTACCTGCTCCACCTCTTCCCCGATCATATTGTCTTTCCTGAACGGTTGCACCACGATCCTTCCATCTTTAACAGTGGCTTGATTGTGTGGGTTAGATGTCGTTCGAGGTTGTTGTTGGTTTGTGGGAGAGAATTCATGTTTTGACTAATCAGAAGAGCTAGTTGATTAATGAAGTTTCCCACGTGTGGATCATCGACTTGTTTGAACATAGGATCGGGAATGAGTTTGTGATTACCATTACCCAAGGGTATGACTTGTGATGCTTTGGTTGTGATTCCGATGTTTGAGTAGAAGGCAGTTGAGTCATTCGATGAGCTTGTCTCTCCTGGTTGGTTTTGAACTGATTGAGAATCAATTTTTCAAACATAGCATGTCTCTCATTCCGAAGGAGGAAGGCATAGAGTTGCTCATAGTTTGTATTCTTCAATCCTTTAGTGAGCTTCACAACGGTGACAAACTTGTGCCATTCGGGATTCATGTTGTTCACAAATTTTGAGTTCAATTGAATGTTAGGCATAGTCATTCCGATGTTCCTCATGTCATTCACTAACTTATGAAATCTCACATAGTACTCATAGACACTCTCATCTGGTTTCATCTTGAAGTGTTCAAATTCGTCATAGAGTTGGGATTCTCTGTCTTCCATAGTTAATTCTGAACCCGAGAGAAGCATCTTAACATTATCCCATCGCCTTTGCATCGGTGTTATGATTGATCAGCTTGTAGATGTCTTTAGGAAGACCTTGAAGAACAATGTTTGAAGCCCGATATCGCATCGAATCTCTTTTTCTCCTTATCCTCAAGCTCATCATACATTTTAGGTCTGTCCATTCCGTAAACAAGAGTACCATCTTCATTAGTATCAAGTATGTCTCTAGTCGTCTCAACTCGATATGGTCCTTCATCAATGGATTTGAGAATGTTGACACCATTTTTCTTTCCAAGGCAATACAATCGATTCGTTGAGCCCAAGAGTCATAGTCAGTTCTGTCAAGCATGGGTGGACGAGTATCCGAGCCACCGCTTGAACATCCTCAACAATGGAGATGACAGTAGGAACGTTGGTAGACATGTTTACAGTTTATACGGGATTTTATAACTCTATGATTAAACCGGGAAATAGATTCTTTCACGGGATTTTACTAAATCAAGAGAAAACCGTAAACAATCACTCAAGTCGCTAGAAGATAATGCACTAAGTCGCTAGAAGATAATGCACTAAGTCGCTAGAAGATAATGCACTAAGTCGCTAACGCTTAATTCGCTACACCACTAAGTCGCTAGACAAATGCAAGTCGCTAGGTAGTAACTCGCTAAGCCTCAAGTCGTTAGCAAAATTTTGGCACAATTAAGCTACTCAAGTCGCTAAAGATACAAGTCGCTAAAGAGCAACTCGCTACCGATCAAGTCGCTATCACCAAGTCGCTACCGTAGTGGAGAGTCCACTACTTGTACTGTAAATCGCTAGATCTAAGTCGCTAGGTTTAGAAGCGTAACTCGCTACAAATTTGTAAAGCAAGTCGCTACGAAGAAACTAATCCGTGAAGTAAGTCGCTAGCATGAAAAACCACATAAACATCACTTTTCAATCCAAAAACAACCCAACCAAGATGATTTAAGCTTACCAAATGATAACCTACACACTTGTGATGATTCTAAACATAAAAGTACTAACAAAATCCGAACTTTAACACTAGAAATCAACCAAATGATGCAAAAACCACTAAACTTTTTCAAACTCAAAACCACCTAAAAACCACTATAAATCCAAAGATGTGCAAGATATGATCTAACCTTGGCTCTTGATACCAATTGTAAGTTATAACTTTTCACATACACATCAAACCATAACACAAAGTAGCATATAGATGGAATTCTAGAGAGAAAGTTAGAGGTTTAGGGAACTTAGTGAGAGAAAGTGAAAGATATTATTATGAGCTCCAACTCTCTACCTTGGAAGGTAGAGAGTATTTATCGTCTTACATAAAACGCACACACGAACGATGTGGATCAGGCATACAGTGGGTAAAGACCCGTCCGTCCTCCACGGTGTTACTTAACTAAATACTACTTAACTTAAAATAACTACGACTAAGAGCTTTCTAATGATTACATATACTTGAGGTGACCGACTCTTTAATACCCGGAATTTCTAATTCCTAACAATAAGAGATACTTTCCATGCAAGAGAGGTTTCCACGCTTGGGGTTTGTTTACAGACAATTGATATAATTCTTTTAACTGCTTTCCATGCACACATGACAGCAAGAATATTTTCCATGCAAGATACATTTAATATTGATTGAGAAACTTTTGACTATTTCCTGCGTGTTTTTTTTTTAGTTTTGACGTTTTAAGTTTGAGTAATTTTTATTTTGACATTTGAAAAGGTTTAAAAAAGCTTGACTTTCAATATTCAATTTTCAACTTTTCATTTTTCCTCTTTGACCATTTTTCCATTTTAGATAGTAAAGATATTGAGCTAAAGTAATTCAAGAAAGTATTGAGCCAATGTTGAAATTCTTGAACAACTTATTGTTGGAAGAGCTACACTGTTGAGTTCTTAATGTATATATTAAAACTTTGAAAGCACATACACGGTTGTATTCTTGCCTATATAAAAAACAAACACACACTACCTTTTTTCTCTCATATTTTTCTTTTCCCTCTAACCTAAACACACACAACCTACATACACAAAATCACCGACGTCTCTGATCTTAGACTCTTATTTCTCCAACCTAAAACATATACAAAAGCACCTATATAAACCTCATTACTGCCGCCACCATAACCCAATCAACACCGCCCTTTCCACCATGCGTTGGTGGTTTCAGTTTGTTTGGCGACTTTGGCTTGTTTGGTGGTTTTGGGTGTGCTTGGTAGTTTTGAGTGTATTTGGAGGTTTCAGTGTGCTTTGCTGTTTGGATATATGTTAAGATCTGGATCACAGCTTGTGGTTTTTCTTGTGTTTGGTGGTTTCGAGTGTGTTTGTGATTTATTATTTTTGATGGTTAAAGTGTGTTCGGTAGGTTCGATATTTGTTAAGATCCACATAATATTTTATGGTTTTAGTTTCTTTGGTTGTTTTAAGATCCTTAAAGATATGTTGTTGTGGTGGTTAAATGGTCATCGAAAAATAGGTTTCAAATGGTTATTATATTTTCTTGGTTAGAACACAAAAAATATGATATCTCGTGGCTTTAATTATTTATATTTTTTTGGATTTTTGTCATAAGATTTATGGTAGGTGGAATCTGGTTGGTTGTTGTTTGAGTTTTCTCTGGTTGTGGTTAGCGTTGATAGTTTTTAACATGATTTATATATTCAATGTTAGATTTAATTTCGTTGATTATGGTTTTGATTCAATGATGTTGTTAGACGAAATATTAACCCGATCCTTGGTCTTGTGTATTGTGGTTGGTGGTTGAAAGTTGGCGTTGGTGATTTTTTTTTAACGATGACATGTTTGGTGATTTGCAAGATTTGATGGTCACGTTGTGTTTTGTAGTTATGAGAATCGATTTTAGGCCTTATGGTTCATGACTTTGTGTATATGAGGTCCATAGTTTGAGCATGCCAGTTGGCCAAAATCTAATCTGTTTGGCCGAGTGACAGGAATCTAATTGTGTGTTTAGAAATTATCATGTAACTCCTTCCGGATTTCTCTTTGAAATCCTATCATTGTGTACTGCTCCCTTTCCTATCCCTTTTGTAACAGGTTTTGGACGTTATTCTTGCCGTGGGTACTTTTTCTGCTGTGGTGGTATTATCAGGCTTAAGCTTTGTGCGGTTTGCCTGTTGGTCCCACTTCTTGGTGGCGGTTTGTGTGGAGGACTTTGGAGGGAATTGTGGGTGGTCAAGAAAGCATCTTTGTTTGGTAGTCCTAAATAGGTTGCGTTTTGTCTTCAATTTAAGACTGCGATTTGATGTTCTTAAAACAATATGCGGTTTGCTTTGGTTGGTAGGGCCAGGACATGTGCGTTGGATATTTTTTCATGCGGTTTGTCTTCATGAAATGGATAACGTTATGCTCATGTTGGTAGGACCCCCCACACATGGTTTGACATCAAATTATTTAGGAGCCTGACATGGTCTACTATTTGTCTTCTTAAAATTTGATGCGGTTTGACTTTTTGTTTGGGCTTGTAGTTTGACTTCCAGGTTTAGGTTTATTTTATTTGTGGTTGGATAAAAAAATCAATCTATTGGCGGTTTGGTTTGTTTTTCATGGCTAGTCGCGAGGTTTCTCGGATTTCTTGTCCGTTACAAGGTTGTGAAGGGTGCAGTGGGGGAAATGGTAAAGGGCTCACTGAGAAATATTTTATTGACCATTTGAACACTCGCCATTTTAAAACCGATATTTTAAAAGCTTTATACAAGGATCGGGTTGCAAAAGATTTTCCCTTATTCTCCGCACTTGACCAGGCACTTCATGCGGCGGGGGTTTGGCTTTGCGGGGTGTGTTTTTGCACCCACACTTTTAGTAAAAAATTGTAAACATGCCGACGGGGAAGTGGTTCTAGCACCTAGTTTTCATGACGGTGCGATCTATGGCATCACTGCGCCTCCTATACCAGTACTAGATGCAGCGAATGGCGCCGTTGTTGCATCGTCTATTACTGCTAGTGTAATTGGTGGAGGGGTTGATCTTTTGGTACCTTCACAGGAGGGTGGGCCAGGTTTCTTTGACATCAACTTGCTAGGGCTGGTTTTCTTGAAGAAGTTACGTACGGTTAAATGTATCCCCCCTAGGCTACGTCTCGGGTTTGCTAAGATTTTTCGTAATGCACTAGACAAGGTCCTTGCGTGCCCGGGGGATTTATCGGTGTGGGTACAACCCCTCATCCTGCCATGTTGTGTTTTGACCACCTTCGCGCCAACTAATAGATCCCAACGACGTTCTGGAGAGCGAGAACGGTGTTAGTTTGAATGTATCTCTCAGGCTATTCTCCGTTGGAAGGATCCTGTAGACATGATTGGATTGGTAAAGGAACGCTTATCTGGGGTCACTTCATCCCTCGGTGGGATGATGAAACCCAAAGATCTTGATGCAACTAACCTGGTTCAATGTAAGCGTAAACTGGGGGATGGACATTTTACCGCTGCCATTAAGGTACTTACGTCCTCTGGTGTCGCCCCTCTAGGTGAAGATGTACTTATTGTGGATAAGGACTTGGTGTTGAATAGGATCCGCAGTTTCCCAAAAGGGACATCATGTGGTCGGGATGGGCTTAGAGCACAACATTTAATGGATATTTTAGGAGGGGATGTGTCCGCTATTGCTGATGACCTGTGTGACAACAGGCAAATTAGGGAGTCTATTTTAGGTAACCGCATTACGTTAAACTAAACCGAGCTTTAGCCTTTATAAATATTTTTATCGACCATGACTTGATTTGACATCGTTTATTGGTTTTTATGATTTATTTTATTATTGGACGAGTTATCGTGTGAGTTTTAACTCTTTTTGTTAGGCACTATTCGATTCGGCACAATAAAAGCTTAAAACAAGAAATAATGTAACTTTTAAACCGTAACTCGAAACTTGACAAATAAATAGTCAAAACTCGTGGAAAAACATAAATAAACATAATAGATGTGCTTTATGTGTGAAAAAGAGGATTTTTGTGCGAAAAATATGTGATCGATCTTCCGATAACTCATCTACAACACAAACATAAATCAACCTGAAATAATGGAAATAAATAGTACCTGTGAAACATTTTAGGATTTCTGTAAATACTTCCGGTCGGGACGTAATCAGGTTCATCAAATTGAGAAGATGGATGGCTGAAATTAGTCCCGACGACGTCTCTGATCAAGACCCTAGCTCTACGAAGCTCCGCTTCAACTTTCTATAGCTTTTCACCTCGTGTCTTCATCTTTCGTCTCAACAATGTCTCATCTTTCAATTTCTTGATCATTTTAGTCACTTCCTTGTTCATTTTCCCATTCTGCTTCTTACACGCATCGGATTCACACTAAAAGAGCATCAAATCAGTATCACATATACGAGTCGAGCTTTAATCATGTTATTCGAACTCATTATCTAACTCTATATATTCAAAGTAAGTTTGAGAATCATGTCATTGTGATTTATACATCATCTTTTCAGTTAATTACACCACTAAATGTTTGTTTTTACCTATTTATAGAAAGAAAAGAAAATAACAAAATTGTCAAAACCAATATTTGGATGCATGGTGTATTGGAGGTGGTAGATAGATAAATTAAAAGTACTTCTATGATAAATAAATTACATACATGAAACATGGAGTAGAGTGCGGTTTTAGGGTTTAACAACGGTGGACGTGGTATTGGCGGGTGGTGGATATTCACCGAAGAAATAGAAAACGTCGAAGAAGAAAAAGTCCATCGCCATAGCCATGGAGATGAAGGAAGCGAGAGAAGAGATAACCGATTAGAGGCATAAGATACCGCGACAACAAAAGCTACAGCAAAGAGTGTAACCGAAACTAGATTAGTTGTTTGATTGTTTGATCTACAAAACATGTTTAATCATGGATTTTTTTTGTTGTTGGTTTTTTTCTTTCTAGAGAGTAGAGAGATTGAGGAAAATGAGGAGAGAAAACATGAAAAAGAAAGAAGGATGAATTAAGAAACACAAGGTGGTCCGGTTTGCATGTATTTTGGAAACTTCTGATTCCTTAAAATACGTCAATATGTTTTTGATGCCCTATTAAATATAGTATTTTGGTTACTACTATATTTATTGAGTAGTTATATGCAATTACTAATAATTAATGAGTTTCAGATTTATATACAAGCAACAAGTTAGATTAACATGGCTAGCTGTATATACAGGGGTGTTTGGATATTAGATTTACATCTTATTGGTTCCAAAATTCTTTGACTTGCTCTAAACAGTCAAATGATTTCATTGCAAACCATAACAATGGGTATGTTTCTAGTACCTTGGAGTCCTTTTGGTGTGACTGTACTCACTGGATCTTCATTCTCTTAAGCATGCTTGGCCTTGGGAGGAAACTGTGATGAGATTTGAAGCTAAAGTGAGAGGTCTAATTCATTAGGATGTACCATAATGTAGAGCATCTCATTGTGAAGGGTATATGGTTGGGGCGGCCAATGTATGATAAGTGGAATAGCGAGGAGTGAAAGATGAACCTGCTTGGTCCACTTAATGCATTTGGCAAAGGAGTTCTGGTTGGTCATCATTGAGGGTGTGTGTTCCCAGGCAGTTGAAGCCTTTCTAGAGAAGGAAATGTAGATTGTCATGGCAGAGCCCCCCAATGGATGGGTTATGGGTTCCTAGTGAAGCCTCACACCATCTCTGTCCATTCTATTGTGGTTGTAGGTTGAATGGTTCGTATAGGATGGTGATGGGGAAATGTAGCTAGATGGTAGGTGCAAAAAAGGTGAATTGAGAGGCAACTGGCATGGTTTATGTTATAATGCAGTTTGCCTTGTTTGAATGTCTCTGTGGTGATAGAGGAATGGTGCTAGTTTGACTGATATCATTTGTAGTTGTTTTGTTCTTCTACTTTGTATAAGAAACTATTTTGAGATGTTATAGCATAGGTTTTATGTTGCTGGATGGGGACTGTCCATCTCAGCTTTGAGAATCTCTTGTAACTTGTAGTTTTGATAATTGTCTCTGTATACTAAAACACAACGATTCCATGGGAATATTCGCTTTTTTTGGGCTTCTGCCTTTTTGGCCCATTTTCTGTGTTACGTGCTTTCACGGCCCATTTGTGTATGACCGTTTGACCCGACCCGTTTTGCTAGAATATAAACCGTTTTCTACAACCTTCCTGTTTTGTGGTTTCTTCGGTCCAGGGAAAACGATATCTTTGCTAGATCTCTAGGGTTTCGGTAGGTGACTATTGCTTTCCTTTACTTCTTGCTTTGCATGTCATTTTAATGCTTCTAATCTTTAGATTTATGTTGTCAACATGTTTTTTTGGTTATTTTATATTTTTTTCCTTGGCTGACATGGTCTGTGTTTCCTTTTATGTTGCATGAACCTGCTTCTTGCTGATGTTGTGTCATATTTGTTACTTTTAAGTTTGTTTTACTTTTATTTGTAAATGTTTGTGATTAAATACTGGAAAAAAAATGAAAACAAAGAACAAACCTATGAAAAAACCTGGTGCACATGAGATGTTGAATGATCCTGCTGTTAGTGACTGTCAAAATGAAATGGTAACACGCGAGGGTATACAACAAATGGGTGTTGGGTCTTAGCCATCCATGCACAGCAGCGACTGTGTCTAAACAGCTGAGTGTGAGTTCTTCCGGTGTTAAGAGAAAAGGTTATTTCCGTTCCGTCAGTTTAAATAAGAAAAGGCAATCAGTTCTGTGCAATGTTACTGCTTCACATGGGTCCCAACTAGTTGTTGGTCAGTCTATCGGAGGAATCGATCGTTCGCAGGTTCCCGTAACGGTTGACCAGCATGTTACAAGTGAGACTGCTGGTGTTGCTTCTTTAAGGGAGGTGGATATGGTGACCAAATATTTACCTTCAAGTAATAAAGGTGAGTTGTTTGATGCTTCGCCGGGCCGTTTTGCTAAAAGGAAGAGGGGAACTTTATATAAAGAGGTGCCTACGTCCGTTCTGGGTAAGGTTGCGAAAGTTGGGTTACGATCGGTTTCCTCAGCAACCACGGAACATTGTGGGGGTGTTTTTAATGGTAGTGACTCTTTCGATGTGCTAGGTACGCTTAGCATTTCAATTTCGTTTTTTTAATCTGGCGTTTATGGTTGATGTAATTGTTATTGTTCTATCGTCAGGTGTTGCAACGGCCGTTGCCGTTGTTGTGCCGACCTCCGAAGCTGTAGCACAAGACCAACGAACTGCCACTGCTGTGGCCACGTCGACAGGTTCGTTTATACGTTCGACTTATAGTTGATAATTTTCCGTATCGCTCGATGTTATCCGTGATTTTGCTTTTTGCAGTTTAGCTTATTGTTATAGTTTTATAAATAGTTTTAATTATTGCTATTTGTATTGTAGAGTTAAAGTCAGCAAGTGTGCCGCAAAAGGGAGGAGTTACCGTGCCTAGAGATGCCATGGCTTCTAACGTGGCAGCTTCAGCCGCAATTGTTAACATTCAATTAGAAGGTATGTGAGTTGTTATTTCTACTAACATGTATCTTTTCCAGAAGGAGTATTGGCGTCAAATGTTTATAGTTATTTGAAATGTTGCTTTAACTTTTGAGTTGATCATGTAGGTGACGTTAATGCTTCCTCCGTAGATGACTGTTTTTGCTCAACTTCTACATATGGTACACTCATGTTACTGCCATCTATTTATATTCGTGTATGGTCGTGCAGTTATCAGATACGAATGATAAAATGTCATTTCCAGGAGATGCGTCTGCTGAATCAACGCATTCCATGTCTTACAAGGGTTAGTGTGACGAGAAACGGATGTTTGTTTTCGTGCTTACATATGTTTTTACGTTTATTCATTGTCATTCGTTGTGTTCTGTTCATTTTTTCTAAACGGATTAATGAAATTCTTATGCATGTTTTAGTACTCATGTTATGTTGGATCCTGTTTGCTATAATCCTTCTCATAGATTTTGTTTTATGTGGTATAGGTGGTCTAGAACACGGAAAAGATTGTTTAGGAAATGAGTGTCGAAGTGAGTCTCTGTGTGTTCTGGTTTTTTTAGACTCTCATCTTAGACAACGCTTATTAGAAATTTTTCAAAATTTTGTATTTCCTTTGTGTTTAGGTGCCTCTCAACCTGAACGAGATCAACCACTTGCTGATGGTCTCAGTGAGTATGTGCCGTCCTTGGTTCTGATTTTAAACAACGCTTATTAGAGATTTTTCAAAATTTTCTATTCCCTTTGTGTTTAGGTGCCACTCAACCTGAACGAGATCGAACAGTTGCTGAAGGTCTCAGTGAGTATGTGCCGTCGTTGGTTCTGATCTTAAACAACGCTTATTAGAAATTTTTCAAAATTTTCTATTTCCTTTGTGTTTAGGTGCCTCTCAAACTGAACGAGATCGAACAGTTGCTGAAGGTCTCGGTGAGTATGTGCCGTCATTGGTTTTGTTTAGGTGGTGGTTGTCAGTTTTTGCTCAGTACTGTTGATCATTTCATGCAGGGAACATACGTGACCAGGGAGGCTACTCAAATATGGAGCCACAGAATCGTTCTCCAATGTTTTGTGAGTAGGGTTACAACTATGAATTTCTGTTAATTTTTTCCCGCTTATTTGTACCCGACGATTTATCCATTCGTCTATTCATTTCTATATAGGTCCTCCACAACAATATAGACATCTTGGTCAATGTAATCGTGTTTGCCGTTAATGTCATGCTAAATTTTGGGACGAGGAGAAACTTTCAATTTCTACGAGAAGGAGTGGTCCTTTATATCATAAGTGTTGTTTACAAGGTCGTGTGAAGCTTTTTGTTGCCCATGATTATCCACCACTTATTTACCAGCTCTTCTCGGATCGGCATTTACTGGAAAATATAAGAATGTATAACCAAATGTTTGCTATGACATCGTTGGGGGCAAAGATAGACGAATCTGTTAACGCTGGGAATGGTCCTTATGTCTTTAAAATATCAGGGCAAATATATCATCGGATTGGTAAGTTATGTCCTGAACCTGGTAAAGATCCCCGTTTTTTGCAATTATACATTTACGATACAGATAACTAGCTACAGTATCGCATGGCCCATTTTAGTACACCTGGCAGGCCCGTCGTTAGACAAGATATAGTTCGGTTGCTGATAGACTTTTTGGATCATAACAACGCGTTGGTGCAGTTGTTCATTATGGCGAGGGATAAGCTTCAACAAAACGATGTGCCTGACTTTAAGGTTGCTTTGTTTAGTAAAGGTTCGTCGTCGCATTATGATCGCCCCACAGTAGACGCCATCGGGGCTATTATCTTTGACGATACAGTTGAGACAGAAAGTGACTTTGATATAATTTTAGAAACACATTCCGGAGATGTGCAGCGGATAAGTAAGTTGCACGCATGTTATATGTCAACGCAGTTTCCGTTGCTTTTTCCTTTATGGTGAGCAGGGTTATCACACTGATCTTATGTACCTGAATGTAGAAGGTGTTGCTACACGGAGGGGGAAGCGGATGTCAATGAAAGCTTTTTACACATACCAGTTACATGACCGTCTAGGATATTATAATCTTCTTAGTAGGGGGAGACTTTTTCAACAGTATGTAGTCACAGCCTATTGTAGTATTGAGAATAATAGAATGGACTTCATCAGGTCAAATCAGGCTGATATAAGGGGGGATTGTTTGGTCGGTCTTCATGATGCAATAGCAAGGGGGGACGTGGATGGATCTGACGTTGGTTCAAGGATTATTTTACCGTCATCATTTACCAGTGGGCCAAGGTATATGTATAGTCATTACCTTGACGCATTGGCAATTTGCAGAAAACACGGAAACCCATCATTCTTTGTAACTTTTACGTGTTACCTAAAGTGGCCAGAGGTGGAAGAATATTTGGAGGCGTATGCATTTTTATCAGCAAGTGATCGGCCTCATATAATTGACAGAATCTTTGAGCGGACGATTCATGATTTTGTGAAATTCTTACGCGATAGGCGGCCTTTTGGAATAGTAACTGCAGCTTGGTGCTTTTTGTTTCTTTCCATTTTTTTCTTCAGTAATTTTTTATGGCTTTTATATACACGTTGCTGTATAATACAACTGTTGTATGTCCATTGCTTACTGTTGAAACCAAGATCCGGACTCAACTAGGGTATAATAATAACAATGATTGAATGCACAGTGGAATAATAATTAACACAATCAAAGTTACCAACAAGGTTTTTCTCAATAAACAATGATCCTCTATGGATTTTTTTCACTCTCTCTAAAGGTGTTTTCCTGGAATGTTTTTCTCAAGTCACCCAATACAAAAGTACTCAGTTTCTTTTATATACAAGGAACCCTAAATACACAATAATATAAAATAAATGCATATCACCACCTAAAATAGCTCATGCAAATCCTAACAAACTAATACTGATTAACTATATCAGTAGAAATATAATATCAGCTGAAGCCATCTACGCGTTTTACTACTTCAGCAGACTCGCTTCTTCAGCAGAATCATATTGCACTTCAGCAGATTCTTCAGCAGTAACATCAGCAGAATTCCTACTTTGCAGAATTCCCAACAATCCTCCCCTAAACTGGAATTTGACTAGGTTAAGTTCCAGTTTCTTGATAGATCTTTAACGCTGCAGAACAAGAGGATTGTACTTCGAACAGCAGCAGCAAAGAACCACAACAAATACATCTCTATGATGAAAAAACTTTGAAATGCCAAATCTTTGCAGCAACAAATGACAACAGGTACATCAAAACAGATTAGTTTCATACTATTCTCATCACATCCAGGTGTGTTAACTCCCGTGAGAGGTGAATCATTGAAAATAATGGATTTGATGTCTCTTTACCAATAGCCATCACTCCTGGAGTAGCCAAATGTTTAAGTTCGAAAACTATGGTACACTGATAACCATATGATTTATTAGCAAATCAACAACTATAAACGGATTTGATATGTCTTTACCCGTAGCCGTTTGCTCAGGACTAGCCAATCCTTTGGTCACCCAATAGGGCATCAACCATGGTGAATTGATGACCATACAACTCTCAAAGAATTAAGCATGGGTGAGATCGGACCCTATGATTTTGAGCAAACCATTACAGCTATCAACGGAATTGAGATGTCTTTACCAAAAACCGTTTGCTATTGGACTAGCCAACTCTTTGATGGAATGTCGTCATCATCATGGTGAGCTGATTACCATTTATGGATTTCCGCAGCCTTTACCACAAGCCATAATCTTGTGGGCTAGTCAACTCTTGTGTCAGTAAGACATGGTGAGATGAAAACCATGAGTTGTGTGGTAATTAACCAACACCAAAACCTGTAAGCAAGAAAGAGTAGAAACTGAACACGGACAAGTTAGAGTATTTTTTTTATTTTTTTTTTATTTTTTTTTTCACTAAACAAAAGAAATAGTATGATTTTTTTTTATTATTTTTTATTTTATTTTTTTTAACTAAGAATTAAACAAATAAATAATACGATTTTTTTATTTAACAAAATATAAAATAAAGAAAGAATAAAAATAAACAAAACATGTAAAATATACCATCAAGCAGCAGCAGAAACCAAAGAAAGTTGTAGTGTCAGCAGAAACACTAAGCCTCCCCTTAGGCGTATGAAGATCCAACAGCTGCAAAAATGGTTAGAATACAAAAATACAACAATAAGCCTCCCCTTAGGCTTATGCCTCCCCTCAATCAATGCACCTGACAAGGACTATTGTTCTTGGGTACCCAGAATGAACCTTTCCTTTGAGTTTTCCAAGAATAACCTTTTGAGGGCTTAACAGCAGTTGCCATTCTAACTCCACCATGTGCCATAGTCATATGAGATACATAAGGTGTATATGACTGAAAATAAGAACTACTAGGTCTATATGGCATAAGTCTAGCATTATCGTTCCACCAACCGAGTAACCGGTGAAGAATATCCTCCACCGAGGAACTGGAAAAGGCCTATTAAGCATGTCGCAGTAAAACAGATGCATACACCTTTGGCTTACCAAGAGAAACTGGTTTACCCGCTCTCACATGTGCTTTGGGAACAAATGGAAGAATATTAGCAACATTAGTCCATGGGGGTCTAAAAGTCTTATGGCCAGAGGAAACACCCATCTTTTTCTCATGATAATCACAGTCTTTAATAAGATGGAGTTTACTACCACACACAAAACAAGATTTCTTCTTAACAAACTTATTCTTAACACAACTTTGTTTATTACATTTAAACTTATCAGAAACAGAACTAGAAGCAAAAGTGTGTTTAACAGAATAAGTAACTGGTTTTGTTTTGGGCTCATCATCAGCAACTTTGGCCTTGGGTGTGTACCTAGGTGAGTCAGACTTTTCACTTGAATCACATGAGGCATAGTCAGTGGACTTTAGGTCTGACGACTTGTCACTTTCAGAACAAGTGACAGAGTCATTAGTTTTGCTACTAAGGTCTGGCAAGTCACTTGACTTTTTGCCATATAAATGATGTGATCCATCAAAGTCAACAGTAATGGAAAGGTCAACAGGCATAGGTATTCCTCTAATAGATCCACGTACAGCATGTAGGTCACCTTCTTTCACATAATTAGCTAATCCTGCTGGTGTTGATCTACGTGTGTCATCTCTAGCTTCTAATCCTACATATTTCTTAAAGCCTAAACCTACTGAAGTATTAGGATTTTGACTAGAGTAAAGCTCTTTAGCAAGATCTAGACCAGCTTTTTGCCAATTGTTATGTCTAGCTATTTCAAAGATCTAGTTTTTCTTTCAACACACTGTTTTCAGACACCATATCAGCTCTCAATTTCTCAGACCTTTTTAAGTTATTTTTTGTACATTCTAGATCACATTCTAGCACCCTAACCTTTTCATCATAAGCAATTTGATTCTTCTGAAACCAAACCTTTTGTCTTTCTAATGTTTTTAAACTATGTTTATAAGCTTCAACTTCAACATAGCATTCATTATATTTAGGTTTCAAAATATCATATGCTTCCTTAAGTTCATTGTATCGTTCACTACAACCAAACACACAATTATGTACCTGAGAGGTGCCCATTAAGGCAAATTGTGGACTGACAAATGCTTCAAAGATCACCTTTAGCATAAGCTTCCTTGCTCATCTTCTTGAATTAAGCATTTCCACCATACCTTTCTTTGAGTGCATTCCATATACGACTTGCATCATCCATATAACGAAAATCTGCTACATGATCAGCAGGAATAGATTTAAGCAAGGTAGTTCTGGCCTTTGACTCTCTTTGTACAAAAATGTGTTCATCTGCAGTCGTTGGAGGATGAATAAAGAGATTTCCATCCTGATCACTTCCAGTCCTTTTCAAATTGTTGCCATTTTGGATCACCTTCCAGATATTCATATCATTATTCATGATCCAATGTTCCATCTTCTTAGCCCAGACCTCGTACTCATCATTCATCAAATAAGGAAACACATCATCCCTAGTATTATCAAATTCTGCCATTTTGAAGGTGTGGAGAGAAGTTTGGATGAAAGCCTTCCCCCGTGACCAATCAAGAGTGATCTTTAATTCAATTCATGTACAGTTGCTGTACCATCCAACAAGTCAATATGTACTTTTCCAAATCAAGTCTCGTGAACCAAGACCAGCGTGTGGAGACTAGTGAGTATAAAATGTGATGGGTCCTCCTATGGAGGCACCCCATATAGGGGGTGGTTGCATTTTGTTGTGCCTCGATTTCCGTGCCAATCATTGGTAATGATTAATTTCTCGATTTCCGTGCCAAGTCTTTTTACCACTTATTATTTACCACTTATAACACTTATTTTTACAAGTTTTTTTTGAGTGCTTTTTGTACATGTGTTTTTTTTACAAGTGTTGTTTTGGTTTTACATTTCAACAAGTTGGTTTTACAACTTATTTTTTGTTTTGGTTTTACAGTTCTACGGTTTTACTAAGTTTTATTCAGTTTTAAAAGTTTTCAAAAAATCGTAGTTGAAAAATATTTGAGGCTCGAAAGTTTTATTCACTTTGCCGTCCATTCGGTCCATTCGGTTTTCATCATCGCCTCCGAAAGTTTTTAGGCTCAAACCCGAAGGTTGCAAAGTGAGATTTGATCTCACTTTACCGTCCATTCGGTCCATTATCATCATCGCCTCGGAAAAGTTTTTAAAGTTTTTAGGCTCAAACCCGAAGGTTGCAAAGTGAGATTAGACCTCACTTTACCGTCCATTCGGTTTTTATCATCATCGCCTCGAAAAATTTTTAAAGTTTTTAGGCTCAAAATACATCATCGCCTCGGAAAAGTTTTAGTCACAAATCTGCACAAAGTCACGTTCACATGAACCGCACAAAGCTGCACTCACAAAACTGCACAGGCCTCACAAATCTGCACAAGCCTCACAAAACTGCACAAGCCTCACAAATCTGCACAAGCACAAGACTCACCAGTTTCACAGGTTTCACAAGATACACAAGTTACACGTTTTGAACAAGGTTCACAAGTTACCACTGCAAAAGTTCACATTCAGTACTAAGATTCTCAAAAGTTCACAAGTACTAAGATTCTCACAAGTTACCCATATGAAAGCAACAACACCAACAACAATCCCATATGAAAGCAACAACACCAACAACACCAACAACAATCCCAGGTGATAGCAAACACAAACAACAATACCAGTGGTCCAGAAACAACACAAACAACAATCCCAGGTGAAAGCAACAACAACAATCAAGTGGTCCAGATCAACAACAACAATCAACCACCATGTCTAATTCACCATTTAACACACAAGAGGTAAACAACTTATCAAAGGCTCAGATTATTATCTTTATAGCTCATGTTGGTACGCAAATTCAGTTTTGCCTCGCCAAAACTCTTTTTAAGTTTTAAAAAAAAAAATCATCATTGCCTTTTTATTTCATTAAAGTTGCAAAATGACCTTGAATGGTCACTTTACCATCCAGTAATGAAATTTTTTTATACAAAAACAAAGTTTTTTCATTACTGATTGCAAAGTGAATCACTTTACCATCCGTAATGCCAAGGAAAATGTGGGGTGCACGCCAAGTATAACATGGGCTTTGCCACAAAAGGGTCGTCCTACGCAGCAAACCTGCAAAACCCAACAAACAATAAGCAATGATGATTTTTTTTTTAAAAAAAACTTAAAAAATTAGTTTTTTTTTAACAACGAAGAAAAAAAGAAAACCTTTTTTTTACAAAGGTTTAGATCTAAAAAAAATTTTAGATCTAAAAAAAGTTTTAGATCTAAACACTTAACAACGTACAAACGTAAACCACCACGACCTCAAAAGTACCCCCACGTAAACCACCACAGCCTCACAAGTACCACCCGTAAACCACCACAAATTTCACCAACATCTAATTATTTTTAAGAAAACAACGAAAACCTTTTTTTTTACAAATCTTTAGATCTAAAAAAAAATTTAGATCTAAAAAAGTTTTAGATCTAAACACTTAACAACGTAAACCACCACAGCCTCAAAAGTACCACCACGTAAACCACCACAGTCTCACAAGTACCACCACGTAAACCACCACAGCCTCACCAACATCTAATTATTTTTAAGAAAACAACGAAAACCTTTTTTTTACAAAGGTTTAGATCTAAAAAATGTTTTAGATCTAAAAAAATTTTTAGATCTAAAAAAAGTTTTAGATCTAAACACTTAACAACGTACAAACGTAAACCACCACAGCCTCAAAAGTACCACCACGTAAACCACCACAGTCTCACAAGTACCACCACGTAAACCACCACAGCCTCACCAACATCTAATTATTTTTAAGAAAACAACGAAAACCTTTTTTTTACAAAGGTTTAGATCTAAAAAATTTTTTAGATCTAAAAAAATTTTTAGATCTAAAAAAAGTTTTAGATCTAAACACTTAACAACGTACAAACGTAAACCACCACAGCCTCAAAAGTACCACCACGTAAACCACCACAGTCTCACAAGTATCACCACGTAAACCACCACAAAATTTCACCAACATCTAATTATTTTTAAGAAAACAACGAAAACCTTTTTTTTACAAAGGTTTAGATCTAAAAAATGTTTTAGATCTAAAAAAAATTTTTAGATCTAAAAAAAGTTTTAGATCTAAACACTTAACAACGTACAAACGTAAACCACCACAGCCTCAAAAGTACCAAAAAAAATTAGTTTTTTTTTAACAACGAAGCACACAAAATTAGTTTTTTTAACAAACCTCATGATCTTTTCAAGAAAATCACAAAACTTAACAACGTACAAACGCAACCACCACAGTCTAACAAGTACCACCACGTAAACCACCACAGCCACAAAACTTAACAACGTACAAACGTAAACCACCACAGTCTAACAAACGTAACCACCACGTAGAATTTTAGATCTAAAATGTTTAGATCTAAAACTTTTTAGAGAGAGAGTTAGTGAGAGAGAGAGAGAGTTTACGTTTGAGAGAAGTGAGAGAGAAACACGTACATGATAACTACACACGTTAACCGACACAAGTGAGATGAAAGGTTAGACAAAGAACACGTACATCGTTCGAGAACCACACACGTAACCCACACAAAACGCATGCGTTTAATAACGCGTTTTTATACGTTAATAAATAAAAACGCTTTTTAACGTTTTTTTGTTTTTTATACGTTTATCGTTATTAATAACTTTTTAAATAACGCTTTAATAAAGTAAATTATTAACAAAACGTTTTTTTTTTTATAAACTTTTTTTTAAAACTAAAAGTTGTTACATGAAAACATGTATTTACAAAAAAAAATTATTAAAAGTATTTTTTAAATATTTTCACGAAAAGAATTTATAAAAAAAAGTCTTTATAAAAAAGTTTTTATAAGAAAACGTATTTTATAAAGTTTTTTTTAAAAAATGTATTAATAAAAAGGTTGTTGTGTTTTTATATTGAATAGGTTTTCGGTACTGAAGTTGATTTAATTAATTGGGTGCGGTCTTCTCAATAAACGATTGGTTTTGTTATTGTTATTGGAAAAAGTAAAACAGATAGGGGATATAAGTACTCTATCGAATTTTTGTGTTCTAGACATGGGACGTCTTCACGTGAAGGGTTAGAAGATGAACTTCAACGGCAGACTAGTACCGACAAATGTAATTGCCCATTCAGATTACTAGCGAAATATATAAAACGTTTTAATGGTTGGATATTGAGGGTTAAGTGTCCGGAGCATAATCATAATTTTCCGGACTCGTTGCATGGTTTTTCACAGGCCATGCGATTAAAAGAAACTGAGTTAGTTTTTGTGAGGCGATGACAAAACAAAGCGTGTAGCACCACAATTATACTTTCTTCAATAAAAGAGATGGATCCTAATAACGTGTCTACGATTAAAACGGTGTATAATGCACAAGAAAAGATACGTCGCGACAGTCGTGGTGATTTGACTCCGATACAACCGCTTTTAGTACATTTGCGACGTAAAGGTTATACGTATTACCCTAGGATAAATGACCACACAAATGAGCTGGATGAAATATTTTTTGTTCACCCGACGCGTCATATGCCCGTGGACAACATATCCGAAATCATGTGATGGACTCCACATACAACACCAACATGTTTAAAGCGCCATTCTTTACAGTTGTTGGGGTTACTCCAACAAACACAACATTCTCAATGGCGTTTAGCTTTTTGGACAAGGAAAAAAGCCAAATTTCAAATGGGTGTTGGAATGTATTAAGTTGGTGATACAAGAACAATACTACCCGCGGGTTATCGTCACCGACAGAGATTTAGCGTTGGTTGGGGCATGCGCAGAAGAATTCTCAAACGCTAACAGATTACTCTGCCGATGGCATATCAATCAAAATGTGCTAAAGCATTGCAGAAACAGATTCGATACGTTAAAGGAGTATGAGTCCGTTAGATTGACATGGGATTCGATGATTACAGCTCCAACCGAAGAAGTGTTCAGGCATTATTATCAGCACCTACGTGGTTTATTGGTCCAAAAAAATGGTACTCGAATTGTTATTTAATAATACATTTTTTATTATTATTTAATAAATAACTACTCGGATTGTTTTCTCACTTTAGTAATTCTTTATTTTCTCAGATGTTTTCCAAGATTTTCAGAATGGCGGGCTGCGAGATTACGATCGCATGTTTGTGTCGTACATTACCGATCAATATCGCAGCTTCCGCCGACAACAACATGTAGAGTTAAGGGTCAACACGCTTGTTGAAGTTATACTTGGGCTCCACACACTCCAGCTTAGACACGTTGTTGTGTTCGGTCGACAAGATTATAGCAAGAAACTGCGATACGAGCCTCTTTGAATATAAGAAAAATCAAGAAACTGCATGCTTGTAAGAGCACTCTGTTTAACGAATTGCGGTATAATGTTTCAATGGATGCTTTAAGGCTCATACTCGCAGAAAGTAAACTGGATGTTGACCCACATGCATGTGGTCATCAGATGCGGTTAGTGTATGGTTTACCATGCTATCACCAACTGTATTGGCTTCAAGCAAACGGTATGTACTTTAAAATTTATGCCTATCAAGTTATTCTTCCCTTCAATACCGATAATTTTAACTAGTTCCTTTTTTCAATACTGAGGATTGCCAATTCCGCTTGATTTTGTTGATAATTTTGGAGAACACTAAGCGTTCCTCGGCCCGTTGTCCGAAATACTCAAGAGCCTGATGAGCCTGAATATCCTCAAGAGCCTCAAGGGCCGAAGAGCACTGAATATTTTTCTTGTCAAGATGACGTCAGAAATTCCAAAGTGTTTATACCGAGCATCGTCGTTTGTCAAAAAAATATGTTAAACATGCTCGAGGTATATACGCCTGAATCGTATCAGCCAACAACCTTCTCGTTAAAGAAAGTAATCGACGTCCGAGCAAAGGATAACAAATCAAAGTCTAAACCAAATCTCCGGATTTGAACGAAGAACCCCCACAAGGCACCGCAGAAGCTACACAAAACCTAAAAAGTCCCAGTAAATAAAGAATCTGCGAGACACAGTTCTTATGTGGGAGAGCCTTCTAACGTCCAAGACTTAAACGAAAGACCTAACGAAGGACCTAGCGAGGGCGACTTAAGACACCACTTGTACGTTCCAGATTACTTTAGCGAAGGTTGTATGACTGAAATTCCAGCTCTTTTCCGACGTTGGATCATGGGGATCTTTAACGTGGAGGGTGATGGAAATTGTGGCTATCGAGCTGTTGCCATAGGTCTTGGCCTTCATGAAGAAATGTGGCCCAGAATTCGAGCTCTTGCCAGGGAAGAGGTAGACAATCACGAGGAAGATTACAGGGAATTGTGGGGTAATTTATTTACATCTACACGTAACTCGATGAATTGGTTTAACGGTGCAAAGACCCCGGCGTTATTGGATGAGTATGCCAGAAATGGGAGTGGTTATTGCTACAGCTCTTAACCGTCCTATTGTATGTATAACCAATTCACAATCTATTTTGTGTCTTCCGCCGAGAGGTTCTCCCGATTCAGTAAATATTGTCTCCGTTGTGATTCTTCGTGTGGGGAACAACGATTGTGCTCACTTCGTTCTTGCGGTTCTTGATGAAGACTCACCACTCCCGTATAATCACCCACAATGGAGACATTATAGAAATGCCAAGGCCGCGCCATGGGAACATGTGTTTGCTCAACGGCGGGGATGTTTAGACGACGTGAAAACGCGATTATTGATTTATATTGTAAATGACAAAACATGTATAGACGATTCCTGATTTATATTGTAAATGACAAAACATGTATAGACGATTACCGATTTATATTGTAAATGACACAACATGTATAGACGATTATTGATTTATAGCAAACGACTCGTCATCTTTTGTTACAGATTTCGCCCTGCTCCGGTTCTTCCTCATGTTTTGTTACAGGAATCGGATGACATTCGATGGAGGGACATTCATTGTGTCAACCACACACCCGCTCGTGTTGAGAGTCCAGATTATGTGCTTTCTTCACAATCCTATGTGCCTCCCTCTCGGCTATATCTCCATGCAGATGAGGACACTTTTATACACCGTCCTCCGGTTCTTCCTCATCTTTTGATACAGCCGTCTCGCGTTGACGAGTATGAGCGAGAGATTGACGGATTAAGGAGACGCATTTCAGAGTTAGAGTCTCGTGTGGGATGATGGCAAAGCATCATTGGGCGACTACGATCGGGCGTGATTGATCTTAGTTTCTAGTTATATTGTAATTTTGTGAACCATGTATCAACTATTAATCTATAACAAGATTGGTTATTTATGTATTCGAAGCTTCTAATTTTGTGAACCATCATATTAATAATTTATGTTGTGAATAATTATACAAATTCTTTTGGTCAGATGCAACAACAAAATCCTTACTTGTGTCGTTGTCAACGTGGATTAATAATTGAAAGAACATCCCACCAGCCCCATACTTGTGGTCTGAAGTATTATGCACGTCCTTTCTCAAAGGTAAATAATTAAACGTTTGTTTATTTGCGTAAATATATCAATAACTTGTTTGTTTAGAATACATTTCTTATAATTATTTCGTCATGTAAATGCCGGACTAAAGACTATGGGTGTCGATACTTCATGTGGAAGGAAATATTTCAACAAAAGTACTTTGGTGAAGCCTCTTCTTCAACGCAGTGCTCAAACTACGAAACTAAAGATACAACGATCAACATGCTATTGGTCGAAAAGACTTTGTTGCGAGGCAAAAATAAAGGCGTTGGAAGCATCACTGGAACCGGCAAGTAATCCAGGTTGATCACGCATGTCGGCCGAAGTGGAATACTCTATGAGCTTATAGATGACATTAATAATCTTCATGTGGAGTAGACGTTGTAATATTGAAAACATTGTTGTTTTACTTGTTTAATGTTTTATTGTTATTGTTTAATTAAATGGAAACAAACACACAATTAAAAAGCATAACGTAAAATAAATATTATATAAAAACACTACACAAATTAAATACAATATACATATAAAAACACTACACAAATTAAATACACTATACATATAAAAACACTACACAAATTAAATACACTATACATATAAAAACACTACACAAATTAAATACACTATACAATATACCTAATTAAATACAACTAAACACACTACACACAATTAAAAAAAAAAAAAAAAAAAAAATACTGTGCGCCGCCGACAAGGGGGACCCACCCTACAAGAGGTGCCTGCCAAGGAAATGTGAGGGTGCCTGCGTATATTAGCCCAATGTGATATCTTGAGTGTGTGCCAGCAGATGATACGCAAACAATATCAATGAAACATACACGTGATCAAGTAAAATCAGTACAAATAAACAACCATTATTTGAATATCATCAATTCGAATACCAGCCGAATTCAACCCCACGTGACCACACATTAAACTTGATAGCCAAAAAGTTGACTCCACATGAACATTCAAAAACGAGGACCAATGAAATATAATATCAACATTCAATATAATAAAGAGTGTGAGATGGGATCAAACGAGTGGGGATCAAGAGCAATTAGATACCCACAAAATTCGACCAATCACACAAAGAGTCCACCGTAACAAACGTGCACCTTACCACACTAAATCATATACCTTGTGTGAGGAATTAGTGCTCACGTGAAGCTTCAGCAAAAACACACTACTGCCGACAATCAGAAGAAACAAGTTGCGGGACCCACGAAATCAAATTAACTACAGCAGCAACTCGTTTGGGACCAATTAAACGGCAAGACCACCAATAAGATAGGGAGAGCCTACGTGGGCATCCCATGAAATCTTTGGCAGGCACCTCATGCTAGTGTGGACCCCCTCTTTTGTCGGCGATTTGACTTTTTTTTTTTTTTTTTAATAATTGTGTGTAGTGTTTTTTAGTGTATTTAATTAATGTAGTGTATAGTGTATTTAATTAGTGTAGTGTATATTGTATTTAATTAGTGTAGTGTTTTTTTTAAAATATAGTGTATTTAATTATGTAGTGTTTTTATATGGTATTTATTTTACGTTATGTTTTTAAATAGTGTATAACAACAAATGTAAACATTAAACAATTAAAACAACAAATGTTTTCAATTTTACAACGTCTACTCCACATGAAGATTATTAATGTCATCTATAAGCTCATAGAGTATTCCAGTCGGCTGACATACGTGATCAACCTGGATTACTTGCCGTTCCATGATGCTTCAACGCCTTTATTTTTGCCTGCAACAAAGTCTTTTCAGCCAATAGCATGTTGATCGTTGTATCTTTAGTTTCGCCGTTTGAGCACTGCGTTGAAGAAGAGGCTTCACCAAAGTACTTTTGTTGAAATATTTCCTTCCACATGCAGTATCGACACCCATATTTAGTCCCCCTGGTTGTTACATGACGAAACAATTATAAGAAATGTATTCTGAACAAACAAGTTATTGATATATTTACGCAAATAAACAAACGTTTAATTATTTACCTTTGAGAAAGGGCGTGCATAATACTGCACCACAAGTATCGGTGGGATGTTCTTTCAATTATTAATCCACGTTGACAACGACACAAGTAATGATTTTGTTGTTGCATCGGCCAAAGAATTTGTATAATTATTCACAACATAAATCAGTAATATCATGGTTCACAAAATTAGAAGCTTCCAATACATAAATAACCAATCTTGTTATAGATTAATAGTTGATACATGGTTCACAAAATTACAATATAACTAGAAACTAAGATCAATCACACCCGATGCGTAGTCGCCCAATGATCTTGCCATCGTCCCACACGAGACTCTAACTCGAAATGCGTCTCCTCAATCCGTCAATCTCTCGCCGTACACATCAACGCGAGGCTGTATCAGATAGATGAGGAAGAACCGAGGATCGGTGTATAAAATTGTCCTCATATGCGTGGAGATATAGGCGGAGAGGAGGCACATAAGATTGTGAAGAAAGCACATAATCCGGACTCTCAACACGCGGTGTGTGGTTGACACAATGAATGTCCCTCCACGAATGTCATCCGATTCTGTAACAAAACATGAGGAAGAACCGGAGCAGGCGTAAATCTGTAACAAAAGATGACGAGTCGTTGCTATAAATCAAGAATCGCTCTATACATGTTGTGTCATTTACAATATAGATCGATCGTCTATACATGTTTTGTTATTTGCAATATAAATAAATAATCGTTTTCACGATATCTAAACATCCTCTGTCGTTGAGTAAACACATGTTCCCATTGCGCGGCCACGGCATCTCTATGATAACTCCATTGTGGGTGATTATACGGGAGTGGTGAGTCTTCGTCAAGAACCGCAAGAACGAAGTGAGCACATTCCTCGCTCCCACACGAAGAATAACAACCGGAGTCAAGTCTGGCTGAATCGGAGAACCTCTAAGCGGAAGTAACAAAAGAGATTGTCTATTGGTTATACATACAATAGGACCGGTTAATAGCAGTAATAACCACTCCCATTTTCGCATACTCATCTAATAACGTCGGTGCGTGACCGTTATACCAATTCATCGAGTTACGTGTAGATGTAAAAGTTTGACCCCACATTTCCAGAACGCTTCGTGATTGTCTACCTCTTCCCCGGCAAGAGCTCGAATTGTGGGCCACATTTCTTGCCGATGGCCAAGACCTACGGCAATTTCGATAGCCATAATTTCCATCACCCTCCACGTTAAAAATCCCTAGGATCCAAATCGGAAAATAGGTGGAATTTCGGTCATACAATATTCGCTAAAGTGATGGAACGCACAAGTGGTGTCTTAAGTCGCCTCGCTAGGTCCTTCGTTTAAGTGGGATGTTAGAAGGCTCTCCCACATAAGAACTGTGTCTCATGATTCTTTATTTACTTCAGGACTTTTTAGGTTTTGTGTAGCTTGCATGCCTTGTGGGGGTCATCGTTCAAATCCGGGAGATTTGGTTTAGACTTGGATTTGTTGTCCTTTGCGCTAGGACGTCCACGATTATTTTCTTTGACAACAGGTTGTTGGTGACACGCATTCAGAGCGTATATACCTCCGAGCATGTTTAACATATTTTTTGACAAACGACGATGCTCGGTATAAACACTTTGGAATTTCACGTCATCTTTACACGAAAAATATTCGGCTCTTCGGACCTTGTTGCTCTTGAGGATATTCAGGGCTCATCAGCTCTTGAGTATTTCGGACAACATGCCGTGGAACGCTTAGTGTTCTCCAAAATTATCAACATAATCAAGCGGAATTGGCAATCCAGATTCAAAAAAGAACTTGTTATAATTATCGGGATTGACGGAAAGAATAACTTGGTAGGCATAAATTTTAAATACATACCGTTTGCTTGAAGCCAATACAGTTGGTGATAGCATGATAAACCATACACTAACCGCGATCGATGACCACATGCATGTGGGTCAATATCCCGTTTACTTTCTGCGAGTATGAGCCTTAAAGCATCCATTGAAACATTATACCGCAATTCGTTAAACAGAGTGCTCTTACAAGCATGCAGTTTCTTGATTTTGCTTATATTCAAAGAGGCTCGTATCGCAGTTTCTTGCGTAGCTATAATCTTGTCGACCGAACACAACAACGTGTCTAAGTTGGACTGTGTGGAGCCCAAGTATAACTTCAACAATGCGTGTTGACCCTCAACTCTACATGTTGTTGTTTGGCGAGCTGCGATATTGATCGGTAATGTACGACACAAACATGCGATCGTAATCTCGCAGCCGATTACGAAAATATGGAAAACATCCGAGAAAACAAAGAATTACTAAAGTGAGAAAACAATCCGAGGAGTTATTTATTAAATAATAATAAAAAATGTATTATTAAATAACAATTCGAGTACCCTTTTTTCGGACCAATAAACCACGTAGGTGCCGATAATAATGCCCGAACACTTCTTCGGTCGGAGCTGTAATCATCGAATCCCATGTCAATCTAACGGACTCATACTCCTTTAACGTATCAAATCTGTTTTGCAATGCTTTAGCACATTTTGATTGATATGCCATCGGCAGAGTAATCTGTTAGCGTTTGGGAATTCTTCTGCGCATGCCCCAACCAACGCTAAATCTCTGTCGGTGACGATAACCCGCGGGTAGTATTGTTCTTGTATCACCAACTTAATACATTCCAACACCCATTTGAAATTTGGCTTTTTTTCTTTGTCCAAAAGCTAAACGCCATTGAGAATGTTGTGTTTGTTGGAGTAACCCCAACAACTGTAAAGAATGGCAGTTTAAACATGTTGGTGTTGTATGTGGAGTCCATCAGCATGATTTCCGGATATGTTGTCCACAGGGCATATGACGTCGGGTGAACAAAAATATTTCATCCAGCTCATTTGTGTGGTCATTTATCCTAGGGTAATACGTATAACCTTTACGTCGCAAATGTACTAAAAGCAGTTGTATCGGAGTCAAATCACCACGACTGTCGCGACGTATCTTTTCTTGTGCATTATACACCGTTTTAATGGTAGACACGTTATTAGGATCCATCTCTTTTATTGAAGAAAGTATACTTCGTGGTGCTACACGCTGTTTTGTCATCTGCCTCACAAAAACTAACTCAGTTTCTTTTAATCGCATGGCCTGTGAAAAACCATGCAACGAGTCTGGAAAATTATGATTATGCTCCGGACGCTTAACCCTCAATATCCAACCATTAAAACGTTTTATATATTTCGCTAGTAATCTGAATGGGCAATTACATTTGTTGTTGGTTGATTGTTGTTGGTGTTGTTGCTTTCACCAGGGATTATATGGGGTGGTTGTTTGTGTTGTTGGTTGATTGTTGTTTGTGTTGTTGCTTCACCTGGGATTATATTGGGTGCCTGCCTAGGATTTCATGTGAACTTAGTACATTGCCTTTGAGAATCTTGTGAACTTTTGCAGTACTTGGTAACTTTTGAGAATCTTGTTCAAAACGTGTATAACCTTGTGAAACATGTGAAGTTCATGTGAACTGGTAACTTGTGACCAGTTTGAGACTTGTGCAGTGTTGTTAGACTTGTGAACTGGTGACTTTGTGCAGTTGTGAACTGGTACTTTTGTGCAGTTTGTGACTAAAACTTTTGCGAGGCGATGATGATTTTTGAGCCTAAAAACTTTAAAAAATTTCCGAGGCGATGATGATAAAAACCGAATGGACGGTAAAGTGAGATCTAATCTCACTTTGCAACCTTCGGGTTTGAGCCTAAAAACTTTAAAAACTTTAAAAACTTTCCGAGGCGATGATGATAAAAACCGAATGGACGGTAAAGTGAGATCAAATCTCACTTTGCAACCTTCGGGTTTGAGCCTAAAAACTTTCCGAGGCGATGATGAAAACCGAATGGACCGAATGAACGGCAAAGTGGGATAAAATCTCACTTTTGCAACCTTCGGACTGAGCCTCAAATGTTTTTCAACTACGATTTTTTGAAAACTTTTAAAACTTAAAAAAACTTGTAAAACCTGTAAAACCAAAACAAAAATAAGTGAAACAAACTTGTAGAACTAAAAAACCAAAACAAAACTTGTAAAAAAAAAAACACATGTGCAAAAAGTTGTCAAAAAAAACTTGTAAAAATAAGTAAAAGACTTGGCACGGAAATCGAGAAACCAATCATTAGCAATGATTGGCACGGAAATCGAGACACAATAAAATGCAACCACCCCTTATATGGGGTGCCTCCATAGGAGGACCCTAAAGATATATCACGTGAGTCCAAATTCAAGCCCCACGTGAATATTCGTACGATGTAACAGTTATGAACAGAGAATTCAATACCCACTTGCATCAACAATATTTTATAATCCCAAAATCATTTACCACGAACGATTCAGTATATAATAAAACACGGAAAGTTGTACCTTCAGCAAATCAATCCGATCATGCTGCCTTCTTTATTTTTTATCGACTGCTCCAATAAACCCTAATGTCACGAAAACCTTATCAACCCTAGATCGAGAGCCACCCGCTCTGATACCAATTGTTTAAACCAAGATCCGGACTCAACTAGGGTATAATAATAACAATTATTGAATGCATAGTGGAATAATAATTAACACAATCAAAGTTACCAACAAGGTTTTTCTCAATAAACAATGATCCTCTATGGATCTTTTTCACTCTCTCTAAAGGTGTTTTCCTGGAATGTTTTTCTCAAGTCACCCAATACAAAAGTACTCAGTTCCTTTTATATACAAGGAACCCTAAATACACAATAATATAAAATAAATGCATATCACTACCTAAAATAGCTCATGCAAATCCTAACAAACTAATACTGATTAACTATATTAGTAGAAATATAATATCAGCTGAAGCCATCTACGTTTTTTGCTTCAGACTTCGCTTCTTCGCCAGTAATCATATTGCACTTCAGCAGATTCTTCAGCAGTAACATCAGCAGAATTCCTACTTTGCAGAATTCCCAACACTTACTGTTATTTTCATGCTTACAGTTTTATACACCATCGAGTTTCAGAAGCGTGGACTTCCACATTGCCACATACTACTGTGGACAAGTCATGGTAGCCGCCCACTTAGGGATGTGGACATCGACAGATACATAAGCGTTGAACTTCCTGACCCAGAAAAATGATCCACAGGGTTTTAGAGTGGTTACTGAGTTTATGGTTCACGGACCGTGTGGTACAGCGTTCCCAAATGCTCCGTGTATGCGCGACAGGCAGGTTTGCAAGAAATACTTTCCAAAAAATATTGTAGTGCAACCTTTGTCGATAAGTCTGGGTATGTCCATTATATAAGGCGAGATATTCCATTCAATCAAATTAGGCATAACGTGCGGTTGGATAACGCTTATGTGTCCCTTATAATTATCAGCTTTGTATGGCTTTCTACGCACACATAAACGTGGAGTATTGAGGATGGTCGATGTTGATCAAATATTTGTTCAAGTACATTTCAAAGGGTACTGATAGAATTATGGCGAAAATTACTAGAGAAATTGGAGAGGCACCACAAGGAACTGCGACTGCATCTTCTTCTTCCAATCAGTCACATGTCCATGTTGATGTAATTAGCAATTTCGTTGATGGCAGATATATAGGTCCACATGAGGCTTGCTGGCGGATTCTCGGGTTTGATATACATAGCAGGGATCCAGCGGTGCAGATTCTTGCAGTTCACTTAGAAAATATGCAAACTGTTACATTCAGGGCTTCACATCGGCTGCAGTGTGTTTTGAATCACAGTTGGTTAGCAAAGACGACGCTTACAAAGTGGCTCGTTTTTAACGAGGCCTACACGTGTGGCCGTCATTTAACATATCTTGAATTTCCGTCTGAATTTGTATAGTCGAAGGCTGATAAGGCATGGTCACCAAGGTGTAATTTAGGCAGACCTTCTATTGGTCGACTGACATACATACACCCTACCGTTGGGGGATCTTTTTTATCAGCGGATGTTATTATGTCATCAGAAGGGTTGCTCTTCATTTGTTGCAATTCGCACAGTGAATGGCCATGTATACCCTACAAATAGGCTCGCATGTGAAGTGATAAGGTTTTAAAATGTACCTTTTTTAGGGGTCATTTAAGCCCTTATTTGATCACTTTTGTATCCGTTATTACTTAATTTCGTTCATTTTCACTTTTTAGGTCTCTTGAAGGAAAATTGCTGGAATGACACTTATTCGGACGAAAAGGCGAGAATATGCGAAGAAAATGGCCAAAGTCAAGAATCGAGACACTCAAGTTGCTGAAACTGAAGGGGACGGCATCAGGTTATACTTGTGACACCGTCGGAACAAGTTTTGTGTCGATACAGTAGCCAAATTGCTTATTTTCAAGTGACGGCACCATGTTTTAAAAGAGTAGGGCGTCGCAGCTCAGACGGCCTAGATTTGATCCAGACGGCGTCATAGACTCAAGGCGACGGCGTCACGGACATAAGGTGACGCCGTCACAATGATAACGTGGCCAAGACGAAACCCTAATAACGGCGACCCGACGACGTCACAAATTAAAGAGTGGCCGTCATAGCTTGTAACCTTATATATAGAATCCGAATTTTTTAGTTTTCAGTGTGTAGTTTTGTGGAGTAAAAACCTAAACCGAACCAAGGCTGTCTTGTAGAGTATTTTAGGGTTCCATACCCTATCTTACATCAAGATAAGTGTTTTACTTCATTAATTTAATTATGTCTTAAATTGATTGTGTGTATGCTTGCATGTTCCCCATGTCCGACTAATTTAATTGTGTGTTTGCTTAGGTAATATGAAACCTAGTTATTGAATATTGATTGATTGTCTCTTATCTTAATTGTGATTGACCTAGTATTGCGATAGGTCATTCGTTGTGTTGTTAATGTTTGATTAATCTTTGTTGAACCTTAGTTTATAATCACCTAGAGTAATTGTAGGCTAAACATCCAAAGAATACCTTAGTGTTAAGTTTATAAATCCTAGAGATTTTGTAGTCATTAACCTTTGATAGCTTCAAAGAATTAGGGATAAACGCATACCCTACGACCTTAGAGACACAACGCGATTAAGAATAAGGACGTGACAATTCAACCATCAATAGGAGATAACTAGGGAGTAATAAAGCCTAAGCAAATACATTTTTAATCATCATACGAGCACAAAACAATAGACATAGACTACATTCACCTTAGCTTAGATAATTAGATAAGTAGAAGTAATCGGTAGAAATACCAACCCCCCAAATCCAAACCCCGAGATTCGTACCTTTCCATTTTCTAAAAATATAAAAAGATAAAAAATAATCTTCCTCAACCCCAACCTTAGCGTAGTAACTTCTCACTAGCATTCCTATTCCCCTAGAGAACGATATCAATTCCCGTGGCTTACCCTAATACTATACTACAACGATTAGGTTCACTGCCTAGGGTGTTGAAAAACTTGCTTGACGAAAAGGAAGTTCCTTTGACCCCGAACGCGCTGTGTAAGTGTATCAAGTTTTTGGCACCGCTGCCGGGGAATAGAATAGCTAGTTAGGAGTCCACCTCGTTTAGGTTTCTTTGCTTGACTCCTATCAAGAAAGTTTTTTTTTACATTTTTAGCTTCCTCGTAGTCTATCCCCCTTCTTCGTGACCTTTTTTCGTAATCCCATCACTTTTCATCATGGAAGGTGATAACCAACCACCACATCAACCCACCACCAAATGACCCGCCAAGAGGCCGTACTCTTGGTGAATACTTGAGACCAAGCCACCTAGGCTATAGGAACACCATTGAGCTTCCCGACCAAGCCCAAACTACGGCCCTGCGATCCGACACCATCCGGTTGGTGCAAAATGGATGTGCATTCCATGGACTTCATTCCGAAGATCCTAATCAGCATCTTAAGGATTTCCTTAAAATTGTCGATTCCATCGACCTCGATACTCGGGAGACCACGCGTCTGTGTCTCTTCCAATTCTCTCTACGGGACCAAGCTAGTAATTGGCTTGAGCGACTTCCCGCTGGCTCCATCTCAAGTTGGGATGATCTCACCTCTCGTTTCCTTGCTCAATTTTTCCTACCGGGGAGAACTACTAAGCTTAGGAATGATATCTTGATGTTCCAACAACATCAAGGTGAATCTTTCTACGAAGCATGGACTCGATTCAAGGACTTACTCCATAGAGTCACTCATCACGGCATTGATCTTTGGCTTCAAGTCTAAATCTTCTACGATCATGTCAATTTCCCCACTAAGCGATCCATTGACCAAGCGGCCGGTGGAAAACTTAGTGATCTCACTGCGGAAGAATCGTGGGGTATAATAGAGGACCTTGCTCTCTATGACAATGAAAGTTGGAATGACCCCCGTGAGTTTCCCAAAACCGTAAAGGCAATCTCCTTGCTTCCCCTTGACTCACAACCTTCCGACCGTAGGATGCTTGAGCTTGAAGATCAAGTTAAATTCCTAATGAGCTCCTACGAAAATCCTAAGTCTTCACGCCAAGTGAACAAAGTTTCTTCCTTGTGTGAGCAATGTAGTGGCCCTCATAACACTCACGCTTGCACAAGACTCCCCGAACAAGCTTCCGTTGACTACGCATCCTCGCGTACCAATGGAACGGGAGGAAGATTCCCTACAACACCCGGACCTAGGACTTTTAATGACGCCCGAGAAGCATGGAAGGGCAAGCCCGAATTTTATTGGGGACAAACTAAAGAATTCACATCTAATGATTTCTCGTGGCCCCCATCTCACAGCCCTAGCCAACAAAACATAGAAGGGATGTTGCAACACCTAGTCGCATCCCAAGAAGCTCAAATAGCTAAGCTCTCGGACCGTTTTAACTAACAACAAGCCGAGATGGATAGGAAGATAGATAACCTTTTAAAATCCATGACCAATAGTGATAGGAAGGTTAATGCTATCTTAACTCCCGAAGCTTCCGGTGTAGAGATTAAGGACCCAAGTAAGTTAGCTAAGCTCGTTCAATTCGTCAATACCATCACCTTAGTGAAACCTAATAGAATAAATGACGAAGCGAACCATGAAACGATACTTGAGGTTAGTGAGACACCTAGGAATGAAACAACCGAGGAAGTAGATGAAGTAGACAATGACTATTTCAATAAGTTTTCTACGGAAGAAGAACTATCTCGCCACCCACACTTAGTACGTGACCTCCGTCACATGTATGTTAGGAGAAGCCCTAGGATCAAGTTTGGGAACCCTTAGAATCTTAACATACCATGTTGCATAGGACACCTTTTCGTGGCAAAGGCCTACATTGATCGCAAGTCCCCAATAAACATAATGACTAGCACCTACTCTAATTGGGTAATGAAGAAGCCTATCCCAACTAGGCAAGATCCCGATAATCCTAGGGTTAGTTGCAATTTTCTTGGTAGAGTTAAGGGATTTCCCGTGTATGTAGGTAGTTTCACGTTTCCTACGGATTTCATAATTGTGAACGACATTAGTACGGCCATAGATCCTAGCTTGTCCCACGTTATTCTAGGAAAGCCTTTCTTAGAAAACATCGGGATAACTTATGATCCGTCGTTGGGATTAGTTAGATTCAAGGATGAGACCGATGATGTAGCCTACCAAATGCCCTTTAAGATTGAAAAATTTTCATCACTATCCAATGATGAAAAAGAACTTAAGCTATCGGTCTACTATAGGAATGAGGAAGATAAGGAGAAGGGAGTTGATTATGTGATGAATAAAATTTTCGTATTCAATAAGAATTTCTTGAACTTAGGACCGGAATATAGAACCGAGTGGGGAGAGGACGACCTCTTAGAAAGGTGCATCATAGGGCACTTTTACAACATGGAATCCCTCAATAGAGACCGTCATGAGGAAGAAAGTGACGGTAATGAAGTCACGTAGGGGCACGACTTCGAGTCTAGCTACAAGACTCATAAATAAAGAAAAGCGCTTCGTGGGAGGCAACCCATGCTTAATTGTTTGCTTGTTTGTGTGTCGTGTATCTTTTATTGATCGTTTATTCTCATGTTTAAATTTGTAAAAATGATTTATTTTATCTTTAACCTCGTCTTAATTACATATAAAGGTATTTTACATAAGGGATAAGTGTAGGGAGGATTACACACGTTTTCAAAAGAAACGTGAACATAAGAATTACAATTACTTAAAAGATACACATGTGTGTTTGTTCGAGTCAAATGCTTGTATCGAGTCATAATGGATGTTTTGCAGGAAATTTTTCCAGATTCTAAAGATGTAAATTTTCCAGAATTTTTTTTTCCAGAAAATCATGCAGACTAGTTTACGTCAGGATAACTTGACGGCGTTAGGATCGCAACTTGATGGCGTCGGGGAGGATCGAAACTGACTTATGACTTTTCTCGTTTTCTCGAGCTACTTATAAATTTTTGGAATTTTCAGGTCTTAATTTTCCGTAAAATCTGTAAACATCCATTCCACAAGCATTATATCCTAGTTTAGTAGAGTCTTTTATATATTGTTACCGATTTTACTGAAGGTTTCGTTGGTTTTCTTCAAGTGTGCAGGTTTAATTTACCAAGAAGAAGATACATAAGATGAGAAGGAGCTTTTAACGTAAACGTTCTTCTTGAAGAAAGATGTAACCACCACTTTACACGGATTCTACCGAGCTAATCAGGGGAGTATTAGTTTTTTTCGTCTTTAATTACCTTCCATTATCATAACTTTGATACTTTCGGGGAACATTGGGGACAATGTTCAGTTTAAGTGTATGGAGGGAAAATAAAACGGAAACTTTGAAACTATGCTTATCCTTGACTATTTGCCTTGTCCAACTTCATTTGTGTAATAAACCATGAGAAATATCGGTTAGGGTAATTTTGGCACCAAATTTAAAATTTTTCATAACATATAGGAGTGGGCCATTAGTCTTAATAAAACGTCTCATGGATAGGAAATTATATGACTAGCACAAAAACCCTTTACCACTTAAATTCCACCCAAAATGTGAGGATCGCCCTTGGATTTGTAGGAATTAAAGCATTCATCTTTAATGCTTAGAGTGTGAACTGGTAGTATAATAGATTCTAGAACTTGTTTTGTGATGCATTCCGATAACGCTAGTAAGACTACACTTGTGTAGTTAGGAATAACTAAATGATAAGAGGCATTAGAATAACCCTTGTTTGATACCTGTAATATAATTACTTCTTCCACATCGGTTGAGTAATTCCCCCACACCCTTGCGTTGTACTCATCTTTAGTACATGATACGCCTAGTTAACCCCTCAGAGCCTATCCTTTTCGCGGTTCTCGTGATGTTTCGGTTTTCCGGAATATCAATGAAGAGCATTGTTTACAATCCACCCCCAAATGTACACCCAAATCGCCTTAGCCTACCTTGTATGCACTCACTTTTAGTGCATTATTGTTATCACATTAAACCCTTAGTTCAATTATCTTGTTGCTTGCATAAGTTGCTAAGTCGAGTCATATCCTTTGTACACAATTTTGGGACGATTGGGACTCATGGGAAAAGTTAAACTTTATGAAATGACGGGAAGGGAACGTTAAATTCAAATTCCCTTTATTTGCGTAATAATGTACTCCAAGTGTTTTGATCTTTTCAATTCGGGTCAAATTAGTTTTAGAGTAATAAAAACTCAAGTGTAGGGATGTGCCTATAAATCCCTATCATTTTGATGTTATCATAGAGGATGGTAGAGTAAAAGTGTATGAAAAAAAAATTGAAAAAAAAAATAGAAAAAAGAAAAAGAAAAAAAATAGAGTGTTGAAAAAAAAACATACGGGCTACCATCCTACATCTATCTTTAAATTTATGTTTGTTTATTTCAGTTATCTAGAGTTTAGAGTGTCGAGTCTTGGCTTAGCAACGCCATTCTTCGCATGCTTGTAACATAAAGATTTTTGACTTACCACCACTAAATCGCCTATCCCACCAAACCCTTTGTTTCCCTACCGTAAGCCTATCATTACAACCCTTTAAAAGACCTCTTGGATAGTCTTTCCTAGGTTCTTACGCCAAAGCGATGGAGGTTTGATCTAGTCTCAAGCCTATGGTAATCTATGTATTAGGACCGGTTAATGAGTGTTTATCTTCCATTTCCAACTTGTTATATTTCATATACAGCCGAGAGATGTGAGTATCCAAACACCCCATGTGAGGTGCTAGTATGTAATTTCCGTGCTTGTTATGACTTTTGCGGGGCTTATATGTGTTGTGAATCGTTCTAAACTAATGTTTCATGACCCCTAACTTATAAATTAATTGCCTAAAAGCACATTTGCTTGAGGACAAGCAAATACCAAGTGTAGGGATATTTGATAAGGTTTTAAAAAGTACCTTTTTGAGGGGTCATTTAAGCCCTTATTTGATCACTTTTGTATATGTTATTACTTAATTTCTTTCCTTTTCACTTTTTAGGTCTCTTGAAGGCAAATTGCTGGAATGACGCTTATTCGGACGAAAAGGCGCGAATATGCGAAGAAAATGGCCAAAGTCAAGAATCGAGACACTCAAGGTGCTGAAACTGTAGGGGATGGCGTCAGGTTATACTTGTGACGCCGTCGGAACAAGTTTTGTGACAATACAGTAGCCAAATTGCTTATTTTCAAGTGACGGCACCATGTTTTAAAACAGTAGGGCGTCTCAGCTCAGACGACCTAGATTTGATCCAGACGGCGTCATAGACTCAAGGCGACGGCGTCACGGACATAAGGTGACGTCGTCACAATGATAACGTGGCTAAGACGAAACCCTAATAACGGCGACCCGACGGCGTCACAAATTAAAGAGTGACGTCGTCGCAGTTGTAACCTTATATATAGAATCCGAATTTTTTAGTTTTGAGTGTGTAGTTTTGTGGAGTAAAACCTAAACCGAACCAAGGCGTCTTATGCAGTATTTTAGGGTTCCATACCTATCTTACATCAAGATAAGTGTTTTACTTCATTAATTTAATTATGTCTTCAATTGATTGTGTGTATGCTTGCATGTTCCCCATGTCCGACTAATTTAATTGTGTGTTTGCTTAGGTAATATGAAACCTAGTTATTGAATATTGATTGGTTGTCTCTTATCTTAATTGTGATTGACCTAGTATTGCGATAGGTCATTCGTTGTGTTGTTAATGCTTGATTAATCTTTGTTGAACCTTAGTTTATAATCACCTAGAGTAATTGTAGGCTAAACATCCAAAGAGTACCTTAGTGTTAAGTTTATAAATCCTAGAGATTTTGTAGTCATTAACCTTTGGTAGCTTCAAAGAGTTAGGGATAAACGCATACCCTACGACCTTAGAGACACAACGCGATTAAGAATAAGGACGTGACAATTCAACCATCAATAGGAGATAACTAGGGAGTAATAAAGCCTAAGAAAATACATTTTTAGTCATCATACGAGCACAAAACAATAGACATAGACTACATTCACCTTAGCTTAGATAATTAGATAAGTAGAAGTAATCGGTAGAAATACCAACCCCCCAAATCTAAACCCCGAGATTCGTACCTTTCCATTTCCTAAAAAATATAAAAAGATAAAAAAAATAATCTTCCTCAACCTCAACCTTAGTGTAGTAACTTCTCACTAGCATTCCTATTCTCCTAGAGAAAGATATCAATTCCCGTGGCTTACCCTAATACTACACTACAACGATTAGGTTCACTGCCTAGGGTGTTGAAAAACTTGCTCGATGAAAAGGAAGCTCCTTTGACTCCGAACGCGCTGTGTAAGCGTATCATGAAGCTATGGGCCTCTTACAAGACTATCAAGAGTGGAAAACGGCTATGCAAGAAGTTTCTGGGACAGCTACTTCGTCACAGTTGAGGGCGCTCTTTTCAGAAATTTTAGTCTTCACAGATATTTCCAATCCGTTGATACTATGGGAAACCTTTTGGAGACAGATGTCGGAAGATATACCGCTTATTTTGTCGCAATCATTAGGCATTCGACCGTTACATGTAAATGAACCGGAGCTACGTGGTGGGGTCTTATACGAATTACAGATTCTATTATCGTTGCACAGCAAATCTTTAAAAGATTATGGCCTTCCAACGTCACCAGAAGGGCTAATTCACATGTTTAGAAACAGGGTCGTTATGGAAGAGAGGAACTATAATAGGGAAGAGTTAGCTGCACAGAGTCGTAATATGGTTCCTCAATTGAACGGGATTCAAAGAACGATTTATGATATTGTTATCACAGCAGTTACCCAAAAGAAACAGGAACTTTTGTTTGTATATGGCCATGGAGGTACAGGAAAAACGTTTCTTTGGAATGCTCTTATAGCAACGTTACGTTCAGAAGGTCAAATAGTTTTGGCTGTCGCGTCATCTGGTATAGCATCGCTACTTTTACCAGCTGGTAGGACCGCTCATTCAAGGTTTAAGATAGCTTTACAGCTAACTGAAGAATCGACGTGTACTATTAAAAAAGGTACACAGCTGGGGCAATTGCTGAAAGAAACACATCTGATAATCTGGGATGAGGCCCCAATGAATGAGCGTAGGTGTTTTGAAGCTTTAGATAGAACTTTAAGAGACATACTAGATGAACCGCGTAAAGTCTTTGGAGGTAAACCTGTTATATTTGGCGGGGACTTTCGACAAACTCTTCCCGTCAAGAAGGGGGCTCGCAAACGTGAAATCATCGCTCTTTCTATTGCAGAATCATACCTTTGGAGCTATTTCAAAATATATGTGTTGCAAGAAAATATGAGACTAAAGAGGCCTTCGATGACAGCTATGGAACATCACGACACTTTACTCTTCTCCCAATGGCTTCTTGACATTGGAGACGGCAATATTGGAGAACGTGATGATTTAGATCCAGAGAATGCCTCTTGGATTCACGTACCTGACAGATACTGCTTCCCCACATCAGAATCTGGCCTGTCAAAACTTATCGATTTCATCTATGATTCTGCATCTCTTCAGCACCCAACAGCAGCAAGTTTTCAAGAAAAAGCTATCGTCTGCCCTAAGAATGAGACGGCTGATATTATTAATGTGCAAATCCTATAAAGAATAATTGGAACGTCATACTTCTATAGCAGCGTCGATGAGGCAATTCCGGTCGGTAACGACGGAGGAGCCTCTGAATTGCTGTATCCGACAGAGTATTTGAATTCCATGACTTTCTCAGGACTCCCACCTCATAGGTTGGAAGTAAAAACTGGTAGCCCGATTATGATCCTTCGCAATTTAAATCTTACTGGACGCCTGTGTAATGGAACACGAATGATCGTCAATCAGGTGCTCTCTCGAGTTATTAAAGCCAAGATAATTACTGGGACACGGATGGGGCAAAAAGTATTTCTACCAAGGATAATTTTGACATTTAAAGAAGAAAACATGCCATTCACTTTTAAGCGTAAACAATTTCCAGTAAAACTATGTTATGCAATGATGATCAATAAGAGTCAAGGGCAATCGTTAAAGAAGATTGGAGTATACCTACCGGAACCTATATTTGGTCACGGTCAGTTGAATGTGGCCGTTTCACGAGCAAGCTCTCCGGATGGCCTTAGAATGGTAATTGAAGATCAACCAGGGAGGCTACCCAACAACACCAAAAACATTGTATACAAAGATTTCCTAAACAAAGTCCGGCGGCGGTAGGTTTTTTTTACTTTAGGCGCAGGTTTTTGTATGCAGTTATTGAATCAGGTTATCGTGGCGTGTGTATTACATAACTTAAAACTTAATACCTATAGTTGCCAATAGTTTCAAACATCATAGTATCGGTTTAGCGAATAGAGCCCAATACCATATGTGTACTTTATGTGCGAATGATATGATTAAAATATTTGATGAAAGTATTACAGATATGTGCTGTTATATGCGTAAGTTTGTTATGTTACACTGATACCGCATACTAACAACTTTTGTTATATACAAATCACTGCTTATATCGTTTATATATGCAGTTGATCATTTTTTATGCGCACTCAACGTATTTTGTTATGTGTTTTGATTTTCTAAACTTGACTCTCTACACTTTTATAAAGCTATGTTTTAGCACTTGGTTATTGCTATGTTTATCTATTTATAATATAAACATGTTTCCCATAATTAGCGAATTGCTGATGCTATGCAAACTCATGGCTGACTCAGAATCGAAAAGCGTGACATCAACTGGTGCTCAAAGACGAGCTACAGAAGAAGAAATAGCAGAAATTACAGCGCGAAATAAAGGGAAAATGGTCGCAACTGAGTCCACTGTCATAGGAATACTAGACATAGACCCGGCAAACGCTAACCAGATATTAGAAGTCAAAGTATATCGCAAGTGGGTATCGAAAAACGTGCCGGATTCAAACCCAACAGGAATGTGCTTTATCTTGCTAGATAGACAGGTGCATCTAATTTCTTACATATCCATTGACTCAATTCAATAGGTTCATTAGCATCTGTAACGGCAGTCTTTTTACAGGGTAACGCAATCCAAGCAAACGTTGACGTTCGTGATATCAGGCAGTACGATGCAGCGCTACAGATAAATTCTTGTTACAGGATAGAAGGCTTTGGATGTAAACGCACCGATAATTGGTAAAGGACCTTAGAAAACAACATGACTTTACTTTTTGGGAGGTACACAAAAGTCACTCCATTTCAAGATGATAGCTTTCCAACTCACTACTTTAATTTCATAGCATACAATGAACTCGGTCAACGAGCAGACACATGTGATGCCATGCTAACAGGTACATTTGTATTAAACAAGATAACATTTTTGCAAATATTTCTGGAAAATTCACTCACATATCCACATACTACATAGGGATTGTTCGAAACGTTTCAAGGATCAAAGAGTTCGGGGGCCCAACTGTTGGAAATGTATATATTTACAAACATGTGAATGTCCGGATTCGAACTCGTGACCACGGGATTGCACACATTAGTGAATGAGAATTAAAGTTAATAATTAATGTTTATGTTTACGATTAATTATTACACATTAAGTCCGGTTAACGATCGTTAAGTATTTAACGGAAAAATGACTAACGACCGTTAAATGGAAAAGAGAAGGACTAGAATTGGAAACTTGGAAAAGTTAAGGATTGGGCTTTGGGCTTTCATGGTGGCCGGCCATGGGGGTCTCTCCAAGGCCTAGTTCCCCTAACTTGTCCTCTAAGTTTTACCTACTAGTATATAAGGAGGGGTAGGTTCTAGGGTTTCATTCATACCTTTGTGCATTGAATTAACCCTAGATCTCCTCTCCTCTCTTTTAATCGGCCGAGCACCCCCAGTAAGGGAGTTCGGTTTTTTTTAAACGAGGACTTGTGTTAGATCTAGCAATCGCTTGATTCGTTTGGTTAATTCGTGTGTACAAGAACGTGGTTGTAAGACATTATTCTTACACCAATAAGTACTTCTTTTGTTTTGCTTTGCTCGAGGGTTGATTTGCTTTGCTCGAGGGATTTGACATTCGCAAGAGGTACGTTACGCATACTTTCAGTTAATTAATTTATTTGTTATGATCTTTAAGTCTTCCGCTGTGTACTCTTGATGTCTTTATGTTTTATTATATTTTATATATCATGAACTCAACAGTGGCATCACGAGCCTTGTATAACAAGTAATTAATTACTGAAACACATAATTAAAATAAACATGAATGTGTTATTATTTGTATGCTTAGATCTAGGGTTTGCAAAACCTAAACCCTAATTTTGGGGGGCGTTTTTGGTGCCCTAATTAGGGTTTTGTAAACTATTGTTTTAATTGGATTAGAAACCCTAAGATGCATGCAACTTTATGTGTATATGCGTAACTTTGATTAATTGCATTAATTGTTAAGTGTAATTTTATATCCATGATAATTATCTGCATGTTTTATCATGGATTTGCTTTATTGTATGTCTTTCATGTTTAAGTGATATACACTAATTTTGATAGATCTAAAATTTGGGAAGACCTCAATAATTATTAATTTAATCAATTATGTGCTATGTGGTATGTATTTAATTTTGACTTGCAATCGATGAATCGATGCATGTGGTTCACCTTGTACATAGATGAAAGCGGGTGAAAGTCTTAATTAAATATATGCATATTGTCAAATCTAGAATTGATTATTAATAGGATTTATCAAACCGTTTGCATGTGGCTATTTGATATGCATGACTTTTATTTGTTATGCATTCATTGTTTATTTGTTTATTTTTATAAATACTTGCTTGTTTGTTTTTTGTAACAAGGGTATTTTTACAAGAAAAATAAACTGACCTAAACAATGGTGAAACATGTATTTTTAAGACTAGTAATCATAATCGTTTAATTGATTGATGACTTTGGTACAAATGGTCTGAACGGCTCACCCATGAGAATGAACTACTAAAAGGGTTTTAAAGAAGTGCGCCAGTCACCTGAAAGGATGTCTTAGGTTGTGCTTTAGCGCGTGCACAGTCCTCTGCCCCTGTAAGTTCGAGTGGAGCTACTTAGTAAGCCATTAAATGTGCAAGCTCATCTTAAGGGCGAATTAGTTTAATTCCATGCGCCACTTCGTTGGTAATTATCCGAAACACTAAGTGTTTACACTTATGCAAAAGTACGGTATAATGGATGATAATTAACACTAAATTCCTTGATTGGTGAACCCAATACCTCAACTAAAGTTTGATGATGAAAGGCTTATACATTAAAACAAGATATAAATGTTTTAATAAAAACTATGCTACAAAGATGAATGCATGACATCTTTGTACATATTTGATTTAACATCAAAACTATTACCCTTTAATTTAAGTTATATGCCATCCAACGAAACGGAAACACCTAAGATTACTTTCTATTTGCGTGAGAACGTGACTTAGATCTTAATCGAAGGGTAAAATGTCCACGTGTCGTGAGAACGGGCATGGACGATTTTGCAGTTTCTTAAGTTGGACAAATTAATTGAGTTAGGCGTGAAGCTGGCAACTCAAGGCATAAGATGGGATAAAACATGTTTACATGGCGATTGATATTGGCTATATGTAAATCCCATAAATCTAGGAATTGCAATTGATATTGGCAATTGAGCAAAAGCTCTAGCATTTTGTATAAGGTTCATTACTAGCAGATCAACTGACGTAATGAAATTATGACAATTTGGATCCTAGTTTTCAATAAATATTAATTGGTTATATGAATATGAACCTTGGGTATTTAATTGTTTATTGAAAAGGAAAATTATCAAAATACTAATTATGGTTTTTGAACTTTTTCTGTAGATGGCTCAATCTGATAACACTATGAGCTTACTGAGTGCCGATTTCAAAGATATGATTGGAAGGGACAAGCTGACTGGCCCTAATTTCAATGATTGGCATCGTTCACTTAGGATCATCCTTCGTGTTGCCAAAAGGGTTGAAATTTTGACTACACCTCTGCCTGAAGCTCCTCCCAACACGGCAACTGCTCTTGAATTAGAGGCATATCGTGTTGAATATGAGAAGAACAATGATGTGGCGTGTCTAATGCTTTCGGGGATGTCTGCTCAATTGCAAAAACAATTTGAGCACTATCCGCCTATGAGCATGCTAGATGAACTCAAACGTATGTTTGAGAAGCCACCGGCAGCTGAACTGTATGAACTTATTGAAAAGGTTCATAGTTGCAAGCAAGAGGTTGGCAAATCTGTCTCCGACCACGTCCTAGAGATGAAACATCACTTGGACCAATTGGAGAAGCTCGGCTGTGGTTACTCGAATGATGTATGTGTCGGCCTCATCAATCACTCCCTTAATCAGGATCGGTTTGGTGATTTTGTCCGAAATTTTAACATGCATTGCACGGGGAAGACAGTGAATGAGTTACATGCAATGCTTGTAGACTACGAGAAGAGATTGCCAAAAAAGGCTCCTACACCTGCGTACTTTCGCTATCTGAGGTGGTAGGGTGAATAAGCCAAAGCCGCAAGCAGATAAGAAAGGGAAAGGAAACGGAAAGGGAAACAAGTTGTCATCCCACCAGCTCCTAAGAAGAACCCTGGAAAGAAAAAGGAGAATCCTAAGAAGGATTTGTCTTGCCACCACTGCAACTCACCGGGTCAATGGAAGCGGAACTGTCAGTTTATCGAATGAGTGCCTTCGAATAAAAATAAGATGGTGCCTAGCTCATCAGGTATTTTTATGTTTGAATTATTTTCTTTTCCTCATAAGCAAAACTCCTGGATATATGATACAGGATGTGGTACTCACATCTGTAATACATCGCAGGGACTTAGAGGGCGAAGAAGCGACTGTGGAGAGAGATACTTGTACGTTGGAAATGGAAAGCGTGCAACTGTCGAAGCCATAGGGACTTTTGATTTAGTGTTGCCTTCGGGCTTAATTTTAGAACTAAATAATTGTCATTATGCACCCTCCATTGTTAGGGGTGTCATTTCAGTTTCTTTGTTAAAAGATATTGGTTTTGTGCACACTTTTACAAGTTATGGAATTTCAGTTTCTTTAAATAATGTTTTTTACTTTAATGCAATTCCTATGCTTGGTATGTTTGAAATTGATATGGATGGTTGTATATCCAATGAAAATAATTCGTTGTATAGCATTAGCAATAAGAAGAGCAAGTCGAACTGTGACTCTTCTTATCTTTGGCATTGTCGCCTTGCCCATATTGGCAAGAAACGCATGGAAAAGCTGCAACACGATGGGCTTTTACAAACGGTCAATGATGAATCATTTGAAAAATGCGAATCTTGCATTCTTTGGGAAGATGACAAGGAAACCTTTTCACCACAAGTGGAAAGGGCTTCTGATCTACTTGGATTGATACACAGTGATGTGTGTGGTCCACTTAGACATGTGTCAAAACGTGGTGTTGTCTACTTCTTAACCTTTACGGATGATTTCGGTCGTTATGGTTATGTTTATTTACTTAAACATAAACATGAAGTCTTTGAAACATTTAAGGTTTTCAAGAGTGAAGTAGAATTACAACTCGGTAAGAAGATTAAAGCTCTTCGATCCGATAGAGGTGGTGAGTATGTAAGTCAAGAGTTCAAAGATTACTTAGCTGAGTGTGGAATAATCCAGCACTCACATCTCCTTATACTCCACAACAAAATGGTGTATCTGAAAGGAGAAATCGTACCTTACTTGACATGGTACGATCAATGTTTGAACTTACGACTCTACCTTTTACTTTTGGGATTATGCCCTTGAAACTGCTATTCGCATTTTGAATATGGTTCCAACAAAGAAGGTTGTTAAAACTCCATATGAAATATGGACTGGAAAAGCTCCCAACTTTTCTTACTTAAAGGTCTTGGGATGTGAAGCGTTTGTTAAACGTGACACACCTGATAAGCTCCAAGCCGGATCTGTTAAGTGTATCTTTGTAGGATACCCTAAGGAAACTATGGGTTACTACTTTTACTACCCAGATGAGAACAAAGTCTTTGTGGCTAGGTATGGAGATTTCCTTGAAAGGAATCTCATATCTCAAGAACTCAGTGGGAGAGTATATGATCCGGAATATGATCAAGAAGATACAACACCTTCTGAAAATACTAGCCAACTTCAAGAAGAACCCGAAAGCTTAGGTGCTCCTCCTGAAGTTGTTCCCATTCGTAGGTCTGAAAGGACTATACGTGCACCTGACCGTCTATGTCTCAACGTAGAGGTGGAGGAAAATATGGTTGGGGATCTTAATGAACCTGCCAAATATAAGGCTGCCATGGTGATCCTGAAAAGGATAAATGGCAGATTGCTATGAATGGGGAAATGCAATCCATGAAAGATAATGAAGTTTGGATTGAAGTTGACCTTCCTCCCAATGCGAAAATCGTTGGAAGTAAGTGGATCTTCAAGAAGAAAACTGACATGGATGGCAATGTACACACCTACAAGGCTCGTCTAGTGGCTAAAGGTTTTACTCAAACCTATGGCATTGACTACGAGGAGACATTCTCTCCTGTAGCGGACATAAGAGCTATTAGGATTCTCATAGCTATAGCTGCACACTATGACTATGAGATTTGGCAAATGGATGTCAAAACCGCTTTTCTGAATGGTCGTCTAGATAAAGACATCTATATGGCTCGTAGGAAGGGTTTGTGAATCCATTGTTTCCTAACCGTGTATGCAAGCTTAAGAGGTCCATTTATGGACTGAAGCAAGCATCAAGGCAATGGAATAAAAGATTCGATGGAGAAATCAAAGGTTTTGGATTTACTCAGAATCTTGATGAGCCATGTGTATATCACAAAGCTAGTGGGAGTCATGTTACTTTCCTTGTTCTGTATGTCGATGACATATTAATCATAGGAAATCATATACCAAGTCTAAATGAGGTGAAAACCTATCTTGGTAAATATTTTTCGATGAAGGACTTAGGGGAAGCAGCATACATCCTTGGAATCAAGATCTATCGGGATAGATCAAGGCGGCTAATTGGTTTAAGCCAAAGTGCTTACATTGACAAAATATTGAAGAGATTCAATATGCAAAATTCCAAGAAGGGATTTTTGCCAATGCAAGTAAATCATGTTTTGAGCAGCCAAGGCGTGCTTCAACACTGTAGAGGTGGCGTATGAAGAAAGTTCCTTATGCTTCGGATGTAGGATCTATCATGTACGCGGTACGATGCACAAGGCCTGATGTGGCGTTTGCTCAAAACTTGACCGGTCGGTATCAACAGAATCCGGGTGAAATTCACTGGACTGCTGTTAAGCATATTCTCAAGTACCTTAGGGCTACAAGAGATATGTTCATAGTGAATGGAGGAAATCCAGAGCAGAATGCATTACAGGTTACTGCGATGCATCTGGAAGTGTGACAAAGATGATACGAAGTCTCGGACGGGTTACATATTTGTCATCAATGGAGGTGCTGTGGATTGGAAGAGTAAGAAATAGAAAACACTTGCAATGTCGCTCTACAGAGAAGTGAGTACATAGCGGCGTTTGAGGCGCCATGGAAGCTGTTTGGATAAGGAAGTTTGTTTCGGGGCTTGGTGTTATGCCGTCGATTGAACATCCTATTAAAGTATATTGTGACAATTCAGCTGCAATTACTTTTGCTCATGAACCTGGAGTCATGAAGGGCACCAGACACTATCCTAGACAATATCACTATGTTCGAGAGCAAGTCGAGATAGGTGAAATTGAGTTACTCAAAGTTCACACAGATGATAACCTAGCAGATCCGTTAACGAAGGCCTTACCTGGTGAAAAACTTAATCATTTGTCCGATAAGTTTGGACTTCGTTTAGCTAGTAGTTTCATGCCCATCTGTGACTAAGTATTTTAGATAAAAGGATATTGTAAACATTATTATTGAAATGAAATAAAGTATTTTTGTTATGTTTATTATTCATTTATTATGATGTTGTCCTATATTTGCATGTTTAAATCCTTGAATAACTTAAGTTATTCTAAATAGTCCATTGTCAATCAATAACATGGGAATGATATTGAATTAAGACAAATCTGAGTATTAGTTAGAATATACTTGAAAGTATATTGATGCGTAGCATGACTAATTTCGGATGATATTCAATGAATTGAGTATAGGACTTATCCCACCCGCATGATAATACTTTATGGATCTTTTTCGTTAAGTATATCATGGATATTTATCCTCTGACTTGAGATACAAGAGATATGTCATGGATGTAGTGCATTTTTGTGAAGCAATCTAACGCTACACGTAACTGGTAGTTATAAGGGTTGTTTTCTGAAGTGTTGCGAAATTTATGAATCCTGCTTGTAGTCAAAATGGGATTTGTTTCCTTCAAATATATTTGAAGTATAATACTCTTGGGCCCCTCGTAGGGTTGTTAAGATGTTTGCATGGCCATGCCCAAGGTCTTCTGGAATATGTTCAGAAGAATTGGTAATCTTAATCAATCACATAAAGCGAGAAACAGAATAGTTAATTAAGAAATGAGTAAGATCCATATTCTTATTAACATGGTATTAGAAACAAAAGGATGAATATGATGATGAATCATCAAACTTGGTTTTTCTCCAGAAAACCATACACGAGTTGTACCGGGGGCATTGGCGTGTTGCTAGACGCTAACCAATGTCATTTCACGTTTTGTAAACATATCCAAGTGGGAGCTGTTGGAAATGTATATATTTACAAACATGTGAATGTCCGGATTCGAACTCGTGACCACGGGATTGCACACATTAGCGAATGAGAATTAAAGTTAATAATTAATGTTTATGTTTACGATTAATTATTACACATTAAGTCCGGTTAACGATCGTTAAGTATTTAACGGAAAAATGACTAACGACCGTTAAATGGAAAAGAGAAGGACTAGAATTGGAAACTTGGAAAAGTTAAGGATTGGGCTTTGGGCTTTCATGGTGGCCGGCCATGGGGGTCTCTCCAAGGCCTAGTTCCCCTAACTTGTCCTCTAAGTTTTACCTACTAGTATATAAGGAGGGGTAGGTTCTAGGGTTTCATATCTTTGTGCATTGAATTAACCCTAGATCTCCTCTCCTCTCTTTTAATCGGCCAAGCACCCCAAGTAAGGGAGTTCGGTTTCGTTTTGCTTTAACGAGGACTTGTGTTAGATCTAGCAATCGCTTGATTCGTTTGGTTAATTCGTGTGTACAAGAACGTGGTTGTAAGACATTATTCTTACACCAATAAGTACTTCTTTTGTTTTGCTTTGCTCGAGGGTTGATTTGCTTTGCTCGAGGGATTTGACATTCGCAAGAGGTACGTTACGCATACTTTCAGTTAATTAATTTATTTGTTATGATCTTTAAGTCTTCCGCTGTGTACTCTTAATGTCTTTATGTTTTATTGTATTTTATATATCATGAACTCAACACCAACGACCAACAGGATACTCAGAAAGAACGTTGAGATACAGAACCTAAAGTATAGCTTTCCACACCTTATCATTCACTAAAACTCTAAAATGATATAGGCTCAGCTTTATATATAACTTTTTGCAGTGGGAACAGTGTGACACTGAGTTTGTAGAACGAAATGGCCACCTCCTTTGAACTACAAATGACGTTACCGCTACATTAGCCTGTAATCATCGCGGTCAGCTCATGCTTAGTTAATAGATATGCCGGTAAAATCATGCCCAATCGAAGTACTGAATTCCTCCTTTTTTTGCAAAAGGTAATATCCACAGGTTATATCCAACTTTCGGCAACCCCTGCTACCTACTATTACTTGAATCCAGACGTTGAGGAAGCGGCGCACATACGGGCAGTGTGAGTATACGTAGAACGATTTCTGATATTTTCTCTATATTTTCAATGTTATAAGAATTTTCACTGACCATCCTGGTACAGATACGAAGATGTCTTGACAGGTGTTCCAAGAGTTCCATTGTTAACGGCAACTGCCGAAGCCGAAGATGAACCAAAACATCAACATCTTTTAACAATATGAGAACTTTTGGAAATCAACCCTGAAACCTTAAAGGTAAAATATTCATCCCTCTAAATAAATGCTTTATAAATATTTACTCATACACTAACTGGAGTAGTTATATAGCAACAAAATAGGTTCACAACAGAGGCTGTCATTATGACCATTGAGGAAGACAAAGGGTGGTACTTAAACAAATGCAGAACATGTGGCCAAAAAATTGAAGAGAAATCACCCCATTGGCATTGTCAGGAACCAGGGACCGAAGTCCTTCCTAATTACAGGTACAACCATGAACTTTAAAATTCTAAAGTAACGTTTGCACACAAATTCAGATGAAAAAAAATCAACATAAACCTCAAAGTGTCAAAAAAAAGGTCATGAAATATTATATTTACAGTTACTGCATCAAGGCCGTCATCGCCGACGTTACAGGCAGCTTGCTCCTGACATGTTTTAGCCCCCAAGCAGAAAAGCTTTTACCAGCATGTTCAGAGTTGCTCAGTTACATACCGGACCCGGACCCATATAAAGCTCCACCAATACTAAAAGATTTGGAACATACCAAACACAGGTTCGTGTTACATTTCGGGAAGGCAGCAAAAGAAATTTCCAAAGGTTTATTATGGATGATGCAACTGAACCTGTCCCAGCAGCGTTGCCCCCAACTCTAACCAGCCCAGCATTTGCCATGCCTGGTAAAAAAAAGGGAGACGAAGCTGATACTTCAACCTCAACTCCTGGAGCGAGCGAAACTGAAACACCACCAGCCGCAGAGATACTAACCACCACACTGACCCCTCCTCCTACATCAACCAAACCCATAGAAAAACAACATGCAGAAGGAACACCGCCCGCCACAACAACACGAAGACAATTATTTCAAACTCCACCGACTGAAGGCGAAACTCAGGATACTAAAAGGCCCAGGGTCGACTGACAAGTCGACACAAGAAGGACTTATAAAAAAGGTGCAGCCACTTTTTCCGCTACAGAGCGACCATCACCTCTACCTATGTACAACTATTAACGTGAAAGTGCAAAGACGCTAACATTGCACACATTTTGGTAAACATCTGCATTGACAGATGAACGGATCATAGGTGTACCACTATTAACATCGCTAGATGTAAATCTTTTGGCCATAGCTATGTAACACCCATAGCTATTATGTACATTTAACTATGAATAGTAACCTCTGTAACAACTCTTAGCGGTAAGCTTCCGACGCGTGTCTAAAGTTTTAATGCAATATCGCTATATAAATTTGACCGTGTCATTTTACTGCTTACATTCATTCAAGTTCACTTAATAATTATCCCATGTCGCATAATATATTATCCCATGTCTCATAATATATCATTAGAAAACTTAGCATATCCTTATGGACTATCAGTCAAAGTGTATCTGAAGATCTGCGCATAAATTACGCCTGCACACACTACTTACTATTCTACAAACACAGCGGCCATGGTTTGCAGCTACACAGAAACGGCAATAAGAAACAACACTTACTATTGTATCTTAACCAAAACTAGACCCTCTAAACACCAAAATTATAACTACAACACGATAAAACAATAACGATAAAATCAAGGCACAAAAAAACGTCATAAATTGAGAACCATACTTTTCCATAGAATATTTCTGGATTACATTGCTGCTACCATCATACATGGACAGCTAAAAAGTGCACAAAACTGTAACCCTACAATTAAGCAATTCAGACACCAACTATAATTACAACTTCCTTACGACCATACTAACTAAACTGAGAGGTCAACGTCCATAATCCTTAATCAAAAGTACATTAGACCTTATATAGGCAAGCCGTATTGGCATTAGATACATACATAACGAGACCAGATATACTACCTAAAAGACAAAAGAGTGTTTCCCATACATACTAAATATCTGACAACAATAGCAACAACAACAACAACATACCCAATCCCGCCGAGGCAGGGTATGGGGGAGGTAGAATGTAGACAGTGCCTACCCCTACCCCAGGGATAAACCCGGGGGTAAGGAGACTGCTTCCAATGAGACCTCCGACTAGTGCACGTGTGCGGGTGATAAAGAGGAGAAGATAGAGCAAAAGGGCATAAAGGCAGCAAACAAAAAGCAGGCGAAAAGGGGCAGACCAAACACGCACAAACGCCAAACAAAAGCACACAGCAAACCGAAACAAAACCAACCCTAAGGGCACAAGGCAACCTAAGGGTAAACCAAAAGCAAAGCAAAGGTAGGTAAACCTAAGGGAGCAAAACAAAGGAAGACGATACCTAAAGCGAAGGCAAAAAGGCAACCTAAGGGGCAACAAAGGGCAAAAGCAAACAAACAAGGGCCTAAACTAAGGCAGGGGCATAAAAAAGGGGCACCTAACACCTATCCTGAACTACCGAAATCCTAATTCTATCTCTCCACAAATTCCTATCGAGGTCATGTCCTCGGACAAGCAGCTCCTTCATGTCGAGCTTAAGTCTATCATCCCACCGAGATTGGGTCTACCCTCCTTCTCACACCATCAACTACTAGCGCCGACTCTTCTTACAGTGATTGTGGCCTCCTCCGACATGGCGAACCACCTCAGCCTTCCCTCTCTCATCTTCTCGATAATATTCCCGACCTCAAGTTTAGCTCTGAAAACACCGTTCGGGATCATGTCAAGCAAGGTTTTCCCACAAGTCCATCTTAACATTCTCAATTCCGCCACCTCTACTCTGTTAGCATGCGCCTTGGAGATGGGCCAACACTCGGACCCATACAGCATCGCCGGTCTAATCGCCACCTTGTAAAATTTTCCCTTTAATTTACAAGGGACGTTCCTATCACAAAGGGCTCCGACGGCGCGCCCTCCATCTTGCCCATCCAGCTCGAATCCGATGGGTCACGTCCTCGTCTATTCTCCCTGATCTGTGGATCATCGATCCTAGATATCTAAAAGATTCTTTAGGTGGTAGGATCCGGTCACCGTGCGGATATCCAAATCTTCTTGGTGCTCTGATTCGATCCTCCCAAACTCACATCTCAGATATTCAGTCTTCTCTCTGCTGACCCGAAGACCCTTATCTTCAAGTGCTTCCCTCCATTGCTCCAGTCTGATGTTTAACCCTTCCGCCGAGTCTGCCACCAGAACAATGTCGTCAGCGAAGATCATGCTCCACGGGATGCCCTCTTGAATCCCTCTAGATAATTTCCATCAATATCATCACGTATTCTTGCTGCTACGCTATCCCATCACGTATCAAAGCCAACGTTCTTTCAAGAAATTCCAAAACATCACGCTCCACAACCTGCATCTTCACAAGACAATCTACGACATCCACCTCTTTCTCATCACAAGGTCCCGACAAATGCACTTCTCTGAGTGTGCGATCACGCTTTACAACCTTTTCAGTCAACTGACCAACCAATTCTTGCAATCGCAACAACAAATTACGACCCTCCACCAACTCACTACTGAAAAGCAGTTTAAAACAACTTGCAATATCTTGAGATCCAGCAACCTCTTTCAATTCATCAAGATTTGGAGTCGCCGCCATTGAAAACGTTAAAAATCAGATCTAGAAATGAAATGGTAGTTGGTTGTGTAATTATAATTAAAAGGTCTAATAATACTACTCTTATATGCATTCCAAAACATCAGATATTTACATATCCAAAAAGCATTTAAAACATAAAATCCAGATAAAAAAGAATGATTACAAAACATAACTGAAAACGTAAAAAACAAAAATAGAAAGTTCTTGCAATAGGAATTTGAATAACAGTAAAAATTTTACATACAAGACCCTATACTATGATAATTGTATAAATTTACACTTAAGCGGGAACGGTCTCGGTTTAAACAGACAGACAAAAACAACTACCTCGCGAAAACGAATAAACGTAAAACTAAAAAATCTAAAAAAAAATGAATAACAATACTTAAAACTCAAGTAAAAGAATTAAAATATTATAATTTATTTGATAACATTTTCCCATAATATCTCAATACCTTTTTTTATTAAAAAAAAAAAAAATATAAAAAAAAAATAATAATGATGCCGAAATAAACAAAAAACCTAACACAAAAAAAAAGGTAAAAAAAATAATAATAATAACACTTAAAACTCAAGTAAAAGAATTAAAATATTATAGTTTATTTCATAACTTTTTTCAATAATATCTCAATACCTCTTCTTATTAAAAAAAAAAAAAAAAAAAAATCCCGAAACAAAGAAAAAACCTAACACAAAAAAAAAAGATGGTACAATACCCACTGCAACACCAAACTATTTAATTGGTGGAATGTAGGGAATGTTAACGTTTGCACTATTGATGAACTTTTCACTCATAGTGGGAATGTTACCGTTTCCTCCAATTTAGCTTTTCTTTGGCAAGCAACAATTTGGACATCCGGCTACTTCATTTGGAGAGAAAGGAACGCTCGTGTGTTTGGTAAGAAAGCTTCAAGTACTAACAAGATTATACAAGACATTCAACTCAAGAGCTTCGAATGGATAGTGAGAAGATCAAAGAAATATAAATCGATAGATTGGCAACAATGGTTACGGGACCCTCGAAAATTACGGTTACATTAAATCCCAGGTTATTTCTTTTTGATGCAGTTCGTGTCAGTTTCAATCAAGTGGATATTCCAGTTTCTGTGATAAAAGTTCCAGTTTATGTGATAAAAGTTCCAGGTATTGTTCTCAACCATTGGCTCCTCCTGGAAATTTTCAAGTTTGAGTTTCAGTATGTCCCATGTGGTGATAGTACTCTACCATTGGGTTACATTTGGTTTGCTAAAGTGAGATTTGAGTTGGCAGTACGGGTCCATGGGTATTGTAGCTTGACAATTTGGCTGTGTCCAGTCAATCTATAGTCCTTTGTGTCCTTTGCTGTCTACTTTTCGGCTCTAGTGGGTAGTATCTTCAGTGTGAATTGCATGTGGCGTTTGGCTTTTGCTTATTTGGTACAATATTTGCTCCTGACTGGTCAAAGATTTTAGCATGCATGTGGTCATATTACAAAGTTTCAAGACATGTGATAGTGTTTTATATGTAAGTCTTTTTGGGATAAGTTTTCTATAGGCCTTAGGACACTTTTGGTCCTTTGTAATTTTATTTTGAACTTTTGGGTCTCTCCGCCTTTTAATTTGATGGATTAATTGGGGATGCCTTTTGCTTGTATGTTTTTTTTCGATTGCGGGTTATAATATTTTTGCCTTTCCAAAAAAAAAACGCAGCGGGCTATTTTCCTCGTTAATACTATTCACCTTTTGCACCCAAAAAAAAAAAAGCAAGTTAGATTAACATCACCGAATATGGTTAGTAGCGTATAAATTGTTTCTACTTCAATCTTCTAAATGTTGTTTTAGTTATAACATGATTCTTTTAAGGATAATGTATAAGGAAGTCATCCGAATATTTAACTTTTTTTTATTAAAATCGTCCAGACTCCGGTTATGAAAACTATTTTTAAAGTCACTTTGTGTTTTCGTTTATACCAATTTGGACGAAATTTATGCCGCAAAACTATAACCCAGCAAAAAAAAGAACTCGATAGTAACAATATATAATCACATGAACAAAAAATAGTAGGTGAAATATCAATTACAGCTTTCCAAGTCATTTATAATATGATAATGATTCATCCAAATGAAAGGCACAATTGGTACCTTATGGTTGATTTTTTATTCATATCATTCTAATATGTTAGAATTTTGCTGATTTTTGAAAATTTGAATTTTTTCAGCACAATTTTGTTGAAACTGATACATACGGAAACAAACACATAATTGGGTGTTCAATATTTTAATTTGAACAAATGAGCGGCCTTAATGAAAAAAAATATTTAGACGGCTTTCATATATCATACTATTTTATAATGCACAGAGGCATTTTTAATATAAAAATACTTAAAATTCAGCAATTATAGTAAGATTCAATAGCTTCAGCAAAATAAATAATGAAACAAAAACTAAAAAAGAATAAATATATGTTTGCGAACCATAAACAATGATTGTATAATGCCTATTTCTAGTGACAAATTATCAGTTTTACTGCCTTTATATTGAATCAGTATCGGCGAGTACTCTACGATTATATGAATTAGTTTAATATAACTTAAACTTAATATACAGAATTATTCTACCTATTCTAATGTTATTTTAGCAAAAACCATAAAATAAAAAAAACATTTATCGCAAAATATTTATTACAGACCCACCATCCAGTGGCGGAACTTCGCCATTTATTTTGGGGGGGCCGAATCGGAGATTTATTTATAACCTCAACTAAATTACCCCTAAAACCTACAATATTTACATTAGGTGTCGTAAATTTTGGGGAGGCTGGGACCCTCCCCTGCCCTCATAAAGGTCCGCCCCTGCCACCATCGTAACTTGCGGGTTAACTAAATTCTTTAAGATTGTTTGGTCGATTAAATTAAGCTATTTTGTTGGAAGAGAAAAAAATTAGAATTTATTTTCTTTTGGGCTCACACACATATGACCGATAATAAATTGAAAACTTTGCATATTGCTTTTTTAACTAGAATAGAATGAACCAGTTATATAGATATTAATAGATCATGATAATAATATTAATAAGATTTTGGTAACCAAATCTGTTTTTTCTAATCAAAAGATTTGGACTAATATGATCATCCAACATGTAAAGACCATAAAACCAACAAACTGACAAGGCATAGCATTCTAAGTTGCATCACAATATGGCTGATTCTTTCATGTTGTTCATCATAATATGACACAATAATCATTCTCCACAAGCTCATCTTGAAGACAGTCCTTCATTTCGGCTGAATCGTTGTTACAATCATCAGCATGATCATCATCTTTGATCTCATCCATTAAACAGTCTCCATTATGCTCATGAAGATCATTTTCATTCTTTATATGAACATGATGTTTTATGTCTAACACATGAACATAGAGATCATCACGGATGTCTTCTTTCTCAACGACAGCAATATGAAGTTTTTCAACAAGATCCTTTACTTTTAGTACCTGAACAGCAAGATCGTCATCAACTTCATTATTCCTTTTATCAGGTTTATGATCAAGATCTCCATTAGCTCCATCAATTCTTATAAGATGATCAAGAACTTCATCATTTTTTGGAACATTAGTCACTTCATTTTTCAGAAGATCATTAGCCACTTCATCACTTTTTGGAGCATGCTCATGAACTTCATCATTCTTTGTATGTTGTTGATCGTAATCATGATTATGATTTGGGTCCGTCATCATCAATTCGTGAACGTCATCTATCTTTGGTAGCTCATGAACTCCATTTTTCTTTGGAAGATCACGATCAATGTCGCAATCCTCTTCACTCTTCACACACTTATCAAGATCTTGATCGTTCTTCTCTAAATAAATAGCTTCATCTTCCTTTAAGAGACCATGATCATGATAAACTTCAACATTCTTATGATCATCACCCACCTTTGGCAAATCAAGATCAATAATAACTTGGGAATCACAGTCCTTATGATCATCAGCTTTATGACTTTTTGCATAATCATCTTTATTCATTGTATCATGTTCACGAACACCAACCTTTATCTCTGGTACACCAACATCAGTATCATTACCAACTCCATTCGTTAGAATATCAACGTGAACTTCATCCTTTGCTTGCTCTTTAGGTACATGAGCATCAAGATTGCCACAAACTTCAACCTTCTTATCAACAAAAAGACCATTTTCCACTAATGCATGGATGCTCTTTTGTAAAACGCCATTTACTTCATCACTCGTGGGATGCGGCTGGTCATGATTTTCGTCCTTAACTTCTAATACATGAGCTTCATCTTTAATACAAAGATCATCATGAAAATCACTAGCCTTATCTTTCTTTGGATGATGATCATCAACTCATGGTAAATCAAGCGCAAACTTGTAAGTGAAAGCACATACGATAGGAAATGTCTTGTTACCTTGAATATCCCCTCCTCTTTTATTATGATAACCCGGATAGTCACTTTTTAGAAATTGCTCTTTGCCCTGCAACTTAAGACCAGCTTTACCAGCAAGTTTAACTACATTCCAACTGTCATATGGAGGGTCCTCTCTATGCCTCAAATGAACTTCACCTCCTTCATTCAACATCTTGCTTGCACTTTTAAAATAAGCACTCACCAATTCTTTATGCATCCTGTGATATCCATGCACATAAGTTAATTTTATCAACAAACATGATCCATTAATTCACAACAAAGAGTAAATAGTTATACACAATTTTAACATTCTCAAATTAACAATTTTAGACTTGATTATATTATCGAAAGTTAAGATGTTGAAACTTTTTTTCTTCACATGATTTTTAAAAAACTATAAGGATGAATTCTCAACAAAAATAAATAAATTAAAAGTGTTTGATCTAAACAAATATGAATGAATGTACATAATTTTGGTATAACTAATTAATTGGCTCAACATATTACTTTGGCATACAATGAGTTCTTATCTTAGGTCGAAAATATCTACTGTAACAAACATTTACTGTAATTACTACATACTCGGAAACATGGTTAGTCAGATTTTGATTAGCATGTCTACGCACCTAATTATCAAGGTCTAATAAGAACTGTGAGTACAATCACAAAGAGTTTTTATGTAGTGTACATATCTTACTCGATTAATTCCAAATCACGTTCGCATAGGTAATCATAATGTCCAGCATGAGGAAAGTTGTACACGATTACGTCAAACTTCATTTTCCTGAGGATTGGATGTTTGTGCATGTTGTAAACATCAACTTCATACAACACAAGCAGCCTAATTTATCCAGTTCATCGAGTTGTGGTACGCTCGTCCAATGCTGTTGAACTAGCCAATCTATGAAAAATGTGAAAGCTTTATGATTAGCTAACTATATATGGACATGTACACACTAAAAAGACGAATGATATGATAAATTATGCTGACAAACAAATTTAATTCTAACTTGGACACACGATACACGGATATATAACAGCAGAAGAAACATACAACAATCGGGCAACTCGTATATATAAATCAACACGAAAGGGATACGATCCAATATCACCCAAAAGACACATAAGTTCAATTCCCAAACTTATAATTCATATGTAGCCGTTATAATTGATTTAGTTCAAAAGCATATATATTAACATCAAGCCTATAGTCCTATGCAGAGGCGGAGATGGGAGCACTTTATATCAATGCATACTAACTATCAATACAAGATCAATCATACTTACCTTCATTGAGGTACGAAGTTGCAACCATGTTTTCAGCATTTCGAAATCTTCGAGCCAAACACGCAGAGAACGAGAAATCACCCTCACCAACAAGTAAGATCTTTTGACTACTCTTGTAGCAATGGATCCATCTTTCTCTTCTGTTCATGCCTCTCTCAAACACACACACGTACTGAAGCTAGCACACAATTATTGGAATCAAAATGGTGTTTTATATGTGTTTAAAGGAAAATGTAGCATCATGTGACAACCTCTTCATCTTCCATAAATAAAAGTTATAAGTTGATTAAATGGATGGATATTATAGACGTTTAGATTCCATGCATTCTTCCTTGTTAAGTTTTTAACATAGAATATATAGGATGACCAAAGTAAAGATAGCGTTTGATCTTCTTTAATAGATGCTTGTTTTTTTAATAAAAATTTAACTATATGGATAATTACTTAGGTAATTGAGTAATGAAATAAATAGGATCTGTGGCGCAATGGTAGCGCGGCTGACTCCAGATCAAAAGGTTGCGTGTTTGATTCACGTCAGGTTCAAATATCCTAAAAATTGTTGATTTTTTGTTAGAGCATAAAGTATGGGGTGCTATTGGTGTGCTAAATGCATGTCATTCGTGTTCCAACCATACCGGAGCATCATGTCATTCGTGAGACAATGCAATGGCTCAAGCTATTTGCATGGAGCATCATGCCATTCGTGAGACAATGCAATGGCTCAAGCTATTTGCATTCACGTTAGGTTCAAATATCCTAAAAATTGTTGGGTGCCATTGGCGTGCTAAATGCATGTCATTCGTGTGCCAACCATACCAGAGCATCATGTCATTCGTGAGACAATGCAATGGCTCAAGCTATTTGCATTTTTTTTTTGAGTGAGTGTGTATTTCTAGTGGGGTACTTTATGTGACTCAATAACATGTTATTGGTGTGTTATGAAAAATAGTGTTTTAGTTATTGGTATGTTATTAAGAGGTGTATGATGTGACGCTGAAGTGGCATACCAATATCTCCCTCACGTTGTGCTCTTATGACCCTGTAGGTGAACACACCTGCCACCGTACTAAACACATGGAAAAATGCCTGTAATGGTGACCTTAGTGCACCCAGTGTGATGCAATTCATAGCTCGTCGTACCACATGGCACCTTTGTTGTGACTAGCCGTGACAACCCCAACCCCTTGTTATTGCTCGTCATTCCAAACCTCGTCATCTGCACGGCGAGGGTAAACTTTGTGCGATTGTCAGGGACCGTTGTGGAACCGATAAAATACAACGTTAACCTTTTTTTTTCTTTTTTTTTAGAAACACGCATATTATTCTATATACTAAAAAGCATTTGGGAAAGGGGACCAAAGCAAGTGCATTATTTGGTAATTATTATCATAATCTTGCCTACTAATGGTCATTTTAATGTAATTAAGATCTATTGTTACACTATGCACTCTTTGATTGGTTATGAGAGTAAGGGGGTGTTTGATAGGAGGAATGAAATAACTCAACACTTAATTCCTAATCAGTCAGTGGAAGATTGTTTGGTAGGAAAAAATGTGACACTTAATGAGTAACTTCAGTACTGAATGAGCCATCAATGATGTGATGCTCTGTCATTCAGTAGCTTTTATATCCATCATATATAGACACGTGATGCTACACATTTTGCTTTTTTTACCTTTTGACTTTATATAAAATTTTAATTATGGTGCTATGCATTTATTATGATCTTCAGCCTATGCAAATTTTGTTATATTGTATTATATCTCAAACTAAACTCACGTACCTTACGTTATTTTGTTGTAATTAGACTACAATCCTTTTTATTGTTTTAATATGTTTTTCTTGATTTTATCTAATAATTTGAAAACTGATATTACTACAAATAATTATCGATCTAGATAGTTCGATCAAAATAATTTATTTGATAGTTAATAATAATATCTTAAATCCTAATATATTTTTCGATGCTAATCAAACAGTCATTTCATTCTGAATCATTTTCATTCAGTGTCTTTAATTCATTCAGCATCATTATTCACTCAACGCTAAATCATATTGTTTTGTCAAACAGCCCCTAAGTATGACAGTAGCAAATGAACAATGCACAATTTTTTTTTGTATGCCAACTCTTTATAGTGTTATCTCACATGTCCACATTAATTACAAATTGTACTGTGATGTAACATAGTGTAGCAAATGTTGTAGAAATTGTATTGTGTTCCACGATACGTATGTAACACCCTAACCAGACAAGGGTAGAAGTGTCACATTCGGGTGCCATATCAGAACATACAATTAAAATCTTTACAATCGGAAACCTTAAAATGAAGTATCAAATCATATAAACAATTGACTGACAATGAAAATACCATATCCAAAATGAAATGAAATCTCAAAACAAAAGCTCTTCAATTAAGTCCAAAATAAAAAGTTAACTAGGGTTGGTCCACTCAGATAATCCAACTCTCAGCCCATCAAAGCCCATCTTCAAACCTAAACCTGCAACAGAAAAAGAAATGCGGCTGAGCTTAAAAAGCCCAGTGAACAGATATAACAAAACGAAAGCTAAATAAAATCAGAAATGCGAAATGAGATAAGGTAACTGATATCAATTTTGGATATAACAATTTTGGAGAGTGAGATAAATAAACTCATGTCTTTGGAGAGTGAGAATATGAGGGAGGAGAAAGATGATTGCAGGTTTTCCATTCTTATGTTTCTACTGTACAAGGCTCGAATAGATAGAGAAGGAGGAAGCAGGTAGGGTTGAAACGTGGGAGAGAGAGAGATATATAAGTTTATCCCTTTTGTTTTATTATCAAACACATTATAATCTGTACCCCGTGTTTTATCGAAACTCTGCTTAAGTATCCCTTCTCGGTATCCAAAAAAAATATAGAAATTATGTTTTCGGAAACGATTTCTTAAACGTAATAATATGACATTCTTATTACGTTGAAATTTTATTATAACTGTTTGCCGTTACTAATTTGGTGTCGGAATGCGTGCGGTGCCGTGACTTTCTAAATTCATGAGATACCCTCTCGTTTTCTTTCGTAAATTATCCTTGAATGATAAAATATGTATATTTCACTTATTTCATTATTTATTTTTAGTCTTATATGCTACTGCGCTGCAGTATGCGGAATAACTTCTCGAAACAATGGATTAAGCTTATGTATGCTTAAATTTTAATTTGAACAATAATAAATTTCACTTTTATTATACAGATACTTAGTGGACAAGTATCGTGTGTGCGGTGTCTTATTCTTTTAAAGAAATGGAATGACCTCTCGTTTTTAAGTCTAATTATTTACATCTGTCAGAAAATAACCGATATGGATTTTCTGACGTGATAAATATTATTATAATAATCCGAAATTTTACGGGTTGTTATAGTCTACCCACCTTACAGGAGATCCGTCCCGGATCTCAGTTTTACGTTACCCGATAGAGGGTCGGGAACGAGGTGATGGTATTTGGAACAAGTTTTGAATTTTTCCTAGGTTGTTCTAGGGTTTCCTCTTTGGGTATGAGTACCTAGGTGTTATGCCAGCAGCACATCCTCTATCTGAGGAGCCATGATTTTCGGGGGTAGGTTTATTGGGTGAAAGTTCCAATTCTTGATGTTATGAGGTTTCACTATTTTGTTAGTGTGGGCACCTCTAACTTCTCATGATTTTATCAAAACGTACCCATTTCTGGCGTTTCATGATTCTATAGTATATGGGTTGATTCTTAAGGGATGAAGAAACATTTGTTTTGGAATTTCTCTTTCGACTAAATGTTTATACACGTTTGACTAAGACTAGATTTCAAAATCGATAATGTGTAAAAATGACACATTTTCAAAAGATTGCAAAATCGGTCCTTAATTATGGTGTGTATAAGAAGGTTTTGCGAAACTTTTAGTGTTTCAGCATTTTGTCTCATTTTAATGAGGGATTTGGAAAGTATTATTATATGATTATTAAAGGGAAATTCTCAAAATTTAAAGCTATATTGTAGCAAGGATGTGTAGCAGGATATAACATTTACCCATAGCTATGAGTAGAGTTTGGTTGTCTAAGTTGGGTAAGGTTAGGGATTTAATAGTTGATGAACCTCATGGTTATCTATGGTTTTAGGTAGAGGTGTAGGATACATCCTAAAGTCAGAATTAGCTACCAAGGAGGACATTGATCATTTCTGTTTATGGGGTATTAACTTAAAACACTTTTCGAGGAAGTAAGTAACTAATAAAGTGGTTCTAGAATACTTTTCAAAGTATTAAGAAATACTTTATTGTAGTTTACTTTGTGATGAAATGGTAGGGTGGTAATTTTGGTTTGTAGAATAATTCATGGAGTGGTTCATAAGGTATTTTGATTATAATGGTCCGTGGGGTAATCGGAAATAGTTTGTATGGCAACTCTTTCATTTTGTTTGTAGGAGGTTAACAGGGTAGGCACTGTTATTCTTAATAGGTGGGTGGAGTTTCTAGGTATCAAATTTTCAATGGTAAAATTTTCAAGTTTTGTGGGATTATAGGTCATTTGTCGTGTCTTTCTAGATTTTGCTAGAGGTTTATTGTTCTTTTGGTTGTCTATTCCCACTAGGGGATATTTCTCATAGGTGCTATTGGAAGGTTGCTCATAAAATGGTTTGATTCGTCCACGGAATGTAAGGTTTGGGGTAAGAGCGACTATAACATAACCCGATTGTGACATGGAAATATTCTATATAGGGAAATAATAATGTGATGCCAGTGAGTGACTCACGATTAAGGAATGACAGTGAGTGGCTTATGATTAAGGAATGTCAGTGAGTGGCTTATGATTAAGGAATGCCAGTGAGTGGCTTGTGATTAAGGAATACCAATGAGTGGCTTATTACATGTTTATCAATCAATTTTTACTAGACATAACGCTATTATAACTATCCTAAGTATTGCAAAATTCACCTCTGAGTCGGACATAGGTGATCAAGCTATGTCCCACTGTCCCTGGTTGAATATAGGTGATCAATCTATATTCAACCGAAATTCAATGAATTTTGAAATGCTTAGCTTAGTTATGCTAGTAATATGTCCCAATACTTTTAAAGGTTATCTTAAAGGATTAGGGTGCAGTGCTGTGCTGGAAAAGGTGCAGTGCTGTGATACGTAAATATACGTATATGGAAGATAATTATAACCTATAATGAAATTAGGTGAGCAGTGATAAAACATGTATCTTATCATATATGATCTCAGCAGGATCATAAGTGAGGCATCAGCTCGGCAGGCAGGCACGTGTCTGTCATAGGGTTAAGTTTTTGTAAAAGTGGTTATAGTCTAGGTTTTAAAAATACCCAGTTCTCTATAACCTAGGCTCTGATACCAATCTGTAACACCCCCAAAATGGCTCAGCGGAAGCAAACAAGTATTGGGGTGCTACTAAATTGATATCACAACATAAGCATAGAACAAACAAATTTTCATAAATAAACTTTTATTCATTTCTTGAAAACAATGTTTACATTATTGAATTGTATGGAAAAATGGCCCATTATAAAAAGGTGGTCCCAATACATAAATCAGAGTCGTCTATGACCATGCCATGCCTTTGCCTTGCGCCTCCAAAGATAAGATATCACTTCAAAACCTGAAGATACATGCTAAAGAATGTCAACACGAGGTTGGTGAGTTCATAGGTTTATTTAAAAGGCACTTCAGTATGCCGTTTATCATTTGGTTTTTTATGATCATTACGTCTTACATAATGTCATAAAATTTATGATTTCATTTCATAAAAGAATTTCATTAGTGGACCATAAGCAATGTATATGCACATTACAACGAATATAATGCCATATATTATAAATCTATTACGCTAGCACTAAGTTCATGCAACCGAAGCTACGACAGTTTCTATTAATACAAATATCGTCATTAAACGTTATTTATATTTTTGATCTTTACCTAAGTTTTGTTAACGACAAAAGTAAATTTATTTTGTATAAAAGCTTAAAGCTTGTCAAGTTTATTAGATATTAGAACAAGCTTTTTCAAACAATATATTCATCATTCATGCGTTTACATTTATGATTAGTGACATCTTGATATGACTCTAATCATTATGTATGATAGTAGTTTTAGAATGTGTTAGGTTCTTAAAACCAAACACTACTTAAGTATTTGCATATTTCTAAATATAGAAATACAACATATGACATCATGTGTTGCATCATGGAAATCATTGGAAGATTTCATTAGATATTTTGTGTGGATTTGTACTCTTCATATCTTGCACAATCTCACTTAGATATAGTTGACTTTAGCAAAGATTTTTTGATATCTTGCTGTCGGACTACGGTACCAAATTGGTACACGGCGGAACCCTTTTAAGGGTTCCGTGGTCCGTGGACGCTCCTGTCCATTTTGGCTATAAATAGCAAAGCCAAACCAAGTAGGTTTTCATCCCTTTCTATCATACTCTCTTACATATCTTCTCTCTAACCTTTCTAACTCAGTTGCATATCATATTAGTGATCTCTTTTGTAGCAAAGAAGATCAAGTCACATTTAAGCTTCAAATGAGAAGTTGGAAGTCTTGTTTGTTTAGTGTTGTATGATCTAGTGTTGATTCATACTTCATTGTTGTATTAAACCATCATAATCTTGTGAGTGTGAGTGGTTAGTATTTTAGTCCTCAAAATACATTGTGTGTGGGAGTAGTTGTACCCTTGGAAAGAACTCGACATCTAGCTTAGTGTCGGAAATAGTGTAAGCGAAGTGTAAAGGTTTTCTCCGCCGGTGAAAGGAGCTTGTTGACTAGTGAAGTTAAACACTCGAGTGTGAGACTCGGGGAGTGGAGTAGGGCAAGGAAAAAGAGTCCTTGTAGACCGAACCACTATAAACAACTTGTTGTGGTTTGATCATTTCTTTCCTTATTTACTCTTTACATATTGCTTGCATATTTCATTAACATATCTAAGATCAATATCAATTGATCTTTTCAATAAGTTTCAAAACAAAGTTTTAATTGGTAAACTATTCAACCCCCCTTCTAGTTTTCTACAATTGGTACCAGAGCCTCGTTGCTCAAGAATATCTAAAATAATCTATATTTTATAAACTTGAAATGATCCATGGATTCTGAAAACTTTAAAGAAGGGCAATCTATGCAAAGACCACCACTCTTTGAAACCAATGGATTTATCTATTGGAAAAACCGTTTTGAAACATATGTAAAATCAAAAGATATAGATCTTTGGTTTATTATTGTTAAAGGGGATTTTAGTTCTACAACAAAGGATATTTTCGTTGATGAACAAAAGAAATTAGTTGCTAAAAATAATGAAGCTAAAATGATGCTTTATAATGCTTTACCTAGAAAAGAATATGAAAGAATTTTTATGTGTGAAACCGCCAAAGATATTTGGGAATCTTTAATTGTTACACATCAAGGTAATTCACAAGTCAAGGATAACAAAATTGATCTTCTTGTTCAACAATATGAACAATTTGTTATCCCTGAAGATGAAACCATTGATTGTGGCTTTGCTCACTTTAATACTATTATTACATCACTTAAAGCACTTGATGAATCTTTTCGTAGTAAGAACTTTGTCCGGAAATTTCTTAGAGCACTCCATCCCAAATGGAGAGCTAAAGTGACCGCCATTGAGGAATCAAAAGATCTCTCAATAATGTCACTAGACGAGTTAATCGGTAACCTCAAAGTACACGAAATGGTGATGGAGAAAGATTCGGAGATCATCAAAGGAAAAAGGGAGAAGATCAAATCCGTTGCTCTAAAAGCAAAAGCGGAATCAAGTGATGATGACGAATCTTGCTCTGGTAGTGAAGATGAGGAATATGCCATGGCCGTTAGAGATTTTAAGAAGTTCTTTAGAAGAAGAGGAAAGTTCGTAAGATAACCTCGAGAAGAAAAAAGCCATTCGAAAAGATCGGGATGACAAGAAGGGTAAAGGTGAAAGAAAATGTTTTAGATGTGGTGATGCAAGTCACCTCATAGGAGAATGTCCCAAGCCACCTAAAAGCAAAACTCAACGAGCTTTTGTAAGTGGTGCTTGGAGTGATAGTGAAGACGATGAAGAATCAAGCAAGGAAGAGATCGCTCTAATGGCACATGAGTCAAATGAGGTACTTTCCGACTCTTCTTATTCTTCTATTGATGATGACACTTTGCAAAAACAATATAATCAATTGTGTGAGCTAAGTCTAAAAATCATAACTAAAAATAAATTTTTAAAAACCAAAAGGAATTTTTGGAAAATGAAGTTTATGAGTTAAAAGAAAAAGCAAAACGACTTGAAAAGGAAAAGCAAATGACGATGATTGTAAATCATGTCAAGAGCTTAAACTTGAAATAGAAAAACTAAAGCTCACACAAGATGTTTTAATCGAAAACAATTCTAAATTTAAAAGGTTTAACAAGAACATCGCTCTTGCCGATGAAATAGTTAAAATTCATAAAACACTAGGAGACATGAATGGCGAAAAGGGCGAACAACGTCAAATCTGCTGCAGCCGCGGACGACGGAACCAAAATAAGGGTTCCGTCCGTTAAACAAAATTGGTGCGTGGGTACTTCGAGACAGAATGTTAAATACGGACCGTATCTTGAATTTGTAAAAGTAACAAAGAAAACCAAGGATAATGTTAAACTAAAACCAGCTGTTACATCAGGAGTAGGACTTGCTAAAAATGAATTTAGATAAAAAACTACTCAACAACGATATAAAACACCTTTTGCCAAACGCCCCTTTCTTAAGAGCAACCACAACGTACAACCCAACTACCAACACAATGGTTGGAATCAAAACTTCCCTAGACCATATCAAACTCCAGATTACATGCCATGGAACTCTTTTACCATCATTTCCATACATGAATCAAATAAATGGTATGTTTAACCCAAACGGACCCATGAGATATTGGGGACCAAATGCTTGAGTTATTTGCTTCTAGGTATGCTTGAAAGTTGGATTGGAACCTGATGAATGGATAAAAGATAGTGGATGCTCACGACATATGACGGGCAACAAAAGTCTCTTCTCATCATACCAAGAGTATGATGGAGGTAATGTCACCTTTGGTAGCAATCTCAAAAGCAAAATCATTGGCAAAGGTACGATCGCTCATAACTCCCTAACTATTGAAAATGTTGCTCATGTGGATAGGTTAGGATTTAATCTACTTAGTATTAGCCAATTATGTGATAAAAAGTATAAAGTACTATTTGATGAAAATGGTAGTAAAATACTAAAAGATGGTATCACCATAGCTAAAGGAGTTAGGAAAAATAACATATATGTCATGAAAATAGATAAAACATCTAATGACAAACTTTGCCTAACAACATTAGATGATAGCTCATCTCTTTGGCATAGGACGCTAGGTCACGCTAATATGAGACTTATACAAAACCTATCTTCAAAAGAGCTAGTTAGGAATTTACCAAAACTAAAATATGACCAACACTTTTGCGACGCTTGCAAAATTGGTAAACAAACACATAGTAGTCACAAATCTAAAAATATGGTGTCCACATCTAAGTGTCTAGAATTATTGCATATGGACTTGTTTGGTCCATCCGCTATAAGAAGCTACGGAGGCAACTTATACACTTTGGTCATAGTAGATGATTACTCAAGGTTTACTTGGACGTTGTTTTTGAAAACCAAAAATGAAGCTTTTGATAAATTTGAAATTCTTAGCAAGAAAATTCAAAATCTTCTAGGTGTCAAAATTGTGTCAATCCGAACGGATCATGGTCGTGAATTTGACAACGAAACTCAATTTGGAAACTTTTGTGATACAAATGGTATAACACATAACTTTTCGGCTCCACGAACACCTCAATCAAATGGAGTAGTAGAACGTAAAAATAGAACAATTCAAGAAATGAGTAGAACAATGCTTAATGAACAAAACATTCCTCAAAAGTTTTGGTGTAACGCCGTTGACACTTCTACATATAATTTGAATAGAGTTTTAATCGTCCTTTCTTAAACAAAACACCATATGAGCTTTATAAAGGTAAAAAGCCTTAGGATATTTTAGAGTCTTTGGTTGTAAATGCTTTATTCTTAATACTAAAGATTATCTCACCAAGTTTGACCCAAAGTCTTATGAAGGTGTATTTCTTGGTTATTCTCAAACTAGTAAAGCTTACATTGTCCTAAACAAAGAAACAATGATAGTCGAGGAATCGTTGAACATAACATTCGACGAAAGTCCACCTCCCTCTAAGACATCACCTTTGGTAGATGATGACTTAGTTGAAAGTCAAATGATAGAAGGTCAAGAAATAATTAATAATAACAAGGAAGATGAACCATTAAATAAAAAAATTATAAACATCAAAGAATCTAAGAGTCATCCGTTAGAAAAGGTCATAGGACAACTAAATCAAAGAACCTTAAGGTCACAAGCCCAAAATCAAAGTAATTATTTTTGTTTTGTATCCACCATTGAACCAAAAACATAAATGAAGCAATAAAAGATGAATCATGGGTAATTGCCATGCAAGAAGAGTTAAACCAATTAGTTAGAAATGATGTTTGGAAATTAGTTCCAAAACCTAAAGATCAAACTATAATTGGAACGAAATGGGTTTTCGAAATAAAATGGATGAAAATGGGATAGTATCTAGAAACAAAGCTAGGCTTGTAGCGCAAGGTTATAATCAACAAGAGGGATTGATTATGATGAAACTTATGCACCGGTAGCTAGGCTTGAGTCTATTAGAATATTACTTGCTTATGCATGTGCCTATGATTTTAAATTATTTCAAATGGATGTTAAAAGTGTTTTTCTTAATGGGTTTATTAACGAAGAAGTGTATGTTGCTCAACCTTCCGGTTTCACCGACTTTGAGAAACCACATCATGTCTTCAAACTCAAGAAAGCATTGTATGGTCTTAAGCAAGCACCAAAAGCTTGGTACGACCGACTTAAGACTTTTCTTATTGATAACAAATATACTAGGGGATTAGTAGATAATACTCTTTTTACCAAGAAAAATGAATCACATATTATCATTGTTCAAATATACGTTGATGACATTATATTCGGATCAACTTGTCAAGAATTATGTGATGATTTCTCTAAAATCATGTACAACGAGTTTGAAATGAGTATGATGGGTGAGTTAAATTTCTTTCTAGGACTTCAAATTAAACAACTAGAAGATGGTATAGTTTTTAACCAATCTAAATATATAAAAGACATGCTTAAGAAATTTGGTCTTGAAGATTCCAAACCAACTAAGACACCCATGTCCTCGGACACTAAACTAACCAAGGATGAGGAAGGTGAATCCGTAGATAACACTAAATATAGAGGAATGATTGGTAGCCTACTCTATCTTACGGCTAGTAGACCCGACATTATGTTTAGTGTTTGTCTATGTGCTCGCTTTCAAGAAAACCCAAAGGCATCACACTTAGAAGCCTTAAAAGGATTTTTAGATACATTAAGGGAACAACGTGTTTAGGATTATGGTATCCCAAAGGAACGGGTGTAGAAACCATAGTGTATGCCGACTCGGATCATGCCGGTGACTATGTCGATAGAAAAAGTACAAGTGGTATTTGCACTTTTGTTGGACATTGTCTCACCTCATGGTTTGCAAAGAAGCAAACGGTTTTAGCCATCTCAACTATGAAGCGAGTGCGTCTCAGCCGGAAAAGCATGTCCACAAGCTCTTTGGATGAAGCAAGCTCTCGTAGATTACGGAATTCATCTCAACGACATTGTGATACTTTGCGACAACAAAGGAGCTATCGATCTTAGCAAGAACCCGTTCAACATGCTCGTACAAAGCATATTGAAATCCGTCATCACTTTCTTCGCGACAATGTTCAAAAAAGGAACATTTCAATCGAGAAAGTATCCTCCGAAGACAACATTGCCGACATCTTAACTAAGCCTCTTAAACGAGAACCTTTTAATCTTCTTAGACTTGGTTTAGGGTTAATGGAACCAAACATGTAGGATAAACATAGCCTAAAACATTAGAATAGTCAAAACAAAAGAAATTTGTCTTGTATGCATCTGTAGCCACGGCACCAAACGATAACACGGACGGAACCAAAATTTTGGTACCTTCTGGTCCGTGGTGTCTACAGAAGCAAAACTGTTACCTACAAAACATCTTCTTCCTCAAAACCCACTTTACCAAAACGTGTAAACATTAAACCAAGCTCATTATTGTCACCTTCCCACTCACTAATTACTGAAGATAACATCATTGTAAGTATCCTAACTACATTTTATCTCTTAATTCCGAGTCTAGGATTCTTATTTATGCACAAAACTATCACAAATCATTACATGGGGTTTTATGTATGCTTTTATACCAAATATGAATTCAATTGGCAAAATGCATAACTAGTCATTGAAATTAGGTACTACATTATCATATTGCATAAACAAATCATGCTTCCCACTAATTGATAGATAATGAATATAAGGCCTTATTCAAATAACCAAACACCCCATGTCAAAAGTTTTGAAAAGCTTCTCACTTGTAGGAAAACAATTTTTTCATTGCTAATACAAATAGAAACGTTAAATTTCATCACTTGCATGCTCTTGAATACTAAAGGTATTGCATAACTAATATGCATTCCGGGTATATTCAAATGAAGCCACATTGAATTAGGAGCATTTGGGTTATCTCATGGTATTTGCCAAACACCCACTAAAACCATTTTTGTGCATAAAATGAGTCGAGATAACCGCAACTCCAAATTGTTTTCATATAGGCACACACTAGAACCAAAAACGTTAAAGTTTATTCTCATTTTAACATATTAATTCTTGCTCCTAGGAATAACCATGGTAGCCGCAAGATTCTATGATCACAAAGACACCCTTAACTACATTCCCAAACATCACAAAACCAAAGGACTTTCCAAGGAACAAGTAGAAATATTTAGGGGTCTAGAATCAAGGTATTTCCATGAGGGTAGAACCATTCACTCATCCTTCCTTGAAAATACCAATCTCCGTGAAGAACTAGCCGCCATTCAATTCGATTGTCTTCTTGACATCGATGAACCAATTTGTCCTAGGTTTGTGTTAGAATTCTATGCTAGTGTGACCGGCTTTAGTGATGAAGACGATGATGAATTTTGTCTTAGGTTTAGAATCAATCAAAACGACTACACCATCACCTTAGCCAACTTTGCTCAAGTACTAGGAATTCCCAACCGAGGGACTTGTATCTACTTGGATAAATGGTCACTCACCGCTCTTGATGCTATCAATGACCGCACTCTTCCCTACCAAACCCGTTTAGCCGATAAGGATGTTATCCGTGAACACCTATTTAATCCTAAGGGTGATACAACCCGAGTTACCCGAAAGGGAAAGGAGGTAAACCGAGATCCATATGGAATGGAGCTAAATGAACTTAAGCCGAATTTAAGAAATGGGAGGAGCTACTTAGAGCCAACGTCATTAGCACCATAGGAAATAGGGATCACATCAACGCTTGTCTTTGTCACATGCTCTACAACTTGTCCACCCGTCAACCATTCAATTTAGCTTACTACATCGCTAGGAGAATGATTGATATTCCAACTCAAGGATCGGTTGCTCTTCCATACGGGATGCTCCTCACCCGTCTCTATAGAAACTTTGCACCAATTCCACCAAGTCCAAAAGGGATGCATCTTCACTATGAGCTCATCCCTCACATCTTTGTACCTTTGAGTGATGCACGAGTTGCTAAGACAAAAGGCAAGAGAGCAAAACCTCCAACTCCATCATCATCATCATCAAATAGCTCTGAGGATGGTCTTCCAAGCTCTTGTCTTCCGCCTCATGAGTATTATCGTCTCTTCCGAGATAGAGAATGAATCAGCGGAATTCAAGCAAACTAAGGGAATGTTCAAGTGCCTTGGTAGGATGATGAACAAGATCTACAAGAAGTTGGACAAATAAAGGTTCATTAAGGAGTGTTTGGAACAATACATTATCGTTAATGTTTGATACAATTTAGTTGTTTTTATTATGTAGGATGATAATATAACCTGAAACAATGGTGAATGCTAACAATCTTATGCAGGGGGATAGCACAAGTATGCTATCAAATTTTACCCATTTTCACTATAATGTGAAAATCAAAAAGCCTTGCTCAAAATACATGCTCCACTATGTTTATATATGTATTATTTGCTTTTCCTAACTAAAAATGTTTAGTGTCACATGTTTTGAGAAAAATTTCAGGTTTCGGAAAAGTCCCCGCCACCTAAAAACATACTCTGTCTAAATTTCTGCACTGCACGGACCAGACGGCACCAACGATTTAGTACCATCCGTTATGTAAAATGGTGCCATCGTACCTGTACAGGCGGACCAGACGGCACCCTTTTTTGGGTTCAGTCCGTGTAAATTTTTGGTGCCGTGGATCCTTCAGGTAACTTTCTGAATTTCGACTCTTTCGTGATTCCAAATTACCATCCAATGCTTATAAGTCAATCCTAACTTGCTTATACTCTTATTAGAACTAGTATAATTCACTTAGGTATATAAGAAATCCATTTCCCACCAAAATTCAAAAATTTGAAAAATCCACCCAAGGAACCCTTTTGCATAAAGGAAGGAACCAAATTTTTGGTACCTTCAAATCCGTGGGTGATCTGAATATTAGGAAATTCCACTCATTAGAACACATTTATTGCAAATCTTTTCTTCTTCACTCCATCTCTCTTGAATGGCTTGACTTGGGTGATATGACTAGCATTCAACCCACTTCCAAATCATTAGGAACCTCATCTCTTCAATGGTTTAACATCAAATCAAACACATTTCTCCATAATTTTTTACTTCTATAAATTGAGAGGTTTTACCATGATCATCCTCACACCTTCTTTATTCTTACTATTATCTAGCAAAGAAAAACCCAAGTCAAAAATGACAAAATCATCTCCTAAACCTTGCAAGAAAACCGCTAGAATAAGTGTGAGGCCTTGTTGTTTCGTTAACCTTAGCTCCTCATCCGAGTCTTCTCCACTCACAATCTCATCTCCCATCCGAGATGATACAAGCCTTACCTTGGCCACACCTACTCAATCACACATTGTGATCACCACTCCACCACCAACAAAAACACCATCTTCACCTCCACCGGCACCCATCCAAACATCCAAAACACCCTCACCACCTTCACCAAGGTCTCCAACTCTCATTCCTATGGAGTTATTTTCCACTCCACCAACTTCACCAAATCCTTTCTTGGAGGACTTGGATGACTTGCCTCCTAGGCCAAATCATCCACCACCATTGCCATCCTTTGGCACAATTGAGCGAATTGCTCATGAGTCACCTCGGTCATCCGTTGACCCAAACGCCCCATTAGGGCCTAAACCTCTTCTCTTCCACCCCATTCACAAAGACATTCATGGTCCTTTGTATGAGGATCATTCACTCCCTATATCAATGTCCCCTCATCTTGAGGACATTGAGGAGTGCATGTGGGATGCCAATCCCACTAGAGAGGAGATTCAAGCGGAACTCCACAACCTCCACCAATTCAAAGGCATGGTGGATTCTCACTTGAGTGAGACAATGCAAATGCAAAATGCTTTGCTTGCATCCATCATGACCACCCCAAACATTTCCACCAACACCAACACATCTACCATTCCACCACCACAACCTCCCCAAACATACTACCCCCTAGGCATGGTTGCTCAACTTGTGAGCAAACGGCCCAAACCATTGAAAGGACACGGGTTATGGTCCTTGATTTTCAAGAAGAAATGAGGTTCATCCTCAATCATATCCTTGAGCGCCTCAACGCTCTTTCTCATCCACCATCAAATTAGGATGGTCATAGTTTAGCATTTCTAGTTCTTCTTTTCTTAGGATTATTTTTTTTGTACTAAAACACATCATTGTGTTCCCATTTCATGATCTTTATTCATGAAAATTTTAACTAATGAATGGTGTTTTTATTATATTGTTGGTGCTTTTACATAGTGTTTGGAAATGATTGTGAATGATTATTATTACTAACATTTTTTTGTAGCTTTTATTTTCACAATCCATGTATCTTCCCATTAAGCACCCAATTTAGGGGGAGCTTTGATCAAGGGGAGATAATGGCTCGGGCTCATTACATTCCGCATCGCCTCTACTTTTTGTTGAGACAAAAAAGGGGAGAAAATATAGAACTTGTTTATATTTGACTTTTCTGAAAAAGTCAAAATACATACATTGACTTTCGAAAAGTCAAACAGGATACATCATTAGTAATACTTGACTTTTCTGAAAAAGTCAACTGCATACTTTGACTTTCTGAAAAATTCAACATCATGCATCAACTAGTGAATACTTTGACTTTCTGAAAAAGTCAAACATCATACACTTACATTATCATTTTCTTTTCAAGTTCTAAAACTAATATTTTTATAACTCTTACACAAACTTTATATCTTTTATAAAAATAAAATTTATATTTTGTCTTCAACAAAAAGGGGGAGATTGTTAATACAAATATCGTCATTAAACGTTATTTATATTTTTGATCTTTACCTAAGTTTTGTTAACGACAAAAGTAAATTTATTTTGTATAAAAGCTTAAAGCTTGTCAAGTTTAATAGATATTATAACAAGCTTTTTCAAACAATATATTCATCATTCATGCATTTACATTTTTGATTAGTGAGATCTTGATATGACTCTAATCATTATGTATGATAGCAGTTTTTAGAATGTGTTAGGTTCTTAAAACCAAACACTACTTAAGTACTTGCATATTTCTAAATATAGAAATACAACATATGACATCATGTGTTGCATCATGGAAATCATTGGAAGATTTCATTAGATATTTTGTGTGGATTTGTACTCTTCATATCTTGCACAATCTCACTTAGATATAGTTGACTTTAGCTAAGATTTTTGATATCTTGTTTGTGACCACCGGTACCAAATTGGTACACGGCGGAACCCTTTTAAGGGTTCCGTGGGCCTCCTGTCCATTTTGGCTATAAATAGCAATGCCAAGCCAAGTAGTTTTTCATCCCTTTCTAACATACTCTCTTACATATCTTCTCTCTAACCTTTCTAACTCAGTTTCATATCATATTAGTGATCTCTTTTGTAGCAAAGAAGATCAAGTCACATTCAAGCTTCAAACGAGAAGTTGGAAGCCTTGTTTGTTTAGTGTTGTATGATCTTGTGTTGATTCATACTTCATTGTTATATTAAACCATCATAATATTGTGAGTGTGAGTGGTTAGTATTTTAGTCCTTAAAATACATTGTGTGTGGGAGTAGTTGTACCCTTGGAAAGAACTCGACATCTAGCTTAGTGTCGGAAATAGTGTAAGCGAAGTGTAAAGGTTTTCTCCGCCGGTGAAAGGAGCTTGTTGTCTAGTGAAGTTAAACTCTCGAGTGTGAGACTCGGGGAGTGGAGTAGGGCAAGGAAAAAGAGTCCTTGTAGACCGAACCACTATAAACAACTTGTTGTGGTTTGATCATTTCTTTCCTTATTTACTCTTTACATATTGCTTGCATATTTCATTAACATATCTAAGATCAATATCAATTGATCTTTTCAATAAGTTTCAAAACAAAGTTTTAATTGGTAAACTATTCAACCCCCCATTCTAGTTTTCTACAGTTTATGTATGCAAATAGAAGTCATACAAATAAGGAGCCCATGACGAGTGTTTATCTCAATACACTTTCGGTTCGACATGCTATATTTTTGCCTTGACCAATGCGGGGCCAACCGAACAGGGAAGTCACCCCCAATAGATCTATTTATAACATTAGCTTTCAGTGAGGAATTGACGGTTCATAAAGAGGGCAATTTGGGATCTAAGGACTTAGGCTAAGCTGCGTAATATTCTAAGTCAAACATTTTGGTATGGCCCATAAAACATCTATGTATGATGTATCATTAAACATATCAATCATAAAGCATAGTATGCATGAAACTGCACCATTAAAATCATTTAAGTAAAATGAGCATGTATCTTCCCCAAAACAAGTATAAAGCAGTTAAAAGTAGGGGCTATGAAACTCACCTTGGCAATTAGAAGTCTAAAGGGAATTAAATCAAGAAGTGATAGTGCACGGCTCGACCGCATAACCTCATTATACGGAAATTTAGTCTTTATGTTTAAGACTCGATAAAGTTTAACTAACTTTATAAATTTTTTAAATGTTTTTGTTGTTGTTGTTGTTGTTGTTGCTTATATGGCATCATTTGTCTTAAAATGATTTACAAAGATTTTGGTGGATTTCGGCTTAGGAAGGTTGACATGGAAGAAATCTCAAGGAAGGAATTACGACTTTGGTTCAATGACGACCAAAGGATAATATCTGAAGGAATTGTATGCTTATAAAAGACGTTGTCGATGGAAAAGAACAAGATATATATATCAAGTGTATGTATATATGTACTTAGAGCATTTAGTATAAATATTATAAAGGAATTTTAGTCTTAATTTAATTCATGAGTAAATTATATTAGAAAAATATAATGTAGGTTTCTAATAATTATAGTCCAAATATTAATATGTTTCAAAAAGTTGTATATATATATTTACGACATCTAGTATGAATGCATTTTTGCAAAGAAATTAAGTCTTAACCTATTAGAAAGATATAATGTAGATTTTAATAAGTACATTTCAATAATATGTTACTTAAAAGTTATATATATAACCCGATTATATAGTAGAATTTAAAATGATTACAATATAAAATTTTCAAGAAGTATACCCCGTATGTAAGAAAAATAGTTGACATGTTTATAGATAATCCGGCATGACCCGAATGTATATTTACGTGATTTTATCTCTTATAGTTCAAACACGTGATTAGGTTGAGTTAAGTAAAAGTAATTTGTTTTAATTAGTTTGTTTCAAGTATTCCTCTTACGATTTTTAATATCGACTCGATTTGTATGTCATGTTTCTTATGGAAATTTCGAGTATTAAATAGGTGACGTGCAAGTGAAATGGACAGATGAGTTGTGTTGAGTTGAGAACTCGAGAGAGAACTCAACGCACTGGTGGCTGCAATATGCCAAACGCATCCCTTATTGGACATGGATGGGCTTCACGGCCCAATTGACTATCAAACACACCCCTTTTCGGATTGGGCCTAGGCCAAAAAATTATTTTTACACTTAAAACTTTTCAACCTGTGAGAATTCTCACCTTCAGTTTTTGTACATATTTTGACGTGAGGGAGATAACTAAAGAGAATGCAAGTACAAAACAAAAACTGAACACTTACATAATGAGACTCTTACGAGTCCTCTTCGAGGTCTAGTGTTAAACAATGTAACAAGTATGTCTCTTTGTGACCCGAAACACAACCGCAAGGACTCTTGGGTTTACTTGTGCATCAAAATGATATTGCGACAATAACCAATTCTAACAATTAAGCCAGTGACCAAGACACCACAATATTATACGTCTTGAGGAAAAATATACGGATTATGACTAGCGGTCTACCGGGTACTACCCGACTTGAGTGACTCGAATCACACCATTACGGAGATGGTATGACTCGCATGGGAAGAACGGGAACCCTCGATGTGGGTTTTCTTTCTCCAACGAAACCAAAGTTAAGCCATGAAGAGTCGAAACCAAAAATGACGAAAACAAGTAAACAAAGAATTGAGCCAAAAATAAAATAAGTTGAAAGATATTGAAACTAAATCAGTTTCATTATAAGCCGAAAACTAAAAACTAAACGCTTGAATATACTCGAAACCAAATAAGCCGAACACCAAGGTATTAACAATAAGCCGGAGCATCATGTCATTCGTGAGACAATGCAATGGCTCAAGCTATTTGCATGGAGCATCATGTCATTCGTGAGACAATGCAATGGCTCAAGCTATTTGCATTCACGTTAGGTTCAAATATCCTAAAAATTGTTGGGTGCCATTGGTGTGCTAAATGCATGTCATTCGTGTGCCAACCATACCAGAGCATCATGTCATTCGTGAGACAATGCAATGGCTCAAGCTATTTGCATTTTTTTTTGAGTGAGTGTGTATTTCTAGTGGGGTACTTTATGTGACTCAATAACATGTTATTGGTGTGTTATGAAAAATAGTGTTTTAGTTATTGGTATGTTATTGAGAGGTGTATGATGTGACGCTGAAGTGGCATACCAATATCTCCCTCACGTTGTGCTCTTATGACCCTGTAGGTGAACACACCTGCCACCGTACTAAACACATGGAAAAATGCCTGTAATGGTGACCTTAGTGCACCCAGTGTGATGCAATTCATAGCTCGTCGTACCACATGGCACCTTTGTTGTGACTAGCCGTGACAACCCCAACCCCTTGTTATTGCTCGTCATTCCAAACCTCGTCATCTGCACGGCGAGGGTAAACTTTGTGCGATTGTCGAGGGGGACCGTTGTGGAACCGATAAAATACAACGTTAACCTTTTTTTTTCTTTTTTTTTAGAAACACGCATATTATTCTATATACTAAAAAGCATTTGGGAAAGGGGACCAAAGCAAGTGCATTATTTGGTAATTATTATCATAATCTTGCCTACTAATGGTCATTTTAATGTAATTAAGATCTATTGTTACACTATGCACTCTTTGATTGGTTATGAGAGTAAGGGGGTGTTTGATAGGAGGAATGAAATAACTCAACACTTAATTCCTAATCAGTCAGTGGAAGATTGTTTGGTAGGAAAAAATGTGACACTTAATGAGTAACTTCAGTACTGAATGAGCCATCAATGATGTGATGCTCTGTCATTCAATTAGCTTTTATATCCATCATATATAGACATGTGATGCTACACATTTTGCTTTTTTTTTACCTTTTGACTTTATATAAAATTTTAATTATGGTGCTATGCATTTATTATGATCTTCAGCCTATGCAAATTTTGTTATATTGTATTATATCTCAAACTAAACTCACGTACCTTACGTTATTTTGTTGTAATTAGACTACAATCCTTTTTATTGTTTTAATATGTTTTTCTTGATTTTATCTAATAATTTGAAAACTGATATTACTACAAATAATTATCGATCTAGATAGTTCGATCAAAATAATTTATTTGATAGTTAATAATAATATCTTAAATCCTAATATATTTTTCGATGCTAATCAAACAGTCATTTCATTCTGAATCATTTTCATTCAGTGTCTTTAATTCATTCAGCATCATTATTCACTCAACGCTAAATCATATTGTTTTGTCAAACAGCCCCTAAGTATGACAGTAGCAAATGAACAATGCACAATTTTTTTTTGTATGCCAACTCTTTATAGTGTTATCTCACATGTCCACATTAATTACAAATTGTACTGTGATGTAACATAGTGTAGCAAATGTTGTAGAAATTGTATTGTGTTCCACGATACGTATGTAACACCCTAACCAGACAAGGGTAGAAGTGTCACATTAGGGTGCCATATCGAACATACAATTAAAATCTTTACAAATGAAAACCTTAAAAATGAAGTATCAAATCATATAAACAATTGGTGACAATGAAAATACCATATCCAAAATGAAATGAAATCTCAAAACAAAAGCTCTTCAATTAAGTCCAAAATAAAAAGTTAACTAGGGTTGGTCCACTCAGATAATCCAACTCTCAGCCCATCAAAGCTCATCTTCAAACCTAAACACCTTGAGAAAAGAAATGCGGGTGAGCTTAAAAAGCCCGATTGAACAGATATAACAAAACAAAAGCTAAATAAAATCAGAAATGCGAAATGAGATAAGGTAACTGATATCAATTTTGGATATAACAATTTTGGAGAGTGAGATAAATAAACTCATGTCTTTGGAGAGTGAGAATATGAGGGAGGAGAAAAGATGATTGCGGGTTTTCCATTCTTATGTTTCTCTTGTACAAGGCTCGAATAGATAGAGAAGGAGGAAGCGGTAGGGTTGAAGCGTGGGAGAGAGAGAGATATATAAGTTTATCCCTTTTGTTTTATTATCAAACACATTATAATCTGTACCCCGTGTTTTATCGAAACTTCGCTTAAGTATCCTTCTCGGTATCCAAAAATATAGAAATTATGTTTTGAGCTTGATTTCTTAAGCGTAATAATATGACATTCTTATTACGTTGAAATTTTATTATAACTGTTTAGTTACTAATTTGGTGTCGGAATGCGTGCGGTGATTACGTGACTTTCTAAATTCATGAGATACCCTCTCGTTTTCTTTAAGTAAATTATCCTTGAATGATAAAATATGTATATTTCACTTATTTCATTATTTATTTTTAGTCTTATATGCTCTTTGTATTTGCGCAAGATCGGAATAACTTCTAAAACAATGGATTAAGCTTATGTATGCTTAAATTTTAATTTGAACAATAATAAATTTCACTTTTATTATACAGATACTTAGTGGACAAGTATCGTGTGTGCGGTGTCTTATTCTTTTAAAGAAATGGAATGACCTCTCGTTTTTAAGTCTAATTATTTACATCTGTCAGAAAATAACCGATATGGATTTTCTGACGTGATAAATATTATTATAATAATCCGAAATTTTACGGGTTGTTATAGTCTACCCACCTTACAGGAGATCCGTCCCGGATCTCAGTTTTACGTTACCCGATAGAGGGTCGGGAACGAGGTGATGGTATTTGGAACAAGTTTTGAATTTTTCCTAGGTTGTTCTAGGGTTTCCTCTTTGGGTATGGGTACCTAGGTGTTATGCGTGACACATCCTCTATCGAGGAGCCATGATTTTCGGGGGTAGGTTTATTGGGTGAAAGTTCCAATTCTTGATGTTATGAGGTTTCACTATTTTGTTAGTGTGGGCACCTCTAACTTCTCATGATTTTATCAAAACGTACCCATTTCTGGCGTTTCATGATTCTATAGTATATGGGTTGATTCTTAAGGGATGAAGAAACATTTGTTTTGGAATTTCTCTTTCGACTAAATGTTTATACACGTTTGACTAAGACTAGATTTCAAAATCGATAATGTGTAAAAATGACACATTTTCAAAAGATTGCAAAATCGGTCCTTAATTATGGTGTGTATAAGAAGGTTTTGCAGAAACTTTTAGTGTTTCAGCATTTTGTCTCATTTTAATGAGGGATTTGGAAAGTATTATTATATGATTATTAAAGGGAAATTCTCAAAATTTAAAGCTATATTGTAGCAAGGATGTGTAGCAGGATATAACATTTACCCATAGCTATGAGTAGAGTTTGGTTGTCTAAGTTGGGTAAGGTTAGGGATTTAATAGTTGATGAACCTCATGGTTATCTATGGTTTTAGGTAGAGGTGTAGGATACATCCTAAAGTCAGAATTAGCTACCAAGGAGGACATTGATCATTTCTGTTTATGGGGTATTAACTTAAAACACTTTTCGAGGAAGTAAGTAACTAATAAAGTGGTTCTAGAATACTTTTCAAAGTATTAAGAAATACTTTATTGTAGTTTACTTTGTGATGAAATGGTAGGGTGGTAATTTTGGTTTGTAGAATAATTCATGGAGTGGTTCATAAGGTATTTTGATTATAATGGTCCGTGGGGTAATCGGAAATAGTTTGTATGGCAACTCTTTCATTTTGTTTGTAGGAGGTTAACAGGGTAGGCACTGTTATTCTTAATAGGTGGGTGGAGTTTCTAGGTATCAAATTTTCAATGGTAAAATTTTCAAGTTTTGTGGGATTATAGGTCATTTGTCGTGTCTTTCTAGATTTTGCTAGAGGTTTATTGTTCTTTTGGTTGTCTATTCCCACTAGGGGATATTTCTCATAGGTGCTATTGGAAGGTTGCTCATAAAATGGTTTGATTCGTCCACGGAATGTAAGGTTTGGGGTAAGAGCGACTATAACATAACTTGGATTGTGACATGGAAATATTCTATATAGGGAAATAATAATGTGATGCCAGTGAGTGACTCACGATTAAGGAATGACAGTGAGTGGCTTATGATTAAGGAATGTCAGTGAGTGGCTTATGATTAAGGAATGCCAGTGAGTGGCTTGTGATTAAGGAATACCAATGAGTGGCTTATTACATGTTTATCAATCAATTTTTACTAGACATAACGCTATTATAACTATCCTAAGTATTGCAAAATTCACCTCTGAGTCGGACATAGGTGATCAAGCTATGTCCCCTTTGTCCCAGTTGAATATAGGTGATCAATCTATATTCAACGAAATTCAATAATTTTGAAATGCTTAGCTTAGTTATGCTAGTAATATGTCCCAATACTTTTAAAGGTTATCTTAAAGGATTAGGGTGCGATCTTTGTCTTTGGAAAGGTCTGATCTTTGTGTCGTAAATATATCGTATATGGAAGATAATTATAACCTATAATGAAATTAGGTGGCGGTGATAAAACATGTATCTTATCATATATGATCTCAGGATCATAAGTGAGGCATCGGCTTCGGCTGAGCATTATGTCTGTCATAGGGTTAAGTTTTTGTAAAAGTGGTTATAGTCTAGGTTTTAAAAATACCTAGTTCTCTATAACCTAGGCTCTGATACCAATCTGTAACACCCCCAAAATGGCTCAGCGGAAGCAAACAAGTATTGGGGTGCTACTAAATTGATATCACAACATAAGCATAGAACAAACAAATTTTCATAAATAAACTTTTATTCATTTCTTGAAAACAATGTTTACATTATTGAATTGTATGGAAAAATGGCCCATTATAAAAAGGTGGTCCCAATACATAAATCAGAGTCGTCTATGACAATGCCATGCCTTTGCCTTGCGCCTCCAAAGATAAGATATCACTTCAAAACCTGAAGATACATGCTAAAGAATGTCAACACGAGGTTGGTGAGTTCATAGGTTTATTTAAAAGGCACTTCAGTATGCCGTTTATCATTTGGTTTTTTATGATCATTACGTCTTACATAATGTCATAAAATTTATGATTTCATTTCATAAAAGAATTTCATTAGTGGACCATAAGCAATGTATATGCACATTACAACGAATATAATGCCATATATTATAAATCTATTACGCTAGCACTAAGTTCATGCAACCGAAGCTACGACAGTTTCTATTAATACAAATATCGTCATTAAACGTTATTTATATTTTTGATCTTTACCTAAGTTTTGTTAACGACAAAAGTAAATTTATTTTGTATAAAAGCTTAAAGCTTGTCAAGTTTATTAGATATTAGAACAAGCTTTTTCAAACAATATATTCATCATTCATGCATTTACATTTATGATTAGTGACATCTTGATATGACTCTAATCATTATGTATGATAGTAGTTTTTAGAATGTGTTAGGTTCTTAAAACCAAACACTACTTAAGTATTTGCATATTTCTAAATATAGAAATACAATATATGACATCATGTGTTGCATCATGGAAATCATTGGAAGATTTCATTAGATATTTTGTGTGGATTTGTACTCTTCATATCTTGCACAATCTCACTTAGATATAGTTGACTTTAGAAAAGATTTTGATATCTTGTCGGACCCCACGGTACCAAATTGGTACACGGGCGGAACCCTTTTAAGGGTTCCGTGGTCCGTGGACGCTCCTGTCCATTTTGGCTATAAATAGCAAAGCCAAACCAAGTAGTTTTTCATCCATTTCTATCATACTCTCTTACATATCTTCTCTCTAACCTTTCTAACTCAGTTGCATATCATATTAGTGATCTCTTTTGTAGCAAAGAAGATCAAGTCACATTTAAGCTTCAAATGAGAAGTTGGAAGTCTTGTTTGTTTAGTGTTGTATGATCTTGTGTTGATTCATACTTCATTGTTATATTAAACCATCATAATCTTGTGAGTGTGAGTGGTTAGTATTTTAGTCCTTAAAATACATTGTGTGTGGGAGTAGTTGTACCCTTGGAAAGAACTCGACATCTAGCTTAGTGCCGGAAATAGTGTAGCGTTTAAGTGTAAAGGTTTTCTCCACGGTGAAAGGAGCTTGTTGACTAGTGAAGTTAAACTCTCGAGTGTGAGACTCGGGGAGTGGAGTAGGGCAAGGAAAAGAGTCCTTGTAGACCGAACCACTATAAACAACTTGTTGTGGTTTGATCATTTCTTTCCTTATTTACTCTTTACATATTGCTTGCATATTTCATTAACATATCTAAGATCAATATCAATTGATCTTTTCAATAAGTTTCAAAACAAAGTTTTAATTGGTAAACTATTCAACCCCCTTCTAGTTTTCTACAATTGGTACCAGAGCCTCGTTGCTCAAGAATATCTAAAATAATCTATATTTTATAAACTTGAAATGATCCATGGATTAAAGAAAACTTTAAAGAAGGGCAATCTATGCAAAGACCACCACTCTTTGAAACCAATGGATTTATCTATTGGAAAAACCGTTTTGAAACATATGTAAAATCAAAAGATATAGATCTTTGGTTTATTATTGTTAAAGGGGATTTTAGTTCTACAACAAAGGATATTTCTGTTGATGAACAAAAGAAATTATTTGCTAAAAATAACGAAGCTAAAATGATGCTTTATAATGCTTTACCTAGAAAAGAATATGAAAGAATTTTTATGTGTGAAACCGCCAAAGATATTTGGGAATCTTTAATTGTTACACATCAATGTAATTCACAAGTCAAGGATAACAAAATTGATCTTCTTGTTCAACAATATGAACAATTTGTTATCCCTGAAGATGAAACCATTGATTGTGGCTTTTCTCACTTTAATACTATTATTACATCACTTAAAGCACTTGATGAATCTTTTCGTAGTAAGAACTTTGTCATGAAATTTCTTAGAGCACTCCATCCCAAATGGAGAGCTAAAGTAACCGCCATTGAGGAATCAAAAGATCTCTCAATAATGTCACTAGACGAGTTAATCGGTAACCTCAAGGTACACGAAATGGTGATGGAGAAAGATTCGGAGATCATCAAAGGAAAAAGGGAGAAGATCAAATCCGTTGCTCTAAAAGCAAAAGCAGAATCAAGTGATGATGACGAATCTTGCTCCTGTAGTGAAGATGAGGAATATGCCATGGCCGTTAGAGATTTTAAGAAGTTCTTTATAAGAAGAGGAAAGTTCGTAAGACAACCTCGAGAAGAAAAGAAGCCATTCCGAAAAGATCGGGATGACAAGAAGGGTAAAGGTGAAAGAAAATGTTTTAGATGTGGTGATGCAAGTCACCTCATAGGAGAATGTCCCAAGCCACCTAAAAGCAAAACTCAACGAGCTTTTGTAAGTGGTGCTTGGAGTGATAGTGAAGACGATGAAGAATCAAGCAAGGAAGAGATCGCTCTAATGGCACATGAGTCAAACGGGGTAATTTCCGACTCTTCTTATTCTTCTATTGATGATGACACTTTGCAAAAACAATATAATCAATTGTGTGAGCTAAGTCTAAAAATCATAACTAAAAATAAATTTTAAAAACCAAAAAGGAATTTTGGAAAATGAAGTTTATGAGTTAAAAGAAAAAGCAAAACGACTTGAAAAGGAAAAGCAAATGACGATGATTGTAAATCATGTCAAGATCTTAAACTTGAAATAGAAAAACTAAAGCTCACACAAGATGTTTTAATCGAAAACAATTCTAAATTTAAAAGGTTTAACAAGAACATCGCTCTTGCCGATGAAATAGTCAAAATTCATAAAACACCAGGAGACATGAATGGCGAAAAGGGACGATTAACAATCCAAATCTGCATGAAGACGGACCGACGGAACCAAAATTAGTGTTAAAGTCCGTTAAACAAATTGGTGCCGTGGGTACTTCAAGGACGTAATGTTAAATATCTGACCGCATGAATTTGTAAAAGTAACAAACAAAACCAAGGATAATGTTAAACTAAAACCAACTGTTACATCAGGAGTAGGACTTGCTAAAAATGAATTTAGATAAAAAACTACTCAACAACGATATAAAACACCTTTTGCCAAACGCCCCTTTCTTAAGAGCAACCACAACGTACAACCCAACTACCAACACAATGGTTGGAATCAAAACTTCCCTAGACCATATCAAATTCAAGATTATATGACATGGAACTCTTTTTCATCATTTCCATACATGAATCAAATAAATGTTATGTTTAACCCAAACGGACCCATGAGATATTGGAGACCAAATGCTTGAGTTATTTGCTTCCTAGGTATGCTTGAAAGTTGGATTGGAACCTGATGAATGGATAAAAGATAGTGGATGCTCACGACATATGACGGGCAACAAAAGTCTCTTCTCATCATACCAAGAGTATGATGGAGGTAATGTCACCTTTGGTAGCAATCTCAAAAGCAAAATCATTGGCAAAGGTACGATCGCTCATAACTCCCTAACTATTGAAAATGTTGCTCATGTGGATAGGTTAGGATTTAATCTACTTAGTATTAGTCAATTATGTGATAAAAAGTATAAAGTACTATTTGATGAAAATGGTAGTAAAATACTAAAAGATGGTATCACCATAGCTAAAAGAGTTAGGAAAAATAACATATATGTCATGAAAATAGATAAAACATCTAATGACAAACTTTGCCTAACAACGTTAGATGATAGCTCATCTCTTTGGCATAGACGCTTAGGTCACGCTAATATGAGACTTATACAAAACCTATCTTCAAAAGAGCTAGTTAGGAATTTACCAAAACTAAAATATGACCAACACTTTTGCGACGCTTGCAAAATTGGTAAACAAACTCATAGTAGTCACAAATCTAAAAATATGGTGTCCATATCTAAGTGTCTAGAATTATTGCATATGGACTTGTTTGGTCCATCAGCTATAAGAAGCTACGGAGGCAACTTATACACTTTGGTCATAGTAGATGATTACTCAAGGTTTACTTGGAAGTTGTTTTTGAAAACCAAAAATGAAGCTTTTGATAAATTTGAAATTCTTAGCAAGAAAATTCAAAATGAACTAGGTGTTAAAATTGTGTCGATCCGAACGGATCATGGTCGTGAATTTGACAACGAAACTCAATTTGGAAACTTTTGTGACACAAATGGTATAACACATAACTTCTCCGCTCCACGAACACCTTAATCAAATGGAGTAGTAGAACGTAAAAATTGAACAATTCAAGAAATGAGTAGAACAATGCTTAATGAACAAAACATTCCTCAAAAGTTTTGGTGTAACGCCGTTGACACTTCTACATATATTTTTAATAGAGTTTTAATACGTCCTTTCTTAAACAAAACACCATATGAGCTTTATAAAGGTAAAAAGACAACTCTAGGATATTTTAGAGTATTTGGTTGTAAATGGTTTATTCTTAATACTAAAGATTACCTCACCAAGTTTGACCCAAAGTCTTATGAAGGTGTATTTCTTGGTTATTCTCAAACTAGTAAAGCTTACATTGTCCTAAACAAAGAAACAATGATAGTCGAGGAATCGTTGAACATAACATTCGACGAAAGTCCACCTCCCTCTAAGACATCACCTTTGGTAGATGATGACTTAGTTGAAAGTCAAATGATAGAAGGTCAAGAAATAATTAATAATAACAAGGAAGATGAACCATTAAATAAAGAAATTATAAACATCAAAGAATCTAAGAGTCATCCGTTAGACAAGGTCATAGGACAACTAAATCAAAGAACCTTAAGGTCACAAGCCCAAAATCAAAGTAATTATTTTTGTTTTGTATCCACCATTGAACCGAAAAACATAAATGAAGCAATAAAAGATGAATCATGGGTAATTGCCATGCAAGAAGAGTTAAATCAATTCGTTATAAATGATGTTTGGAAATTGGTTCCAAAACCTAAAGATCAAACTATAATTGGAACGAAATGGGTTTTTCGAAATAAAATGGATGAAAATGGGATAGTATCTAGAAACAAAGCTAGGCTTGTAGCGCAAGGTTATAATCAACAAGAGGGGATTGATTATGATGAAACTTATGCACCGGTAGCTAGGCTTGAGTCTATTAGAATATTACTTGCTTATGCATGTGCCTATGATTTTAAATTATTTCAAATGGATGTTAAAAGTGATTTTCTTAATGGGTTTATTAACGAAGAAGTGTATGTTGCTCAACCTCCCGGTTTCACCGACTTTGAGAAACCACATCATGTCTTCAAACTCAAGAAAGCATTGTATGGTCTTAAGCAAGCACCAAAAGCTTGGTACGACCGACTTAAGACTTTTCTTATTGATAACAAATATACTAGGGGATTAGTAGATAATACTCTTTTTACCAAGAAAAATGAATCACATATTATCATTGTTCAAATATACGTTGATGACATTATATTCGGATCAACTTGTCAAGAATTATGTGATGATTTCTCTAAAATCATGCACGACGAGTTTGAAATGAGTATGATGGGTGAGTTAAATTTCTTTCTAGGACTTCAAATTAAACAACTAGAAGATGGTATATTTTTTAACCAATCTAAATATATAAAAGACATGCTTAAGAAATTTGGTCTTGAAGATTCCAAACCAACTAAGACACCCATGTCCTCGGACACTAAACTAACCAAGGATGAGGAAGGTGAATCCGTAGATAACACTAAATATAGAGGAATGATTGGTAGCCTACTCTATCTTACGGCTAGTAGACCCGACATTATGTTTAGTGTTTGTCTATGTGCTCGCTTTCAAGAAAACCCAAAGGCATCACACTTAGAAGCCTTAAAAAGGATTTTAGATACATTAAGGGAACAACGTGTTTAGGATTATGGTATCCCAAAGGAACGGGTGTAGGAACCATAGTGTATGCCACGGATCATGCCGTGACTATGTCGATAGAAAAAGTACAAGTGGTATTTGCACTTTTGTTGGACATTGTCTCACCTCATGGTTTGCAAAGAAGCAAACGGCCTTGGCCATCTCAACTAATGAAGCCGAGTACGTCTCAGCCGGAAAAGCATGTCAACAAGCTCTTTGGATGAAGCAAGCGCTCGTAGATTACGGAATTCATCTCAACGACATTGTGATACTTTGCGACAACAAAGGAGCCATCGATCTTAGCAAGAATCCCGTTCAACATGCTCGTACAAAGCATATTGAAATCCGTCATCACTTTCTTCGCGACAATGTTCAAAAATGGAACATTTCAATCGAGAAAGTATCCTCCGAAGACATCATTGCCGACATATTAACTAAGCCTCTTAAACGAGAACCTTTTAATCTTCTTAGACTTGGTTTAGGGTTAATGGAACCAAACATGTAGGATAAACATAGCCTAAAACATTAGAATAGTCAAAACAAAAGAAATTTGTCTTGTATAGGCACTGTAGCCACGGCACCAAACGATAACACGGACGGAACCAAAAATTTAGTACCATCTGGTCCGTGGTGTCTACAGAAGCAAAACAGTTACCTACAAAACATCTTCTTCCTCAAAACTCACTTTACCAAAACATGTAAACATTAAACCAAGCTCACTATTGGCACCTTCCCACTCACTAATCATTGAAGATAACATCATTGTAAGTATCCTAACTACATTTTATCTCTTAATTCTGAGTCTATGATTCTTATTTATGCACAAAACTATTACAAATCATTACATGGGGTTTTATGTATGCTTTTATACCAAATGTGAATTCAATTGGCAAAATGCATAACTAGTCATTAAAATTAGGTACTACATTATCATATTGCATAAACAAATCATGCTTCCCACTAATTGATAGATAATTAATATAAGGCCTTATATTCAAATAACCAAACACCCCATGTCAAAAGTTTTGAAAAGCTTCTCACTTATAGGAAAACAATTTTTTTTCTCATTGCTAATACAAATAGAAACGTTAACTTTCATCACTTGCATGCTCTTGAATACTAAAGGTATTGCATAACTAATATGCATTCCCGGGTATATTCAAATGAAGCCACATTGAATTAGGAGCATTTGGGTTATCTCATGGTATTTGCCAAACACCCCACTAAAACCATTTTTATGCATAAAATGAGTCGAGATAACCGCAACTCCAAATTGTTTTCATATAGGCACACACCAGAACCAAAAACGTTAAAGTTTATTCTCATTTTAACATATTAATTCTTGTCCCTAGGAATAACCATGGTAGCCGCAAGATTCTATGATCACAAAGACACCCTTGACTATATTCCCAAACATCACAAAACCAAAGGACTTTCCAAGGAACAAGTAGAAATATTTAGGGGTCTAGAATCAAGGTATTTCCATGAGGGTAGAACCATTCACTCATCCTTCCTTGAAAATACCAATCTCCATGAAGAACTAGCCGCCATTCAATTCGATTGTCTTCTTGACATCGATGAACCAATTTGTCCTAGGTTTGTGTTAGAATTCTATGCTAGTGTGACCGGCTTTAGTGATGAAGACGATGATGAATTTTGTCTTAGGTTTAGAATCAATCAAAACGACTACACCATCACCTTAGCCAACTTTGCTCAAGTGCTAGGAATTCCCAACCGAGGGACTTGTCTCTACTCGGATAAATGGTCACTCACCGCTCTTGATGCTATCAATGACCGCACTCTTCCCTACCAAACCCGTTTAGCCGATAAGGATGTTATCCGTGAACACCTATTTAATCCAAGGGGTGATACAACCCGAGTTACCCGAAAGGGAAAGGAGGTAAACCGAGATCCATATGGAATGGAGCTAAATGAACTTAAGCCCGAATTTAAGAAATGGGAGGAGCTACTTAGAGCCAACGTCATTAGCACCATAGGAAATAGGGATCACATCAACGCTTGTCTTTGTCACATGCTCTACAACTTGTCCACCCGTCAACCATTCAATTTAGCTTACTACATCGCTAGGAGAATGATTGATATTCCAACTCAAGGATCAGTTGCTCTTCCATACGGGATGCTCCTCACCCGTCTCTATAGAAACTTTGCACCAATTCCACCAAGTCCAAAAGGGATGCATCTTCACTATGAGCTCATCCCTCACATCTTTGTACCTTTGAGTGATGCACGAGTTGCTAAGACAAAAGGCAAGAGAGCAAAACCTCCAACTCCATCATCATCATCATCAAATAGCTCCGAGGATGGTCTTCCAAGCTCTCGTCTTCCGCCTCATGAGTATTATGCGTCTCTTCCCGAGATAGAGAATGAATCAGCGGAATTCAAGCAAACTAAGGGAATGTTCAAGTGCCTTGGTAGGATGATGAACAAGATCTACAAGAAGTTGGACAAATAAAGGTTCATTAAGGAGTGTTTGGAACAATACATTATCGTTAATGTTTGACACAATTTAGTTGTTTTTATTATGTAGGATGATAATATAACCTGAAACAATGGTGAATGCTAACAATCTTATGCAGAGGATAGCACAAGTATGCTATCAAATTTTACCCATTTTCACTATAATGTGAAAATCAAAAAGCCTTGCTCAAAATACATGCTCCACTATGTTTATATATGTATTATTTGCTTTTCCTAACTAAAAATGTTTAGTGTCACATGTTTTAAGAAAATTTCGTGTTTCGAAAAGTCCCTGACACCTAAAAACATACTCTGTCAAATTTTCACTGACGGAAGACGGCACCAACGATTTAGTACCATCCGTTATGTAAAATGGTGCCATCGTACCTGTACAGGCGGACCAGACGGCACCCTTTTTTGGGTTCAGTCCGTGTAAATTTTTGGTGCCGTGGATCCTTCAGGTAACTTTCTGAATTTCGACTCTTTCGTGATTCCAAATTACCATCCAATGCTTATAAGTCAATCCTAACTTGCTTATACTCTTATTAGAACTAGTATAATTCACTTAGGTATATAAGAAATCCATTTCCCACCAAAATTCAAAAATTTTAAAAATCCACCCAAGGAACCCTTTTGCATAAAGGAAGGAACCAAATTTTTGGTACCTTCAAATCCGTGGGTGATCCGAATATTAGGAAATTCCACTCATTAGAACACATTTATTGCAAATCTTTTCTTCTTCACTCCATCTCTCTTGAATGGCTTGACTTGGGTGATATGACTAGCATTCAACCCACTTCCAAATCATTAGGAACCTCATCTCTTCAATGGTTTAACATTAAATCAAACACATTTCTCCATAATTTTTTACTTCTATAAATTGAGAGGTTTTACCATGATCATCCTCACACCTTCTTTATTCTTACTATTATCTAGCAAAGAAAAACCCAAGTCAAAAATAACAAAATCCTCTCCTAAACCTTGCAAGAAAACCGCTAGAATAAGTGTGAGGCCTTGTTGTTTCGTTAACCTTAGCTCCTCATCCGAGTCTTCTCCACTCACAATCTCATCTCCCATCCGAGATGATACAAGCCTTACCTTGGCCACACCTACTCAATCACACATTGTGATCACCACTCCACCACCAACAAAAACACCATCTTCACCTCCACCGGCACCCATCCAAACATCCAAAACACCCTCACCACCTTCACCAAGGTCTCCAACTCTCATTCCTATGGAGTTATTTTCCACTCCACCAACTTCACCAAATTCTTTCTTGGAGGACTTGGATGACTTGCCTCCTAGGCCAAATCATCCACCACCATTGCCATCCTTTGGCACAATTGAGCGAATTGCTCATGAGTCACCTCGGTCATCCGTTGACCCAAACGCCCCATTAGGGCCTGAACCTCTTCTCTTCCACCCCATTCACAAAGACATTCATGGTCCTTTGTATGAGGATCATTCACTCCCTATATCAATGTCCCCTCATCTTGAGGACATTGAGGAGTGCATGTGGGATGCCAATCCCACTAGAGAGGAGATTCAAGCGGAACTCCACAACCTCCACCAATTTAAAGGCATGGTGGATTCTCACTTGAGTGAGACAATGCAAATGCAAAATGCTTTGCTTGCATCCATCATGACCACCCCAAACATTTCCACCAACACCAACACATCTACCATTCCACCACCACAACCTCCCCAAACATACTACCCCCTAGGCATGGTTGCTCAACTTGTGAGCAAACGGCCCAAACCATTGAAAGGACACCCGGGTTATGGTCCTTGACTTTCAAGAAGAAATGAGGTTCATCCTCAATCATATCCTTGAGCCTCAACGCTTTTCTCATCCACCATCAAATTAGGATGGTCATAGTTTAGCATTTCTAGTTCTTCTTTTCTTAGGATTATTTTTTTTGTACTAAAACACATCATTGTGTTCCCATTTCATGATCTTTATTCATGAAAATTTTAACTAATGAATGGTGTTTTTATTATATTGTTGGTGCTTTTAAATAGTGTTTGGAAATGATTGTGAATGATTATTATTACTAACATTTTTTTGTAGCTTTTATTTTCACAATCCATGTATCTTCCCATTAAGCACCCAATTTAGGGGGAGTTTTGATCAAGGAGGAGATAATGGCTCGGGCTCATTACATTCCGCATCGCCTCTACTTTTTGTTGAGACAAAAAGGGGGAGAAAATATAGAACTTGTTTATATTTGACTTTTCTGAAAAAGTCAAACTGCATACATTGACTTTCTGAAAAAGTCAAACAGGATACATCATTAGTAATACTTGACTTTTCTGAAAACGTCAACTGCATACTTTGACTTTCTGAAAAATTCAACATCATGCATCAACTAGTGAATACTTTGACTTTCTGAAAAAGTCAAACATCATACACTTACATTATCATTTTCTTTTCAAGTTCTAAAACTAATATTTTTATAACTCTTACACAAACTTTATATCTTTTATAAAAATAAAATTTATATTTTGTCTTCAACAAAAAGGGGGAGATTGTTAATACAAATATCGTCATTAAACGTTATTTATATTTTTGATCTTTACCTAAGTTTTGTTAACGACAAAAGTAAATTTAATTTGTATAAAGCTTAAAGCTTGTCAAGTTTAATAGATATTAAAACAAGCTTTTTCAAACAATATATTCATCATTCATGCATTTACATTTTTGATTAGTGACATCTTGATATGACTCTAATCATTATGTATGATAGTAGTTTTTAGAATGTGTTAGGTTCTTAAAACCAAACACTACTTAAGTACTTGCATATTTCTAAATATAGAAATACAACATATGACATCATGTGTTGCATCATGGAAATCATTGGAAGATTTCATTAGATATTTTGTGTGGATTTGTACTCTTCATATCTTGCACAATCTCACTTAGATATAGTTGACTTTAGCAAAGATTTTGATATCTTGCTGTCAGACCCCCACGGTACCAAATTGGTACACGGGCGGAACCCTTTTAAGGGTTCCGTGGACGCTCCTGTCCATTTTGGCTATAAATAGCAAAGCCAAACCAAGTAGTTTTTCATCCCTTTCTATCATACTCTCTTACATATCTTCTCTCTAACCTTTCTAACTCAGTTTCATATCATATTAGTGATCTCTTTTGTAGCAAAGAAGATCAAGTCACATTCAAGCTTCAAACGAGAAGTTGGAAGTCTTGTTTGTTTAGTGTTGTATGATCTTGTGTTGATTCATACTTCATTGTTATATTAAACCATCATAATCTTGTGAGTGTGAGTGGTTAGTATTTTAGTCCTCAAAATACATTGTGTGTGGGAGTAGTTGTACCCTTGGAAAGAACTCGACATCTAGCTTAGTGTCGGAAATAGTGTAAGCGAAGTGTAAAGGTTTTCTCCGCCAGTGAAAGGAGCTTGTTGACTAGTGAAGTTAAACTCTCGAGTGTGAGACTCGGGGAGTGGAGTAGGGCAAGGAAAAAGAGTCCTTGTAGACCGAACCACTATAAACAACTTGTTGTGGTTTGATCATTTCTTTCCTTATTTACTCTTTACATATTGCTTGCATATTTCATTAACATATCTAAGATCAATATCAATTGATCTTTTCAATAAGTTTCAAAACAAAGTTTTAATTGGTAAACTATTCAACCCCCCATTCTAGTTTTCTACAGTTTATGTATGCAAATAGAAGTCATACAAATAAGGAGCCCATGACGAGTGTTTATCTCAATACACTCGGTTCCGACATGCTATATTTTTCGCCTTGACCAATGCGGGGCCAACCGAACAGGGAAGTCACCCCCAATAGATCTATTTATAACATTCTCGCTTTCCAGCAGGAATTGACGGTTCATAAAGAGGGCAATTTGGGATCTAAGGACTTAGGCTAAGCTGCGTAATATTCTAAGTCAAACATTTTGGTATGGCCCATAAAACATCTATGTATGATGTATCATTAAACATATCAATCATAAAGCATAGTATGCATGAAACTGCACCATTAAAATCATTTAAGTAAAATGAGCATGTATCTTCCCCCAAAATAAGTATAAAACAGATTAAAAGTAGGGGCTATGAAACTCACCTTGGCAATTAGAAGTCTAAAGGGAATTAAATCAAGAGTGATAGTGCACGGCTCCGACACGCAACCTCATTAATACGGAAATTTAGTCTTTATGTTTAAGACTCGATAAAGTTTAACTAACTTTATAAATTTTAAATGTTTTTGTTGTTGTTGTTGTTGTTGCATATATGGCATCATTTGTCGTAAAATGATTTACAAAGATTTTGGTGGATTTCGGCTTAGGAAGGTTGACATGGAAGAAATCTCAAGGAAGGAATTACGACTTTGGTTCAATGACGACCAAAGGATAATATACGAAGGAATTGTATGCTTATAAAAAGACGTTGCCGATGGAAAAGAACAAGATATATATATCAAGTGTATGTATATATGTACTTAGAGCATTTAGTATAAATATTATAAAGGAATTTTAGTCTTAATTTAATTCATGAGTAAATTATATTAGAAAAATATAATGTAGGTTTCTAATAATTATAGTCCAAATATTAATATGTTTCAAAAAGTTGTATATATATATTTACGACATCTAGTATGAATGCATTTTTGCAAAGAAATTAAGTCTTAACCTATTAGAAAGATATAATGTAGATTTTAATAAGTACATTTCAATAATATGTTACGAAAAGTTATATATATAACCCGATTATATAGTAGAATTTAAAATGATTACAATATAAAATTTTCAAGAAGTATACCCCGTATGTAAGAAAAATAGTTGACATGTTTATAGATAATCCGGCATGACCCGAATGTATATTTACGTGATTTTATCTCTTATAGTTCAAACACGTGATTAGGTTGAGTTAAGTAAAAGTAATTTGTTTTAATTAGTTTGTTTCAAGTATTCCTCTTACGATTTTTAATATCGACTCGATTTGTATGTCATGTTTCTTATGGAAATTTCGAGTATTAAATAGGTGACGTGCAAGTGAAATGGACAGATGAGTTGTGTTGAGTTGAGAACTCGAGAAGAGAACTCAACGCCCTGGTGGGCTGCAATATGCCAAACGCATCCCTTATTGGACATGGATGGGCTTCACGGCCCAATTGACTATCAAACACACCCCTTTTCGGATTGGGCCTAGGCCAAAAAATTATTTTTACACTTAAAACTTTTCAACCTGTGAGAATTCTCACCTTCAGTTTTTGTACATATTTTGACGTGAGGGAGATAACTAAAGAGAATGCAAGTACAAAACAAAAACTGAACACTTACATAATGAGACTCTTACGAGTCCTCTTCGAGGTCTAGTGTTAAACAATGTAACAAGTATGTCTCTTTGTGACCCGAAACACAACCGCAAGGACTCTTGGGTTTACTTGTGCATCAAAATGATATTGCGACAATAACCAATTCTAACAATTAAGCCAGTGACCAAGACACCACAATATTATACGTCTTGAGGAAAAATATACGGATTATGACTAGCGGTCTACCGGGTACTACCCGACTTGAGTGACTCGAATCACACCATTACGAAGATGGTATGACTCGCATGGGAAGAACGGGAACCCTCGATGTGGGTTTTCTTTCTCAGCCGAACGAAACCAAAGTTAAGCCATGAAGAGTCGAAACCAAAAATGACGAAAACAAGTAAACAAAGAATTGAGCCAAAAATAAAATAAGTTGAAAGATATTGAAACTAAATCAGTTTCATTATAAGCCGAAAACTAAAAACTAAACGCTTGAATATACTCGAAACCAAATAAGCCGAACACCAAGGTATTAACAATAAGCCAAAAAGAATCTTAAGCCGAGAGTGGTGTTTGTTTTTCGTTAAGAAGCTCTTAACAGCCTCTTAATCTGAACCGTTCAGATGCGGTCAGACATTTTGATCGTTCAGACCGTTTGTTTTTTATTTCCCGTTTAGACGCGTTCAGAGGCAGTAAGATCTTAATGGTTTAGACTTGAGAGGGGTGTCTGAATGCCTCTTGTTGCCTATTGCTGACATAAAAAAAAACTAAAAAAAAATTAGTATGAGCAAGCAAATGTGCGGTTCAAACATAAGTTTTTTTTTCCCGTTCAGATGCGGTCAGATTCAGACATTTACCCCTCAGATTCAGATTCAGATGTGCGGTTCAGATTCAGATTCAGAGCCTCTTAAAACACCACCTAATTCTTCACACAAAAAGAACCTAGTCGAGCAAAAAGGTAATTATACATGAAACATAACCGAACAAATAAGTTGTCAATCTTTTCTAAATGGGTCGAAAAGGAAGGATAGCTAATAAGCAATTAACTTATTATCCGAATATAAGCCCAAAAGGGTATGCCAAATCAAAACTTAAAATGTTTATGTTTTTCCTTTGTTCTCGACAGCCACAACAACAACAATATTTTCTTAAAACATTTCTGGTTTTCGTTCTTGGTTATCGATAGTGACAATAACACAAATGAAATACCTCTTTAAATTAATCAAAACAATATCAATGGACATAAGGATAAAAATATCCAATCAACTGAGACTAAATTAATTCAAACACTATACAAGTTAAATCAAATTTCAAAAATGACAAGAGTGTAACCTTACAAAAAGAACACAATCGGTGGGTAGAATGGGTTGAACACCGAACATCAATAACTTCGATTGGAGGAGGCTCGAGGTGAATTAGAACAATTAGCCTTTTGGGAAAGCCTTATTACGCATCCAATTGCAAAACCCCCAAGCTAATTTCAAAAACCCCTTTGCTCATGAAACCCTAATTTTGTGAGTGAATCTTTAAGAAGAACTTGTGCAAATCCCTGATGGTTTTCGAAGTATTCATAAAGAGGAATTTAGAGTAAGTCTTGACCCAACCTTCTTGGTCTTGAGTCTTGTAAGATGACTTTTATGGCTGATATCCCTTTCAACACCAATCCTTTTTGTATTCTTGTGACTGACCATAAGGATGAGAGTGATGCTTGATGCTATCCAAGACTTAGGCTTGAGGGGTTGGCCTTAGGTGGGGCGTGCGTTGGTAGCAGAAGAAGACGTGGGAGACAAATTGATTCATGTCTTTAGAGAGTGAGAATATGAGGGAGGAGAAAGATGATTGCAGGTTTTCCATTCTTATGTTTCTACTGTACAAGGCTCGAATAGATAGAGAGGGAGGAAGCAGGTAGGGTTGAAACGTGGGAGAGAGAGAGATATAAGTTTATCTCTTTTGTTTTATTATCAAACACAGTATAATCTGTACCCCGTGTTTTATCGAAACTCTGCTTAAGTATCCCTTCCCGGTATCCGAAAAAAATATAGAAATTATGTTTTCGGAAACGATTTCTTAAACGTAATAATATGACATTCTTATTACGTTGAAATTTTATTATAACTGTTTGCCGTTACTAATTTGGTGTCGGAATGCGTGCGGTGCCGTGACTATCTAAATTCATGAGATAACCTCTCGTTTACTTTCGTAAATTATCCTTGAATGATAAAATATGTATATTTCACTTATTTCATTATTTATTTTTAGTCTTGTATGCTACTGCGCTGCAGTATGCGGAATAACTTCTCGAAATAATGGATTAAGCTTATGTATGCTTAAATTCTAATTTGGACAATAATAAATTTTACTTTTATTATAAAGATACTTAGTGGACAAGTATCGTGCGTGCGGTGTCTTATTCTTTTAAAGAAATGGAATGACCTCTCGTTTTTAAGTCTAATTATTTACATATGTCAGACAATAACCGATATGGATTTTCTGACGTGATAAATATTATTATAATAATCCGAAATTTTACGGGTTGTTATACATATCCCACCAAAGCCTTTGTTTCCCTACCGTAAGCCCAACATTACAACCCTTTAAAAGACCTATTGGATAGTTTTTCCTAGGTGCTTACGCCAAAGCGATGGAGGTTTGATCTAGTCTCAAGCCTACGATTATCTATGTACTAGGACCGGTTAATGAGCTTTTATTTTCTATTTTCAATTTGATATATTTCATATACACCCGAGAGATGAGAGTATCTAAACACCACTTGTGAGGTGCTAGTATGTAATTTCCGTGCTTGTTATGACTTTTGCGGGGCTTATACTTGTTGTGAATTGTTCTAAACTAATGCTTCATTACCCCTAACTTATAAATTAATTGGCCAAAAGCACATTTGCTCGAGGACAAGCAAATACCAAGTGTAGAGATATTTGATAAGGATTTAAAAGGTACACTTTTGAGGGGTCATTTAAGCCCTTAATCGACCACTTTTATTTCCGTTACTGCTTAATTTCATTCTTTTTCACTTTTTAGGTCTCTTGAAGGCAAATTGCTGGAATGACACTTATTCGGACGAAAAGGCGTGAATATATGAAGGAAATGGCCAAGTCAAGATCAAGACGCTCAAGCTGCTGGAATTGAAGGTGACGACGTCAGAAGTAAAAGGCGACGCCGTCGCAACGTGCTCCAAATTTGTGATGACTCAGTAGCGAAATTGCTATTTTACACCCGACGGCGTCAGGTTTTAAAGAGTAGGGCGTCACAACTCAGACGGCCTAGATTCAGATCCAGACGGCGTCAGAAGCTGAAGCCGATGGCGTCACAACCATAAGGTGACGTCGTCGGACGTGGTCAAGACGAAACCCTAATGGCGGCGATCCGACGGCGTCACATTTAAAGAGTGACGTTGTCGCATGTTGTAACTCTATATATAGAATTCGAATTTTCAGACTTTTGGAGAGGTAATTTTGTGGAGTAAAACCTAAAACCTAGGTATTGAATATTGATTGGTTGTCTCTTATCTTAATTGTGATTGACCTAGGATTGCGATAGGTCATTCGTTGTGTTTTTAATGCTTGAGTAATCTTTGTGACATTAGTTTATAATCACCTAGAGTTATTGCAGGCTAAACATCCAAAGATAACCTTAGAGTTAGTTTATGAATCTTAGAGATTTCGTAGGCACTAACCTTAAGGTAGTCTCAAAGAGTTAGGGAAAAATGCGTACCCTACGACCTTAGAAGACACAACGCGTTAAGAATAATGACGTGACAATTTAACCATCAATAGGTGATAACTAAGGAGTAATAGCATCTAGGTAAACACATCTTAATCATCATACGGGCACACATAAATTAGACATAGACTACCCCTTAGCTTAGTTAATTAGATAATTAAAATAGTAGAGTAATCGGTAGAAATACCACCCCCCAAATCCAATACCCCGAGATTCGTACCTTTCAATTTTCTAAAAAAATATAAAAAAAGATAAAAAATAATCTTTCTCAACCCCAACCTTAGCGTAGTAACTTCTCACTAGCATTCCTATTCCCCTAGAGAACGATATCAATACCCGAGGCTTACCCTAATACTACACTACAACGATTAGGTTCACTGTCTAGGGTGTTGAAAAACTTGATCCACGAAAAGGAAGTTCCTTTGACCCCGAACGCGCGTTGTACGCGTATCAAGTTTTTGGTGCGTCTGCTGAGGAATAGAATAGCTAGTTAGATTTCCACCTCGTTTAGGTTCCCTTGCTTGATTCCTATCAAGTAAGATTTTTTCTCATTTTTAGCTTCCTCGTAGTCTATCCCCCTTCTTCGTGACCTTTGTTTGCAATCCTATCACTTTTCATCATGGAATGTGATAATCAACCCTCACTCATCAACCCACCACCAAATGACCCACCAAGAGGTATATCAATAATGTTATGTAAGTTTATTAGAATCACAAAAATTAAATAGTATTGTTATCTTTAGCCATAATTATTTGTATCCCAAATAAATAGCTTTGAACAATGCTTAAATACTTATGCAAATTGATAGTACAAGATAATCTTATTCTGGTGATATTAAATTTGTAATGTTACAAGTTTAAAAGCCACACACCAAATAATAAACGCTACACATGTAAAAAAAATAGTTATCACTGCCTAAATTACTGATAAAACAAGAAAAGACGGCCACACACATTGGCTATACCTCTAAACTACAATATAAAATTGCCAACTATATAACCGTTGCTTTTTTTAATGCTTGAATCTATTATTACTAAAATCTTAATAACTTAAAAGATAAAACAATCCTATTAGAAATATACTCTTACACTTAGATCGACTCCACATAATTTTCTTGAAAACTGTATATTTCTGCTGCTATGCAACCACACATCAGAATTATATTTATTCGAAAATGATTCTTTAAGGCTAAAAATACAATTTGTTGAAAAGAACTTATAAGTCGTCGGAAACTCGGAATTTTATAGAAAACTAGAAACCGCTGATGTTAGACGCAAGTACTAGTCTAATAACTAGTAAAGATATGGTAGCAAAACATTTAAAGTCGGCAATAAGATTATAACGCCTAGCAAGTAGCTAAGAATTTTTTTTTACGAAATAAAGGATAGAGGTGAAGGGATTGCAAATGGTTCGTACAAATAATATTAGCAAGTTTAATTGGTGATTCAACATTGTTTTCATGTGCGTATCTCAATTCTTTTAGAACAATAAAATATATAGGGTCCTTTTAAAGCAATATACTTGTCAAGAATGTCAGTTCTGCGTAGCGAACTAAAAAAATAACTCTTTTAGACATTAAAGTTGACATTTTTGTCTTTCTTTAAGTACTATGACCATATTATGACCATTTTACCCTTTCTAAATTTTTTTCGAAATACTTTTTTTTTCGAATTTTTTTTTCCAAAATATTTTTTTTGATTTTTTTTTTCGAAATACTTTTTTTTTTGAAATTTCTGAATTTTTTTTTCAAATTTCTTTTTTTTTATAAATATTTTTCAAAGGGTAAAATGGTTATAATATGGTCATAATACTTAAAGAAAGACAAAAATGTCAACTTTAATGTCTAAAAGAGTTATTTTTTTAGTTCGCTACGCAGAACTGTCATTCTTAACAAATATAGTGCTTTAAAAAGTTATTAGCCCTAAAATATATTATAAAAAGCTTTAGGTAAAAAAGCTAGAGGTGAAGGGATTGCAAATGGTTCCTACAAATAATACTCTCATGAATTATACTTCATATTTCTTTTTTGAAACATTTAAAATAATTATTCTCTTTTTTTTAAGCAAAAACTAGACAATTTAATAGAAAATTATTTTATTAGAGTGGTTCAAAATTAAAATGACATCACATTTATTAAACTATGTGATTTTTGTCTTCTGATAATAAATTTGAAACAAAGAGAGTATCAGAGTAATGCTATATCTACATAATTTCTATAAAAGAAAATGTATATTTAATCTAAATTTATACTACATTATAAATCATTTGGCACTTCCTATAAAAGAAATTCTTAATATTTTAAGACAGAAAACATTACTATAAACGAAAAATTAAAAGATTAATGTAAAATTTAAAAGTTTAAGTTTTATTTAAACCATATAGTAACCCTATCTAATAATGATATATTTTAATAAAATTGTTTATAAGAAAGGTCAAAGGTTCACTAAACTTATAACAACCAATTTAATGTTAAATTTAAAAAATAAAAGTGCTAACTATTTACACTATAAATAATTTAGACGTTTTACTTTTGAAAAACATGTATCTACTACGTTATACAATATTTTGTGACATGCTAAATAAAGAAAGTTTAAAATAAAAGACATTTGCTTGTTAAAAAAATAGTCATCAGATATCTGCTGCCGCATTATGCGGATACCCTTCTAGTTACATATAATGGAAGGAGCTCATTCTATCTATTAAATATACTAAAATATTATGATCAGGGTGATACTTGGCATTGGGCGTTAGATTCTTCAGGCTATTCTGATCAGGGTGATACTTGGCATTGGGCATTAGATTCTTCAGGCTATTCTGTCGCGTCTACTCGGTCTTTGATCGATTCCAAAACCTTAGATACAGCTCCTACTGCTACTCGATGGGTTCGTAGCATCCCTATTAAAGTTAATATTTTTATTTGGAGATTGATGCTCAATAAACTCCCTTCTAGGGTTAACTTGGATAGAAAAGGTATCGATGTTGGATAGACCTTATGCCCCATTTGTCAGGCGGACGTCGAAACGGTCAATCATATTTTCTTTTCTTGTGATATGGCTTTTGATCTGTGGGCTATGCTAGCTAGGTGGTGGGAGCTTGACATTCTTATGGAGTGGTTCGAGTGGCTTGGATCTCTACAAGTTTCGAATAAGGTAAAGTCTATTATTGAAGGCGTTGGGGGGACTCTTATGTGGTCTATATGGAGCTACAGAAATCGTTTGATTTTCTCTAACACTCCCCCTAAGAAGGCGGTGCTTTGGGATTCTATAGTTTCTCAATCATATATGTGGATTTCTTCTAGAAATCCGAAGATTAGTATTAATTTGGTAGATTGGTTGCGTAAACCTATAGATTCTATAGTCCTTTTGTAATGTTCGTTTTCTAGCTTATGCTAGTTTTTTTCTAATAAAATTTTGACGTTCAAAAAGAAAATTTACTAAAATATTAAGTTTAATCCTGTAAAAAAAATTTAGCACAAAATTTTTCTTCCAATCTATAATCAACATCTTTTCTAAAGTCAACATAAAAGCAAAAACATTAATTAAAATTTAAATACTCCGTAATACAATTAAAGCATTTGTCATTTACTTTTCTTTTACAATACATTATTTGAATATAAAACAACTACTAAAAGTGCCGCAAATTAACTTCATTTTACATTAACAATAAGCAAAATAAATAATTAAAATAGTCCAAATTTTGGCATAAAACAAAAACAAAATAAATAATAATAATAATAATAATAATAATAATAATAATAATAATAATAATAATAAAGTTGTTTGCGAACCATAAACAATGATTGTAACGCCTATTGTACAATCAAATGTGACAAATTATCAGTACTAGTGTCTTTATATTGTATCAGTATCAGCGAGTGCTATAAAGTTTTATATGGATTAGTTTAATATTACTAAAACTTAATATAAAAAAAATATTCTCATAATTCAAAATGTTATTGTAACGGAAAACATAAAATAAAAAATATTTATCGCAAAATATTTGTTACATGCATCTGACGCCGAAACAAGCGGGTACCCTGCTAGCATTAACTATATCATTTAAGATTGTTTAGTCAAATGAACTTTGCATATTTCTTTATTTACTAGAATAGAATGAACCAGTTATATTAATAGATCATGATAATAATATTAATAAGATTTTGCTAACCAAATCTGTTTTTTCTAATCAAAAGATTTGGACTAATATGATCATCCAACATGTAAAGACCATAAACCAACAAACTGACAAGGCATAGCATTCTAAGTTGCATCACAATATGGCTGATTCTTTCATGTTGTTCTTCATAATATGACACAATCATTCTCTTGGGATGCTGCTGATCATGATTTTGATCCTCCACTTCTAATACATGAACTTTATCATTCGTACCAAGTTCATCATGAAAATCACTAGCCTTATCTTTCTTTGGATGATGATGATAAACTCTAGGTAAATCAATTGCAAACTTGTAAGTGAAAGCACATACGATAGGAAATGTCTTGTTACCTTGAAGATCCCCTCCTCTTTTATTATGATAACCCGGATAGTCGCTTTTTAGAAATTGCTCTTTGCCTTGCAACTTAAGACCAGCTTTACCAGCAAGCTTAACTACATTCCAACTGTCATATGGAGGGTCCTCTCTATGCCTCAAATGAACTTCACCCCCTTCATTCAACATCTTGCTTGCACTTTTAAAATAAGCACCCACCAAGTCTTTATGCATCCTGTGACATCCATGCACCAAATATTAACATTCTCAAATTAACACACAAAATTTTAGACTTGATTATATTATCAAAAGTTAAGATGTAGAAAAACTATACTTCTTCACATGATTTTTATAGAACTATAGGGATGAATTTTCAAAAAAAAAAACTAAAATTAAAGTGTTTCATCTAAACAAATATGCGTGAACATACATAATTTTGGTATAACTAATCAATTGACTCAACATATTACTTTACAATGAGTTCTTATCTTAGGTTGAAAATATATACTGTAACAAACATTTACTGTAATTACTAACATGGTTACTCGGATTTTGATTAGCATGTCTAGTGTCTACGCATCTAATTATCAACTGTGAGTACAATCACAAAGAGTTTTTATGTAGTGTATATATCTTACTCGATTAATTCCAAATCACGTTCGCATAAGTGATCATAATGTCCAGCATGAGGGAAGTTGTACACGATTACGTCAAACTTCATTTTCTTGAGAATTGGATGTTTGTGCATGTTGTAAACATCAACTTCATACAACAACAAGCAGCCTAGTCTATCCAGTTCATCAAGGTGTGGTACGCTCGTCCAATGCTGTTGAACTAGCAAATCTATGTACAAGTAGAAAGCTTTATGCTAACTATATGGACATGTACACGCTATAAAGATGAATGATCGATATGATAAATTATGCTGACAGACAAATTTAATTCTAACTTGGACACATGATACACGGATATATAATAGCAGAAAACATACAACAATCGGGCAACTCATATATATAAATCAATATGAAAGGCATATGAATATCGCCCATAAGAACATAAGTTACCAAACTTATTCACATGTACCCCAGTAACTTTACAATCAAATTAAATTTCGATAAGTCCGAATAGTGACAGGCACATCTGATTGTCATTGTATCTTTTTTTTTTGAAAGGTGAATTTCTTATAAAGTGCTTCGTGTCGCGGTTCGACAGCGGGAGGTCTAGACTACGTTGTCTAAACCGGGTCCGCGCTAGAGAGCTCCCTCGAAGCGGAAATGCCTATTTCAAATACCCGATGGGGGGAAAACCCCCTACTAATCCGCCCGAAGGCACGACAATTAATAGGGGTAAACCCTTGCCTTTTCCAAGATTCGAACCTGGGTTACCAGGCCCAAACCCCTTCATTAAAGGACTACCTTGAAGGAAAATCCCTCATTCAACCCCCTTGCAGGATTTGAACTCAAGACCTCCCTCCCCCAAAAGCCCCTAAGGACTCCAAGGTGGCCAACTGAGCTAAGCCAGTTGGTTGATTGTCATTGTATCTAGGTCTTATGAAACTGTTTTCTTACCAGTGGCGGACCCAGCACGAAAACTAAGGTGGTTCCTTGTTAAATGAAGGTGAAAAATTTAGCGATGTCAACTGATCCATGAGTAAAGACGGGTCGGGTCGGGTCATGTCCAATTTAAACGAAAAATTAATATGACGAATCAAAAACATAAATCAAGAGCTTAACTATTAAAAACTGAGTAATTTTCTACAAAAAAATATGTAAGAAATCAACACACTCATGCCATAAATACACCACGCTACATAAATATAACTAAACTATATATGCACAAGTCCTTTAATGAGACCCTGAGTTTTTCAAAATTTCGTTTTCATTACACTACAGAAAACGTTTTAAAAAAAATATATATACTACCAAAAACAAGAGATATAACCAACACAATATGTAGTAACAAATTAAAAAAATAATACTTGGAAATATAAAAACTCACAGCAAGGTCTATAATTTTAAATGGTTTACATTTCTTTATGTGGTCATGTTGGAAATTATAGATAGACAAAGGGTTTTAAATTAATTACTCGTATTTTAAAAGGGAGCAAAAGAGAAAAAATTAACAAAAGTTTACATAGGGTCAAACACTCCTGCAAAAAAGTAAAACATCATAAATGCTTTTTAGAGCATACGGTGTGGCTTCGCCGTATCCCCTCGCCGTCCACCGTGTCACCTCGCCGTCCACCGCCGTGACGCCGACCCCCCTAGCCGTTCGTTGGTTCTTCATTCTGACGACGAGCAAATGCTACTGACAAAAAAGGGTATAAAGTGGTAGTGGGCCCTAAATGAAGAGGTTGAGGTTTGTTATGAGTGAGAGGGGAGGGGGGGGGGGGGGGGGTTTGTTGTGGTTAGTTGTGGAGAAGTGGGATGCTGATGTGGCGCTGAGGTGAAACTGATGAAGAAGGAAGGCTTGTTATGACACCTAGTCCTCTTATTCCCCTTCTTTTTTCTTCTCCGACCAACATATTAATTTTCCGGCATGCGAAATATGTAGTAAGCATGTTTTTAAAGAGCCACGATCTTTCAGTTATCAAGGTGGATCCTGTTTAATTTCTAAGGTAGTTCCCATATTTTTGTTGCATATGTTTCTAGCGATTTTCGGTGTCCAAGGTGGTTCCCGGGCACCACCTGGAACAAGCGTAGTTCTGCCTCTGTTTCTTACTGCGACATAATTTGCTAGAACATGTATATATTAACATCAAACGTGTAATTCTATATAATTACTTTATACCAATGCAAATCAACTATCAATACAAGATCAATCATACTTACCTTCATCGAGGTACGAAGTAGCAACCATGTTTTCAGCATTTCGAAATCTTCGAGCCAAACACGCAGAGAAGGAGAAATCACCCTCACCAACAAGTAAGATCTTTTGACTACTCTTGTAGCAATGGATCCATCTTTCTCTTCTGTTCATGCCTATCTCAAACACGTACACTGAAGTCTTTACCCAAAAAAAAAACACGTACACTGAAGCTAGTACAATCTTATTGGAATCAAAATGGAGTTTTATATGTGTTTAAAGGAAAATGTAGCATCATGTACAACCACTTCATCTTCCTGCTATATTACGTTCATCAGTAATTAAGAGGCCTCAAGGAAATGATGTGGCAAATAAGTTGGTTGATACAAGTGGGTTACATGGGCACTAAGAAAGAGTAAGTGTATGAGAATATGATATAAAATAGCAACTGAGATTTTTATTTTTATTTTTATATATATATTTTTTTTAAGGCTTTATAGAACCCAAAAAGAAAACAAAAACAAAAACAAAAACAAAAATATGGCATCCTACTCTAATTAATCAAGCAAATTAAGACGAGAAAATTACCCAAAAGTTCAAATAAAGGTACTGATGACGTATAGTCTATATCCGGGTCACGAACCCGCCCAAAGCCCAATACTGACAAGCCCAGTACGAACTGGGCTACGCTAATAAGCGTTTAGGCCCACGAAGGCCCAAATACAAATCTATTTACGGAATAGATGGAGGATATCTATTAATCAAGGAGATAATCATTCCCAACCGATTTAGGCGGGATACGCCGAAGGTTGGGGAACACGGAACCAACAAGGATTCCGTGTATATATAAAGGGAATTACATCCCTCGTTAAAGGTACGACTTACAAACCCTAACTCTCCTTTAACCCTAAACCGATTACTTACTCTCACGCCGGAGGATAATCGTGGGAGACAATCCCACGGTAAGCCTAACGATGTTTTCTGTCTCTTAGTGCGCAGGTCTCAAGCAACAATCAGCAATTGGTACGAGAGTCGGAGCCCCAAACAAGGAACACCCAACTTTTGTTCAACAAGTGGCGCCATCCGTGGGACCATTCACTAAGAACCAAGAACTAGAATGACGAAGCATGGAAGTCAGCGATCGCAAACAGACCTCACGGGAAAAAAGACGCACAGCGGATCAATTCCTAATTAGACTTCTGGGACAACCAGTGCTGCTAAAAACCAGGGATCAGGCCAGGACTCGGTCTTCCCTCTGGTGGAACCGCACTCGGGGACAACCCAGGCAACCACCACCACCACCAGTGCTAGAGATCCACTGCGCACTCCTTTTACTCCACTTCAATCGGTGCTAGAAACTAACTTCACAAAGCACACGGCGCCCTGATAAGAACAAGGGCATATTGATGGAAGCAGATACCCCTGTTCTAGAGGGGGCGTACGGAATTAGAGCCAAGTAGTTTTGTCTCTCAAACTCTGAAGCCTTAGCTACTCTCATGCAAGAGGAAGCAAAGAAAAGATCGGTCGAGTCTGCATGCTCGGCTCGACTTTGGCGGAGTTTGAGACATCCCCACCGCGTCGTCCCGGCGGGAAGGATAATCGCCGACCCCCAGTGTTCAACATAATCGGAAGGAGAGTCGAGGAAGATGATACATCTGACTCACAGCATGTGGAAGAAAGTGAGGAGGATGAAAGGCGCACCAATGTCCACGCCAGACTTGGTAATCGTAGAGTCGGGACAGACTTGGCGACGATACTCCCCAAGTAAAAGTCCTTCAAGTACAAATTCAGAGGACAGTCGAGACAGCGCCGAAGGAGGGAAGATTCATCCTCTGATAATTCCTCGAACAACGAGGATAGCGAGACTGGACCTTTGGAAGTCGAGAAGAAATACCGTGACCAAGAGGAGGAAGACATGTCTCTCCGTTGGCGTCGTCGGAAGGTGGGTGCGTTCACTAGGCGCATCGGTGATTTCTCGAGAAAACAAGAAGAGGCGCATGCACTGCTAATGTCAAAACCTATGACGCAGGCGGTGACCACGGCGATCACCTAAAAATTTCGAATCGGCCGCAACTATTGAGTGGCACAAGCGGTGTGGTGCAACATGTTTAATTCCACACTAGTGGGAAGCGCGGAGCTGGTTCAACAAGCTTCCACGCAGAAGCATCAATGGTTTTGAAGAATTGAGAAAAGCGTTCCGCCTAAATTTTACTCAACGGAAAAAGTGTGCGAAAAACCCCATTGAACTTCGCTAGGGTCAAAAGCGCCAAGGGGAATCCATGAGCGCTTTTATGGAGCGCTTCAAGGACGAATGTATGCAAGTTAAAGCATGTCCCGAAGTACTCAAAATTTCAGTTATGAATGGGATCAGCAACCCAGAACTTATCAAAAGATTGAATGACAAGATTCCCCAATCCTTTGATGAAGTCATGAAACGCACACGGTCCTTTGTCCAAGGAGAAGCTGCTGCGGCGGATAGCAAGAGAAGCTATTCAAACTAACGGTCACTGAAACAACCTGGGAGACAATCCACAGACCGTAATAGGAACTATCGCAACCAAGAGAGTGGGCGCGACAATGACAAGTACACCCGCAAAAGCGCGAAGGAAATACTGCGCGCGAGAGGGTGCAAACTTTCCAAGACCGCCACAAAGCGCCTCGGAGGATCGGCGAGTGGGGAGTGGATACTGTGACTACCACGCACAGAAGGGCCACACCACTAACGAATGTGTCCAACTACGCCAGCTCATTGACAAAATGGTTAAAGAAGGCAGATTGGACCATTTGGTCAAAAATATCAAGGAGGGAAAGGATAGGCAGAAGAGTGGAAACAAGGAGACACCCAAGGAAAAGGCCAACACCATCTACATGATACAATCATGGCAGCGGGTCACTAGACAGAAGGTCAGCCAGGAGTTTTCCGAGGCGAAATCTCTTTCCCGCCCTAGCTGCGCGGACAACGCGGTGGTTGAGCCACTCACCATTGAGATTAGTGCGGGGGTCACGACATCCATCGCATGTATGTTGATGGTGGAGCATCGGCGGACATCATGTATGAGCAACTGCTTCAGCGGCGGCTATGACTGAAATCTGCGATCAGGTTAAGCCGGTCGAGCGGCATTGACTGGTTTTACGGGTGAAAAGATATGGCCTATGGGGCAAATACGATTACCAGTCAGCATCGGAAACGAAAAACACTCCGCAGCGGCTTGGATGGAGTTTATGGTGATCAAATCTCCCTCGCCATACAACGGCATTATCGGGAGACCTGGGATATCAGCTATGCACGCAGTGCCATCAACAGCGCCGCGGGATGCTTAAATTCCCGGTGGAAGGGGCATTGTTACTCTTTATAATGCCACTATACCGCATAGAGAATGTAACACGATTACATGCGGCGGCACCAATCCCATGACAGCCCAGCGCAACCAAAGTTCCAAACACGAAGGTTGCGATTCACCCGAATACCGAAGCAGGAGATATCCATCGGAGGGTCACTATCGGACAATGACAAAGCAACTGTGTGCGCGCTCTTGCAAAAGAACTTGGACATTTTTGCATGGGAGCCAAAACACATACTTGGGGTACCACGCTCAATCGCAGACCATAAAGCGAGAATCCGACAAGGGTACTCACCAATACGCCAGAGAAGCGCGGCCCAAGCCCGAGGCAGGCATAGCGTGCAGCGGTACACAAACTAGTGGATGCGGGGAATTATGCGTGAAGTCTACTACCATGGCTGGCTTTCTAACCCGTAATGGTCAAAACGCGACGGTAGGCTGCCGAATGTGTGTGGACTTCACCGATCTTAACAAAGCATGTCCACAAGGCTACCCATTACGAAGATAGGCTGGAAAATAGAGTCTATGTGCGGATATCCATTGAAGTGTTTCCTCGATGCGTACAAAGGATATCATCAAATCCAGATGGCCAAGGAGGATGAGGAAAAAACGGCCTTTCACTCAAGCCAAGCGTCTACTTTTACGAAAATGCCCTTTGGCTTGAAGAATGCAGGCGCCACCTACCAGCGGTTAGTAGATAATGCTTTTGAAAAAACGGTGGGCCGCAACACGGATGTCTATGTTGATGACCTGGTCATAAAGAGCCATCTTGAAGATGAGTTAGTCGCGATATTGAGGAAACATTTAAAACTCTAAAGATCAATATGAAGCTAAATCCCAAAATGTACCTTCGGCGCGAAGGCATGTTCCTCGGATACCTAATAGAGCGGCGGTATAAAACCATGTCGAAAAGACAAAGGCGTCATCAAACTTCCTTCACCGCGCACGCGTTGAAGGAGGTCCAATCTCAATGGAAAGCTAGCGGGTCTTAAGGTTCTGTCTAAGTCAGCAGAACAAATCTCTACCCCTCTTTAAAACACTCAAAGTGTATCAAAAGGGAGATTTTTGGTGGACTACGGAGGCGAAGAAGCCTTCACACAACTTAAACAACACACGGCAGCGCTCCCACTTGTAGCACCCGACTAGGGGAAGAGTTAATTATGTATCTATCCGCAACTAATGGAGAAGTCAACGCAGTGCTACTGACGGATAGGGATTTAGTACAAACCCCTGTCTACTTTGTAAGCAAAGGCTCAAGGCGGCGGAGATGAACTATAGCGCCATGGAAAAATTAGTTCTGGCGTTGGTGTTTGCTGCTAAACGGCTACGCAAGTACTTCCAAGCGCATCCAATAGCGTAATCACAGACCAACCAATCAAGCGAGATCATCTCCAAACCGACTCATCGAGGCCGACTGCGAAGTGGAGTGTATTGCTAGGTGAGCACAACATCTCTTATAGACCACGTACCGCAATCAAAGGACAGATTCTGGCAGACTTCATTATCGAAAAGCCAGATACCGATGAGGTACCCGCACCAAGTAGGACGGAACTGCATGACCCATGGATCTTATTTATAGATGGATCCTCATGAGTTGATGGTTCAGGAGCAGGCCTCATTCTCACAAACCCAGAGGGAATGGAATTCACTTACGCATTGCGTTTTGAATTCACAGCGACAAACAATGAGGCAAAATATGAAGCTCTAATCGCTGGGCTACACATTGCAGCTCGGATGGGTGTACGTAACCTAGAAGCAAATGTGGACTCCCGTCTAGTGGCCAACCACGTGTTAGGCGAATACGTGGCTAAAGAAGAAAATATGATTCAGTATCTCGACAAGACCAAGACACTGATCAAAGGCTTTGACAGATTCACCATCAAGCAAGTTCCTAGAGGGGAAAACCGCAAGGCAGATGCACTAAGCAAGATCGCCTCAACAAGCTTCGCACACCTATCAAAGCAAGTGTTGGTGGAAACACTGAAAAGCAAATCAATATCGGAGATGGAAGTCTCCACAGTAATAGAGGAGGAAGGTCCTACATGGATGACACCGATAACGGAATTCCTAAACAAAGGATGTTAGCCTTAATAGTTTTATTAGAAGTGATGGTCATAGGAATTCCTAAACAAAGGATGACACCAATCCAAGTCCAAACCGAAGCCCATAGGAAAGCCTTTTAGGTTTTCATGTATTCCAACTATAAATACCCCTCAAATGGTCATTTGAGGGGTGTGCTTGAAAGTGTGTGTGTGTGTGTGTATTTTCTCTCTCAAGGAATATACAACTTATTGTTTCATCTTATACTCATAACATACACGGATTTATATATCATTCAAGTCACCATCTCATCTTTATCTTTTCTTTCTTTTACGCATATGTTTGTGTTTGGGTTTCACGTTTTATACGCATAACTTGGGTTACGCGTGTTGGGTTTGCTTGGTAAAGTGATAAGGTTGATATATATTAGGTCTTAACAATTGGTATCAATCGCCTAACAATGGTTTAGGAGTGTTTGTGTTTGGTTTGAAGGTTGGTACTATCTGCGTAGCTTTTATTATAAATGTTGTCAGCTTAAAGCTTTAATTTTGCACTCAAAATTCAAGATTCTTGTGGTTTAAGGTTTATTTGGTGCTAAAGTTTCAGTTTTTTGCAAAAGTTCGAAGCTTTACGTGTTTTCTTCAAGTTTGAACTCGTGTTTTTGAAGGTGGTCATTTCTACTCGTAACTTTTATAAGCACTTTGGGTGAAAAAGGTCAAAAGATTTGTGTTATTGGAGTGTTTTTAAGGCTATCAGTGCAAGAGAAATCGTTTGAATCATTGGAAATTTTTACGAGTAGGTCAAAACCCTAGTTCTACTCGTAAGAAAGTCAACTACGCATAAGGTTCTACTCGTAACTTTTTGGTGCGGAATCTTGAGCTATACGGTTACTCGGTGCTTCCCTCACTTGGATAAGTTTGTGGAACACTTCGACGTTTGGATATCTTTTACCTTTGTGATAGTGTAAAGGATTTTTGGATTCTACGCGTAAGCCCCATTCCTACGCGTAAGCCATTCCTACAGCGTAAGCACTCTTGCTTGGCGTAAGTTGGGTTCTACGCGCATAAGAATTTCCCTAAGCCTAAGGATTCTTATGCCTAAGCATCCTAAGATCCTCGCGCAAGATCCCTACGCTTAAGATCCTACGCTAAGCTTCCCTACGCGCATAAGATCCTACGCCTAAGCCTTGTCTACTCGTAACTTCTGTTTCTACGCCTAAGCTCTTTCTACGCATAAAGGTTTAAAAAAAAAATCAAATTTTTAGGTTTAACTGGGAAAATTTTGGTCAAAAATTCAAATTTTTGGGCCTAAATTCAAAATTTTCTGGTCAAATTTGGCGTCAAAATTGTCATAACTCAAATTTTTCATACGTCCTTAGAATTGATTTTTATAGTAAATTTCAAATTTTGGGCGAAATTTTTTTAGAACCAAGGTTACTGATGCGACTTTCGAATCACCTCAACCGGGCTTCATCTTCATCAACCACAACTCCTTTATCGTTGAATCGATCCTACATCAACTTTATCGGATCATACCTTCATCAATGGCAACTCAACAAGACATTCATGCGGCCGGTGCGAAATCCTCCTATGTTGGCAAAAGGTGGTTATCTTCAATGGACAAGTCGTATGCTTCGTTACATCAAGACCAAACCTAATGGAAAACTCATGATTAAATCCATTCAGGATGGACCCTTCAAGCCTAGACAAGTTCATGTACACGGAAATCCGATGCAACACCTCCCACCACACCATCTTCTCGTCTTCAATACGAATCTGAATACCTGCAGAGGATCGAAACAAGTCGAAGCGAGATGACATGGCAATTCATATTATCCAAGCTGGGTTTACCAATAGACATCTTTGCTGCGGTGAGACGGTTGTGAAGCTGCTTTCGATATGTGGGAGCGTGTTAGGCGACTTTGTCATGGAGCGAGATTGGTCAACAAGACATGGAGAACAAGTTGCTAGCTGAATGGGAAAAGTTCACATCTACTCGGGAGAATCCATTGAATCCTACTATGGAAGGTTTTGCACTTTGATGAATGAGCTAATTAGAAACAAGTTGACACCGGAACTATCGTTCAAAACATCAAGTTCTGAACAATCTACGGAAGAATGGGGACGATATGTCACTATTGTCAACCAAACAAAAGACTTACATCTGGTGAACTTTGATCAACTAAACGATTTTCTGAAACAAAACCAAGCTGAAGTGAATGAAGTCGGGAAAGAAAGATTGGCAAAGAATCATGATCCATTGGCACTTATTGCAAAGACTCAAACTTCAGTGAATACACAACAACAAGTTTCATCATCTTCCAACAACAACAACTTGAAGCAATACATTCCACAACCACAACAACAATTCTATCGGATCAACAATACCGGGAACAAGGAATCACGATCCTGGCCGACCCGAAGCGACCTTGCATCGGATATACTCTTTATTGGGTAATGCACTAAAAGTTGCTATTCCACAACTAACAACAACCAACGGATTTCATCAAACACTCAAAGCGAGGAAAATTGCGGCCGGGTGTGAATATGGGTAATCAAGGTCAAATGGTTGGAGTTATTGGGAATCAGCAAGGATATGCTACTAGATTTCGTATGGGTATCAGGCGGCTCCGTATCGGGGTATCGGATGGGTCAGAATGTTGGAAATCGGATGGGAGAATGTTGGGAATAGGCGATGGGTAATCGAGAATGGGAATGTTGCAGCTCGGTCGTTGGGAATTATGGAAATGTGAATCGGGTAATCGGGTTAAGTGTTATAAGCTGTCAAGGAATGGGTCACATGGCGCGAACGTGTCCCACTAAGCCACACAAGAAGAATCTTGAGTTTCTTGAAAAGCTATCTTTGTTAGCACAAAAGCAAGCGGGGATGCAGTTGAGTCTTGAGAAAATGATTTTTAAGCTATCGTGGATGATTTGGAAGACCTCGAGGAAATCAATGCGAACTGCATATTCATGGCAAATCTCCAGGAGACTAAGTACGACGACTCACGGCGCACCTCTGTCTATGATGCCAACCGATGTCGGTACCAATCATTGATCCATGCTATAACAATGTCATATTTGATGTGTTTACTCATAGCGAACGGCGATTCGTGACGCCAGCACTACTTATGATACATACATGGACAATCCGAGTTGTAGCAATACTAACTCGAAACTCGGATGTGGATCCTAGTGGAGGCATGTGGCACAAAATCTGAGCGGTGAGGAAACGTGCTTATTTTGAATCATTAATCAATCAGTGTGGCATTGAAATTGAAAAGTGAGTAAGGTCAATCGCGAAGTTAAGGCCGCGAATGTTAAATTGACCACTGAGCTTGAGAGTTACAAGGAGAACGCCAAAGCTTTTGAATTTCATACTAACAAAATGTCCGAATTAGAAATTGGTTATCGAGATTCTGTTTTAAAAGAAAAACAATTGCAACTCAAGTATGACACACTTGATGTGAATTTGAACTTGAAAATAAAATCTTTAAACAAGGAAATTTCTGATCTAAATGACCAACTGTCTAAACAAAAAGCAACTTTTCGATCTTGAAAAAGAGAAGAAGCAGTTGATTCTGATTTTTCAAAACGAGAAGATTCTCTTCTTGATGAAATTCTTGATAAAACGGAAAAAATCAAAACATTGGACAATTTGCTTCTTACAGCGGGTCATTCAGCTAAATCAAACAAGATGCTTTCTAATCAAGTAAATCCACGTTTTCATACTTCACATAAGATGGCACTTGGTAACGACCCTTCTTCTTTTCTCAAGAAAGCTCGAGAAATCTCGAGAATGTGTTGCACAATGGAAAACCTTTGCATGAACCCATAATTGTGCATGATTCTCTTGAAACGTTGGAACTATCTGAGGAGAGTAGATCAAAAATGAAACAAAATCATCCGGAATCAAACCAATTGATTATAACAAATGGAACAAAATTAATGGTATTTCGTTTGTTTCTCAATCAACGTTTTCCACCAAACCAAGTGTTTCAAACAAAGTGTCAACACTTGTTTCAAAATCAGTTTCAAAACGGTTGTTGTCTCCAAATCTCTTTTGAACATTGAACAAATGTCTTCAAACAATCCTTTTAACACAAGTGATGCTAGAAGTATTTTGGAAAATGTGAAAATGAGAATTGCAGATCTTCAAGAGATCGTTAAAACTAAAACCAATATTACAACAAACATCTGGTTTAATAGTTTTGATATTGAACAGAAAAAGTTTTTGAAACTCAAATTGCCCCTCGGCTGACTAACATCAACTCAAGGGTAATTCATTTTGAACAAGCCTTTTTGAAAGAAACAGCTGACTTTGTCAAGGACCATAAATCCCCGGTAAAGCAAGCTAATGAAAGTGTTGAACACATCAAAGTTTTGGAAAATTTAAATGATTATCTCTTTGAAGATGTTACGACTCTTGATATTATGTCCATCATTTTGCAAACATATTACTTTGAAGATCATGAAAGACTCGAGGATGAGACCTCGAAATTGTTTCAAAATATGAAAAAGCTCTTGAAAAACTTGAAAAGAAAATGTCTCATATTTTAAACAACTTGATCGAAAAGCAGAGGAATGCAAGTATGACAAATTGTCGTATGAGCGTGCCTACAATGACATGAAAGAACAAAATGATCTTTTGAGGGCTCGGTGGAAAGTAAAAAGGAAAGGCAGTGGATCTTGTGATTAAAAACCATTGACTGCGGAGAAAGCAAATGTTCCCAAACCGGTTTAAAACCAAAATATACATTTCTATGCCTCCTCCAAAAGTCAATGAGAAAAATGATTTATCAAAACTAGTCACTCCACCTGCCTTGCCTAAACAAAATGTTGATAAAGGAAAAGCGGTTATCGAGAAACCAAAAGTTTTAGCACTGGCCTTTTTAAGATAAGTACCACTAATGCGTCTGCCTCCACATCTAAACCATATGGATCAAAGCGACATAAGTTTAGAAAAGCACTCAAAGAGACTAGGAAAAGCTGAAACCACCTCCCTTCATAAAAATGTGAATCCTAATGCGTGTGCCTCACCTTCTACAGGACTTGAAAGCACCTCTAGGGAGCGCGACTAAAGCCTAAGAGCAATACAAGGAACAATAGAGTCTCTCATGCCTCTAGGAGTAGTAGCTTGAATAAAGAGAAGAAAGTAGAAGAACACCCTAGGAATTTACAGCTTTTGAATAAGAAAGACATTTCATCTGAATGTATTGAACCTATGAAATCTGCTAAGTTTAATGAATCTATTGAATCTGTTTGTTTAACTTGCAAGAAATCTTTATCTAATGTTCATGATGATTGTGTTTCTAAGAATGTGAATGATAAGCCTGTTAAGAAGAACGCCCCAAAAAGATCTTACGCTAAACAAGTAGGAAGACTAGTTGCAAAACTTAGGCTTTACACTACTTGACAGGGAACAATAGTGTATACTTTAGGGATGATATTTGGAAACCCACAGGTAGAACTTTCACACTCGAGAATGGTAAAATGAGTGATAAACCGAATTCCCAGTAGAAAACCTCTCTGAGTGTGATAAGGATTTTACCTCTAACCCAAAGGAACCAAAATCAAAAGGGTTTCCACAATATTCTTTTTACATTCTTGGCGAGGTTATCGAAATTTGTCTTTGGATCGTCGACTCGGGTTGCTCCAAGCACATGACCGGGAATCTGAAACTGCTGATCAATTTCGATCGGAAATTCATGGGAACCATACGTTTGGAAATGATCATGTAGGAGCTATCATGGGTTATGGAGATCTACCTTTTGGAAATTATTTGATCACTCGGGTTTACTATGTCGAAGGGGTAGGACACAATTTGTTTCGGTCGGGCGATTACGTGATGCGGATTTAGAGGTTGCTTTTAGGAAAAATGCTTGCCGTTAGAAACTTGGATGGCACGATCTCTTAGCGGGAATCGTGATACAAACTTGTATGCTATCGACATCAATCAAATGGCCTCTTCATCACAAATATGTCTTATGATCACGAGCATCACGGAACCGATCTGGTTGTGGCATGAAGGTTATCCCATCTCAATTTCGACACCATCAACAAAATTGCCAAAGACAACATCGTCAATGGACTTCCAAAGTTCAAATACACCAAGGATCACTTATGTCCATCATGCGAACAAGGAAAAAGCAAAAGAGCATCATATAAACCCAAATCCGTACCTAGTTAGGAAGCAAAGTTGCATATGTTGCACATGGACTTATGTGGCCCAATGAGAGTTGAAAGCATTAATGGAAAAAGTATATTCTTGTTATCGTCGATGATTATTCAAGATATACATGGGTTAAGTTTCTGAGATCAAAAGGCGAAGCACCAAGCATCATCATCACCTTTACGAAGCGAATTCAAGTACTTCTTCAAACTCCGATAAGGGTTGTAAGAACCGACAACGGCACAGAATTCACAAATCAGGAGTTAAGAGCTTATTTTGAAGATGTTGGAATTACACATCAGACATCAGTTGTTAGAACTCCACAGTAGAATGGGGTAGTTGAAAGAAGAAATAGAACTCTTGTGGAAGCTGTTCGCACAATGCTAATCTATTCTAGTGCACCGTTATTTCTATGGGCTGATTTTGTTGCCACTGCTTGTTTCACTCAGAACCGATCCCTAATCCATCCAAGATTCAATAAAACCCCGTATGAGCTTGTGAACAACGAAAAACCGGATATCTCTTACTTTCACGTATTTGGCGCTTTGTGCTATCCGACGAACGAGAGAGAAGATCTAGGTAAATTGAAAGCTAAAGGTGATATTGGAATCTTCATTAGATATTCAGATAACTTCGAGGGCATTAGGGGTGTATAACGGAGAACTAGGAGGATCATGGAGGCGATGAATGTGAAATTTGAACTTCACATATGGCTTCGAGAGACTCGCTCTAGAACCCGCACTAAACCAGCAGACTTCTGGACACATCAGTTCAGGACTCATACCTCAAAGAGCTCAATCAACTTCGTTTGACAATCCTAAAGAACAAGAATGGGAGAATTTCCTTGAGTTAATGTTCGATGAATACTATGGTGGAACTTCGACAAATGCATCAAACCATCATTCCGCTGCAACCGCTCAAAATCATCCTCCACCACCAACAGAAGATGCATCTACTACGGTCGAAACCAATGCACCAACTCCATCAACAACATCTACATCTACTCGGCTATTGCACCCATTCTACGGTTGATGAGCAAAACCAAAATCCAACGATGCAGCGTTAGATGAAGACTTATTTGAAAACCCGTTTGCTACGGAATCAGCTGAATCATCTTCAAGCTTACGAGAACCATCTAACTTGCATACGTTTAACCAACGGTATCCTTCTACTCTGAAGTGGACAAAGACCACCCAATTGAACAAGTTATTGGTGAACCTTCAAGGCCAATTCAGGCAGAGACGCCAACTTGCCACCGATTGCGACTTATGCATTTACCTTTGCTCAATTAGCAATATAGAGCCAAAGAACATTCGCGAGGCAATGGCAGATCCCGCATGGATAGAAGCGATGCGGGAGGAACTTCTCCAATACCGTCTACATGACTCTTGGGAAATGGTTCCAAGACCAATTGACATTAGCGTCATTGATCTCAAATGGTTATGGAAGAACAAAAGGGATGAAGAGATGACGTAATTACGCAACAAAGCTCGTCTTGTGGCCAAAGGATACATACAAGAGAAAGGAATAGACTTTGAAGAGTCATTCGCGCCGGTAGCTAGACTTGAAGCGGTCAGGATATTCTTAGCCTATGCAGCTCACAAAAACATCACGGTTTATCAGATGGACATTAAGACTGCGATCTTGAATGGAACTCACGAAGAAGAAGTGTACGTGAGTCGGCGAAGGCTTCATAGACATGGAACATCCGGACTACGTCTACAAACTCAAAAAGGCAATCTATGGTTTGAAACAAGCTCCAAGAGGCGTGGTATGACGACTGTCCTCTTTCCTTATCCAAAACAATTTCACCAAAGGCACAGTTGATCCTACCTTGTTTACACAAAAATGCAAAAGCGATATTTTGATTGTTCAGATTTACGTGGGCGACATCATCTTTGGGTCCACTAATCCGAATCTTTCAAAACATTTTGAAAATCTCATGAAAAGTAAATTTGAAATGTCCATGATGGGGAACTAAAATTCTTTCTTGGTTTACAAATACATCAATCCCCTCGTGGAATTTTTATAAATCAAGCTAAATACACAAGCGAGATTTTGAAAAATCATGGTATGGATAATTGTGATTCGGTTCGGAACACCAATGGTAACTTCACCCAAAATTGGAGCCGATTTGTTTGGGAAACCTATTGATCCGAAGAAATATCGGATCATGATTGGTTCTCTCATGTATCTTCTTGCTAGTCGACCCGATATTCATTTTGTTGTTTGCTTATTAGCACGGTTTCAGGCAAAGCCTACCGAACTGCACCTTAAAGTGGTTAAAAGGATCTTCGGTTTTGAAGACATCCATTCACATGGGACTTTGGTATCCGAAGGAAACCGGATTTGATCTAATTGCCTTTTGAGATCACGGACCACGCGGTGATCAAGTTACAACAAAATTACATCGGAGGAGCACAATTTTGGGTGAAAAGTTAGTAAGGTCTTCAAAGAAACAAGATTGCCTTTGCACTTTCAACCGTTGAAGCCGAGTATGTGTCTCTATCTGCGTGTTGTGCTCAAGTTCTATGGATGAGAACACAACTCACAGATTATGGCTTTACTTTCGATAAAATACCTATGTATTGTGACTCGAAAAGTGCCATAGCCATATCATGCAATCATGTTCATCACTTAAAGACTAAGCATATCGTGTCGCTACCACTTCATCAAAAGAGTACGTCGAAAATGGTGCTGTTGAATTATTCTTCGTGAAGAAGCAGATTACCAACTTCGCCGATCTATTAACTAAAGCCCTTCCAAAAGAAAGGTTTGAATATTTAGTTCGATGAATTGGAATCGAAGCCTAACCCACGAGGAGTTAGAAAGTCTTCTCGAATCTTCTTGAAAATGATTTTCCAAAAAGCTTCGCTGTAAATATTTTGAAAAACAAAATACAAAATTTGAAAAACCAACAAAAGCAAAATATAAAAATATAAAATTTTCAAAAATACAAAAACAATATAAAATCAAAAATCCAAAATATTCTTCTCACGACATGTCTCTCGTATAATCGATATTCATGCGTTTCTAGAAATGTCATTCAACAATGATACGGGTATGTACAGGATGCTTGGCGAGAGTTCTTTATTGTTTTCTAAAACATGTCGTTTCTCAAAATTTCTTCATAATATGGCTTTCGTATACTTGATCGAAACCGGACCAAAATGATGACTTTTGATTATTTTTCAAATCAAAACTCGTGCTTTTATAGAAAAAATCAAGTGTGCGCTTGATTGCACTACATTTAAAATGGTGAGAAATCATCATCATCTTGAGCACCTTTTCAAGATTGTTCAAAAGATTTTCAAAATCTTTCAAAATATTTTATGCTCAAGATAACTCCCTCTAAAACCCTTTAATTGATTATGCTTTATTAAAGGGGAGTATAAAACTAAAATGTTCCAAATTCATGCTTAAATCAAATCCGTTTGTCTCCCCAAAAGATTCTAAAATGTTGTTTAATCCGTTGATATCAAAAATATCACGAATATGCTATTTTTGAGGGGGAGGAGGCGTGATTAAAATGTGATCAAAAAGTTTAATGATCGTTGTTTGAATCTCATAAATGAGCTCGACTCGAGCGAAACCAATGAATTGACCGGAATCAAAGTCAGTAAATGTACCATCTCGAGAAACTTGTGATAGATATGCACTTTCATGGGTCTAACCTCCTTTTCAAGGAGTGTTTACAACTTCAAGTTAGTTATTAGAGCTAGTTGTCACCTAAAACCTGACAATGGAACTCTTTAACTAGGCAACGTAACCGTGTCTCGTGGGGAATTGTCTATCATGAGCCGATCAATTCAAAAAGTGCGAACTCTACCCTATATGTGCAGATTTCTGTCAAAACTATATAAGCACATGTGAAGGGGGGGTGTTTATGAAAATATAAAACTCGCGGAGTGTCTCAAACATGTTTTCTATAATAAACACTCTGTGAGATTTTCAAGAAAAATGGTTTTATGGCAACAATAGGACAGTCATGGAGTTATAAGGTGACTAAGGATAGGAAACTCGTCCTATGATCCGCCAGAGCCGGAGGGATCTACCCAAGGACAATACCCATAGTTAGTATTAGAAGTCCTCAGGTATGATTGAAAAAAGGAGTAAAGTGAGAAAGGAGAAAGAAGGGGTTGAAGAATTAAAAGAAATGTAATGAAAGGGTGAAAAGAAATAGCCCTCCATATTCAACCTTAGGGCGAAAGCCGGGTTCAATACATATACTCTTGGTTGTCACTAGATGACACGGTATTGAAGACAAAGGCGTCATGGACCCAGGTGGCGCACTACACTAAACCTTCTAGCCACTCAATTCCTCTCAAAAGGATTTGTTTCATTCTCACTGGGAACCCTACATAATCTATTGACTTTCTCTTAGAGATCGTTGGTATTGAAGAAGGAGACCCTCTCCCTAGTCTCCACTCAGGAAAACCAAAATGCACTAATGAGTCTAGAGCCACGAGATTCATCAAAAGATCTCATAGGAACACATGACATGCCATAAGCTTGTTGTTCATCAATAAGGACACAAGTGATATATTCTAGAGTCCTACGGAGATCTTAGCAATTTGCCAGAACATTTATGAGAAGTTTCACATCTGTGATCTTCAGTGATTGAATGGAAACTCTTGCCAGGGTCAACATCAAGCGCCCGACGGCAGCGGTCACCGGTAACTCCCGTGGATTACGCTTAGTGTGTCTCAAGCGGTCTACATGCGTGAGGTGATGCCGGTGTACCTCGGTGACTCATCCTGAGCTGTAGATGTACCGGTATATCGCGTTATCTCACTTGTGGGACTCCGGTTCGAGGAGCGGCCCTTGTGAGAATTAGAGACGTGTTTTCACACTATGCTGTTAACGCCCTCGAAATTCAAACTTGTAAGTGCCGAAATCCGCTTATTACTAACTTTTTTTATGTTTTCTTCTTATGGAAGCTCCGGAGCGGATGGATCGTGCAGACTTGACACATGCTCATACCAAAAACACATGAAAGTTCTCATCATAATCAAAGGCTACACAAAGTTAAAGATGATTCTTCGTCAATGAATCTAAAGTCTCGAGAAATACGTCATTGGTAAACCAAAAGACAAATAGAAGTGTGAGCATGGTGGAGAAAGACGTGGAGATACCTAACCAACGAAGTTGACAACGGCAGACAACCACATTATCTGATCACAAAGCATGAAGGAACAAAGAATCAAGACTATTCTATATCTACACACAAAGTTCTAGCTCGAGAAAAGTAAAGACCTAATCAAGTGGAGCATCATTTGAATGACCACCCCTTAGGGGGAGATTGTTAGCCTTAATAGTTTTATTAGAAGTGATGGTCATTCACGTTTAGGAACTTTGTAACGTGTGTTAGATATCGTGATAGAATAGTCAACGGGCTCGTGGATTGGGCTAAGCTAATTGGTTAATCTTTAGGGTAAGTTAGCCGTTTATAAGCTCATATATCCCAAGCCCAATCCAAGTCTAAACCGAAGCCCATAGGAAAGCCTTTTAGGTTTTCATGTATTCCAACTATAAATACCCCTCAAATGGTCATTTGAGGGGTGTGCTTGAAAGTGTGTGTGTGTGTGTGTGTATTTTCCCTCTCAAGGAATATACAACTTTATTGTGTTTATCTTATCTCCACATACACGATTTATATATCATTCAAGTCACCATCTCATCTTTATCTTTTCTTTCTTTTACGCATATGTTTGTGTTTGGGTTTCACGTTTTATACGCATAACTTGGGTTACGTGTGTTGGGTTTGCTTGGTAAAGTGATAAGGTTGATATATATTAGGTCTTAACAAAGGCGTTACCAAGAAGCGAGAAGGAAGCTAGCGGGATCGATACGCAGGCAACAATTGAACGAGACAACATATCTGTACCGACGCTCCTTCCTCCAACCGTGGCTCCGCGTTGTGTTGGCCCCTACAAGCAAGTTACGTGCTGCGAAATCCATGAAGGTTCATGCAGCATGCACTCGGGACCACGGATGCGTTGTGGCTGGCGCGCCATGAGATCGAGGATACTACTTGGCCAACCATGCACGCGTGCACGGACTTAATAAGGAAGTGCAAAGATTGCCAAGTTCATAGACCGTCCGCGCCAACCAGCGAGCTAAGCGCCAATACATCACCATGGCCATTCTACAAGTGGGGTATCGACATTGCGGGACCTTTTCCGGTCGCATCGGGAGGGTTAAAATTCCTCATAATCGCTATAGACTACTTCACTAAGTGGATCGAAGCAAAGGAAGTAGTGACAATCACGGGCAACCAGGTAAAGCGCTTTGTCTGGGAAAGTATTGTATGCGCCGGACTACGGAAATCATCTCGGACAACGGAAACAATTCTGCGACAACCCTTTCAAAGACAGTGCGAGAAATTGAACATCACACGCACTTGCCGCGTCATTAAACACCCACCAAACCAGCGGCTTAGTGGAACGTGCGAATCGAAGCTTAGGTGAAGGAATCAAGGCACGCCTAGACAAGCACAAAGGAAGGTGGGTGGAAGAGCTATCACATGTCTTATGGGCGCATCGCACCTCAATCAAAACCAGCACGGGAGACACTCCTTTCTCTCTAGTATGCGGGACGGAAGCGTCATACCAGCCGAGATCGTTATGCCAACTATCCACACCTGCGAAATCAATGTGGCAACCAATGATGACGAGAGACGTGTCGACTTAGACCTGCTAGAGGAAAGGCGCGAACGCCTTGACTATCTCGGAGGCAAAATCGAGAGTCAAGGATGAAAGGATAATATGACACTAAGTCGCGCAGTGTTTCATTGAACCGGTGACTTTGTTTACGTGCCAATGATGCGAGCCATGCAGAAGACACATGTAAGCTTGGACCAAATTGGGAAGGACCCTATGAGGTTCTGAAGCGGGAAGCAGTGCATACAAGCTACGAGGCTTGGATGGCCGTGGAACTGCCACGCACATGGAACATCGCAACCTCAAGAGGTGCTACCTATAGGATGGCTTTCTGACCCGGCCCAGCGCTCTGGCACTTTATGGAAATGCCCAATCAACATCTATGTATTTATTTTTTGTTTTACTTAGTATTATGTCTTATTTCAAAACTTGCAAGTATCAATAAAACGTCACAGTTTCTAGCTAACTCTGCGACACACTTTAATTTGTTATTTCCATATACTGTATGACTTAACACTTTTCTTTTATCTCTTGCCTACATGGCGCGCATGCACTAAAATAAACCCACGATGGTAAAAGGATAAGTTAACCTACTAAACAACTTGTTGAGTAAGAGGGTTGCAAACCCATCAACACCGGGTCACGTATCCTTGTTAAACACCTTGTTCTCAAGACGTTGGAATAAGTTTTGTGCGCATCCCACGACGGGTGCGCAACATCGCATATGGTGCACGTTTAACAACTTAGAAACCAAGACACTTTATTTCTTAATGTGATATTTACTTTGCGCGCATATCATAACATACGACTATGATTGAAAATACTTAGATTTTTTAGGTATACTATGATCTTCATACATGACTATGAATTTCCTATATTATTCATTGGTATACACATCTGACTCTTAGACAACACAAATGCCTTTTCGACAAAAAGACAAGTACGTACGTTACAAGTTACAACAATATCCATACGAACTTAACAAAAGAAGATTTTATTAATAACTCCGCGTTATTACAAAAGGATTGTTACTTTACAACGTACAAACCTACCAACTATTACACCGCTCCAAAGATGAGCTACCTACGCGGTTAGTTGCCTCTTTAACCTCACTCAGCCTCTTCAGGAGGTCGGAATCCTGGCGCGACATAGTTGCCACACTGACTGGTATCCCATCAGATCTGGGGAGATGTGCCGCGCCCACGCCACACATGACAGCCTTACCCTTAATCCCTTCTTTTTCGGCAAGTCTCATAGCATGCGCTTCCAGAACTTGCTTCAAAGGCACTTCTTTCTCCAGTACAAAAGGATTCAAGATATCCTTGGGACGCGCGAATACAGGCACGTGAAGTTGAGATTCATCAGGCTTAAGAAAATGGTCTGGCTGCGCAACGGCCTCTCCATCAAGATGTCGAGCTAAGGTCAATCCCTCCATAATGACCTTTATTGGGAAATCCTAAACACGCTCTAACTCAGCAATCATAGGCAGCTCCACTATCTTCATCTTTTCCATAGCAGCAACTAGGTTATCGTAGGACTGTGCATCATACCCAGGAACCTTTTCGTGGTACCTTCAACAAGTCAACTTTCTGCAGCGCCTCTATAGCCTCGATTTTCTCTCTCTACGCACTGGACTACCCCACCAAATCTGTCAACTACATCCTTGGACTCAAGAGTACTCAGCGCAGCAAGACGCAGACAATGGCTGATAAGCCACCTGCGCTCAGAGATGACATACATTAGATGAGGATATAATTCCTCATCATATTCTAAACTTAGCTTACGCAACTTCATCTCTTGGGCCTCTAGAGCACTCCTCACAGTGGCACCAAAATCTTCCAACTGCGCAGTCAATGTGTCCTTATTCTTCTCCAGATACTTTAGTGCCCAGAGGCATGAAGCCTTGTACCCTGATGACTCTGTGCGCTCTTGGTTTATTTGGCCCATCAGCGCCATCTTCTCCTCAGCTTGCTTCTGGGCATATACAGAAAGACTCTCAGCCCCCGCCTTGGCACTGGCCAGCTGCGACTCCAGCAAGGCAATCTTCTGATCTTTTTGAGCGCCTTGGCCGATTTCACCAGAAATCTGCGCCTTTAGCTTCTCAACCAACGACGCTTGATGCGCAGACACCTGCACCAATTCTTCAACCAATTGTTCCACTGGAGCATTTCTAGCAGACACATCTTGGTTTTTTTGGTTGTGTGCCTCAGAAGACTGTGCAGGACCATCAGCATGGGGCGACTCCGCACCCTGTTCAAACCTGCATACCCCGACAGAGAATTGTCAGTTTCAAGTAAAACACCGTTGATAGCAAACAATATATATTGAGAACATTACTTACTGTGGGCCAGATATATCAGCGGATGGGCGGGAGGACGCAGCGTCACTAGCGGATGATTCTACAGTAAGGATCACCAGACGTTTTTTCCTCGAGGAGCTCGCACCATCCTCTCCGCGAGATCTCTTGCGCTGTAACCCAGATTCTGGCTCTTCCTCTTCCATAGGTTGCGCCACGGCCACAGGTGGTGGCTGCGCAATGGGAGCAGAGCACCGCGGGGGCTCGACGCATTTCTGCGGCGGTGTTGCCTCCACACTGCAGAGGAGCTAGTACACTTTCCTCCTACGTTCATCTCCATGGTATGACCTGCGGTGGCGCTAGTATGGCCTCTTCTCCTTCTCTCAAGGCCAGCGTCCCTACCTTCACCTCGGTTGGCCGCTATGCGCCGACGGTGAAAAGATCCATCTCTGCGCGATAAAAGACAACAACTAACACAGGTTATATAATGTGCGAAAAGAATAGGAAACTCTTACATTAATTATAAAATGAGGTGCGAGGAACGAGTACCCACCCTGGCCATTGGCGCCCAAAAAGATTGGCATCTCATCTGGCATACCAAAATAATTACGGCTGATGCCCATATGCACCAAAAATTCCTCAGGATAGGAACTAATGGGGATGCGGTTTGCGTTTATCAGTTCTGCATCCTCAGCTACATATGATCCAGGCACGGGGCACTCATCCCTCGGCAACGTTCCTCGGGTAAAAAAAGTCATAGTGCCACGGAAAGCATGTGTCGTCTACCCAGAAAAACGACTCTCCGGTTTCTAAGCGCATCCACTTTCTCGGTATAACACTGAAATCTGCGGGCGGCTTAGCAAGGATACCCACCCATGTGACCATGTCGTGTGATAAAAGGTACGGAATAGGTGGATGGTTGGATTAACCGCCAGAAAACGGCAGTTCACCTCAAAGTTAGTAATTTTAGCCGCACCAATGCGGTGCGGTAGGATATGTACAGCTCGTAATAATTTAAAACATCGCACAAAAATCGGGATAGGGGCACACGTTGATTTGCAAATTCAAAGAATCGTGTGTATACCCCTATTTTCCCTTCGGGGAAATCCGCGATAGATGCTCGCGCACCCGGAACAACCGGATGCACGTCAAGCGGTATAAAGTAATCCGAAGTGAACTCTAGAAGATCACTTTCGGTGAGATTGGAGGTGAAATCAGACAACTGCTTGACCGTGGTATTGTTTTTTACAAAGCGCACGCGCGGTTACCTTTTAAATACAATGTTTTTCTGGGTTGAAGTTTGATGTCTTGTTAGCAATGGCGGATGAATGTTTTTACTGTGAGAAACGAAGTGGAAATGAACTGAGGGGTTATATATAATTCTTCTCACCCACACGATGAGTGACACGTGGACCCCACTAACGCTACTGGTGTGGCTGAGATTGCTTGATGGGACGTCACAGCAGTAACTTTCCCCCGATTTACGAGGAGCCAATTTTTTAATCCTATGTCTAGATACAATGTATGGGAAGATATATTTTTTTGGCTTCTTGGCTACGCTTCGATGTTGTTTCTTTGACTACGGCTATTAGTCTAGCATCCGCAGTTATTCACTGCACATACTAGACTGGGGGGACATGATGACGTATAGTCTATATCCGGTCACGAACCGCCCAAAGCCCATATCGACAAGCCCGGTCTGGATTTAACGGGCTACGCTAATAAGCGTTTAGGCCCACGAAGGCCCAAATACAAATCTATTTACGGAATAGATGGAGGATATCTATTAATCAAGGAGATAATCATTCCCAACCGATTTAGGCGGGATACGCCGAAGGTTGGGGAACACGGAACCAACAAGGATTCCGTGTATATATAAAGGGAATTACATCCCTCGTTAAAGGTACGACTTACAAACCCTAACTCTCCTTTAACCCTAAACCGATTACTTACTCTCACGTCGGAGGATAATCGTGGGAGACAATCCCACGGTAAGCCTAACGGTGTTTTCTGTCTCTTAGTGCGCAGGTCTCAAGCAACAATCAGCAATTGGTACGAGAGCCGGAGCCCCAAACAAGGAACGCCCAACTTTTGTATCAACAAGTACATGAAAGACGAATAATGATCCAAACTAAAACTAAAGTCTAAAAACTAAGCACCATCATCAGGGCCGTCCCATGAATCGGTGAAATTTTTGAATGCCCTGTACGAAATTATATAATGCGGTTTTTTGTTAAGCAATATTACAAATAAAATGTCACCGTTTATAAGATATAATGCAATTAGTTATCTAAACGTGCTAACATATTACTCATTTAAAATATTTTCTCATCTAAATACTTTTCTTCGTGAAAATTATGCCTACACATGCATATAATTATTAACGGGACAAATTTTGAGGCCTTAAAAATTCTGAGACCCTAAATGATCGCTCACCTTGCACACCCTCAAAAACGACCGCGACCATCACTCACTATGTTATACTATCTGACGCAATTGGGTTTCATATATGAAGCACATATATACTAAAACTATTTCGGTACAAACTAATTAAATAAGTTCGTAAGGCTGTTCCATTTTGGTCACTTTGCAACGTTATTAGCCGTTTTAACATATATAAAATGTTTATAATATTATGACTAGTTACAATGAAAAGAAAAGAGCATTCACTAGAACACTTGTTCCCATTAACCCACAACTGTTTCCAAAAAGCCAGACAGCAAAGCCAAATAATAGAGTTGATGATTCACTAAAGATAAAAAGTCTGAAAGCAAAGCCAAATAATAGAGTTGATTCACTAAAGAAAAATCGTTAGGCTATGCAAAGTGATGATCTGACTATGATCTAGCTGCCTAAGTAGTAAAGTTTAAAAACGTATATATATATATATATATATATATATATATATATATATATATATATATATATATATATATATATATATATATAAGGGATCCATAAGAAAATAAACTAAAATAAGAAGAATAAGAAGGATTTCTAGCCACACATTTCAAATAGGGAAGAGAATTTTAAGGGGAGATGCATCCATTTTTGTAGATGCATCTGAAATGAGTGGTTGTAGTTTCTTCTTATCATTCTTATTTTATTTTTTCTTCTCATTTGATCCTAACTCTATATATATATATATATTAAAGTTGAAACGATTTTTTCTTTTATATGTGTGTTGAACTCGGTTGCCAAGTCAACCTAATTCGTTCAAACTTTGCCCCCCAACCGAAGGTGACCGAACGGCCACAGTGGCCCAACCTAGCTCAACCGGTCGGTTGATCTCACTCTCAACCGACCCACTGCTGTTAGCTAAAGTTAGGCAAACTTTTTCTTCACACTTTTAAATGAGTGTAAAATTTTATTAATATATTAATACTTAACAATGTGTAAAAAGTTGTTATGCTTATAATTGTGTTATAATTTTGAAGAACAGTATATTTTTCACACTTATAATTGTATCAAAAATAGTTCACACTTTTAACTTTTCAAAAGTGTAGACTTTTAACAAATGTCTACACTTAGGCTGGACACAGTCGTGACTCAGCATGACTCTGTCACATCAGCTTTCTCTCTCCGATGACCAGATGTTGGCGTATGTACCCGAAGCACCCAACCGAAGGGACCAAACCATCCGGACAAGCATACAACAAATCAACTGGACCAAGTGTAAAGACTCCAAGCCGAGGCGAAGCATCACATACCGAAGGGTTGGTCACAAACCCCCCGACACAACGTTTACATGGCGTCACCATATATAAAAGGAAAGGAATCTTGATCAGAACCTCTGACCTGATTCAAGCAGAAACTAAACAAACTAAGTCAAATATTACCACATGTGACCCTCAGGTAAAGACAAGACTTCTCACCTATATAAAGAGAGGAAGTTACTGCATTTAGGTCAACTCTCTCTAACCTTATTTTACACACAGTAACTCTCCATATCATATTCTTATTCTCACGCCGGAGCTTAGTCTAGGGATAAAACCCTAGGCAAGGCTAACGCGTGTTGTTCTTGTGTTCACAGATCTAAAGAGTACTGATCCGGAGGTCTGAACGAGGAGTCAGCCGAAGGATACAAGCTTGTTTGGGCGCCATCCGTGGGACCCGCTACTCAACTGAAACACCATTCGGCAATATCGGAGGAAACAATAACTCACCCAACCTCGAAGAGCAGATATTAAGCCACGTAACCTCATTAAAAGCCTTGATAAAAGAACATAACACCAAAGGCACCAATCCCCTGAAACCAATACGAATCGACTTCAGAGACGAAGCTGAGGAACCGCAAAAGGAGGTAGAAAAAAAAAAGAGGAACGAAAGGGAAAAGGAGTCGAAGAGGAAGACCTGCAGAAACCTTACAAAGATGCCCCTAGATGCCCGTTAACCAAAAGAATCATAGAATTCGCAGGTCCGAAACATGAATTTCCCAAAAACATCAAACTCTACGACGGTTCCACAGGCCCAGACGATTACATCACTAGGTTTTCGGGAGCAGCTAACCACGGAGGGTGGCAAATGCCAGTATGGTGTTGGATGTTTCAGCAGACTTTGGACGGGTCAGCGAGGAGTTGGTTTGACCGCCTGCCTAACGGCAGCATAGACAGCTGGGAGGCACTTCGATAGCAGTTCCTCTCGAGATTTGCTCTTCGAAGTAAATTTTTGAAAGATCCGATGGAAATTACCAAGATTGTGCGTAAAGCCAATGAAACTTTTCCAGAGTTCAAGGAAAGATGGACGGACGAAGCTAGCTACATCCCGGAAGTGCCGGAGGTCATGCAAATATCCTCCTTCATAAACGGAAGTAAGTTCCTGGATCTAGCAAAACGCTTTTCAGATAGAATCCCAAAGACTGTAACAGAAATGATGATAAGAGTGGATGATTTCGTGCGTTCCGAAGAGGCTTACAACACTACGGAAATTACTCGTGGAGAAACATACCGGAGGTCGTATTCGGCCGTTCATAATTCAGATCGATCACCCCGAGTGCAGAGCTATTCAGACAGACGAAGAGGAGACCGACGATTAGCTCACAAACCCCGCAGTCAGTACACCCCCTACTACCCAGCAAGGACAGATGGTACACATCAGAATGATTACACGAGGAGCAATTACAGGAGTGACACATGCCCCATAGACCTAAGTCTCCTCACAAAACCCCCAAAGGAGATACTGGCAACTGAACTTCAGCTGAAATTACCACCTCCTCCGTCGTTGAAGGGAACACCAAGACGGGAAAACGTGGACAAGTTTTGTGATTATCATGGCAAGAAGGGTCACCTCACCAATGATTACTATCACCTTAAGGAGCAGTTGAAAATAGCTTTAGAAACAGAAAAGCTATACCACCTCTTGAAGGATGTCAGACAAAGAGGAAAGAACCTCCCGAAGGACAACCAGCCTGGTAAGGGAAGGGTCATTAACATGGTGTACAGAGGAGGAAAAAACAGAAAAAGAAATGTTATAGATCAGGAGGAATACTGGATGAACACCCCCATAGCGTTCCCCCTGGTGTTACCGGGGGACGTATCCGAGGAACCATTGACAATCGAAGCGGACATTGAAGGGTATACGGTTTGAACAATTTATGTCGACCAGGGAGCAACAATAGAAGTAATGTACGAGCACTGTTTTCAGAACTTGTTTCCCTCAATTAAGGCAAAGCTGAGAGAAACAAACACATCACTCGTAGGTTTCTCGGGAGAAGCAATCAGACCCTTGAGAAAGATTGAACTGAACGTTTGTTTTGGGAACGATGGTTTGTTTCGACGGACGAAGATGACGTTCGCGGTAATAAGATCTCCCTGTCCTTACAACATCATACTAGGACGATCAGGCATCAGACATCTAAGAGCCATCCCTTCCACAATACATTCTATGATGAAGTTCCCCACACCGAGGGGTATCGCGACCCTTGTCACCAGGTCAATCATCGTGTCAGAGTGTAGAAGATTGGAAAATAATTTTTGAATGAAGGAGAAAAAAGCAAGGAGCCGGAGCAGGCAGGGGAAATAGAGGAACTCCCCGGAAAGACATAGGAGGTTATGATCAATCCTAAATTCCCACAACAACTGGTTACCATTGGATGCAATTTTTCCGCGGGATGCAAAAGACAGCTGGTCGAATTGTTAAAAAATAACAAAGATGTGGTTGCATGGCAGCCAGCTGACATGACTGGGGTCCCCAGGCGAGTCATCGAACACAAGCTAAATGTCAATGTGCAAGACAGACAAATTTCCCAGAAGAAGAGGACTTTCTCAGCAGAAAAAAACCAAGCGATCAACACCAAAGTGGAGGAATGGTTGAAGGCAGACATAGTCCGGTCGGTAAAGTATCCGACGTGGATTTCAATCCGGTGTTAGTAAAAAAACCAGATGGGACATGGAGGATGTGCATGGACTTTAAAAGCATCAATGCATCTTGCCCGAAGGACTACTACCCCCTCCCAAAAATTGATTGGAAAATTGAGTCAGTTATTGGATATAAATACAAGTGTTTTCTCGATGCATACAATGGGTACATCAAGTGCAGATGGCTAAGGAAGACAAAGAAAAAAACAACTTTCTACACCGAGCACGACACATATTGTTCCACAAAAATGCCATTCGGGCTAAGAAACGCCTAGGCAACATATCAAAGGCTGGTTGACTCTACATTCAAAAGACAAATAGGCAGGAACCTGGAAGTGTATGTAGATGACATGGTCATAAAGAGCAGGAATGAGATGGAGCTGTTAGCAGATATGGCCGAAACGTTCGACAACCTCCGCGGAATCAATATGAAACTCAACCCCAAAAAATGTTCGTTTGGAGTAGAAGAAGGAAAATTCCTCGGGTATATGGTGACATCCGAGAGGATACGGGCGAATCCCAAGAAAACAAAGGCGATAGCTGACATGCAGTCACCAAAAAAACTAGCTGCCATGAATAGGTTCTTGTCTAGGTCGGCACAAAAAGCTTTACCGTTCTTCAATACATTAAAGAACATAACCAAGGAAAACCAAATTGAATACCGATGGACTGGGTAGGCCGAAAAGGCTTGTCAAGAAATGAAACGCATAATTCTGGAATTACCCCACCTCACACCCCCGGAAGCAGGAGAGGATTTGTTCGTATACCTGGTAGAAGCCGAGGAGGCCATAAGCGCCGTCCTAATGGTAGAAAGCAAGGCTGTCAAGATCGCGTGTAAACTCATAGGATCGTACGAGTTTACGTGTTAACTAGCTAAAACCGTGTAGGATCGTGGTAGGATCGCATATGTGGTAGGATCGTAAGTAAGATCGTAGGATCGCACGTAAGATCGTAGGATCGTCACGCGATCCGAGTTAACTTCTTTTTTTTTTTCTTTTTTTTTTAACTTTTTCTATCTTTTAAGTCCATCTCACTTGCTTATGCCAAAAAACAAACGTGTGTTTTACTAATGTCTAATAAGTAATCACTATTGTTTCATTTTCTAAATAGATTATAGTTTATACCTAGTTTTCTACTTTTCTAAATAAATTATAGTCTAAAAGTTTTCAATAATTCAATTTACTTTACTTCATTGTGATTTTGAAATGCCACTAATGAAATGTATGTTTCCTTGAAATCATGTAGATGACTCGTACGTATTTAGATATTTATGACTCATGTTATGTAATATTATTCCGCTAAATCGTTTATTTAACGATTAAAACTTGATTTTTTGTGTTTTATTATTACTTTGGTGTTTGAATTTTGAACTTTGTCACTTTCAAGAAGATATTATATGAATTTATTTTTGATGTTGAGTAGAAATATAAAACAATTTGACTCGTTTGTCATTTGTTTACAAACTATGAAAAATTGGTAGGATCGTAGGATCGCAATCCGATCCTACGATCTCGATCTTGCAAAGAGAAAAACGATCCTACGCGGGATCGCGATCTTGACAGCCTTGAGAGTAACCGTATGAGGATCACACCTCTCAAACTAAGGGAATAAAGGACGTGGGATATAGGTTGACCAAAAGTAAAGATAGCGTTTGACCTTCTAATTATTAGTAATAAAAATTTAACTATTTGGATACTTATCTAGGTAATTGAGTATGTAAATACATAGGATCTGTGGCGCAATGGTAGCGTGTCTGACTCCAGATCCGAAGGTTGCTTGTTCGATTCACGTCAGGTTCAAATCCTACAAACTGTTGATCCATTTTTTTCCATAAAAAAGGAAAAACAAACCGAGTACTACTAAGGTTGCAAAAATCGCTAAGTGATAAATATTTACAAGGTACCTTTTTGAGGGGTCATTTAAGCCCTTAATTGATCACTTTTGTATCCGTTATTACTTAATTTCGTTCCTTTTCACTTTTTAGATTTCTTGAAGGCAAATTGCTCGAATGACACTTATTCGGACGAAAAGGCGCGAGTATACGAAGAAAATGGCCAAAGTCAAGAATCGAGACACTCAAGCTGCTGAATTGAAAGGGGACGGCGTCAGGTTCTACTTGTGATGCCGTCAGAACAAGTTTTGTGACGACTCAGTAGCCAAATTGCTTATTTACAAGTGACGGCATCATGTGTTAAAAGAGTAGGCGTCGCGGCTCGGATGGCCTAGATTTGATCCAGACGCGTCGAGATCGGAAGGAGACGGCGTCAAAGGCATAAGGTGATGCCGTCACAATGATAACGTGGCCAAGACGAAAACCTAATGACGGCCGACGCGCCACAATTAAAGAGTGGCCGCCGCAGTTTGTAACACTAAATATAGAATCCGAATTTTTCAGTTTTCAGTGTGTAGTATTGTGGAGTAAAAACCTAAACCGAACTACGGCTGTCTTGTACAGTATTTTAGGGTTCCATACCCTATCTTACATCAAGATAAGTGTTTTACTTTATTAATTCAATTATGTCTTCAATTGATTGTGCGTATGCTTGCATGTTCTCCATGTCCGGCTAATTTACTTGTGTGTTTGCTTAGGTAATATGAAGTTTTTCAACAAGATCCCTTACTAATACCTGAACAGCAAGATCATCATCAACTTCATTGTTCATTATATCATGTTTGTTAATATCATTTGTCGTCTCCAAATCAGGAACATCAAGATCTCCATTAGCTCCATCAATTCTTGTAAGATGATCAAGAGCTTCATCATTTTTTGGAACATTATTCACTTCATTTTTCAAAAGATCATTCGCCACTTCATCACTTTTTAGAGCATGGTCACGAACTTCGTCATTCTTTGTATGTTGTTGATCGTGATCATGATTACGATCTTGGTCAGTCATCATCAATTCGTGAACGTAATCTATCTTTGGTAGCTCATGATCATCGTCATGAGCTTTATCATACTCCGGATGTTGCTTATAAAGGTCCTCCATATCCATCACATGAACTTTATTTTTCTTTGGAAGATCACGATCAATGTCGCAATCCTCTTCACTCTTCACATGCTTATCAAGATCTTGATCATTCTTCTCTAAATAAATAACTTCATCTTCATTTAATAGACCATGATCATCACCCACCTTTGGTAAATCAAGATCAATAATAACTTGGGAATCACACTTATGACTTTTTGCATATTCATCTTCAATCATTGTATCGTGTTCACGGACACCAACCTTCATCTCAGGGACACCAACATCAGTATCATTACCAACTCCATTCGTTAGAATAGCAACGTCAACTTCATCCTTTGCTTGCTCTTTAGGTACATGAGCATCAAGATTGTCACAAACTTCAACTTTCTTCGGAAGATGAACAACTTCATCATTCTTATCAACAAATAGAGCATCTTCCACTAATGCATGGATGCTCTTTTGTGTTAGTTCATCACTCTTGGGATGCTGCTGATCATGATTTTGATCCTCCACTTCTAATACATGAACTTCATCGTTCGTACCAAGTTCATCAAGAAAATCACTTGCCTTATCTTTCTTTGGATGATGATCATCAACTCTTGGTAAATCAAGTGCAAACTTGTAAGTGAAAGCACATACGATAGGAAATGTCTTGTTACCTTGAACTGTGGGAAACGGTGTACACTTTAATTAATGAAAACAGATTATAATAATAAATAAATTAACAGAAAAGAAAACAGTGACGAATTGGGTAGAAGCAGAAGACAGACTCTATAAAGATAAATATAAATGAAAGCAGTAAAAGGTCGTGAACGAGGCTCGTGTTTAACACAATTCCCTTAAAACAGATTCGCCGTCTGTTTCCCAGGGTACAACGTTCAATACTGTTGCACAGTCGGACGTGACAACTTGCCTGAAAATTCGTTGAAAACTTGTGTGCTTCTAATCGAACGAATTGCTGGAACTGCTGCAGTGGAGTTACGTTTTTCCTATATCTCAAAACTAAATGAGGAATGGTTTATATTATAGCGTAACAATGTCTTAGTCACCAAGACAGTATATTGCTAAAAAATAACACGATATGCAAATCTGTTAAGTTAAAACCGTAATATGCATATCTTTTATTTACACAAAATATTTTCTGTAAACTCTGTTAACAAGTTTTAAATCTATTCCTTAAATAGATTTATAGAAAATTCTGGAAAAATGAAACACGAATCTGTAGCAAAAAGATACGCACGCATGCTTCGGAGCTGCATTCGTGTCAGGTCGCTGGGCTCGCATGAGTTCGAAGCTTGAACCCATTTTGGCCCGAAATCACGAATGCACCCCCTGGCCAAGCGTAGGTGTTGGAGTAAAACCAACAAATCAATTTGAAGGTTCATATCAAGATTCCTATATAAACAAGGTTTCACTTCTTGTTTTGGGCGATGTGGGATACTCCCACTTTTCCAAATTTTGTGTTTCAAGTGCCTCACTTTTAGACACGATATCTCATTCATATCAACTCCATTTTTGACACTCTTTAGCTCGTTGCGAAGCTCTCGTCGAGGAGAACGCAAAGCTACCAAGAAATATAAATATATATAACATATACATATATTAAATAGTGTCCAAAATTTGCAAAAACTCATTTTCCAACAATCCCCCACATGAATGGAAATCGGTCGAAAACACACGAACGTTTCGGTGAAATTTCTGCGGTTAAGTCTTGCATAGGATAGGTAGGTGTAACCCTTTGAACCTTCCCTTGTGAGATGCACTTAGTCTCCTAGATCTGAGTAGACGCGATGTCCTTGAACTCATCATCCATTTACGTAGACGACATTACACTTCACACAAGACTCTCCCTGACAATATCAAGTCCTCATAGTCGTGTTCGTTATAGTCATGAACACTAGCCTGGTTCTGCAAGAGCTCTTAGGAATTGCACCCCCACATTTCCCTTCGAGCGACCCCACTTCTCTCTCACATAGGTGATTTCATCTTGAATCATTAAAAACATATGTTTTGTGATGTCATCCTAAATCATTAAGCTTTATGATTTCATCCTGAATCATTAAAGCCATATGTTTAACCTCTCAACAAGTCACATTTGTTATAGGAATGGACTAGGAAAGTTACAATATTTAGTAACTCCCCCACATTGACGTGACTTTCCCCACATTTCTATGATTAGGTTGTCCTATTGAACCCAGATCTTGGGATCTCCAGTCAACTGGGTTAGGTTTTCCTTCATAGAAACTCATTCCTTCAAGGGCTTTAGTCCCATTCCTCTAGACGACTTACTTACTAACTCTCTGCTTAAGCCTTTCGTAAGCGGATCCGCGATGTTATCCTTTGACTTCACATAGTCAATTGAGATAACTCCTGTTGAGAGTAGTTGTCGATCGAATTATGTCGACGAAGGATATGTGCGGACTTTCCATTATACATTATGCTATGCGCTCTGCCAATTGCCGATTGACTATCACAATGTATACTAATGGCGTTACGGTTTAGGCCACCTTGGTATGTCCTCTACGAATTGACGTAGCCATTCCGCCTCTTGTCCGCATTTATCTAACGTGATAAATTCTGATTCCATCGTGGACTTAGCTATAACAGTTTGCTTGGAAGACTTCCAAGATATAGCCACTCCTCCTAGTGTAAACACATATCCACTAGTCGATCTAGAATCCTTTATGTCGATATCAATTTGCATCACTGTATCCTTCGATAACAGCTGGATATCGATCATAATGCGATCCATAATCGCGATGTATCTCAAATAGTGAAGTACCCTAGTCATAGCTGCCCAATGTGCATAGCTTGGGTTACTAGTATACCTACTTAGCCTGCTAACATCATATGCTAAGTCAAGTCGGGTACTTGTCATTAAGTACATTAATATGCCAATAGTTTTTGAATACTCTAATTGGGCAACACCTACGCCTATATTTTTAGATAGATGCTTACTGGTGTCAATTGGAGTTCTAGCTAGGCCGGAATCCCCGCATTATGAGTATTAAGAATTTTGTCCACATAATGTGCTTGACTTAACACAAGTCTATTTTGAGTTCGTATGATCTTTATTCCAAGGATCACATCAGCCAAACCCATATCCTTCATGTCAAACTTTGATTTCAACATGTCTTTAGTAGATTTGATCATCTTGTCGTTACTGCCAACGATAAGCATATCATCAACATATAGACACAAGATTACATATCCACTATTTGTGTCTTTGACATAAACACATTTATCGCATTCATTAATTTTGAATCCACTCTCTAGCATGGCGTGGTCAAATTTTTGATGCCATTGTTTGGGAGCTTGCTTTAAGCCATATAATGACTTAACAAGCCTACAAACTTTGTTCTCTTGTCCCGGAGCCATGAAACCCTCAGGTTGGTTCATGTAGATTTCTTCTTCTAAATCTCCGTTTAGAAATGCCGTTTTCACATCCATTTGGTGAACTTCCAAATTTCTTAAAGCGGCAATAGCAAGTATCATCCTAATCAAGGTTATTCGCGTAAATCGAATATGTATCAAAGTAATCAAGACCTTCACGTTGTCTAAATCCTTTGATTACTAATCTTGCTTTATACTTGTCAATGGTGCCATCGGCTTTCATCTTCTTCTTGAAGATCCATTTATAGCCTAGTGGTTTACAACCAGGAGGTAAATCCACGAGCTCCCAAGTATGATTTTGTAAAATATAATCTATTTCACTTTTAATGGCTTCTTTTCATTGAGGCCCTTTTGAGGAAGTAACCGCTTCTCGGTATGAAGTAGGTTCGTTTTCAACCATAAAAGAAACAAAATCAGGTCCAAACGATTTCTCGGTTCTTGCCCTTTTGCTTCTTCTAGGTTCAACCTCTTCTTCCTCAGTTTGATCCTGTCTCTCATCTTGGAGATCATTATCATCTCGTTGTCTCTTATCTTGGACAACTTCTTCATCTATTCTAGATGAACTTCCAGTTTCCTTCGTTAAACTAGGAAATATATTTTCAAAGAATGAAGCATTCCTTGATTCCATTAAAGTACCCTTTTGTATATCCCGATTTTTCGAATCATGTACGATGAAGCGATAAGCACTGCTATTCTTAGCATATTCGATGAATATACAATCCACAGATTTAGGTCCAATCTTTTAGGCCTTGGGAGTCGGTATAGCTACCTTTGCTAGACACCCCACACTCGTAAGTACTGATATGATGGTTTTCTTCCCATCCATAATTCATAAGGGTCTCTTCTTTTTCCTTACGAGGTATCTTATTTAAAAGATAAGTAGCCGTTAGAATGGCTTCCCCCACATGTCTGGCGTAGATCGAACTTATCAACATGGCATTAACCATTTCTTTCAAGGTACGATTCTTCCTTTCGGCAATACCGTTCTGAGGTGAATAGGGAGCAGTGAACTCGTGTCTAATTCCATGTTTCGCACATAGGTCAGCGAATGGAGACACATATTCACCTCCTCTATCACTTCGGACCACCTTGATTTTCTTACTAAGTTGATTCTCAACTTCGTTTTGTATAGAACAAACTTGTCTATAGCTTCATCTTTACTTTTCAGTAAGTAAACATAGCAATACTTTGTACAATCATCAATAAACGTGATAAAGTACTTATTGCCACATTTTGTGGGTAGTGATTTCAAATCACATATGTCAGTGTGTATCATATCAAGTGGTTCGGTTTTCAGTTCAACCGATTTGAAAGATGCTCTTGTAAGTTTGGCTTCAACACAAGTTTCACATTTATATTTTGAGTCAATATGGAAATTAGGTATGCAATTAAATTTAATCAAACGTCGCATTGAATTAAAATTTACATGTCCAAGACGGCCATGCCACATATTAGAAGACTCAATCAAGTAAGCTGAAGAATTCATTTTATTGATATCATTCTTAACAACCATTACATTGAGCTTAAACATACCATTCAGGGCATATCCCCTACCAACATACACTTGATTCTTAAAAAGAACAAACTTATCGGACTCAAAAACAAGGCGAAAACCAAACTTGTTCAACGACCAACCACACAAGATTCTTGCGAATCTCTGGAACATACAAGACATTAGTCAACTTGAGCTCTTTCTCGGATGTCATCTTCAAGATTACATCTCCTTCGCCCTTGATTTCAGCAGTTGCAGAGTTACCCATGTACAGCTTCTCTCCACTATCAACCGCTTTGAAAAAGTGAAACATACTCTTGTCAGCACACACATGACGGGTAGCCCCAGTATCCACCCACCATTCCCTGTTGTTGGAACCTACAGGTTAACTTCAGAGATCATGGCAATGACGTCAGACACCATAGCAATCATGTCCACATCTTCATTCACCATATTAGCTTGGCGTGGAGTCACCCGCTTCGGCATCTTACATTTAGCATAAAGACGGTGACCTGGCTGGTCACAATTGAAACACACCCCTTGGAACTTCTATTTCACAATTGCAGCTTTAGGAGCAAGGTAATCAGACTTCCCTTTGCCCTTCTTGTCATTATTTCCTTTTCCTTTGCCTTTAGCTTTGACATTGGACTTTGAAGATGACGAAACATGCTCAACCATATTTGCCTTTGCAGAATCAGGCGTATACGTGTTTTTTTGAGCCAGCTTGTTGTCCTGTTCAATACGAAGACGAACAACCAAGTCTTCAACACTCATCTCCTTTCGCTTATGCTTCCGGTAGTTCTTGAATTCTACCCAGCTTGGAGGTAACTTTTCAATAATAGCATCAACTTGAAAAGTTTCACTCAAAGTCATTCCCTCAGCATGAATGTCGTGCAGCAAAACCTGCAGATCTTGAACCTGACTCATCACATTCTTTGAATCATCCCTCTTGTAATCCAAAAAACGAGCTACCACGAACTTCTTTGTACCAGCATCCTCGGTTTTGTACTTGCGTTCCAAGGACTCCCATAATTCTTTGGCAGTCTTGGTCTTGCAGTACACGTTGTACAAAGAATCAACCAAACCATTCAGAACATAATTGTGACACAAAAATCTGAATGTTTCCATGCTTCCAAGGCTTGAACAGCCTGTTGATTAGAGGATTGACCTTCTGCAGGAGGTTCCACGCTAGGTGGGTTTTCTTTTAAGAACCGCGCAAGGTTCAAAGTAGTCGATAGAAAAACATCTTCTGTTGCCACCGCTTGAAATTATGCCCATTGAATTTCTCTGGTTTCTCAGCATGATTAGCAACTGTGTTGGTAACTGGCGCACCATTACGTTCACGGAGTAGTCACAGGAGGGTAGTGGTGTTTTTCCATCCGAAAAACAAACAGAAACAGTCAAACAAGCTGTTGTAAATTGGTATCTACTAGTACCAGATCTGATTCAACAAAACTCTGTCTTGGTTTCGATGGATCACGTAAATCAGTTTATTAGAAACTCAATCTTGGTTTCGTTATAAACTGATAAGATAAACTGCTTAAAAATTGTTATAGATCTGAAAGCCAAATCTGTATGTAAAACTGTTTAAAAGAAACTGATTTCCAAAGAAACTCAACAAGGTTTCGACAGAAAACAGTTTATAAAATCCTGTTAATTATTAATCCGATTTGATAACAAAGTGTTCTAAATTCGGTTAAACCGAATCTGTTTTAAGACTGTGGGAAAAGGTGTACACTTTAATTAATGAAAACAGATTATAATAATAAATAAATTAACATAAAAGAGAAAACAGCAGACAGAATTGGGTAGAAGCAGAAGACAGACTCTATAAAGATAAATATAAACGAAAGCAGTAAAAGGTCGTGAACGAGGCTCGTATTTAACACGATTTTCTTAAAACAGATTCGCCGTCTGTTTCCCAGGGTACAACGTTCAATACTGTTGCACAGTCGGACGTGACAACATGCCTGAAAATTCGTTGAAAACTTGTGTGCTTCTGATCGAACGAATTGCTGGAACTGCTGCAGTGGAGTTACGTTTTTCCTATATCTCAAAACTGAATGAGGAATGGTTTATTTTATAGCGTAACAATATCTTGGTCACCAAGACAGTATATTGCTAAAAAATAACACGATATGCAAATCTGTTAAGTTAAAACCGTAATATGCATATCTTTTATTTACACAAAATATTTTAACAAGTTTTAAATCTATTCCTTAAATAGATTTATAGAAAATTCTGGAAAAATGAAACATATTTACACAAAATATTTTAACAAGTTTTAAATCTACAAAATATATAAACAAGGTTTCACTTCTTGTTTTGGGCGATGTGGGATACTCCCACTTTTCCAAATTTTGTGTTTCAAGTGCCTCACTTTGAGACACGATATCTCATTCATATCAACTCCATTTTTGACACTATTTAGCTCGTTCTTAAGCTCGTCGAGGAGAACGCAAAGCTACCAAGAAATATAAATATATATAACATATACATATATTAAATAGTGTCCAAAATTTGCAAAACTCATTTTGCAAAACTCATTTTCCAACATGAACATCCCCTCCTCTTTTATTATGATAGCCTGGATAGTCACTTTTTAGAAACTGCTCTTTGCCCTGCAACTTTAGACGAGCTTTACCAGCAAGCTTAACTACATTGCAACTGTCATATGGAGGGTCCTCTCTATGCCTCAAATGAACTTCACCCCCTTCATTCAACATCTTGCTTGCACTTTTAAAATAAGCACTCACCAATTCTTTATGCATCCTGTGACATCCACGCACCTACTATTAATTATATCAATATTACTACATACTCGGAAACATGGTTAGTCGGATTTTGATTAGCATGTCTACTAAGAACAGTGAATACAATTATGTAGTGTATATATCTTACTCGATTAATTCCAAATCACGTTCGCATAAGTGATCATAATGTCCAGCATGAGGGAAGTTGTACACGATTACGTCAAACTTCATTTTCTTGAGAATTGGATGTTTGTGCATGTTGTAAACATCAACTTCATACAACAACAAGCAGCCTAGTCTATCCAGTTCATCGAGGTGTGGTACGCTCGTCCAATGCTGTTGAACTAGCCAATCTATGAACAATGTGAAAGCTTTATTATTAGTTATATATATGGACATGTACACGCTATAAATCAGATGAATGATCGATATGATAATTAAATTATGCTGACAGACAAATTTAATTCTAACTTGGACACATGATACACGGATATATAATAGCAGAAAACATACAACAATCGGGCAGCTCATATATATAAATCAATATGAAAGGCATATGAATATCGCCCAGAAGAACAGAAGTTCCCAAACTTATTCACATGTACCCCAGTATCTTTATAATCACATTAAATTTCGATAAGTACGAATAGTGACATGCGTATCTGATTTTCATTGTATCTAGGTCTACTGAAACTTTTTTCTTAGCTTACTACTACATAATTTGCTAGAACATATATAACTTCTTCATTTCCTATGTTATAAGAAAAATAATGCCTTGGTACCATAAAAATCAGTTATCCTGTAGATCTGATTTAGTTCAAAAGCATATATATTAACATCAAGCTCGTAATCATACTTACCTTCATCGAGGTACGAAGTAGCAACCATGTTTTCAGCATTTCGAAATCTTCGAGCCAAACATGCAGAGAAGGAGAAATCACCCTCACCAACAAGTAAGATCTTTTGACTACTCTTGTAGCAATGGATCCATCTTTCTCTTCTGTTCATGCCTATCTCAAACACACTGAAGCTAGTACAATCTTATTGGAATCAAAATGGAGTTTTATATGTGTTTAAAGGAAAATGTAGCATCATGTACAACCTCTTCATCTTCCTGCTATATTACGTTCATCAGTTAAAAGGCCTCAAGGAAATGATGTGGCAAATAAGTTGGTTGATACAACTATACAAGTGGGTTACATGGGCCAGTAAGAAAGAGTAACCGTATATATGAGGGTTACACCTCTCAAACTAAGGGAATAAATTAAAGGACGTGGGGTGAATGGACATGGCCACATGGGTGTGAAGAATGTCGTCATAACTTAAGAACAAAATATAAGTTTTTAATATAGAAAATATAGGTCGACCAAAAGTAAAGATAGCGTTTGACCTTCTTTAGTAGATGCTTGTTTATTACAGTAATAAAAATTATTAACTATATGGATAGTTATTTAGGTACGTAATTACGTTATGAAATATATAGGATCTGTGGCGCAATGGTAGCGCGTCTGACTCCAGATCAGAAGGTTGCGTGTTCGATTCACGTCAGGTTCATATCCTACAAATTGATGAATATTTTTTGCTATTAAAAAGGAAAAATCGAGTAAAGATAAACATTTCATGGTAAGTCCAACATTTAAGAGTTAATTACATAAATCGTCCTTGTGGTTTAGTAAAAATTACGGATCTTGTCTTTGTGGTTTTTTTTTAGCGGGTTTCGTCGCATGCGTTTACAAAGTTACGGATCTTTTCCCCGTCGACGGTCCAAAAGACCTCCCTTGCAAATACTTTTAAGCGTGAGGGGCTAAAGTCATATTTTGGTTTTAACGATCGAAGTTAATTACATAAATCGTCCTTGTGGTTTGGTAAAAGTTACGAATCTTGTCCCTGTGGTTTATTATAATATATATTTTTTTTTAAAACTGTTTTTTCTTTAAAAAAAAATAAAATAAAATAAAATAAATAAATAAAAACAATTTTTTTTTTAATTTTATTATAAAACGAATGAAGGCGTATAAAAAAACGTTTTTATACGGATTTCTCTATTTTTACGTTTCATTTGCTTTTATACGGTTTCGTTCGTTTTTGTATGAAAATGTATGAAAACATTTTTGTACAAAAATGTACGTTTTTGTATGAAAATGTACGTTTTTGTATGAAAACATTTTCGTACGTTTTTTTATGAAAAAACGTACATTTTCATACAAAAACGTACATTTTAAACAAAAAAAAAAAAAAACGTATGGTTTTGTTTAAAATGTACGTTTTTGTATGAAAATGTACATTTTAAACAGAACCGTACGTTTTTTTTTAAAAAAAAGTTTTTTGTATAAAAACAAATGAAACGTATAAAACGGACAAAACCGTATAAAAACGTTTTTATACGTAAAAAATAAAAAAAAAATTAAAAAAAAACGTTTTTATACGGTTTTGTCCGTTTTATACGTTTCATTTGTTTTTATACAAAAAACTTTTTTTTTTAAAAAAAACGTACGGTTCTGTTTAAAATGTACATTTTCATACAAAAACGTACATTTTAAACAAAACCATACATTTTTTTTTTTGTTTAAAATATGCGTTTTGTATGAAAAACGCTTTTTCATACAAAACGCATTTAAAATGTTTTCATACATTTTCATACAAAAACGACATTTTGTTCGCGTTTTTGTATGAAAAAATGTTTTCATACAAAAACGTACATTTTTGTACAAAAATGTTTTCATACATTTTCATACAAAAACGAACAAAACCGTATAAAAGCAAATGAAACGTAAAAATAGAGAAATCCGTATAAAAACGTTTTTTTATACGCCTTCATTCGTTTTATAATAAAATTAAAAAAAAAATTGTTTTTAAGAAAACAGCTTTAAAAAATATATATTATAATAAACCACAGGGACAAGATTCGTAACTTTTACCAAACCACAAGGACGATTTATGTAATTAACTCCGATCGTTAAAACCAAAATATGACGTTAGCCCCTCACGTTAGAAAGTATTTGCAAGGGAGGTCATTTTTTTGGGACCGGGTCAGACGGGGGACAAGATCCGTAACTTTTGTAAACCACAGGGACGAAACCCGCTAAAAAAACACAGGGACAAGATCCGTAATTTTTACTAAACCACAAGGACGATTTATGTAATTAACTCAACATTTAATGATGACTTTATCGATGATTCCAACATTTATTTTTAAAATTAAATTTTTATTAATAGTTAAAAAAAAAAAGTTACGTAATAATTCATTTAAAAAAAAACACTACAATAATAGTCTAAACTCTAAACTATAACTAGTCCCATGTAATACACGGGTAATACACTACAATAATAGTCTAAACTCTAAATTATATATATACACTACAATAATAGTCTAAACTCTAAACTCTAAACTATAACTAGTCCCATGTAATACACTACAATAATAGTCTAAACTCTAAATTATATATTATCCCCTTTGATATTCATCTTAACTATTACCACTTAAAAAGCCAATTTAATAATCATTGAAAATTATGTTGGAAAATTGGTCAGCAAAAGTGATTTTTGAGCAACTTTGGACACAATTATCTATATATATGTGTCACATATATGACTAATAGTTTGTAGGTTCGCGTTCTACTCGAAAAGAGCTTCGCAACAAGCTTTTATGTGTCTAAAATAGAGATGATGTGAATGAGATATCGGGTCTCAAAGTTATGCATTTTGTACCACGCTTAAAGAGGAAAAATAGTTTATTTTCAATCCCACATCGGTGGGATGGGTGAACTTAGAGGGAGTCTATTGTGTATAAATAGAGACCCTAATTTCACAAGTTTTTCACACATCGATCAAATCAATAAGTATTATTGATTTCCAACATAAGGAATACGCATCTCTTAAGATGAAATTCCTAGCAGTTTAGTTAAGTTCGACAGTACAAGTTACTGTTTTGGCTGTTGTACCCTGGGAAACAGACGTCGAATTTGTTTTAAAGGAAGCGTGTCAAACACGTGCCTCGGCTTTTAGTGCTTCTTTGTTGATCTCTATTTGGTGATTGATTGTGCAAAAGATTGCACTACCAGGCTTCGATGAGAATCAAAGTAATGAGGGGTGTGTGTTCCAGCCAAGACTTGCCTGTAACCTGAGAATAAGAAATACTAAGACACTACGTTAAGTGAGTGCGCAGGGGTAGGACCCTGCGAACCACCTCCGGCGTGAGAGTAAGTATGAGTTATGGTTGTATAAGTATGTGAAAGTAAAGAGATGAGTGTGAAATGAGCATACCATAAATCATCATCCGTCTAACCCATTTATAGTGGAAGAAATACGGTTAGAGGCACTCTTGCATGAATATCGGAGATCATGGGGGCGTCCCATGATTGTGGGTAACCGCTAGGGCTTAGTGACCCACGTTCTCGGACTTGACGGGAAGCCAGAGAGGGAGATCGTGGGTTTGACTAAGTCGAGGTTCCTTATCCATTGTTCCTTCGTCGGCCATACCCAAGGGCTTAAGGCTTCGAGTGCCGAATTCCCTTAGGTAACCTTCGTACCAACGAATGGTTTGACGCCTATGGATATTTCAGACTCCTAACTTGGGCCTCAGATGGAAGGGCTTCGACACGCCTCGGAGGAGTGTCCTTCGAGCTACTCGGAGGGTACATCATCAAGCCCCCAGTCGAAAGTGATGCATATGAGCGAGGAGGCATTGCTTTCGACTTCATGCTTCGAAAAACACCATCACGCTGCTAAATATGCTAGTTGGGAGAGAACTACGCAACTAACCAAGCGCATTCGATGCTAATTAAATCATCCATGCCCGCTTCACGGTGATCACTTATCCCCATGTAACCCGGAGACCAAAAGTCTTTATTTAAAATTTAAAAAGTGGTTTGGCTTGGATAAGAGTAATCTAGATGGACACATGTGTGAATTAGGAGACGGTAAAAAGGGTATTTAAGGGAATATGATGAAACCCTAAAATACTTTTACTCTCTCCGTCTTCGTTTACACGCAGTAAACTTTCAAGCGCCCCATCTTCGAAAACCAAGGTAAACACTTTTTTCCTCTTGTAGATTGTTTCAAAAAATAGGAACATGGATTCTAATTTATTATAAAACAACAAAAAGTGCACTTTGTCTGCTAAAGATTTGCATGATCATTTAGCCGATTATCCTATTCCAATAGAACATAAAGTGATGTTACCCAAACCCACTCAGGGTATCTTTGATGCCCCTCCAGGTTTCGTAGGGTTGTATACCCATGCATTTAGTCACTCAAACCTTAGGATTCCGCTGCACCCATTGATTTTGGAATTTATGCATTACTATAAAGTTCATATCTCTAGATTCAATCCTTTTGGGTTTGCCAAATTGACTACATTCATAGTGATGTGCAAAGCCTACGGATATGAACCAACCTTGACAGTTTTAAGAGGATTCTTGAACTTGTACCCCAGGGGCAATTGGTTGACACTAGCAAAAAGACCTGAGTCAGATGTACCCAATCTGTTTGAGAAAGTATACACAAACATATCGGGTTGGAAGGGTAGCTTTTTCTACGTGCAAGACACTATTGTTCCCCCTACATATTCAGAGCTGCTGAACAAGGAGAATAGGTATAATGCTAAACGGTATAATGACCCCTACCCTACGAGGTTCGGAGTGATCCTTGTTACCTGCGTTTGGCAAAGTACCCTGTGGACGTGCAAGTATTCCCTGAAGCCATCTTATACATGGCTGGGATTGCTCATAGTTGGGAGGGGTCTCCCAAGAAGCCTATGATCATATACCAAGGACAAAGTATGTTTATCCACTTTTATTTAAATAGGACCAATGTAGCATTGATATTTATTTCTTTTTGCTTCTATTTTGCAGAGATGTCGTTCGTAAACTTCATGTTCCAAGAATTTGATGAAGATTTAAGTTTCATGCCTGCGGAGAAAGCTGAGGAGTCTTATGGCGTTGGCTCCCCTTCAACATCTGTGAATAACAATGAGGTCGCATTCGAAGCGAGCCTATTTCATCAGCACCCCCACACGCTATGGAGGACACATCCCAACCGGTGGAGAACATTGCCGACTCGGACGATCCCTGCGGATGACGATGTCCCCGTCGTTGGTTCAACAGGAATAGCTGATAGGCTAAAGAGTAGGAAAGGGACAGCGGCCAAGGCCGTGAAATCCACCAACAAAAGGAAGAATCCCCGCCTACCTCGGGGTAGAGTTGTGAAGCATAAAAGTACCGAGGGCAGAAAGCTTATCAAGTCTCGCCGAATTGCCCGATGAATCCGTTGAGGTTCATGGTAAGTATTTTTGTCTTATGAGACATTGTGAAGGTAAAAATATAACTGTTATGCTAACCCGTGTATATTTTGTTGCTCATAGTTCTTCCAGAGACGAAGGAGCTTCCAAATGCCTTAGCCTGTCATCGGATTGTTGACCATGTGACCCCTCCACAGTGGAAGAGTATGCTAGAGAACATGTCCATTGAGAAGTTCTGTGACATGCATGATAATGGGGTTGCGAGGCGTGTGATGGATAATCACTTGAATGCCAAGACCAGGAGTTGCTCGAACCGTGACCAAGCCGAAAGCAAAGTGTGACGAGATTGAGGGGAACGTTGAGAAGAACCCCGTCGTCCAAGACCTTCGAGAAAAGATAGCTCAATTGACCGTGGAACGTGGCAATCTCAAACTGGAAGAAGCCAAGGTTATTACTCTCCGGTCGAATGCCGCTCTCGAGGCAAAGTACGTTGGGTTGGAAAGTGAGAAGGTTAGGCTTGGAGAGGTAGAGGTAAAGTTGAGGGAGGAGATCGATGGCCTGTAAATGAGGTATAAGATGCTTTGCAGAAAGATCGTCGCGAAGTTGTTTCGAAGGTGGTGCCTTACATAGCCATGGAACTCTACCACAGTGACGAGTTGGGAGCTCAGATGTGGAAGGTCATCAAGTCAGCCCTATTTCATGGACGGTGTTTGGCTCTGGAGGAGGCCGCCAAAACGGGTAAGCCTGTGGACCTCTCCAAGATTGAATGCTACCGTCCCACTTCGAAGGCTGAATATGATGAGGTAGGAAATGCATTTGCAACTGCAGAGTACTCCTTACTTGCTGAGGCAACCAAAGATCCAATGGCACCCCTCGAAGATCTCCCTGTCTAAAACTCCTGAAACTTAAGCCTACCACTCCAACCAAGAAGACCATGTCTACTAAGCGGTCTCTGCAACCCTCCTCCACTCCTTCCGAAGAAACAAGAATGAAGGCGCTCTGTTATCGGTAATTTGGTTCCAAAGGGTGGCATGTACCCTTAAGACAATTTATTTTTTGTGACAATGTGTGTCTTGTTTCCCAAACAATTTAAATGCTTGTGATGTATGGCCATGGGCCAAGAACAATTTGACGGGAGTCTAGGCTCCTCATGTATGTATAAGGGCGGTAGCCCATATTTTGAATGCAATAGTGTAGAGGACATACCTCTACATACTTAGCTTAAGTTTGTTATGTAAACTTCTCTTACGCCCTTTTTGCGACGCTTAAATTTTACAACCTAAGGTTCAACAACCTCATTGTGTGTAAATTACAACACCAAGAATATAATGGCCAACTTGACCATTGACAGAGGGTCGCGACCCACTCTATCTGAAATCCTTTACATAGCATGGCTTTGTTAAAAAAAAATTTTTTTTACAAGCGCCAAAATCTACTAGGAGAGTTAATGTGAATGTTTAAGTTGGCTTTGGATAAGGCATATGTTACACCTCAAGCCATTCGACATTGAAACTCATTAACGACTTGGTTGAACAAATATTTGTGTTTAAGAAACGAAGCAAGAGATTTGTGGGAAATGTCTTATTTATCATTGAATTGGTAGGGAGGATTACATCATTCTTGAAATGAAAACTAAGACAACTACCAATAATGTGTGCTTTCCCCTGAGAAGCTTTTGATTACAAAAAAAAGTTAAAGTACTTCTTAAACATAGAACTTTCGAAGGTTCGTACCATTCCATGTCCTGTCGATGGGTTTCTTCGAGAAGAGTGGCCGGTTGTATGCTCCATTGTCGTAGGCCTCAGCTACCATGTAGGGTCCTTCCCAATTTGGTCCCGATTTTCCACGATACTCGCTTTGCTTGCACTGTTGAGCGCAAGACATATTCTCCGGGCTTGAAAGTGGAAGGTCGACCCTTTGTTATAGTAGCCTTCGATCTTATGTTTGTGTATTGCTTCTCGGATGGAGGCTATTTCTCTTCTTTATTCTAGGAGATCAAGGTTTTCCCTGATCCTATCATCATTTTGGGAGGCATCATACGTTGCCGCGACGCCGTGTGTACAATTAGTTCGGAAGGATGACCGCTTCGTTCCGTATGTTAGGGTGAAGGGAGTTTCTCCGTTGCTTGACTTAGGATGTGTCCGGTGAGCCCATAAGACTTGAGGGAGTTCGTCCACCCATCCATGATGAGTTCGACCTAGCCTTTTCTCGATCCCTTTGACGATTTCTCTGTTTGTAACCTCCACTTGTCCATTACCTTGCGGGTGATAGACGGATGTCCGGGATTGCTTTATGTTGAGCCCTTGACAGAAGTCATAGAAGACTCCTTCGGTAAACTGTTTCCCGTTGTCAGATATGATGATGTGCACGGTTAAATGAGTTTTGGTGTGCTTCTTCTGCTGGCTAAAGTGTAACCGGAACTTAGCCTTAAGATCATCTAGACTCACAATGCTTCCCAGCTTTTGTCCGTTCCACCATATTCTTGCGGAGTCTCTGAGCGTGTAAGTGAACATATGGCATGCTACCGGCATGACCCACTTTTGCATTTTGATAGCGCCTTCAAATAAGTGGAGAAAGTTATCGGGATCACCTTTTCCATCGTAGGTACCTATATGAGTAGGCATCTTGCCGTAAAGGGTAGTCCTCGATCCATTTCATGCAAGGGTGTGCAAGCTCCAGAGGCCGCACCGTAAGGGTTGTACGGAGGTGATGGTGTAGGGTTATACGGGTTAGGAAATGGCTGTGAATAGGTAGGGTATGTAGTGGAAGTTTGGTATGAAGGGTATATTCCCATCGATTGTGTAGGAATCGTCCGTAGGGCATAATTCGGTTTGGGATTGGACCATTTGGAGGGTAAGTGTTGTAGGTTTGAGTAGGTAAGTAGGATTCATTCCCCGTGAGGGGTAATTGGTTCATGTTGGAGTGGAGATGGATCTCCCATACCAAACATAAGAGGGTGGTACCGGAGCCCATCCCATATGTGCTGCTAGAAGAGGAGGCGGTTTACCCTCCATGCCACACCCCCAAATTACCTGCTTTGCAAATGAATGGAATTCTGTAGCATCACTCAAGTATATTGAACGACCTAAAGTGTCGCTTGGAAAATACATCGCATCGAGAAGTAGGTCCCAAATGTAAATCAACTTGTGCGGAAATAAGTTTGTTACAATTCAAACGATGTTTTAAAGTTTCATAAAACACAAGTGAGAGGAAGTCCAAATGCATGCCATGAGGTGAATGCCTTAGATACCCATGCTAAAAGTGTGTTGAGTGAGTTCATAGAGTTTGATTTGAAATGTAAAGCCTTCCAAAAAATCGCTGTAGCAAAGGCATTGTAATTCACTCCGGAGTTGCAACCTGGTGGGTTCACAACCCAACGCGTGTAGTTTATGAGTGCATGATGTCCAATGGTACCTAACTCGACGAGAACAATAGCACGGCACTAGACCAATGTATCGAGTCAACTGATTTAGAATACGTGAGTACCGTAGGTATAACCTTTGATTTAAAACAATGGTAATCATGATAGAGTTTAGCCTCCTAAAGTACTTGAAAATAATTGAGCATGTATCTCCCCAAAATAGTGCTAACAATTGAAAATGGGGCTATGAAAACTCACGGTGATCCTTAATAGTTTAAAGTACTGGTGAAAAATATTTAAGCATGCACCATGAAAACAAGTAAAAGCAGGCTACTTAAACTCACTTTGTATGTACACCGAGGTATAATATGGACCTATTACCAATGATATGATATGCAATGAGTTGCAATGTAATGTTATGCATGTATGTTATTTATACCATTTACGGTTTTGAAAATATCACTCATCGTTGACGCCTTACCTTCAAATGATTACATGTTTTACGTAAAATGTCATCCTACTATGGTTTTATAATGATTTTTGGTGAAATTACCACTTTTCGTCGCAAAACAATGTCGTCGGAATTTTCATGAAATAATGGCTTTGGAAAACTAGCCGTAAACGGTGTACGCCGATCGTTAGAGGACGGTTTTGGAAAGTTTGTATCGATATCTAAAAAAAAGTTTAGTTCAGGAGTTTTGGATCATAAAGATATCAAGGGTTAAAGTTGGTGATTGCTAATTGTGTGCGAAAATAAGTTTCGCCAAGTTTGAACATCCGAATTTATTTACTAAAACCCGCTTTGACAAACGCTTTTGTTTTGTATGGCGGTGAACTTGATTTTACTAGAAGACAGTTCCAAAAGCATGGTTAAAAACTGCCGCAAACATAGCCCTTACAGAGGTAAAATAATATTTACGCAACTTTATGAAAACGCATATCTTCGCCGCTTTAAATCCGGTAATATATGTCCTTAGCTTGTAAACTAATATATTTTGACAAGTCGAAATAATTTGTGAAGCTTAAGGCTCGCTTTTGACCAAACAACTAAAATCAGCAAGCTGAAAAATCCAGAAAATAATATATTTCGTTGCCAAACTTTAAAAATCCATAACTTCTTCATAAGTCCGTTTATTCCGCTCTGGATTGTATATTTTCTAAATATCAAGGCCAAAAAGTCGTACCAACAGCAGGGAAAATACAGAACCTTATTTATATGATTGAAAATAGTGACAAAACCTATTCTAATCCCTTCAAATCAACTCCAAAACTATTCTAATCCTACCATACACCTTCTTAGGGTGTCATGGGTTCCTAATCACCATCAAGACCAAAGAATATCATGGGAGTAATTATATGCTTAATAAATCATGAAATAAATGGTATAAATCACATAACATGCATAATATCTCCAAAAATGAAAAGAAACATATGAAAATGAAAAGGAAACTTGAAAATGATAAAAACATGCTTACAAGTGATAGTGATGAGGTGAAGGTAACAAGGATTAAACTTAAATACTCTTGGTTTTTATTTCAAAACCATGTATACACTAGATTGTTTTAACACTTGATCAAGCAAAAATTTTTGATCCCTTTTGATCTTGATGTTTGGCCGGTTAGGAGAAGCAAGGAAGAAGAGAGAAGCAATTTTTCTTGACTGTGAATTGAAAAATGAATGAGATATCAAGTTAAGATGAAGTGTATACTACCAAACTCGTTGGGGATCATGTTCCTCAAAGATTTATTATTTTTTAAAATGTATAAGCATTTACTTGTATAAATTGGTAAGAAAGTGTAAGTAAATTGTGTAGGAAATGTACAAGTAAAGGTAAATGGAAATTTTGGTAAGAAGTTTTAATAAGTCAAAATAGATTGTATTGAGATGATAAAAATTGTAAAAAATACTTTCCTTGTGCAAATTGAGTGATAAAATAATTATCTTAAGAAAAGACGACTAATTAAACACCAAATAAATTTGAAACACTCTAAAAATATGGTTTTATAAACTAAATGTAAGTTTAAAAATACCTTCATTTTTGAAAGTAATGGATTAAATATACTCCGATAAGGAATATTAAATATAAAAATTTACGCTGCTGAACGTGAAATGAAATGTCGAATGTACTAATGAGATTCCCATGATGTCAATGAAATGTAGAAATCATAGTCCACGCGTCGCATTTTAAACCAAGTTTACTATAAATGTTGAAATAATGAGACATGAATCGTGTCGAGAAATGACCTGAAAGTACGGGTTGTCACAACTTCCTACTGGGTTGCTTCCTCCGTTGGAGTTCTCGCTCCTTCTTTCACCATGAATTCTGTCCCTTCTACCCGGATTTCCTCCGAGTCCTTCTTCAAAACCCACCGTCCTTCCATTTGACCTTCTAACTTAAGGGGAACCATTTCAGGGCCCCCGCCCATAGGTTGAGGCCTGTCCTCTACTTCAATCTCCTCGTCATACTCTTCGCTGGAGTATTCCAACTCCTCCGCATTTTGTTACTTAACTTGTCTCTTGTGAGCCCTTAGCAAAGAATCTAAGGCCTCAAAGTTTGCCTCTACAAAGCGGGGCGATGTCCGGAATAGGGTTAGCGGATGTTGAGGCGTGATGCACGGGAGTAGTTTCCAAACGAGATCGTGTGGTGAAGGTTGAGGTTGTTATGGGGGCGAGGTTATCGGTGTTGGTTGTGGTGAGTGGGACAGTAGAGAAACCGGTGGAGGTGAATCTTCTCTTCACGGTTCCATGCCGAAAAGTAGCGTAGTTGGTTAAGGTATTAGGATGGGTGATTACTGGGACTAATAGTTGTGGTCCCACGGATGGCGCCACTGATTGTGCAAAAGATTGCACTACCATGCTTCGATGAGGATCAAAGTAATGAGGTGTGTGTTCCGGCCAAGACTTGCCTGTAACCCGAGAATAAGAAATACTAAGACACTACGTTAAGTGAGTGCGGGGTAGGACCCTGCGAACCACCTCCGGCGTGAGAGTAAGTATGAGTTATGGTTGTATAAGTATGTGAAAGTAAAGAGATGAGTGTGAAATGAGCATACCATAAATCATCATCCGTCTAACCCATTTATAGTGGAAGAAATACGGTTAGAGGCACTCTTGCATGAATATCGGAGATCATGGGGGCTTCCCATGATTGTGGGTAACCGCTAGGGCTTAGTGACCCACGTTCTCGGACTTGACGGGAAGCCAAGAGAGAGGGAGATCGTGGGTTTGACTAAGTCGAGGAGGTTCCTTATCCATTGTTCCTTCGTCGACCATACCCGAAGGGCTTAAGGCTTCGAGTGGCGAATTCCCCTTAGGTAACCTTCGTACCAACGAATGGTTTGACGCCTATGGATATTTCAGAATCCTAACTTGGGCCTTCGTATGGAAGGGCTTCGACACGTCTCGGAGGAGTGTCCTTAGAGCTACTCGGAGGGTACATCATCAGTGATCAAGTAAGTCTTTTGACTATTTTATTATTTTATTTAATTATCGTTTATCTGCTTACTTTCTGTTTGTATTTAAATTTCTGTTATTTATTTATAGTTAACTTTATTTATTATAATTTAGATTTTATTAATAAAAGTGTAACCGTTTCCTTACAATCTTAAAACAGATTATGTATAACAGAATTAAAACACTTTTTTATTAAAATCTTATTTATATAATTAACAGATTTTATACAAACTGTTTTTCTGCTGAAACCAAGATTGTGTTTCTTAGAAAATCAGTTTTATAACTAAACAAAATTTTGATTAACAGATTTGGTATAACAGATTTATAAACGATTTTTAAAACAGTTTATTGAATTAATTTATATTGAAACCAAGATGAGTTTCTTTTCAAACTGATTTATTTAGTTTGTTTATTGCATATGTTATTGTTTAAATCTAGATTTTGAAACCAAGCTTGTGTTTCTATGAATCATATTTGGTACAAGTTTACATAAACCATGTCGAGTTTATTAGATACCATATTGTTTTAACAGTTTTTAACTGTTTTTGTGTTTAAATATTCACGAGTTAACTCATGGTAACATAATTTGTGACCTTCGTGAATCTTGCGAATGTAATTGGTGCCCCAGTTACTAACATGGTTAAAAATCATGATGAAATCAGATTCATTGAAACCAAGTGGAGTTTCTTTGAAACAAGTCTCATAAAATACAAGTTATTTTATTAGATTACTAGAACGTGTTTATTGAAACCAAGATGAGTTTGTTTGAAACAAAATCTGATAATATACAAGCTGTTATCATATTTGGTGGAAAAGTTTCTTTGACCTGATTAGCTTATTTAAACCAGATTGAGTTTAATTATAAACTAAATATAGATCTTGAAACTTTATGCATTTGAAAGTAGATCTATAGAAACGTTGTTGAGTTTCTTTGAAAGAGTAAATCTATTTTGAAACCTGGTCGAGTTTCATTGTAGAATTAGATCATGTGATGCAGATCTATTAAGATATTCTTAAAGAAGATTGACAAAATAATATTACAAATTTGTTTTTGTTTAAAAACATTATGTAATATGCGATATTGTTTAATTGTAGAGTTAATTACATAAATCGTCCTTGTGGTTTGGTAAAAGTTACGGATCTTGTCCCTATGGTTTTTTTAGCGGGTTTCGTCCCTGTGGTTTACAAATCTTACGGATCTTGTCCCCATGTCTGACCCGATCTCAAAAAAGGACCTCCCTTGCAAATACTCCCTAACGTGAGGGCTAACATTGTTTTTTGTTTTAACGATCGTTATACAAACCACAGGGACGATTTATGTATTTTACTCTTAAAAAAAAAAGTTTTTTCTTTTTAATTTTATTATTCAAAATTTTTTTTAATTTTATTACGATTAAATTTTTTAATAAATTTTTTTTTTAATTTAATTTTAATTTTATTATAATAAATTAAAGAAAACAAATTTTAATTTTATTATAATAAATTAAAAAACTATTTTTATTTTTATTTTTATTTTATAAAAAATCAAAAAAATTATAATAAACTAAAAAAAAATTAATTTTAATTTTATTATAATATTTAAAAAAAAAACTGTTTTTCCTTTTAAAAAAATTTAATTTATTAAAAAAAATTAAAATAACGTACAAAAATGTATGAAAATAACGTAAAAAAATGTATGAAAACAACGTACAAAAATGTATGAAAACGTAAAATAACAAACGAAACCGTATAAAATGGATGAAAACGTACAACAACGTTGTTTTTGTACGTATGAACGTTGTTGTACGTTTTCATACATTTTTGTACGTTGTTTTCATACATTTTTGTACGTTGTTTTCATACATTTTCATACAAAAACGAACGAAACCGTATAAAAACAAATGAAACGTAAAAACGGACAAAACCGTATAAAAACGTTTTTTATACGCCTTCATCCGTTTTATAATAAAATTAAAAAAAGTTTTTTTCTTAATTTTATTTAAATTTTTTAATAAAATTAATTTTTTTAAAAGAAAAAACAGTTTTTAAAAAAAATATTATAATAAAATTAAAATTAATTTTTTTTAGTTTTATTATAATCTTTTTAATTTTTTTTTAAATGTTAAAAAAAAAGTTAAAAATAGTTTTTTAATTTATTATAATAAAATTAAAATTTGTTTTTTTTTTAATTTATTATAATAAAATTAAAAATAAATTTAAAAAAAAAAGTTTTTTTTATTAAAAAATTTAATCGTAATAAAATTAAAAAGAAAATTGAATAATAAAATTAAAAAGAAAAAACTTTTTTTTTAAAGAGTAAATTACATAAATAGTCCTTGTGGTTTTTATAACGATCGTTAAAGCCAAAATACAATGTTAGCCCTCACGTCAGGGAGTATTTGCAAGGGAGGTCTTTTTTTGAGATCGGGTCAGACATGTGGACAAGATCCGTAAGATTTGTAAACCACAGGGACGAAACCCGCTAAAAAAAAACCACAAGGACAAGATCTGTAACTTTTACCAAACCACAAGGACGATTTATGTAATTAACTCTTAATTGTATAATCGAAAGACATGTTTAAAGGCGGTTTTGTATAATAGATCTTACAAAACAATAGTGTTTTAAACAAAATTCGATGTTATCGTGTTTGTTAAGAAACACTTTGTGATATAGCAAGTTGTTAATTATTCCAAATTTAGTTTTAGACTAATAACGGAATCTCGTATTAACAGAATGTTCGGAATGTCATGAGTGACATCTATAGGATCTGCTCCCGAACTTGATGAAAGGGAGACCGATACTCGAGTTATGCGTACGATAGATGCTTTAAAGCATTCAGATTTTATGTGCCATAACTAAGGGTTAAATGGCCTGAATGAAATGAAAACTGTTGCCAAGGCGGGATCCGACATTAGATAATGGTGGATTAACACTTGGGCATCATGTCATGAGTATGATGATAAGAGTTTGGCTAACTTTTTCAAAGTAGCAGAAAATGGAGAGATGCAATTTATTGGCAACTCTACAACTGCTAATAGCTAGGGAAAAAGAAATGTGATGTTGAAATTCACATGTGGAAAAGAGCTTAAGTGAACCAACACGTTGTATGTGCCAGAGATTCGTAGGAATCTTGTGTCTGGATGGTTGCTTAATAAATTTGGCTTTATTTTATTTTAATCAAACAAAATTGAGTTAACATTGAACAAAATTTTGGTCATTACGGTTTATGCCCTCAGCTTATTTGATCCTTTGAATGTATAGCATGGCCAACTCGGACATGTTAATTTTAACTCAATACGTTGTTTAATTAAATAAACGAACACGGATTACAAAAGTAAAACTTATGTTGAAGCCAAATTGAAAAGATTGTCCTTTCACTCGGTTGACCGAAAATTAACCGAACCCTTGATTCATATAGTTTTATGTGATTTGGAAACAATACCTACTAAGGTAGCAATTAGATACTTCATCGTAATTGTTGATGGTAGTATAAAACATTGGGAGTTTTACTTACTTGAGAGTAAGGATATAGACAAGATTGATCTATACAAATAAGTTAAGAATCAACTTGCTATCGAAAACAAGGCGGTTCGAAGTGATATTGGAGGTGAATATGTGTCTCCATTTTATGTATGTTCTAAACATGGAATAAGACATAAATTTATTGCTCCTTATACGCTACAACATAATTGTTGATAGGAAAGAACTATGCCTTAAAGATATGGTTATGCCATGTTGTTAAAGTCATGGTTTAAGCTATGGCATGTGGGGGAAAGCGATTTTATTGGCTACTTATCTTTTAGATAAGATCCCTTGTAGGGAAAAGAAGATAGTTCTATGAACTATGGATGGGAAGAAAACCATCCTATAAGTACTTACGAATGTGGGGGTGTCTATCTGTCCCGGCACCCAAGGATAAAAATATTGGACTTAAAACTGTGGATTGCATATTTTTCTGATATGCTCATTACAATAGTGCTTATCATTTATTTGGATATGATTCAGAAAATCTGAATATATACAAAGATACGATAATGGAATCAAGGAAAACTTTCATTGTTTGAAACTGTGTTTCCTTATTTATCCAAGGAAAATGGAAGTTCATCTAGACTAGATGATACAGTTGTCCATGATGAGAGGCGACTAAATGATGATGTCCTTCATGATGAGAGACATCAAGATGATAATGTTGTTCTGATAAGAGACAACAAGAGAGTGATTATGATTTCCATGATGTGAGACAAGATCAACCTAGAAGAATAAGTTGAACTAAAAAGAAGCAATCGGGCAAGAAACGAGAAATTGTTTGGACCTAGTTTTGTTTCTTTTATGGTTGAAAATGAACCTGCTTCTTACAAAGAAATGGTAACTTTCTCAGGATGGCCTCAATGGAAAGAAGCCATAAAATGTGAAATAGATTCTATTTTACAAAAAAGATACATTATAGCTCGTGGTTTTACCTCCTGGTGGTAAACTACTAGGCTACAAATGGTTTATACCTAACAACTACAAAAGGTTGTCGATGGAACCATTAATAAGTAAAAAAAAAAGCAAGATTGGTAATTAAAGGGTTTAGACAACGAGAAGGTCTAGCTTACTTTGATACATATTCGTCAGTTACACGAATAACCTCTATTAGGATGGTACTTGCTATTGCAACTTTTAGAAATTTGGAAGTTTACCAAAAATGTATATGAGAATAGCATTACTAAACAGGGTTTTAGAAGAAGAAATCTACATGAACCAACCAGAGGGTTTCATGGCTCCTAGACAAGAGAGCAAAGTTTGTAGGCTTGTAAAGTCATTATATGGCTTAGAAAAAAACTCTCAAACAATGACATCTAAATTTTTTACCACGTCATGTCAGAACGTGGATTCAAAATTAATGGATGTATGCGGAAAAAAGGAAGAAAAAAAATACTGGTATATATGTAATCGTGTGTTTATACATGGATGGTATAATTATCACCGGAAGTGATAACAAGGTAAACAAATCCACTAATGAAATGTTGGAGTCAATATTTGACATGAACTACATTGGTTGTTCGATATGGTTTTTGGAACTAAGATCATATGAAACCAGATGGATTTGTTTTGAAGTCAAAAACACTATAAAGACAATATTCTTGAGAGTTTCAATGTGGGGGATTCCGGCCTAGCTAGAACTCCAACGATGTCTTTTAAATCTATTTAAAATAGAGGTGGAGGTGTTGCCCATTTTGAATACTCAAAGAATATTGGGCATCTTATGTGTCTAGTGACGTATGTGAGTCCTGATTTAGAAGTTATAATCAGGTTATGTAAATATACCAATAATTCAAGTGATGACCATTTGAATAGTATTACACGAGTACTATGATACTTATGATATTGCATTTTGGAAGATATCCAACTCCTATCTAATGATAGAGTAATGCAAATATGGATTCTTACATAAAAGAATCTAGATCCACTAGATCAGATGTATTGAGTCTATGTGGGAAGCTATGTCTTGGAAATCTTAAAAGTATTTTGGAAGATATCCAACTCCTATCTAATGATAGAGTAATGCAAATTTGAATTTATCATTTGAGATAAATTTATAGAATATATGGGATATCTACGTTAATTCGTAGACGACATACCAAGATGGCGTAAATCGGTAACGACCATCTATATAAAGTGTGATAGTCAATTGGAAATTGACAGAGCTCATATCACAATGTAAAAGGTAAACTGAGACATATCCATCATGGACGTTGATTGGTGCGACAACTACTCTCAACTAGAGTTATCACGATTGACTACGTAAAGTCAATGGATAACATCACGGATCCGCTTACGAAAGGCTTAAGCAGAGAGTTAGTTACTAAGTCGTCTAAAGGAATGAGACTAAAGCCCTAAAAGGAATGAGTTTATATGAAGGAAAACCTAACCCAGTTGACTGGAGATCCCAAGATCTGGGTTTAATAGGACAACCTAATCATATAAATGTGGGGGAAGTCACGTCAATATGGGGGAGTTACTTAACATTGTAACTTCCTAGTCCATTCCTATAATAAATGTGACTTGTTGAGAGGTTAAACATATGGGTTTTATGATTCAAAATGAAATCATAAAGCTTAATGATTCAAGATGAAATCGCAAGCATATGGTTTTAATGATTCAAGATGAAATCACCTATGTGAGAGAAAAATAAGGTCGCTTTGAAGGGAATTGTGGGGGGCGTAAATTCTAAGAGATCTTGCAGAACCAGGAAAATGTTCAGGACCATAATGAACATGACTATGAGGGCTTAACAATGTTAGGGAGAGTCTTGTGTGAAATGTATTGTCGTCTACATTGTAACACCCCAACCCGGCAAGGGTAGAAGTGCCACATTCTGGTGTCATATCAGAACATACAATTAAAATCTTTACAAACGGAAACCTTAAAAATGAAGTTTCAAATCATATAAATAATTGACTGACAAGGAAATACAATATCCAAAATGAAGTGAAATCTCAAAACAAAAGCTCTTCAAAAAAAGTCCAAATAATAAGGTAACTAGGGTTGGTCCACTCAGATAATCCAACTCTCAGCCCATCAAAGCCCGTCTTCCAACCTAAAACCCGCAGAAAAGAAATGCGGTGAGCTTAAAAGCCCAGGAAGATATAACAAAACGAAATCTGAACAAAAGCAGAAACGAAAAGAAACAAAGGGAATTGATAACAAGATCGCAGCGAAAAGAGAACAATGAGTCAATGAGGATCCTGCAGAACACAATTATACAGATATCCAAAATGAACAGATAACAAGGAGAACGAAGCAAAGCAAAGCATCGATGACATATAAACAAGCACATACAAACCAGACATACAAGAACTAAAACATAAGCAAGCATAGCAGGCGTCGCATCCACACAACATATATGTCATACAATCAATTCAGGAAATCAGAAGGCATACAAGCCAAACAGATATCTACGGGAAAGCGGAAGCAATTAATTAATAAGTGAGCATGGCAATTCACACAGGTCAAAACCCTTAGTTGAAAACATAACCAGTATCATAATAGCGAAATACTATCAGCAGTCAACACATGGCAGTCACATGTAATAAGTAGGAATACAATATAAACGATATAATTAAATGAACTATGGACATAGCAGGGCAACTAAACAAATTAACAAGCCAGACGTCACAAGATGACCCATTTACCCAATCAAACCGTAGCATAGGCATAAATGTAAACATGACAGTCAACAATAAACAGATAAGAATACAACGGAATAGTCATAGTCCACGAGATACCGAACAAAGCACACATAATAAACCGACAAAACTATCGATTACACATTAGTATGGTCACCGGACAAATCAGAGAGTCACATAACAGTGAGATCACACATCATCAGATGAAAATAGGTAGCTCAGATAATCGCATAGTAATCACATCATAGCAGGATAATCAGTAGTCACATAAAACATGAATAGCATAATCAAATTCAATAAGCATATAATAACCCGGTACGTGAATGGAACGATAGTCTAAAGTAACGGAATGAGAGTGTGACAGATCAAAGCAATAGAATATATATATCTTGTTAGTAGAGTGAGTCATATAAGGGTACACAGAATATGGTGCGTTGGGGAATGTAGAAGGTACAATATAGGTATATCAAAAGTGTAAGGGTTGTCAGAAATCTACCACGAGCCCGGAACATATCATATCATATCATATCATAAGTAACAATTGTATTCGGAGGGTGACCTCGAATACCATACATAATAGGAGGGGAGACCTCAGGAACAAATGGAGTAGCTAGCTCCCGGAATGTGAAGACGCGTATTGCACACGACATCATTCACCATATAAATCATATCATGTTAAATCCACTAAAACATATCATATCTAGGATGCATCCATACGCCCCCCGGAACATATCATAGTGGCCAAATCATATACATATAGTGAGCTCATAATCATATCATAATGGGGACGGTGTGCAACATCACTCGTGCATACTGGAGTCATGCCATTGGTGCATCAATGACACGGTCATGTTACCTTCATGACTAGGAACACATATTTGGCTCGGGTATCAAACTGACGGGTCAAAGCATAATCATATCATATCATAAGGGTTCATATCAAAGTTCATATCAAAGGTTCAAAAGTCAAAGGTTCATATCAGATTTCCATAATATAAGTTCATAATCGAGGTTCATAATCGATGGTTCATAATCATAAGGTTCATAATCTGAAGTTCAGAATCATAACAAACGAATATCATAGCGAACAGAATCATATCAAAGGATTATGTCGGAATCATCTCAAAAGGATCATAGCATAAGGAAATCATAGCAAAGGAATATCATAAGTGAAGCAAAGTCAAGGATTGAAAAGTCAGGAGAAATCCCTACTGAAAAGGGATAGAATATCTGTACCTTAGCAACGAAATCAAAGTAAACAAGAAAGTTACACCGGGAAGCAACGTCGTATCTCCTTCAACGTATCTACACGAATTGATATCATATATTACTTATATACTCATTTTATAAGCTTCTTATGCATTTGTAAGTGTTTTACTTATTGATACCCTCTTTTTATCTTTCATTTCCTTAAGTTCACATCTGGACCAGAATTTAGCAATTTTTATAAAATATTTACGTAGCTCAAATGAAATCAAGTAAAATCCCAGGGGTTCCCATATGATTTAAAAGAGTCTCCAAAAATTGGTGGGTTCTATCTCTATGCCAAATGGCCTATGGAAAATCACAAGTCCAGACCTGTCCAGAACGTGATCAGAAAATACACCTTAAAAGTTTACGCTTATTGGACCTGTTTAGACACCTTGGAAAAATCCCCAAAACTCCCAGAAATTCATTTATATCCTATATGTCACTCCTGTAAAAGGAGAGATCCCAATTCCTTATGGTTTGAAAATGAAAAATCAAACAATCCAACCAAATTTCAGACCCGTTTTCTCAGCTTTGACACTTGATCTTGTAAAATTTAGAAATACGACTTAGACAACTCCAAATTCGACCAAACCACTTGGAAAACTTAACTAAGACATAAAATAAACTTTTCCAACAAAAACCCAGACTATTTCACTTATAAAACTTGATCTATGACACACACAAATTAGACATATGATGCTGTCCAGTTTTAGGGTCTATTAAAACCATTATAAGCACATGTTTTACCTACCCAAACGCACCCACGACCCGTGTAAGCTACACGAACTGATTAGTACGAGCTAACACGACCCCTCATGAATACCTTAGTTGTGTCGAGCCATTCCCTCCCCCAAAATAGTTTACAAGCGCCCCATGTTTAATTACCTAGGGTTTTCTAGGTTTGATTTTATGCGGCAACTAGTTATCATTTTATGTAACTTCATTATATGTAGCTTTTAATTCGTGTATATGCTCATATGTGTGGAGAGAAACCACACGACCAATTCAGAATCAAAAGGGAAAACGAGATGGTGATTGATACCTTGTTGTGAAAGAGAGGAAAGGAACAAAAACTCGAAACCATCAGTCGCTTGCGTGCCCTAAAATACCACAACCAGCAGGTCTATACCCACGACCAAAATTGAGCCAAACCTACGACCAGACCTCACCAACACAGCCATCATTCGAACGTGAAGTCCACAACCATGCTCACCATATCACAGCCTCCCTTGATGTCGACATATGTGGGGGGAAAAAAAAGGAGAGATGAGCCGCCACTTTTAGTTTAGGGTTTCATATGTTTAATTTGAGTGTGGAGCGTATGTTAAAAAAAAAAGGAAGGGATGTCGGTTTTTTTTTTGGTTTGCCGTGAAGGGAGAGGAAACAAAAAAAAAAAAGGCCTCAAATCAAGTAAAATAATTAGAGACTTGCCATATTTTCTTCAATCACGAACTTGGTCTTGTTTCTAGACTCAATACGTTGTGTACATTCAATACTTTTCGGCTAGGGCTATGCGAAGAAAATATGTAACGTAACATAAATGTGTAATATTTATTTTAGCGTACGTATTATTTTCGTATTACTTTTACTAGTTCGGGTACAAACGATTTAAGTATTTTACATATAGTCGTGAAGATAAATTTTAACAATTAACGTCTTTCATAAGTTCCAAATTGGAGGGTATTTTGGTATTTTTAACGTGTTTCAGAAATGTGGGTTTTACATACATAAACAGCGGCTCAGTTCAAAGACATCGCATCTACTGACAGCTAGGAGGCTAAGTGCATTTCACAGGGGAAGGTTCAAAGGGTCACACCCACCTATCCTTTGCAAGATTCCACTATTGGAATTCCATCGTAATTTTGTGTATTACGACTGATCTCCATTCATGTGGGGGATTGTTGGAAAATTGGTTGGCAAAAGTGACTTTTGACCAACTTTGGACACAATTATCTATATGTATGTGTCACATATATAACTAATAGTTTGTAGGTTCGCGTTCTCTTCGAAGAGAGCTTCGCAACAAGCCTTTATGTGTCCAAAATAGAGTTGATGTGAATGAGATATCGAGTCTCAAAGTTAGGGATTCGGTACCATCCATAAAGAGGAAAAATAGTTTATTTTCAATCCCACATCGGTGGGATGGGTAAACTTAGAGGGAGTCTATTGTGTATAAATAGAGACCCTAATTCCACAAGTTTTTCACACATCAAATCAATAAGTATTATTGATTTCCAACATAAGGAATACTCATCTCTTAAGATGAAATTCCTAGCAGTTTAGTTAAGTTCGACAGTACAACTTACTGTTTTGGCTGTTGTACCCTGGGAAACAGACGTCGAATATGTTTTAAGGGAAGCGTGTCAAACACGTGCCTCGGCTTTTAGTGCTTCTTTTTTATCTCTATTTGGTGATCAAGTAAGTCTTTTGACTATTTTATTATTTTATTTAATTATCGTTTATCTACTTACATTCTGTTTGTATTTAAATTTCTGTTATTTATTTACTGTTAATTTTATTTATTGTAATTTAGATTTTTTTAATAAAAGTGTAACCGTTTCCTTACAAATTATACTCCGTACTTCTTATCTCATACAAGTTGCTAATCAAATGATGCAAGTTGTAACATCTCCAAAAATGGAGCCCAGCGGAAGATAATATTATTGGGGTACTACTTCATTAGTATCACAATACAAAGTTATAAAGCATGGTTTTACCTTAACCATTTAGAAGAAATTTCAATATAAAATATATTAAGTTTACATCATTCAAAAATAGTTCGAAAATACATCCCTATAAAAGAAAAAAAGTGTTCCTAATTCTTTATCAGAGTTGTTTATGACAGTGCCAAAGCCAAGCGCCTCCAAAAATAAGTCATGAAACAGTAAAGATCACACACCCGAGATAAACATGCTAAAAAAATCAACACAAAGGTTGAGTTAATTGATAGGTTTTGTAGTAAAGTAGTTGATCACAAAATTTCAAGTTTGAGAGACAGTGGGCCACGACACCAAAGCGTTAACAGAGTATCAACGGTAATTGATAGTATCGACAGCAATCGATATAATAATGATATCAACATTAATTGATAGTTGCCCTAGTAGGTAATTTGTCGTTTTACCTAGAGATCTCAAATATAGTGTGTTTGTTTGCCTACCTGGTCAACACAAACGGAATTCGTCAATCCCAATAGGCCTATCCATATTCGCACTCACTCGCAAGTGATTAATGTTCATGATGTAGGGACCTAAGTTTGGCAATAATGGTACTTAGTGTCAATAACCATTTCAGTTCAGAAAACAGTTTTCAAGCAATTCTGCTAATAGAAAAATTAGTAGCATGTATCTCACCCCAAGTAGTTCAAAACGACTAAAGTTCAAAACAAGTAAAAGTGGGGGCTATGAACTCACCCTTAGCAGTTGGAGAGACAAGTATCACAAATAGAAATCAAATAGTAAGGCAAGACGGTACGAACTCGGCACAACCTATTAATTATATAATTCGTATTTAAAAAAGTGTCAAATAACGGTTGCTTAATTAAGTGAGCTTACAAAAGATAGTTTTTCGTGGAATACTCGCATTTACATTTATAATAAGTCTGTTGTCGATATTGAAAGAAAATTTTATTATTACATCTCGTGTGGTGGTTAGAAAGTATAGACTTGCAACGCACGCCAAAACGATAGGAAGTTGGAAAAATAACGAACGAATGACGAGGAATGAATGGATAGAAATAATAAAAGATGCGGAAAGGAAGAGAATGGTCAATGATATGTTTCGGCGTTTACCCATTAATCTCAAATAGTTTGAAAGCTCATATTAGTTTTGAAAGAAATTCTTCATTTTAGTAGAAAAAGCTATGTAGATTTTATTAGAAAATACCATAATATTTACAAGTTTAAAATTGCAAGAGTTGGAAAGGTTTTATAAATTTTGGCATGATGCGTCCGTTTATATCACGTTTCCAAGTCGTTGTGACTTTGAGTAATTCAAGTTTGTATTTACAATATTTATAATTTGTATATTTCGTTATCATTCACATAATTATTAGTTTTGGGTTTATTGAATATTGTGTGTCCGTTCCATGTCTAATATATTAAATTCATTTCGAGTCTAATATATTATACCGTCTCGTGTCCCAAAATGTCCAATAATTCCAATGTCCAATATGGTAAATCCAATAACGATCCATTTGTCACGGCTTATCCAAGCATAGGTTTTGATATGTTTTTCCAAGTCCAATTAGTATGTAACAATCTCAAGTGACCATTCCAACAAGCCTCCGAAACATTATTGATCAAAGCAAAATAAATTCAAAGATTCAGTGTGTGTGAAGGCGTTTTGTAAATAACACGATACTCGGCTACCGCTTTATCGAATATTATTTGGTCACATTCGCCACTCCCGGCCCTCTGTTTCACAGTATCGTAAACCGCACAAAATTGAGTAACTTTTGGACGAAGCCTATTTTCCATTTTCACAACAGTGAATCGTATCCTCTTTTCGATTCCTTCATTTCCTTTTCAAAGTATGTTAGTACTTCCTTCCAAAACCCTTGTGCCTTTTTAGCATTTCCTTCAATTTTATTCTCGAAAATGTTAATCCAAGATTTACACACGGCTATATCTTTCTGAGGGCTCCATGGTTCAGATGTTTCATTCTCTGTCTTCTTAGATTGTTGACGTCATTTTGTAGTCTTCCTTTTGACGAGTGCCACCTCTTCGACGGGAGACTTGTGTTCAACGGGTCGGATGGACCACCGAATCTTGGGCCGTATAATAATCTTGACTACCAACAAATGGATCCATATCATTAAGTTTAAGAGTGTTAATTGAAGAAAATCGTTGAGAACTTTGACCTTGGTCCATCGGTGGTGACATTCCTAAACGAAAATATTGAAATTGTTGTTGTTGTTTGTACATCGGTTGGTTATACGGAGGTTGAAACGGATAATTTTGTTTTTGTTGGTTATACGGAGGAGAAAACATATTATTTACATAAATAGGTTGTTGAGATTGAAATTGATATGCGAAACTAGCGGGTCCAAAATTAATAGGTGGTGGGTGCTCGGTTAATTGAAAATTGGGGCCAGTTGTTGTTGGAACTTTTTGTGTTTTGGTTTTGGGAGTTTTGTGAGACAATTTTCGAGTTGGAGAGTAGTTGAATAAGATAATAGTTGTAGAAGAGAAAGTGTAAAAAATGGAGAAAATAAGGCATATTCATAGAAGAGAAAGTGTATTATTTGATTTTTTCTTATTATTGTTATACAAACATCCCAACGAGACCTGAATAGCCAAATGGCTATTTTTTTTACACCTCCACATTTGATCGCTTTTGCGACCCAACCAAGCCTAAAAAAGGAAAGGGGGAACGCAGCTCCAAAGGTGGACCGACCTTATATTTGGTCGCTATTACAATCACTCTTATAGAAATTTAGATTTCATGCATGCCTTATTAACATTCTGTTCTTAATTTTTTTAATGGAGAGAAAAGGAAATTATTGAAAAGAAAAGTAAATAAAATGAAAGCATATTAGGGTGTGTTTGGTAGAGAGAAAAGAAATTAGAGAAATGGAAATTGGACTTATTTCCATTGTTTGGTACAGAGAATTGAAAAAGCAGAGAATTTGGTAGAGAAATGGAGAGAAATTGAGAGAATTAGGTAGTGTAATTTGGTTAGCTCCATTTCCATTATTTTGGTGGAGAAATGGATTATTATTATTTGGAAAAAATGTTTTTTTTGTACAACTATAATTTTGTTAAATAATGGATTTTGTTTTAAAAAAATATATATGTAAACAAATTAGGACGTGCAACATTAGATGCTTAAAATCGTTTTTTTTAAATAAATACATTTTTAAAAAACAATTTAAAAAATATTTTTTTTTTTTTAAAATAAGGTTTTTTTAAATAAATACATTTTCAAAAAATAGTTTTTAAAAAAAACAAGTTTTTTTTTTTAAATACATTTTTAAAAAATTAGTTTTTTTTTTTAAAATAAATACAATTTCAAAAAACATTTTTTTTTAAAAAAAAACAAGTTTTTTCTTAAATGAATACATTTAAAAAATTTTTTTTTAAATAATTTTTTTAAAGAAAGTACATAAATTTTTTAAAAATAAATTTAAAAAAAAGATATATATATTTTTTTTTTAAATATTTTTTAAGAATTGTTATTTAGAAAATTAAAAAAGATTTTTTTTTAAAAAAATCAACAAACAAATATATGTGAGCCTTATATGACAAAATGTTATTTAAATAAAAAAAAAAAATCATTTCTCGGGTCAAATCTCTATTGTTACAAAACATTAGAATTGAACAAAATTCTCTACTGATTTCTATTCTCTGAGATTCTATTCTCTGCTTCATTTCATTTCTCTGAAATTCTCTCTACTAAACGTTCCCTTAGTTTCTTTATACTTGTTCTCAAGCTGGACAAAAGTGAAAGGGAAAGAAAAAAGAACTTGTCACTTTTACCTTTTTTTAATGGAGAGAAAAGGAAATTATTGAAAAGAAAAGTAAATAAAATGAAATCATATTAGTTTCTATATACTTGTTCTCAAGCTGGACAAAAGTGAAAGGGAAAAAAAAAAAGAACTTGTCACTTTTAACTTTTTTTAATGGAGAGAAAAGGAAATTATTGAAAAGAAAAGTAAATAAAATGAAAGCATATTAGTTTCTATATACTTGTTCTCTGGACAAAAGTGAAAGGGAAAGAAACAAAGAACTTGTCACTTTTACCATTTTTAACCTCATAACATGTTCTTGTACATACAAATTACTAGGATAGTTTGGTAATTTCAATAACAAATACTATCTACTTTGCTTCGTTTTCTGACCACTTTCGGGCGGGACAAAATGTGACCAAAAACCCTACCTCCATTTGTTTTCACTTTCACTTCTAAATGAAACTTAAGAACAAACATAAAAATTATAGGTCGACCAAAAGTAAAGATAGCGTTTGACCTTCTTTAGTAGATGCTTGTTTTATTAATAAAAATTATTAACTGTATGGATGCTTATTTAGGTACGTAATTACATCAGGAAGTATATAGGATCTGTGGCGCAATGGTAGCGCGTCTGACTCCAGATCAGAAGGTTGCGTGTTCGATTCACGTCAGGTTCAAATCCTACTAAAATTTTTATCCTTTTTGTTTAAAAGAAAAAACACAATCGAGCAAAGATAATGAGTTTAACGAGTAAAAAAATGATAATGAGTAAGAAAAAAACTTCTTGCTAATATAGTTTTTGTTTCTGATAAGCGATTTTTATTGTTAATTTACAGTGTAAAATACTAATCCAAACTTTCTTTTAACGAGAAACAATTATTGTTTACGCTAATAGTAATCTCCTAAACACGGCCAGAAGATAGTAATAAAAGATTCTTGAGCCATATATACACTCTCATTTAATTTCATTTTAAAGTCAATATCTTTCACATTTCTAATTTGAGGGTACATAACTCAAACATACATTTGTATTTAAAACTAGCATAGTGTCAGCGCAATGCAACGGGATAAAATAGATAGCAAGTAAGGTTGGTTGACGTTGATATACGGTAATAGTAAAGAGGGGGAAGGTTGCTGTAGTTGTTTGCGGTGATGGTCTTGGAAAGTACCAGCTAATTAGCTATGAAAGCGTGTGTGTTTTGTTCACATATTGGTCCTTATGATTAAGATGGCATTAAGCACATAAAAACTGTTTTTCTTTCATTTTCATTACCATGCATCATTCAGCTTGTTACAAATTCACTATACCAACATCACGAATTTCATCTTTTAGAAGCTTCAATATGATGACCATGCCTTTTACCATTATCTGCTATACTTCGCTATGATCATCTTGATCTTGACCTATAATATCATGTAAGCTAAGCCCCTTCAGTTCATGAATAACATCGACATCCTTATCAGTCTTTATATGTTCATCTTTAACAGGATCCTTGAGCTCAAACACAGGAACATCGACATCCTTATCAGTCTTTATATGTTCATCTTTACCGAGATCAAGACAAACTTCATCTTTCTTCAAAAGATCATTGTATTCGTCATTCACTGTCTCATTCTCATGCTCATGGCCATCATCCTCATTCTCATTCAAAAGATTATTGTCTTCGTCATTCACTGGCTCATTCTTATCCAAATCAACTTCACCATTTGATTGCTCTTGATCATAAATGTTCATCTCTACTACACGAGCATCAAGTTCACTCACTTCAGGGTTAGAAACACTATAACTCAGACCAGTTCGACTTATCTCATTTTCTTCATTAGTTTCAGCTTTTTTTAGATGATTTTGTTCATCATGATCTTCCTCTTTCTTTGAAACATCACAAGCATGTTCATGATCATTCGTCTGATCTGATACCCGATTGTCATCAGTATCTGAAACAAATTGATCAAGAACCTCGACTTTCTTTGGATGCTTCTCATCAATATCTTGATCCTTTGAGTCTACCACGAGAACGTCAAGATCTTTCTTTCCAAGACCATCATCATTAACTTCATTATTCTTCATGTCATCCCTATCGATTTCCGGCAAATCAAGAGAGAACTTAAATGTAAAAGCACATGAAATAGGAAAAGTTCCGTTGGATCTAACATCCCCTCCTCTTATATTACTATAACCAGGGTAATCACTCATATGAAAAATCACTTTGTCCTTCAACTTAAGACCAGATTCACCAGCAAGCGAAACCACATTCCATTTGTTGTACGGAGAGTCGTCTCTATGCCTTAAATGTACCTCAGCCCCTTCATTCAACATCTTGCTTGCACTTTTGAAATAAGCTCCCACCAATTCCCTATGCATCCTGTAACAAGCACATACATTACAATACACTCGTCACGGCAACAAAATTTATACTCTACATTTCAACAAAATATATATATACTCTACATTTCAATTCACATGTTTGATTCATTCAACGTATAAAAGAAAATACTGCTAATCATCACAAGTTTGCTAAGTAACATGTAGAGCATAAAATTGCACCGATAAAACCACACTCAATTTTACTAGCCGTAATAACCACCACGATCTACACGCTCATTTGTGTAGATATGTCAAGTAAGTTATATATACCATTAGCTAAATTATTGTTATATATACATGGACAACAAACATCTTTACGCCTTTTGAAACACCTGATTATTTTGGCTACCTATTAGCCTTGTGACTATCACACTAAGATGTGTGAGGTCTCAAGTTCAATTTAACCTCCTAAAAAGGGACGGCTTTACGTGGTTTGAGTCTGGGTTCAAACCCCGTGGATTAGTCGGCCAAGGTTGGAAACCATTGTTACCCAAAAAAGAAAAAAGAGTGTCACTGTTTTTTTTTCAGATTAAATATAAGCTTAATTATTTAAAAAGTTGTATACCACACTTATAGATCGAGCAGGCCGGTATCTTATTAGTAAACTTAAAAGGCGATTAATAGTGTAAACTGAGACATATCTCTTACTCAATTAACCGCAAGCTTGTTTCGTTCATAAAATAATGACCAGCATGTGGAAAGTTGTAAATGATAACGTCAAACTTCATTTCCTTAAGAAAGGGATGAGTGTGCATTTTGTTGACATCGACTTCAAAAACCAACAAGCAGCCTAGCATCTTCAGTTCTTCAAGGTGAGGTATGCTGCTGGAATGCTTAATAACCTGTAAATCTGAAATCATACATGATTAATTAGTTAACTGTTTAATATTTGTAAAGAGTTAATAATGCAATGTGAATATGATATCCTAGACTTTGAGTAATGATTAAAGAGATCAAAATAGCTGGATGCATATGCTACACTTACTTTGATCATGGTACGAAGTAGCAACAATGTTATTAGCACTACGTAAGGCTCGAGCCAAACATGCAGAAAACGAGAAATTGCCTTCACCCACTAGTAAGATCTTTTGGGAACTATTGTAACAATGGATCCTTTTTTCTTTTGCTTTTGATGTGCTCATGATGTCTCTCTCTCAAGCACACAATGATACACACGATAGTTAGAAATTGTGTAAATAAGTAGCCGTTAGATTAAGGAAGATGTAGCAATGCCACACCTCTTCATCTTCCATAAGAAAAAGTTAGTTTAACAATTTTTAATGGTCCAATTTTCATTTAGTCCAATAATATAATTGTAAAAAATACAAAGCTCAATGATCAGTAAACCCATTAGCATACATCATACAAGTTACCACATAATACTTTCGACTCAATTGTTTCTCTATTCGTTTGTGGTACCTTATTCATATGATTTAACTATTCAACTATTCAACTTCGAGGTTCCACTATAATTCAAGATCAAAAGGTAGCTATCATTCTATCAAAAAATATCTTTTAGGAGTAAAATTTACATCAAATATAATTTAGATTTATGATTTAGTGTCATTTTTTTATTTTAGGGTTTTGAATACTACAAGCATGTTAAAAGCTTTTTTTCACACTTTCATGAATACTTATACTAGTGTTAGAGGTGGCAAAATGTGCCCAAAAGCAAAAATATAGGCTAAATGGGTAAATTTTTAAAAGGTTTTGGCACATTTAGCCCCCTTCTTTTTTTGAAATTGGCACATATAGCCTATTGAAAACTTAAATGGGCACTAACGGGCACATTTTTTTTCTCAATTGTAGAACATTACGATCGTTTTAAAGAAATAATTTTTTATATAATATATTTAAGTTTTTTAATATAATTAAGATATTACGTTTAAGAAATTTATTTCGTCGTTTTAGCTCTTTTATTAAGCGATTTGTATAACATGTGTCCGTTTGGCCCGCGCCCGTTTAGCCCGTGCCCGTTTAAGCCTGTGCCCATTCTAGCCCGTGCCCGGCCTGCCCGCCCGTTTTGCCACCTCTACTAGTGTATATCATAACCATTTAAACGGTCAAAAGGTTTAATTGTATGATTATTTGCTTATTTGTGTTTAAACATTTTTTTAGGAACCATGGAAAAATATAGAAAGCTTTGGGAAAATGTTCCAAGTCGTAGTGGAGGTGGAGATTCAATTTTAAACCTACTCCACAACCTATTTCACAACCTACTCTAGCTCCTTTAGCACCAATTAATATGAAACTAGATGACCTTCCATTGGATTCATCAGATATGTCAATCATCTATAGTTGTGACCCTAACATCGTAGAGGAAATAAGGCGAATGTATTGGGATAGAGGTCCTTGTCGACCAAGGGGCCACAAGTTTAAAAAAATGGTCGGGAGTAAGAAAAGAAGTTTTGTTGTCACTTGGTTTAATGAGTTTCGTTGGTTAGAATATAGTGTAAAAAAGACAAATCATATTGTTTGTGTCGTTATTTGTTTAGAGATCATGGTGCGGGTGATGCTTTTACGGTACATGGGTTTGATAGTTGGAGTAAAAGACAAGTTTAAGGGCCCGTTTGGTTTGTTGCTAGGAATGACAATGGGTATCGGATTTGGAATGAGGTGGAATGATAATGGGTATGAAAAAGTATATCATTACGATTATTTATGTTTGGTTGATAAAATATGGTATGAAAAAGTGTATAGATATTTGAATTTTGTAGTGAAAAAAAGAGGGGCCCATGGGAATGGATTTCATAGACACCAAATTGGTGTGTAATGAATCTATGACTATGATATACACATTTCATTACCGGGCCCACAAAACAAAACAAAACAAACACATACTATGACTTTGAAAGTCATAGTCTCATTCCCATTACACCAAACCAAACGGACCCTAAAAGATCATGTAGGTGAACTTATTAGTTTTCACAACAAAGCACTTCAAAGATTTGAAAATCTAATGAAGAAAAAACAATCTATTTATGTTGCCTTTAATAAGCAAACTGAATAAGAGATGAATGATTATTGAATTCGATTGTGTCTATCGATTAAGACTTGTGGATTATTGTTGAGGGTGGTTGTCCCTTTCGTGGTCGTGATGAAGCTATAAGTTTTTTAAATAGAAGTCTTTTTTTAGAATTGTATCACTTGCTTGGAAATGAAAACGAGGAAACTCGGATAGCTATAGCGCGAGCTCCTTTGAATTGTACCTTAAAATCTCCAAATATTCAGAAACAAATATGTGAATGTTTTGCTAATGAGGTATTTGATTCCATTCTTGAATGATGATGATGTGTTCTCTTTATTAGTTGACGAGTTTAGTGACTTATCTAAAAAGGAACAAATGGCGATTGTTTTTCGATATCTCGATAGACATGGAGTTGTTTAAGAGGCGATTTGTCGGGGTTATTCATGTGAAGGAGACTTCTTCCGCCATTCTTAAATCTGCCATTGATGCTTTCTTCACCAAACACAATTTCAATTTGAAACATGTAACATTCCAAGTTTACAATTTATAATTAATCTTTTAAATCATAATTTATAAATTACAATCCTAAGTTACTTTATCTCTTAAAATTCATTATTAAATTTTGAAACAGTTAAGAGGTCTAGGTTATCATGGAGCAAGCAATATGCGTGGTAAGTTCAACTGTTTAAAAGCTTTGGTATTAAAAGATAATAGCTCAAAGACACTATGTACATTATTTTGCACGTCAACTTCAGTTAGTGGCTTTAGCAGTTGCAAAAAACCATGATGGTGTTATGAAATTCTTTGAAAACTAATGTGTGTGGTCAATGTGGTTTCCTTACATGAGAAAAGATATGGTGCGAGATAGTTACAAGAAAAGAATAGAATTAGAAGTTTGTAAAGGTGTAACTCAAAGTGGAAAAGGGAAAAATCAAGAGCTCTCGCTTGTACGACCTGGTGATACACGTTGGGGTTTGCATCACAAAACAATTGTGAGATTGTTTTCTTTGTTTCCTAAGGTTATTAACGTGTTTAAATATGTGGGAAAGAAAGATCTTGATGGCCGGAACCGAAATCAAGCAACTGATATTTTATCATATTTTAAAAAGTTTGAGTTTGCATTTTATTCTCACTTGATGGAGCACATTTTAGGAATCACGGATTTATTTTCGAAATCTCTTCAAAAACGAGATCAAAATATTGTAGAGGCGGTTTCAATGATAAAAGGAACAAAACAAGCATTGGTAAGACTTAGAACTAGTGGGTTTGATGCATTTTGAAGATAGTGAATTCTTTTTGTGATAAACATGATATTGTAGTATTGAAGATAGACGAAATTTGTGTTGCTAAAAGAAACCGAGTAGTTGGCATAAAGAATCGACACTATTTTGAGATTGATATATTTAACACAGTTTTGGATATGTAAATACAAGAGTTTGATGATCGATTTGGTGAGATAAGCATCGACTTGCTTATTAATATGTCAGCTTTGAGTCCATGTGATTCAATTACAATGTTTGATGCATCAAAGCTAATCACTCTACGTTTTATCAAGATGATTTTACGGATGCGCATAGGTTTTCTCTTAGGCGGGAACTTGACCTCTACTATGAGACTGTGATTCATGATGCAGACTTTATGAAGTTGAAAGGAATTGCCGAGCTTGCTACTTTGATGGTGACACGTAAAAAGCATATTTCTATTCATTTGATTTATAAGTTATTGAAGCTTTCTTTAGTCTTGCCTGTGGCAATTACTACCGTAGAAAGATGTTTTCAGCAATGACATTGATAAAGACAAAAAATTATATGAACGATGCTTTAAGGTGTAACATAGAAAAAGAACTATTTGCTAAGGTTACAAATGAAGACGTGGTGAAGCACTTTCAAGGCTTGAAATGTCGAAGAGGTCATTAATAATAGACAAGGTACTTTATTGACTAGTTTTTCATTTTTAAGTCAATATACTCCCTCCGTCCCATAATTATTGTCCACTGTTGACTTTTATATTCTTTAACTTTCAACTTTGGCATTAAATATATTTTTTTGTGTAATATATTTCTTGATTAAAAATATATGAAATGGATTGAGGCAAGTGTTTTGTATAATATTCGATATTGTGATATTGTGGCAAGTGTTTCGTATAATATTCAAAGTATAACGTGAAAAGATTAAAATATAATTGCAAACGGTTGTAATATGTGACTGTTAGTTTGACAGAATTACCCTCTATTTCATTATTATTATTATTATTATTATTAATATTATTATTATTATTATTTGCGGAGCGGTTCCTAGCGGCAGACATTTAACGATATGCGATATTGTGGTAAGTGTTTCGTATAACGTTCAAAATATAACGTGAAAAGATCAATATGTAATTGCAAACGGTTGTAACATGCGACGGGTGAATTAAATAGTGTATTAATTGTATGTGTTCAATAGTGTTTTCTATTTCAATTTAAGTTTTAGAGTCTAGGTTGTTTGATTGTGTTTGATGGATCTCGGTTTTATGTTTTGGGCTGATGGATTTCATATTTTTGTTTTGGAAGCTTAATTAGATTGTACGTTGTGGTTAAATAGTTGCATATTTTGGTGAATGGTGAATTAAATTGTGTATTAATTGTATGTGTTCAATAGTGTTTTTTAGTTTTATTTGTGCTTCAAATACTTGAAAATGATGCATCTTTACTTGTATATGCTTAAAAATTTATTCTAGGAAGTCTTAAAAAATTAATAAAGGGAAGTGTCAACATGCTTTATAAGTAGTATAGATATCACAAATAAATGAATTTAGCAAATAATTCAGTAAATTAAAAAGAGGGATTATCTTTTCAAAAAATATATAAAACGTGAAGAAATAAGAGCGGTGAAAAAAAAAAAAAAAAAAAAAAAAAACTCTCTAAAACCAAACCTCTCTCTAAAACTCATTTCTCTCCAATCTCTCTCTAAAACTCATCCACCAAAATCCAATCCTTTTCTTCGGCGGTCGGTTTCGACCGGCCATCCGGATCTTTTCTTGTATTTTATTTTCCCTCAATAAAAGCCTTGCTCACAGATCTGTCATCACTCGCCGCGGTCGTTGTTGTCGCTGCCGCCACCTGCTCAGTCTGCTCAGATCTGTTGTGGTCCGCCATCGATAGCTTGCTGTAGCCTTGGGTTTTGATTCTAGATTTGTTGGGTTTTGCTCTGACTCCTTTTAGGATGCTTGGTTTTATCTTCTATGTATGTTTTCTGTACTTTGTGTACTTTTGTCAAGCTACATCTTCGTATGGTTGTGTCTCCTTAAAGCTCACTTTGGTGATTCCCCCACCCTTGTATGGTGTAGCTGTGGTCGGTCACAACTATTAGGGTGTATGCTTTCTTTTGGCTTAACTTGTTGCCTCGTGTATTTTGTTTGGCAAGTCGGCTTCGACTTTGCCCTTTATGTTCGATGTAACATGTTGTGTGCAAATTTCCTTCATTTGTGAGGTGTGATATGAAATGTAAGCTTTGTTCAAAAAAAAAAAAAAAAAAAAATGTTTTGTATCTTTTCTCGTTAGATAAAAAAAAAGAATAAAATAACAAAATATTTAAATATCAAATACAAAAATTATTCTTTTTAATCTGGACTTGATACTTAATGAATTCCATAAAATTAAATAAGGGGGTATATATTCTTGTTCTTGATACGCAATTCCATAGTATAAATAATAAATTAACAAATTGATTTTTAATTTTTCGTAAACATAAATATCAGTTTGGCTTCAAAATTTTTAAAAGGAAAAGTTATTAGATCCCTAAATTAGCTTTCTTACTCTTATATACATGGTTTTCAACATTCAACAATCACCTTAACTTTTAACTTTCAACTTTCAATTTTCACTTTCCTCTTTGACCATTTTTCTACTTTATGTAGTTAAGATAAATAAAAATATTTAAGGTCAAAGTTGCAAAATAAAGACTTTAAAAGTCAACACTGGACAATAATTATGGGACCGAGGTAATAATAGACAAGGTACGTACACTATTACACATTTTGTTGTAGAGCCCCCTTAATACAACCTTCTTTCTTGAAAAACCGGGTTTAATAAATGCGTCCGTGGTGTAACCATCCACATTTTCATGTTACTTTTCATTTCCGAATTTACTATTCACTTTCATTATTTATCCCGTAAATATTTTTTTCCTTTTATTTTACTATCATGACAAGACAAAACTCGACAATTCGTCCTGACGACGTACGTTGAATCCATTCAGAACCAATTTCACAAAGCCGTGACTGAGAATTACATTAGGGTTTAAACATCATTCGTACATCCCGATATGTCCATAACACACTATAAACATTAGAAATATGTAAATTCTACCATTTTATGTCAATTCCACAAATATTGGAATTTTACGTTTTTCAGTTCTGCGTTTTACGCAATTTACGCGTTTATGACCCGCGTTTCCAGCTTTAGACAGTGTTTTAGCACCCAATGAGACTTATCACTCACTTTATATTTTTATATGGAGTATAATGACAAGTCTCATCATTCCTGCAAATTTCGTATTTTTACGATACCCGGTTTTACGTTTTATGGCTTAACAAATTACGGTTGGCATTTAACGGAACCAAAACACATCATAAACCCAAGATATTATCAAAACTAAATATCTTGCTCCACTAACACATTGTGACCGCCCCTATGAGTGAGTCACCTTGGTGTTGGCATCGTCTTAAGCCATTTTGCATGTTAAGTCATACATGTGTCCTTAACCTAACCATAGTTATTATCTAACCCAATATATGGTTAACCAAACTTTCCCTCCTATAAATAGCAAGTGAAAGACATCCCAAAAACCCTCATCCACCCCTCTTGGTCGTTATTATCATAGCTCCATCACACAATCCATACTTTGATTCATGACTTCAAGTTGATGCTAAGAAGGTTGCAAGTAGCAAGTTACTACATCAAATCTCTAGCAAGTTTAAGTGATCCTCTTGAGTTTAAATCCACTCAAGTCACTTAAGACTTCATTACCAATCCTTCATTATTACAAGAAGTGTAGAAGGGTACCAAGGGGTGAAAAGCTTGATCAATCAAAGTCCTATCCTTACTAGTTACTCATTTCTTTTTGAAAGCCAAAAGTTGTAAGCAACTCATCACCACCACCACTCCATTGTCTCATGTTTATTATTGCTAATCTTGTTAAATGCATGATACTATGTTGATTCATGATGTACATATACTCAAACATATGTTTTAACTCACATATTGTCATAAAATTAACAAACTAATAAACTATTTTGTATTCTACATATTTGAGGCCATTTAAACTAGCTATATATGGACTTGGTAACTTATATACTACTGTAGAAAAAATAAAAAGGTAAACATAGCAACTTGAATCACCTGAAACGGACAAACGAGTCAAACGTTATGGTAATAAGAAGTTAAAAAACCCTAGAAATGACCATTTTTGTTTACTGCTGAATCTGTCTTACAAAAAGTGGTACTTCTGGTCCGAATCATCAAAAACTTAAAACATGAAAGTTGTCCGGAACGATGTTTTACATCTACCTCTAAGAAACTCGGCCTGAAAAGACCAAATGATATCATTAACTGCCTAATATTTGTAAAACAATTTTTATCGGCAAAATTTGATTTTTACAAGTTAAAAATATAAAAACCATGTCATTTTTATAGCTAGTTATATATTGAATTGTTACAAAAATTTCATTATTGACTATATTAATAAAGTTATAACCACTTGTAAACTTTGAGAAATTGTAAAAACAAAATGTTTGTTAAAAACATAATAAAATTTTATAATATAATAATCCCCACTCAAATTATATATATTTTCTTTACTAAAGCACTACAATAGTAGGGAGCTTCATGTGAGGGGTTTCATTTGGGTAAAACGTATCGTCGAGTTTGCTGGATTTACGATTTAAAGTGCCCTGGCTCCTCGAACGTTTACTACATGACCTCTGAGTTATGATGGTCCGAACGGTAGTACGATATCTATAAACTAAATACGTTTTCACATATTAAAACTGTTAATACAAAAATCAATCTATAAATGAGTACATCATGATCAACATAGAGATATATATATATATAGGATGGTTTATATTTTTCTTAAACATTATTCCAAACCTAAGTCAACATTCCATTTTTAGGTTGCACGTAGAAGTTTCCCGGTTTATCCATCACATCCGTTAGAGTACTTAACATCATTAACTCTCGGTGAGTTCATAGCCCCACTTTTTACTACTTAATTGTTTTACAAACCCTTGTGGGAAATACATGTTTTATTTTAAATCGAACACATTGCTTTGAAATTATACTTGAATATATTATTTGCACTAAGTACCACTATTGCGAATCTTAAGTCCCTATTATCATTAACCATTAATCACTTGCGAGTGAACACGAATAATGTGGATAGACCTATCAGGATTGACGAATCCCGTTTGTGTTGACCGGGTAGGCAAACAAACGCACTCTATTTGAAGATCCATAGGTTTAATGGCAAATTACCTATTAGGGCAACTGTTAATATTATATCAAAGCTGTTAACGTTTCGGTGTCATGAGCTTAGTGCAATAATATATGTTTTGTTTTCTAAACTATAAATGTGAGACTAATTACCTCACGTTACGAATATTGTGTTCAACCATCAAACAAACTCTATGAATTCCACTCAACCTTCGTGTTGACAGTTTTAAGCATGTATTTCAGGTCCATAATGTTGGAAGCTGGCACGGAAGGGCGAGGACAAGATCAAGAAGGCTATAAATAATTTATCATTCACAAAACATCAAAAACTTTATATTGATGTATTTTGTAAACAATGGAACTAACTGGGATCTATTTTGTAAACTCTGTTATATTTGAATGATAAAGCCTTTTTAAAACGACTCATTTAGAGATCGTTTTCTATTATTATGACTGTTGTACCATCGAGTAATACCCAGTTTGAATTCCGCTGCATATTATGAATTGGGGGTGTTACACGTGGAATCCAAGAGCATAAAACCCGGTTATAAAAGGAAAACACCGGGCTCTAATACATCCAATGAATAAAACCCTGCTTTGCAAAAACAAACCCTGTTTTATTTGTTTGAGTTTTTCCCTTTTGACTTTGAGCGGGATTCTTCCCCCTTTTACTTTTCACTTTCCTCTTTCTTTTCTTTTCGTCAGCTACTCCATATGAACACAAACCCAAATCACTTTTACTTGTTTCCAGTCCACGACTTAAGTTCGAATATCTTCAAGAGCTAGGTATGCAATCTTGCTCTAACACCCATTTAGTCATAAATCTGAGTTGTTGACGGGGTCAGTTAGGGGGTTATTGGTCCGACTTTTAACACCTTCGATACCACCGTAAGTGGTGGTTTGAAGCTTTATTGCATATAGACTTCTTGCTAGCCTTGTTCATAAGTGTATAACTTGTGTATTTTTGTTAAAATTTTCATCTTTTTGAATTAGGGTTCTTTACCTGTACGGAATTAAAGTTTAATTGGAATTTTTGTATTTAAGTTTGTATGCAGTTAGGGATCTGATTGAATTTAGGGTTAAATTTTAGATTTTAGTTAGAAGTTATGGTGTATGTATTAGTTTACATATATGTTCAATTCATTAATTTTGGAACTTTTTTAACGGTATTCTAGATTATGGGCTTTTAACAGTATTGTAAGCATATCATCTCTATATACTTGTTTGTCATTTTTTTATTAGATATCAAAGAACATGAGGCATGGAGTTAAGTTGACCACTAGAACATTTTCTTTGCTTTTGGGATCTGGTAAGTACACTTTCACAATATTGTGTATTTCGCTTCGGCTTAGATTTTATGTTTACCTATATGTTAAATTCATTAATTTTACACTTTATTAACAAGTTATTGATTCACTTTGGTCCTACATGGATGAAAAATGAAGATAATTCAATGGTGCGTTAGGCCCTTATTTGAATTAATTACCATATTCCTCTATTTTGGTTGCTTTGTAGGTATTTTTGAGTTGTTTGTTAGATTACATGCTTTGTGTTTGGATTTTGGGAAATTTAGTTAGTTTGTTGATAAAAGTAAAGCTTGAACCTATATATGCGATAATATGCTTCATCGGGTAGAACTAAACACTATTTGAATTACCCTTCATTGTAAAAATTAACTTCAAAGATAACATTCATAAAAATGGCACTTGCTTTGTAAATTGACTTGTTCGCACTTCTTAACTGAATATAGGATATTTTGCAGTTAGTTTTTAACTAAACTTCTTAACTGAAATAAGGAACTTGCAATAATAGCCGTGAATTGACACTCAAAGTGCAGATTCTTTCTTTTGGTTTATTACTATGTAGGGGGCTTTTTTGTGAGTCATGTTTTGCGTTGTTTTTAGATTAGCCAATGGGTGTGTTTGGGTTATTGGAAAGTCTCGGTAGTATTGCAAGTTCAAGTATTCTTGTGATTTGGTACCACATGTCGTTTCTGTCGTTTCTAAATGCTATTATTGTGTATTTGTATGGTGTGTCATATGGTAATAAAAACAACATTTCGATTCTTTTTAGATGTATGCACTTTTAAGATATCACATATTGTCCTTGGAATGTGCTAGCCTTCCTATTATAGGGATTGTTTGGGATTGTATATAAATTGTCGTATGAGGCGTTGAGGTAGTTTGTCTTAAGTAGTTTGCCTAATCTGTCTGGTTTTTTTTGGTACAGATTTAACATCAACAATGGTACATGTTAAGAGCAACACAAATTTACTGAAAGGAGCTTATCTTGAAGCAAATTTGCAGCTTGAGAACATTGTTGACATTGCTGAAATACAGGTAACTATAGTTGTATGTTTGGATTGATAGATTTTTAAGAGGGAAGAATATAAGTCTTAGACTTTTGTTAACTTCCAAAATATTTGTAAAAAGTTAAGTAAGCTTCAATCCTCTGTAAAACAGTAAAGAAACAATATTTGCAGCAAGTTAAAAAGACTTCATGTATGTGTCATGACTTTTAATCCATATGTTTTGTAAAGGCCTAGCCACCTCTAATCTCTTTCTCTTGTTAACTCGTCAAGAATCAATCCTATTTTTAGTCAAATTAAGTTTTACGAAAAGAAAAAAGGGTTTGTTGGACAAAGAAAATGTACAGATAAAAGATGTTGAGACTTGAGATAGCATAGAATGGCACCCTTTTCTTGATTATAGTAACTCGATTAACTTTATGTAACAACCTTGATTACGGATGCACTTGCCACTAATGTATAGAGCTCTTACAAGAATCACATGTACGTATGTTTACTGTTATGTTATTTTGAAGTTTTGAGAGTCCGTCTATTTAGCTAAAAAAATGAAGTACAACTTGTTCCTGCTTGATGAACAGATTCAGACATTGGTTATTCAGATTAAGGTAGTACTTGACACAAGTTTGCGTATTTGGATGATTACTACACCAAAAGAGCGGGAATTGATTTTGCTGAGTAACTGAGTTGTTGAGACTGGAAACAGAATGTGAAGATTGCAGTTGTCAAGTGAAAGTTGAGATGCGCAGAGAGCCATTTTCGACATTGCTAAAGTGCAGGTAGTTATACTACTACTGCAATGCTACGTTTGCTCCAAAGTTATACTTAATTAGTCAATTAAGGTAGATTTTAACTTTTTGAAATGTGTTATTTGCAAAAATGTACCAATAAAAAGTAAGTTGTAATATCTGTGTATCTTTCTTATGTGAATCAATACATTATTCAATAAGAATTGGATTTCATGGCTGGCTTTTTTTTTATAATATTTTTCCTACATAGAGCCATGTTCTTTGATAGAAAACCAGGCTCTATAACATATAATAGAGCCCGTTTTTAAAACCGAACTCTATTTGCTTTTCGCATAGAGTCTTTTCCTTTTTGTGCCCTCATGAAAAACCAGGCTCTTTGCACCTTTTTAACCGGGCTCTATGTCCTTTTTTGTAATTTATAAAACGTTGAAATTTTTTTATTGATACTTATGAAAAAAAAATTGTGCAACAACCTTTTAAAATTTTGAGTCCGTCTCTCGTGGTACACGATAGTGTTTAAGTAAACTATAATGGATGCTAGTATAGCTAGGAAACTGAGTTAGGATATGAGTTAAAAGTTAAACTTAAACGGGTTAAATATATATGGATGTTTAGCTATGAGTTAAAGAAAGCGGTTTTGTTAAAATACTTACTACAAAATGGTTTTGTTTTCTAGAAATAATCAATCTCTTGATAATATAGTTATCATTATTTTTTTACAAAACAGTTTAACTACAAGCGTACGTATTTTTATTTATCTTTAGAACGATAAAAAAGATTTATAAACGAAAAGCTAACAAAAGGTAGAATCACAACTTAGATACGAAACTAGGGGTGAGCGAAAAAACCGTAAAGACCGAATAAATGGAAAACCGAAACCGAACCGAAAATAATCGAACCGAACTAATAACCGAACCGAATATGCTAAAACCGAACCGAACCGAACTACTAATTCGGTTCTTGGTTTGGATATGGGTTTGGCAGTTTGAATCGAAAATCGAATTCATATAAAAATATATATTTTTATATATATTTATATATATATATATATATATTTATATATTTTTATGTATATTTATATATAAATAAATATTATTAAAATGTTATCATAATAAAATAAAACACTTTTTATGCTTGAAATATATTTTTTGATAAATATCTATGTATTTATTAATTGGGTAAAAGCCATAAAACAACAACGTATTTTCTAAAATTTACCGAGTTGAAACACATATTTTTTTATTAACATATATACCCACATACTTTCGAATTTTGTTCCGACTTCACCCATATGACCGATTTATATTAATATAATATTATTTTATTACAATATGGGTAAAGTCGGAACAAAATTTGAAAGTACATGGGTGTATATGTTAATAAAAAAGTATGTGTTTCAACTCGGTAAATTTTAGAAAGTACGTTGTTATTTTATGGCTTTTACCCTTATTAATTTTTAAAAAAGAAATAGTGAAATTCGGGTTATTCGGGTCAACCCAATAACCGAACCGAATTAGAATTCAACCAAACCGAACCGAAAACCGAATTTGAATTTGGTTCGGTCAGTTTTTGGGTAGACCTAAAATATTTTTTTAACCTAATTAACCGAACCGAACAACCCGATGAGCGAACCGATCAACACCCGATACGAAACAAGACATAAAAGGGTCATGTAGTAGATAGTGGGCTTTGTATATTTTTGACTAAAATACACCGTTGGTCCCTAAACTTGGCATGACGGATCGCGATGGGACAAAACTCGGCCTTTTCATCGCCACAGGTCCAAACCTTGGCCATTAAATGCCAGATTTGTCCCTTGACCAATAACGGCGTTGTCAACGTTCCATTATACGCAACAAAAACCCGTAATCATGTTACTGTTGAGGGTACAATAGTCATTTTGTTTTATTTACTGTAGCAGCCGTCTTGTCCAATATCCCGCCATTATGTACAATATAACAAAACTGTGTACTCATTGCTCATCCCCAAACTTGTTTTGGAAGCCTACCCAGAAAACCCCAATGCAATGTCTATCATCAAATCAAATAATCTGAGTAAGAAAATAACAAACAACCACCTTGGATTTACTCTGTGGCGAGTAAGGGAATATCCTTTATATGATGATCGTGAAACGGAGGAAATAGCTGCAATCAGGAGATATTGTAAGTCTTTTTGGTTAGAGCCTATTACAATCATATGTTAGTACGACTGATTAAGTTATTCCCCTTTTAGGTAACTTTAGCTTAACAATATTTTTGTACATTTTTTATACAACGGGTGAACCTGGATCGTTTAGCATGATGTTCCATTATGAAGGTACATTCAAATACTTTCTAGATAGGATATATCAAGGAGGCAAGAAATGCCTTGTTGATCTTGTGGAAATAAAAGAGGTATCGGTTGATGAAATGGATGCTCTCATGACCCAAATTGGTTATGAGTTTGGACAAACCAATTATTTCTACTTTCTTAAGCCTGGTTGTACATTAGACGATGGTTTGTTTTCTTTGCGTGAAGCTGCTAATGTAGACTTGTTGAAAGATGTTGTCATACAGCATAAGCTGATAGACGTGTATGTTGAAATAGGGAAGACTGGATTAGAACTTTCTGAAATGTCCCCAGAATCAATTAAGACTGTGTTTTGGGAGATGGATGAAGATAGGAGAAAAGTTGCTACTGCGGCTATTCAATCCTGTTGTAGACAGTTGGTGTTAGATGATATAGATAATGAACCTGCCCTAGATCCGTTTATCCAACTTACACAATTACCTGTGGACGTCAATGATATTGGTGAATCTAGCAATTTGCCAAACATTGAGCCACTCTTTTCCACCTTAGACTGCTCATTTGCTAGCCAACCTGTTCATAACAGTGAGCGTGCTTTAGTAGTTATTGATGAGGACAATGCTATAAAGGAGCCTGATAATGTTGAGGTTAATCTGTTTATAGTGAGTCAGGGGAAGCACTTAGACAAAGTTGGAACAGCACTAGTTAATGTCAATAACAGCTTTGAGGAGCCTGAAAATTTTGAGGTTAATCTGTTTCAATTGACTCAGGATAAGCATTTACACAAAGCAGGAGAGCACTAGTTGATGTCAATAACAGGTTTGAGGAGCCTGATGTGGATGTAACACGGTTTCAATTGACTCATGATAACATGGAAGAGGATCCTGTTATTGATGTTACTCTGTTACAAGCGAGTGACACTAGTGACTTTGGCAATGCAGTTGAACCAAATGAAGAGAACACTTGTCAAGAGAATGATGCACAAATTGGTATGGTACAAGTAGGTCAGAGTAATGATTTAGGTGAAGAAGGAACAACCAATAATATAAGTGATGACACACAGTTGGTAAATGATTTACCTGTGATGGTTGATGATGTATTTTGCAGTGACCATGTTAGTTTCCAACAGGCAGAATTTGCTAATGTTTATACCACTTTTTTCTATGCTGGTCAGGAGTTTGGTACTGCAGGGGAAGTAAAAAACCTAGTAAGAGAGCATTCAATAGAAACTAGGAGGGAGTTATTTTTTGTGAAGAATGACAAAACAAGAATAAGGGTCTGGTGTAGGGGTTGTGTTCCACTTTCAGGCCCAACTGAAGGTCCTGGACTGGATATAGGCCCATCTAGAAGTCCATTAAGCAGAAAGGGTATAAATGCATTGCTTTCTGGCAAAAAGAACCCTTCACAAATACTTTGCCCATGGCTATTGTTTGTCGGAAGGAATGGTGAGACATGTATCTGGTCAATCAGAACATATAATGAGCAACACACTTGTTTGCAATCAAGGGAATTCAGAGCTGTGGAAAACTAGAAGGGGGGTTGAATAGTTTTACCAATTCAGAGCTGTGGAAAACTAGAAGGGGGGTTGAATAGTTTTACCAATTCAGAGCTGTGGAAAACTAGAAGGGGGGTTGAAACCACAACGTCACTTAACCTTTTTCCGGTACAAAGCTAAATACTGAGTTCTTTCACACCAAGGCGAACCACACCTATCACAACGTCGCCTACCCTTTATACGGTGCTAGGCTAACCACCGGGTTCTTTCACTCCAAGGTGAACCACACCTACACAACGTCGCCTACCCTTTATAAGGTACTAGGCTAAGAACCTAGTTCTTTCACTCCAAGGTGAACTACACCTACACAACGTCGCCTACCCTTTATTAGGTACTAGGCCAAGAACCTAGTTCCATTGCAATGGAGGAACTACTACCACACTACACCAACGACTAATCCCAAAGGAGATCTACTCCTTTACAACATCATCAAGGATATCAATATCCTTGGATCTAGTGTTAGTCTATCTTGTACATCGAAACACACCATATCAAATGTACATCTAAGGCAACTTTCACTAATGCCTTTAGCTAGATCTTCAAGACACCTTTCAGTAATGTCTTGAGGCTAGATCTTCAAGACACCTTTCACTAATGTCTTGTAACTTGGCTTCTAGGCACCTTTCACTAATGCCTACAATATGGACGATCGACACCTTTCACTAATGTCTTCGTCTAGACCCTTGAGACATCTTTCACTAATGTCTTCAACACTACACTTCTTAGAAGAAAGAAAAGAATCATCAACAAGAGGACTTCAGTAGCCTTGATGATGAGGAAGCATGACAACTCATGGACTTGAGCTTGCTCGACTTCAAAGGTGGTGATCTTGCCTTTAAGAGGAACCTAGAAGATCACACAAAAAAAACTACAAACATAGATCTCTTAGATCTGAGGTTAGTGAGTTTTTAACTCAGGGAGAAAGTGTGTTAGAAAGGAATGAGCAACAATGAAGAAATGGCTCACTATTTATAGAAGAAAAAATCTACTGTTCCCCGGATCCCACGGATCCCTTCCACAAGGGATCCGTCTAGCGTTAAGCTAGGGATCCGTGGGACGCTCCCTTTTACCCATGGGTATTTTGGTTAAGGGTCATGGGTCATGGGTTGAACCATGGATCTTTAGCTAGATACAATGTATCTTTAGAGTGCAATGCACTTGGTCACTTGGGTATGGGTTGATCCATGGGTTATGGATATTATCCATGTATGATATAAGCATGATGTCATGCAATGGGTTATGGGTCAAGCTCCATGGGTCATGGGATTTGGGTTGTACCCAACTACATTCAATGTATTTGCCCAATGGGTTATGATACTTAAGTTTCTACCCATTTATATTACCCAATATACTACATACTAGTTATGTGTATATTTTACCCAAATATGTAAACACTAGTTGTTGTACATATGTAATATTAAATCATAAAATCACTTATACTTGTTTTAGTGTTTTATGTGAATATGTTAGAAACTATTAGTTCAAACCATTTACGTATTTTATTTGTTTCGTTAAAATGATTTTACGTTTGTTATCGACAAAACATTAGAGGATCGTAAAATATAAATAAACGTTTTAACGGCTTATTTGTATTAACAAGAGCTTTTGACCTTCGCTATATCTCACAGAAAATTACAGCACAAGTTGAAACAAATCCACCGCTTCCTGTCAGGTCTGTGCATAATCAACTTACCAACCAATACGACTTTCAAGTGTCCCTGCAGAAGGTTTTAAGGGCCAAAAACCTAGCAATAACAGCCATCAGGGGTCAATTCAAGCTACAATTTACCATGTTGAGAGATTATGTTCAAGAGTTGCAGAAGACAAACCCTAATACAACAGTGGTGATGAATGTGGAACGACCTCCAGATGAGTCTCTTCCAACCAGAGAATTCAAGAGACTGTATGTTTGTTTAGGTGCACTGAAGCAAGGATTTAAAGATTGTAGGAGATCGTTGTTGGGGCTGGCTGCTTTTCCAATTCGTGGTCCTTTCAATGGTCAACTGATGACAGCTGTGGGAATTGATAGCAACAATGGTATATACCCTTTCGCTTATGCTTTTGTTGATTCAGATAACATAGGATCATGGACTTGGTTTCTTCATTGTTTATCCGATGATATAGCACTTGGGCCAATTTCAAGCATCACTTTTATTACTGACATGAATAAGGTACTCTCTTACTCTGTTCATGAATTTAAGTCTCACTGTTTTGAAACAGACAGTAAACATATTTGATTTTGTGCAGGATATAAGTAGAGCTTTAGCAGAAGTTTTTCAAAGTGCAGAACACAGATTCTGTATTAGAAGCATTCATGAGAAAATGAAACTGCAATGGAAAGGTAGGGCCTACAAAGACCATCTGTGGAAATGTGCAACAGCCTCAACTGTTGTACAGTTTCTGAAAGCTATGGCTGATCTCAAGAAACTTAATCAACCAGCCCATGATTGGTTAAGTAAGATACCACCGATCCATTGGTCAAGGTCACATTTTTCATGTAAGTGATCTATCTGTTTCACTTACTTTGTATTCGTAAATGCAGTATAAACAGTTATAATTAATACATGTTTATTACTTGTCATCTTTAGGGAGAGCTACTTCTGATGTGTTACTTAATAACATGTGTCAAGTGTTTCATGAGAAAATAAGTGAGGGGTTAAGCAAACCAATTATTACAGCCTTAGAATACATCAGGGAATACTGTATGAAGAGGATAATGCATGTTCTTATGGTGATTGAGAAGAGTGATGGGCCACTAACATCAACTGCACAACACATGCTAGAGGCTATTAAGAAAGAGGCTGTTAAGTATAATATTTTATGGAATGGGGGATCTAAGTTTCAGGTTAGTGGACCATGGGGTGACCAATGTGTAGTAAATGTTGTACACAAGTCTTGTACTTGTAGAAGATGGGAGATAATAGGTTTACCATATAAACATGTTGTTGCTACCAATTGGAATATGGCTTTAAATGGCCAACAAGTAGGAGCTGTAGAAACATGGGCTCATCCTTGTTACTATCTTCTCACTTGGGAGGCTACCTATAAACACCATGTCCAGCCTATAACTAGCAGTGTACATTGGGAAAAATCAACTATGCCAACAACAATTGTTCCACTGAAATCCGAAACAAACCCGCCTACCGCAATAGGTAGAAAAAGAGTTAGGATAGCTCCTGAAACTGAAGAGATTGTGAAGGATGGTAAGCTGTCAAGGGCTTGGAAGAGTGTTAAGTGTAGTATTTGTGGCATTGTTGGACACAACAAGGTAACATGCCTAGGGTATGCTGGAGCTGCAAGTAGTGGAACTGCCAATAAGGGAAATGTCAAACAGGTGCCTACTAAAGCTGCAGGAAAAAAGAAACATCCTAAAGGTAAAAAGGTAGCAGCAGATAAAGAAGCTGAAGGTACAGGTGTTGTTGTTGAAAGCCAAGTTAGTGTAGTTCAAGGAAGTGGTGTTCAATCTGAAAATCAAGAGCCAGCAACTGAAGATCCCATCATACATGATGCATCCCTGTCACAATCCCAGCAACATCAAGATGAAGCAATTGTCGATCCCAGCATGCATGAGCAAGCCCAATGTCAATCCCAGCAACATGATCAATCCCAGTCTGATTCTCAGATGCAGTCAACTGATGTTCAAGCAGTTTCTGCTTCAACCCAGCCTGCTACACGAAGAATGACTAGGCAGCAGGCTGCACTGGAAAGAATGATGGCCTCACCATAGGTCAAATCTGTTATGCTAATTATCTAGACGATGTTTCATCTAGGTTATTTCCTATGGACAAGTTATGTACTCTAAAAACATATGTGTGTGTGTCTAACTGTAGGGTTCTCATGCTTTGAAAAGTATGCAATTTTATGCAGTTGGAATTATATCTATTTGCATTAACTATGGAACCATGTCATTATTGTGTATTTTTTTAGATTGACTAAGCTTGATGTGTGAATAATTTGCATCAAAAGTAACCAAAGCTAAATAGAACCTCATAAGAATGTTGACATTTAAAAATCAACCCTAAACAAATTGCTAAGCATCTGCATACCCATAAGGCATTGAAAATCAGAAACAAACAAAACTAAATACTTCATAACAAGGTTACTACAATTCAAGATACAGAACATTAACCAACTAGCTTCATTACATAAAATGTTAAAAAGTTATCCCAATGCATAAACAATCAAGAACAACATCCAACTTAGCACCAGGTAAATCTTCCACTTCCACACATCACCTTGAGCAGCTACTAATCTTGCCTCAAGCTCATTTCTCCCCCTCAAAAGGCCTGGTATGATCATTCTTGAACAAGCATAGATTCCAGGATCATACCATCTTATCCACCGACAATAAGACCCCTATTGATGATTATGACAAGTCATTAAACAACCACCATTGTTACAAACTTACACAAGAAATATTAAGACGCACTTACTTGAACAGGACAACCAAAGAATCGACGCCCTGGGTTGGCAGAGGTCCAGGAAGTGCGAATAATAGCTTGCTTACCACACCAGCAACGTACCATCTTGAAACAATTATCGTTTTGAAGAAGACCGGTTTTGAAGGATAGTTTAGAGATGGGTGTAAATGTAGACCAAACCGTGTTACACACATATACTAGCTACAGACACTGTACAACGGTTTTTATTTAGTACGCTACAGTGAAAGACGGTTTTGCCCTCACAAACATAACGTTGACAACGACATTATTGGTCAAGGGACGAATCTGGCATTTAATGGCCAAGGTTTGGACCTGTGGCGATGAAAAGGTCGAGTTTTGTCCCATCGCGATGCGGCCTGCCAAGTTTAGAGACCAACCGTGTATTTTAGTCTATATTTTTTTATTTTTATTTATTTTTGTATGTTTATTTTTAATTTTAATAGCTAATTTTGTTTGAACCGAGTTCAAACAAAGAAATAAAAAGGCTATCTATACTACATATAATGAGTGTATGGTCAAACCTTGAAAAGTGAAATCTTGAAAGTCAAATGTGAGAGAAATGTATAGTGTAATTAATACTCTTATTAAAACACCATATTACTTAAAAGTATAATAATTTATTCACATTCTACAACCAAATAAAAGCATATCTACCAAATTAAAAACAACCAATTAAAACACCCCTTATTAAAAAGTACAATAAAATTTTCATAATGTACAATTTAAACAAGCTACAATATAATTTAAAGTATAAAATAATTAAATACACTAATTAATATTATTTTTAAAACACCCTAAAATGAAAAGTACATGTTATTATACACATTATACAAATTAATAAAACACACAAAGCTTCATACAAGCTAACAAGTTGATTGTATATATAGTTTTGAAAACCGGACCGGACCAAATGGTTCAACCAGTAACCGGTGTCGCCACCGGTTCCGCTAACCAATAAAAGCCATCCGAAAACGAACCAGAGAGGACCCGTTGAAACCGATACAAACTGGTGGAATTAGGTCTCATGGAGATCTATTTATCCGGTTAATCGTCACAGGATACCCGCCGCCGAAACATGCTGTTACCCTGCTATACTATATATAAAGAAAAAACAAAAAGTAAAAAGTGAAAGTTGAAAATAAAAAAGAAATGTTGAAAACATATATTTCAAAACGAAACTATTAATACACATCGTAAACCAGGTTGACCCGGGACGCTTCAAACCCGGTGGGTTGACCCATTTAATTTGACCCGTTTTTTACCCAACCTATCGGGTTGACTCGGTTTAAATCGACCCGTTTTTTGACCGGAACGGTTCAACCGGTTAAACCACCCGGGTCGAACCGGGTTTCTAAACATTATGTTTAATCCCCAAATCTTCAAATTTTTATTTCTTTCGTTTATAACCCATAAACTTGTTTTTATCACTAAACGATATTTCGCTATAAAATCTCGTTGCTATGCACGGGTACTCGTCTAGTTATCTTTTATGTTTATTTTCATATTTTAATTCCAATCAATGAAAACTTAATTTGTTTGAAAAAATAGAAAGTAAATAAAATTGTGGGGTTCAAAAATTGAAAACTGCTTGAGCCACTACTGAAATTGTATTTTGATGTGTGAATGTGAAATGCTGAGGTGACGAAATGGCTTGAACCACCACACGTGACGCTCTAAGTGTAACAAAGCAAAAAAGACTCGTATTTTTTTGTAAAGGGGATTACCTCGATAAAATATATATTAATCACAGAAAGCTCAAGTACAATGGAATGTGGCTTAGATACCACATTAAGCTCAAGCAACGCTTGAACTACCAAACATAAAATGTAAAAATGGTAACAAACACACAACAAACTTCTTTTACACCCGGCCAACCACCCTTTGGTGTATATTTTATTATAACAATTCAAGAAGATAAGTCTCAAAACGGATGCTTACCGAACAATACAAAAGACAAGATTGATCTCTACTAGGTAGACACCAATCAACCCTCACTACAATATCACTCAAACCACAAAGATCAAATAAAGAGATTGATCTTCAGAATGATACAAGACTAACAGATATCAAAGTGATATCAAGACTAAGAGAAACAAAGACTATATGTGTAAAACGAGAGAGAATGAGTGAGATATCAAGAACAAGTAAGTAACCCTAGATCAGGGTAAAGAGTATATATAGGCTGAAGTTCCACATTAGCCCTCCAACTTATCAACTCTTCTCAAACTGCAACTAAAATTCAACTCAGAGAAATAGAAGTCTTCAACTTGTCACCTTTAGTCCTGAACTTCCAACATCCCCTCTCAAGTTGATAGACTTCAACTTTGAGCAACTTCTTCAATCTTTGTCTGCTTTCCTCCATTATGAGACCCTGCAAACATGTCAACCAAACCAAGTTTTCTGCATAACACACTATGTTGTTTTTGACCAAGACACTTTGTAAACACATCTGCGGTCTGCATACTAGTATGAATTTTAACAGTTTTAATTACACCTGCAGATACCTTTTCCCTTACCAAATGTACATCCAACTCAAAATGCTTAGTTTTCTCATGGAAAACTGGGTTAGCAGCAATCTGTATAGTAGCACTATTGTCACAATAAACATCCACAGGCAACAAGCCTTTAATACCAAGACTACTCAACAAATTGCTCAACCAAATAACTTCACAAGTGGTAGAAGCTAAGCTTCTATATTCAGCTTCTGCTGAACTTCTAGACAAAGTAGACTGTTTCTTACTTTTCCAAGAAATAAGAGAATCTCCCATAAAAACACAAAAACCAGTAACAGACCTTCTAGTAACAGGACATTTAGCCCAGTCAGCATCAGCATAAGCTCTAAGTTTAAGATCAGAAACACTATTGAATTGCAAACCAAAACCAGGAGAACCTTTAAGATATTTCAACACTCTCAAAGCAGCTTTAAGATGTGATTGTAAAGGCTTATACATATGTTGACTAAGGCAATGAACAACATAACTAATATCAGGTCTAGTATTCGTCAAATAAATCAACTTACCAACAAGTTTTTGATAATTAGTTATATTGTACAAAACGTTATCATTATCACCCTCAATGCAGTTTAAAACAGAATTCTCAGGTAAAGGAGTATCAACAGGTTTAACATCTAACAACCCATACTCATGTAACAACTCCATACAATACTTCCTTTGATTCATACACACACCTTTTTCATTTTTCAATACTTCAATGCCAAGAAAATACTTCAACTCACCCAAGTCCTTAATCATGAACTTGGTACTCAAAAACAGTTTAAACTTATTAATCTCAGTTTCATTGTTACCAGTTATGACAATATCATCAACATACACAAGCAAAGCAACAAACATATCATCTTTCTGCTTAACATATAGAGAGTAATCAAACTTGCTTTGAACAAAGCCATTCTCAACCAAGGCAGTGGTAAGCTTAGCATTCCACTGTCTTGGAGCTTGCTTAAGACCATATAGAGATTTATTAAGCTTGCATACTTTATTGTCATCACCACCATTAAAACCTTTAGGTAAAACCATATAAACATCTTCATCTAAATCACCATATAGAAAAGCATTGTTTACATCCAGTTGATATAATGGCCAATTCATATTAACAGCAATACTAATCAAGCATCTCACAGTAACCATTTTCACAACTGGGCTAAAAGTTTCATCATAATCAAAGCCTTCTCTTTGATTGAAACCTTTTGCAACCAACCTAGCCTTGTATCTATCAATTTCTCCTGAAGACTTATATTTTATTTTCCAAATCCACTTATATCCTATGGCATGTCTACCAACAGGCAAAGTACATTCAGTCCATGTGTTATTTCTATTTAAAGCCTCAATTTCATTATTCATAGCTTCATACCAGTTAGGGTCTTTAACAGCTTCCTCATAACTTTTAGGTTCAACAGACTTATTTAAAGTTGAAGCAAAACACATATTACTTCTGTTAAGACCACCATAACACACATACTTCTTAATACCATATCTAACCTTAGAATTCATCACATAATCATTAAGCCTAATAGGAGTTCTAGTCTCCTTATTAGACCTTCTTATAACAGGTGTCTGCACATCATCATTACCAAGATTAGACTGAGTTGTTATGTTTTCAGAGTTTTGTTCAGGAATGGGATTGCCCTCGACCTTATTGGTCACCAATATGGGTTGCAGAATGCTCACCTTCATGATGCAAATGAGTAGTATCTGTGTCTACTGCATCATAAGAAGATGGCAAACTACCATCCTCAACTGGTGAATCTCCCCCTTCATCATTGGGACTTTGAGACTTTGGACTATCAAAAAACTTCAAGTGATCTACATCACTTGCACTCTCTGCATCAGTAAGATCACAGGTTTTCATTTTAAGTGGAAAAATATTTTCATAGAACTTTACATCACTTGCAAAAAACACATTTCTAGTATCCAAGCTTAAAAGTTTATATGTTTTTTTAGTAGTAGAAAAACCTAAAAGAACACATTTTTCAGACCTATAAGACATTTTATCATGATTATTTAAAATAGTGGCGAAACAAAGACAACCAGAAGACCTCAAATGGGAAAGATTAGGTTTCTTTTTATATAACAACTCATAGGGACATTTACCAATGCAAGACAGATGATGGCAAACTGTTTATAAGATATACAGCAGTTAGAACACAATCAGACCAAAACTTTAAAGGAATCCCCCCTTGAAACATAAGACTCCTTGCAACATTGAGCAAGTGTCTATGTTTCCTCTCAAAGAATACCATTTTGCTGAGGTGTATGAGCACATGAAGTTTGATGAATAATACCAAGATCAGAAAACATATCATGCATTTTCTTATTAACAAATTCAGTTCCATTATCAGATCTTACAACTTTAATTTTTAGATCAAACTGATTTAAAATCAAGTGAATGAAAGAACAGAAAACACCAAACACTTCATCCTTAGTTTTAACTAAGTAAACCCATACAACTCTAGAAAAATCATCAACTATAGTCAGAAAATATTTGTATCCTTCTCTGCTTGTAACCCTGTAAGGACCCCATAAGTCAAGATGAACAAGGTTACCAATATTTTGTGACTTATGATTAGACAAGGGAAAAGGTTCCCTAGTCTGTTTAGCCCTGTGACAGGTTTCACAAACAGAAATAACATAATTCTTGGTAATACCAAGATCTTTTTGAAGAACAGATAGAACTGGATCAGCAGGGTGGCCCAGTCTATTATGCCAAGTAAGTTTAGACACATTATAAGACATAACCATATTGCACTTACCTAAAGACAGATTAGGCTGCGTGTCAAACAAATAAAGACCATCAGACTGACTACCAGTCCCCAGAACAATCTCCCTTTTCAAATCATGAATATAACATTTATCTTCATCAAAACCAACAAATAATTTGCCATCTCTGATAAGCTTATTGACAGATAACAGACTCACACAATATCCGGAAACAACCAAAACTTCATAAAGAGTAACATTATTGGTCAATTTTAAATTTCCAACATGACTAATAGTGGCAAGAGTCCCATTGGGATGGCCAACAATGATTTTAAGGCTGGTAATATCCACAAAATTGGTCATACCAATGGTGGAAACAGTCAGGTGTTGATTGGCACCTGAGTCTATAATCCAACCCAAAGAGATAGTGTTAACAGCCAGACTAGAATTAGCATAAAAATATCTAGAAAAGTTAACATTGAACCAGACATTCTCATTAAAGAAAGAAGCTCTACCTGCCATATTAACATGTATGCTTCCAGAAGGAGTTTCACTAATCAAGGACAATAACTTTTTCATCTGCTCAGATGTAAAACCAGAAGAATTGCTAGTAGATGAAGAAGAATTATTATTCTCAGTCTGCTTAACAACAATATTAGCATTTAGTTTTGTTTAAAACCATTTTGCTTATTAACAGGATTATTATTCTTAACAAAACCAGGAGGAAATCCAATTATTTCATAGCATCTGTCAATAGTGTGTCCAATTTTACTACAGTTTTTACAGTTCAGGTTAGGATTAGGACCTCTATTAGCAGAATTAGGATTAGAATTGGTACCTCTAGTGTTATTATTGTTATTAAACATTCTTCTATTGTTATTAAAAGACTTAGCAGCAAAAGAAGATGCATTAAGTTTAGATTCAGAAACACTAGAGGACTCAGGAATCCCTCTGTGGGACTCCTCCTTAGACACAACAACATAAGCATCCTTGACCTCAGGAAGAGGATCTCTAGTTTTCAATGCATTTCTCACAGGTTGATAACAATCATCAAGACCCATAAGAAATTGCATCAGCTTCATCAACTGCTGATGCAAAACTAACTCAGTGCTAGCCTCACAAGTACACTTATACTCACAAGTACATTTAGGCAATTTAGTTAAGGAATCAAACTCTCTCCATAAATAATTAAGCTTATGATAATAATCAACAACAGAACTACCACCTTGTTTAACAGAATTAATCTTTTGCAACAGATTATATATCACAGAACCATCAACTTTACCATATGTTTCTTTTAATTCTTTCCATACAGATGCAACATTTTCAGAATAAACCAATCACATATAAACATCATGAGAAACATAATTCATAATCCAAGTCAAGACAATAGCATTACATCTATCCCATTGAGCAGATAAAACATCACTAGTAGCAAATGACTCCTTAAGACAAGTACCATCAACAAAGCTATATTTATTCCTAGCTTGCAAAGCTAATTTCATAGCACCAAACCAGATTCTATAATTTTCAGTCCCAAGAAGTTTAAATGGAATAAGAGCAGTACCACTATTATCATTAGTTTGAATATGAAGAGGATTACCAGCATCAAGATTACTAATTAAGACTTCAGAATTACTACCACTATGATCACCAATAGCCATAATAACAAAAAGATTAACAAATAACAAGAACAAACAGAAACAACACAAGCAACAACTTCCAAGACTGCCCAAATCCTATCCTCCTTCGACTTAGACTCAACAAGAAACTAAATAACAAAGATAAATGAGTAAAGAAACACAACTCACACCCAAGAACAACAACAAACCAGTCAGAAGACTGGGGACAGCCAGAGCAGGTATTCGTACCAATCACGTTGGCAGATCAAGATGTTAACTGTCCCATTTGCACCTTCTAAACTAAGTTAGTGTTGTCTTAAAGAAGAGATAATACTTACAGTGCTATAATGAATGAAAGAACCAAACACAACCACACTAGATTCACTTAGTCTAGTGTAATTGTAACCAAGAATCCCCCAAAACCAAAAATTAGGGTTTCAAGAATCCCACAAGAATCACTAGATCTAGCCTGATTAGACTAAATCAACAACGGCCGTTAAGAAAACAGCCTCAATTAACCAATAACACCGTCAATTGCAAAAAACCCCAAATATCCTTCGAAACCCTAGAAACCCTAGAATCTCAAAACCACCGATCGAACCGTGAGCTCGATACCATGTAAAAATGGTAACAAACACACAACAAACTTCTTTACACCCAACCAACCACCCCTTGGTGTATCTTTTATTATAACAATTCAAGAAGATAAGTCTCCAAACGGATGCTTACCAAACAATACAAAAGACAAGATTGATCTCTACTAGGTAGACACCAATCAACCCTCACTACAATATCACTCAAACCACAAAGATCAAATAAAGAGATTGATCTTCAGAATGATACAAGACTAACAAATATCAAAGTGATATCAAGACGAAGAGAAACAAAGACTGTATGTGTAAAACGAGAGAGAATGAGTGAGATATCAAGAACAAGTAAGTAACCCTAGATCAGGGTAAAGAGTATATATAGGTTGAAGCTCCACATTAGCCCTCTAACTTATCAACTCTTCTCAAACTGCAACTAAACTTCAACTCAGAGAAATAGAAGTCTTCAACTTGTCACCTTTAGTCCCTGAACTTTCAACATAAAAACTCGTTTGTGACATGCCATAAACGAGTTTTGTGCTTCTTTATACCCCATCCCAACCAACGTTTCTTACACAGATTTGGGATTAACCAACTTTTTTAATGTATTTGTGAGGTATATTTATGTTTTAATGAAGTATGTCTATGTTAATGATATTAAAAAATGATATGCTTGTTAGTGATGATCCAGATCAAAACTACCCCAACCTTAGAGTAAAAGATATTTTTGATCTGATTTGACGGCAGCTAAAAAAGGATTCACATAAAAGTATATATACATCTAAGGTTTTAGGATCACTAATCTCAATCATTTTTCTTTTGATCTAAAGGCAACAAATTAAATAGAAATATCACATTAAACGTTTACAACTTAATACTGCAACACGTGATAAGTTTTAAAAGTAAAAAATCACACACTTTTACAAAGATAAAGAAAAATAAAAAAATAAAAAAGAAGATGTGGCGGTTGACAGAAAATGAAGTTCAAAAAGGACAAAAGAACCGTGACACCAAGGTTGTGTATAACTGTCATTGGTGTTTTGGCGGGAAGCTGTTTCTAGATTGCCACGTGTAAACCAACACCCATAGTCACACACTCCACGTACACTAGTTTATTCATTCGAACCACTTTTTTTCTTACTTTTTACAAAACAATGCATAAACAAAATAAAGTAAACCCATGATAATTTGATTAAATAGTTTTATTTTATGCTTTTAGTTTTAACTATAAATCCTAAAGATAAATCACATGGTAACCTTGTTAATTGCTCTTTGTTACTTTTTGATGTTTAAGTGAGGTTTTGATAAACCCTAGCTAAACCCTAGATCATACACAAAGAGCAAGAAGAAGAAGTGTTGTTTAATTTGGTGATTATAACTATAAAAAAAATGAAGGTGCCAATAGGGTTTATAGCTAAGTTATGGAGCTTTATTTCATTCTTACCTTTCTTCATTCTTCTACTATGCCTTGGCATACTTAAAGGTAATTTTTCTTAGCAAGCTACTAGTATTTTGTACTTTATGTTTTAGTCTTTGCCATTGTGTTTAATGATATAATTGTGACAAAAAATGGTGTATGAGATACATTGATAAAACTAGGTGGGTCCCGGGGTCGTAGTGTTAATTTTTTATAAAAAACCTCGATTATTTTTTTAAATGCATCTCATACTTGAAATTGTGTTTCCTGGTTCCGTCCTTGATGAGATAGTTTTTAATGTGTTTTCTTTTCTGTTTAGAGATTTGCTAATTGGTTGTGTAAGAGGGTGTTTGAGATTGTGTTTTAAAGGAGATTATGTGATCATTGGCGTTTGCAAAGTGCAAATATTCATGTTTGACAAACCTTTTGAAATAAAGTACCCACTCTCTTCAAAAGGTTATATTAGGAGCGAAACACTCTTAAGTGCACCGCACCTATGGGTGCCAATTGACCATTCCCTAAGGACTTGCCATGCGATGTTGAGATGTTGCATGTTTTGCTATTTGCAATGACCTTTCGGTGGAGGTTGGGATTGAATCTAGAAAATTTGTGTTGGGGGAATGATACCGCCAGAGCAATGCCCATTTGGTTATGTAACATATTGCAAATGCATATTTGTTTTGAAAACGCAATCACAACTACCCTAAGTGTTATATCATAAGTTCTATTTTCTAAGGAGTTAATTGTATCAAAATATAACGTATTTTGTTTTTCTCCCTACAACTTGAACGGTTTTGTTGTAGTTGTTATGCATAACGTATTCTATTTGAACAACTCACTCTTTAGCTGTACATGTTCCTATTTATGTGCAAACCGTTATACGCAAACATGCAAGTGATTGTACCAAATGCCGCATATTTCTATTTTTGTTGCCACTTACTATCTTAGTTGTTTACATGTTAAATGACTTAACATTATTAGTTTCAACAAAATGCCAAACAACCTCAGTAATTTTTTTTACAAACACACGCTTAATAGCTTGAAAATCTTTGGGTACAGGGGTAATAATTGGCCCAGTTGTGGTAGTGATAATGGTGGTAGGAAATTCATCGGTGGCAATCGGACTTTGGCCGGCACATATTATCTGGACTTACTATTGCGTCCTCAAGTAAACACATCTCTATGCATATGAATCCTATTTGCTTATTTGTTTGTTTCTAAATTTTAACCTGTTTTGCAATTTGTTTTGAAGGACTAAAAGGGTTGGATGGGTTTTGAAAATGGTTACAGTTCTGTTATTACCTCTGCCACTTGCTCTATGGCCAGCTGTCGCCATAATCGGCAGCCTCCTTGGTAGTGTAGGTTTTGGATTTTTTGCTCCGTTGATTGCAACATTTGAAGTTATAGGCACAGACCATAAAGACAAGTGCTTTCATTGCTTTGTGGTAAGTACTATAAGGGGGCATTTGGATTGCTTATAAAACCTTATGAGGATGTTTGAGATAAAAATATCCTATTGCTTATCTCATTATGTGTGACAATAAAAATAAGCAGCCTAAAATTGCTTTTCCCAAACTTCTTATTCACAGATAAAAACAAATTATCATATTTTATTATCTCAACTGTAGGATGGTTGTTATTCCACACTCGAAACAAGTTGCACGGTGGTTCGAGATTTTACAGATATTTGCTTCCATTCTTACTTCTCATTCATGGATGATCTCAGTGAAGAAATGCCTGTCGATGAGAAGCCAATCGACATCAGGTTTCAAAAGATTCCAACCTTTCCTAACTTTCTAGACACCCTCTTTTATAAAGAACAAAACCTATATTATAAAATTTCACTAATTTAAGAACTTTGTGATAATGCTACAGTTTATTCAAGTTGCCGAAGTGTTTATTCGTCATTCCAATTGCCATTGTGGTCGATGTGCCTCTTATAACCGCTGTGGCTATATGCAAGAGTCCATATATGTTGATCATTGGATGGAAGAGACTATTGGAAGACTTGATTGGGCGAGAAGGTCCATTTCTTGAAACTGTTTGTGTGCCTTTTGCTGGACTTGCAATCCTTTTATGGCCTTTGGCGGTTGGTTGTGCAGTGATAGCTGCTACGATCTCTAGCTTTGGTCTTGCTTTATACAGTGCCATGGTTGTCCACCAGGTTTGATTCGATCAGAAATTTGGCCGTTAGATAAGTGGTTGGAAATTGTTCTTTTTTTAGAAATTGTATGTGCTAAATCTGTACTACACTTCTGTTTTTGAAGGAAGATTCGGTCAAGTTTGGGCTTGCATACATTGTGGCTGTGATTTCGTTGTTTGATGAATACACAAATGACATGCTTTATTTAAGGGAGGGATCATGCTTTCCAAGGTACCATACTGCTTTTTCATACATTATGTTAGAACTTAGAAGTGGAGAAATGGGCATGTTAGACGGGTTGAGTAACGGGCCAAATGGGGTGTTAAAGTTGAAATGGGTTAATTCTAGCACAGGTTGGGTTGGGTCGACCCGCAACACTTTGTCCATTCTGCAAATGTTATTTTTTAGAAAGAAAACATTGTTGTTCTTTGTTAGTCCCGTTTTACTCATTGTATTTATTTGGGAGGTAATGAAAAGTATGACGACTAAAAGGGGGACAAACGAAATAGTAAGTTTGTATTTTATGCAACAAATTATAATTCCTGTCGTTGGAAAAATAATTTCACTCTTAATAGAGGTGTAGTTTAATTGCTAATAAGGCGGCCTCCAATATACAGTATGTGCACCTTGAATTCATTTAAACTCTTGGGTAAAAAATATTATTTGACCATTTTGACCCTTCAAGGATCGACGTTAACCCAAAATCCAAACTGTTCATAAGAAAATGTATCTAAAGTTCCGCAGTTGCTTTAATCCTGTATAGATTGTCTGCTTTAATTGCTCATTTTGATGTTTTAATATGGATTGTTCCAATACCAGACCTAGATACCGGGAGAACATGAAAACTTCTGATGGGCTGGACAGAATGGCTTCAATCGGTAATGATTTCAAGAACGTGGCGGAAAACATAAGAGGTTCTAGGTTAGTTTCACAACGGTCAAAAACGTTGAAACAGGCTATCCAGCAGTACACTCCCATACAAGTAAGCCAAATCGTCATATTGTGCACTCGAGGTTTTGATCAATAAAATTGGTGTGTTTTTTATGATTATCTGGTTAATGAGACAGGTCTGGGATTGGCTGTTCAAATCGTGTGAGGTGAACGGAAGAATACTTTTTCGTGATGGTTTGATAGATGTTAAAGACATCGAGGAATGCATCGTGAAGGGAAGATGTAAGAAGTTGGCAATTAAATTACCAGCATGGTCTATATTGCAATGTCTCCTTGCTTCGGCAAAATCTGAATCTTCCGGATTACTTATATGTGAGTCACGTTCCCTAGCCTATTGATAATATAAGAAGCCCCTCATTTGCGACGCCCACGGTCACAGTGGCTAATCTTTACAATGATAATCCAAGTGTTTATACTTTATAATGATACAATTAGTTGACTTTATACATTATAGTTAGGCTGAAATGATTAAATAGTAACCAAGTTTGGTTCTTGTTGCATTTTAGTCGCTCTCACCTGTTAGAAACCACATAAAGTTTCAATAAAATGATTTAACAGTTTTAAAATTTGGTACTAGTTAGTGACTTTTGTCATAAACTCGTGCAATGGGTCACTAAATAGTAACATATATGTCGATTAGGACACTCAACCGGTTATAAAAATATACACAATAACAAACAATATTGTAACATTGAGTCATTTTTTAAGTTGAGAAAACTGAAAGAGTGACTTAATCGGAACATGGTGATGGTACTAATGAGTGACATTTTTTGAAACAGTTGGTAATTTTCTTTTCATTTTATCTTAAAGTTTTAATTATGCCCGGTTGACCTCAATGAGTAAAAATTTCCACCTCTAGTATTACTTTGCCACCGACTTTTTATCAACATTTATCTTTCAACATAGTATCAGTATCGGTATTTTGCATCTGAATCATTGAAATAGATGCATCGACTCTAATCAAGTGCGTATGGGTATTGTTGTTTAAGCGGACGAGGTGGAACTAACAAGGACAAACTTGCCACGGGATAAAGTTTTTGAATGGTTCATTGGGCCACTCTTGGTCATGAAGGAGCAAATCAAAGGTCTTCAATTGAGTGAAGACGAAGAATTCTGTCTTCGAAAGCTCGTTATGAAGTACCAAAACGTGAAACCCGAAGATTGGGATGACAGCGGTTTCCCATCCAAAGATCACGTCAGACGGGCTCAACTACAAGCCATCATACGAAGGTACATAATTTAATTTTCCCTCCGCCCAAAACAATAGTCCAAAAGACTAAAATACACGGATAAATAAAATAATAATTTCAACTTTTATGTATAACGAGGGGTTTACCTTTTTTTTTTTTTTTTTTTTCTTCTTCTGAGTTTTGTGATATGGTAATTTTTAGTGGAGGAACATCACAAATGTGATCAGATAATACACGTTCATCTTTAGAACTCAGAAATAATTAGGACATATTATAATAGTAAGATCGACAATAAATTTGGGACGGAGGGAGTATCTCATTTACGAATAGGAAGAAGTGGTAGACAGGATTTGACTTATTGAGTAAATCAACTTTCGAAGTATTTTCGAGAATGAGAACCAAGTGTTTTTGTTATAGGTTGCAAGGGATAGTGGGTTCAATGTCTAGGATGCCGACATTCAGGAGGAAGTTTAAGAACTTGGTGAAGGTTTTGTATCTTGAGGCACTTCAGGCGGGGATTATAGCAACACCCCAGAAGGGGAGACCTGAAAAGACGGCTTAGTGGTCAGGGATCAATTGAAAAGGCGGGCGTGCAAGATCTAGCCGTGAAGAAAGAAGAGAAACTGAACGATACTCAGGTTCCCGAGGACGTGGTATAGTTTGTGTGTTTTCCAAGTTTGTGGATTTTTAGTACTCCCTATTTGACTATTGACATGCGGGACGTCATGCTAGTGGGCAAGTTTGTGCGAGATGCATGATAGACTTGCGATTTATCTTGCAACATGAAGTCCATTTAGACCATTTAGCGTAGGCCTGACTGCACTGAGGTTGGCTCATCGCCAGTGGGTGCATGAGACGGCTCGAGTAATAGAGTCATGGTGCTTGTACATGTGTTATGTTTTGTATATGTTTATAGTATCAAATCAGTTCCAAATGTGTAACTAGTATAGTTTCTTTTTGCTCTGTATCTATTGTCGCACGGTTTTGTTGTTACTCCTATCAGAGTTTTAATAGATTTTTATAATGTATGTGAACCGGAAGTTGTTTGATGCGGCTTCTGATTAACAAAAAAGTCATCATCTTATCAGATAATTATCTAAGCAAAAGCAGCCTCATTTATTTTCCCAGCTTAGACTTTTTTAGCTGAACGGATTTTTTTTTTCTTCTAGAAAGAGAAACTTTGTAGCGAGACTCGGTATAGTTGGTTTTCCCATGTGTTAAAACTGGTTTTCCGCAAAAGTTAAATTCTAGCAAGGCTTGAACCCATAAACTCTAGGCTGGTGGGCAACTCACATAACTACTAGACGAAAGGCCTTGGGTTGCTAGTCATAATAAATAATAGCAGCTTAAATAACTCGAGTGGGATTTCCCTCGTACCCAATAGAAGAGAAAAAATAGCAAGTATTCGGGATTTTGATTCACTACAACCTGATGCAATTCCCAGCATGACTATCTAAATTTGTAACTACAAAAAACGGTAATATACAATCTATTATTCTCAATCGATCCTAAAGGTTTTTTAATCGGTTACGGATTCAAGTTGATATTGAAGTAGTCCTCAAACTTAATCTTATCGATACGACCTAATTCTCCGAGCATCAGAGACGGCTAAGTTTTAAATAATCTAAAAAGAAATTTTCTCACGAATCTTTCAAATAGTTTTAAGAAATTTCCTCATAATTGACTAGCACCTACAACAAGTTTTGTCAAAAAACGGGTAAAGGAAAATATCACTATTCTATCCGAAAATAGCCAACCTTTTCTTTTCTCAAAATTTACGTGGTGTAGCTGGTGTTTCTGTGTAGGGGCGGAGCTAGTAGAGTGACTAGTAGGTGCTTAGCACCCCCTAACCAGCCAAAATTTCATTTATATTAATCGAACACAAAAGTTATTTTAGCAACACCCTCTAATGTCAAATCTTTGCTTCGCCCCTGTAATTCTGTGGCCGTAGTTTAACCTCAACCCAAACTAGCGCATGATGTTTATTCAACAAGACTTGAACCTTAAGTCACTTTGAAACCAATCTAACAGAATTTTCTTTTTAATAGAGTACATCAAACGAAGTGGCCCATCGGTAAACTCATGGTATATTGGTATCCTCAGAAAAGATTTAGGTTCAAACTTCAGTAGCTACACATTAAGCGGTGTCTAGTAAAAAGATCGGAAACTATCATATCTAGTTACACCGTGTCTAATGGGGTGTTTGGCTAAGCTTGTATAATGGGATTCTTAAATTATATGAGTTAAAATAAGCCCTAAACCAAATGTTTTGCTAAGCTTATATATGAGATTTTTGATAAGTTTTAAAATTGCGGCTTTTATAAGAATGTTGGACTTACATAACATGCTTCATTACAGATTATATTTTTAACCTCAATTATTTATACCTAATCTAACATTCATATTTTTTTATAGGTCACTTAACAACTTAAGTTTATCATCTTATCAAAAATAAGCTGATCCAAGCACTCGACATGTGTTTATAAAATAAAGATAAGCTCAATTTATAAGTTTAAGTAGAGGTGCACAAATCGGTTAAAATTCAAAACTGAATCGGTTCGAGTTGAGCCAACTGGTCAAAAAATGGTTTTGACTCAAATCTGACCGGTTTGAAACCGGTTTTGGGAGAAAAATCGATCGGTTTAACCTAGAATTTGTTCGGTTTAAACCGGTTGACAACAAACTATGAAAACGGGTTATAAAACCATCAGTTAGGTTCAAGAGAAACCGGTTTTTAAAAAAACCAGTTTTGGTTTGTTTTTCCCGGCGCTGTTCATGAACCGGTTTTTTTTTTTTATTTGCACCACTAAGTTTAAGCAAACATACCCATATGTCAAAGACTTGATCTCTCCGAATTAGCTAAACATGAATAGTCTTTGGTTTGGGCTGGACCAGGGCCCAAATCCCACCAAGTGAACCACTAGTTAAGCAACCAGAAAAACAAAGAAAGAAAGAGAGTTAACCGAAACCCCAAGCAACCGGAATGAAAACATCTCCGACGGTAATCCTCATTCTCAACGACCACAGCTTCCCCACCGCAATCACCACCGGTCTACAAGCCTCAAACCTAAAACAATCGTTAAGTTTATATCTGCCTCTTATTATTTAATATAATCAATTACTGTTTGGATTTAATTTATGATGTTTGTTTTTTGTAGAAATGAGGTGTTTGAAATATCACTAGAGCGGTATGGGATAAAAGATGTCAAAGCTTCGGGGAGTGTTACGCATTTTGTTGATTCTAATGGTGCTCAACAAGTAAGTATGATTTTACGGGTTAATAAGTACAGTTTTAACAAAGTACAGTTTTTACTTTACTTATTATACTGTCGACATACGCTTTTTCAATTATAACTATGAATGTCATCCACAGTATTCATGTAAAGAGTGTTATAATCATCCCTATCTATACCCGTAGATGTATTTGACATGTAAAAGCTTTCATACATTCTAATATGAAAACAAGTAAAGAGAGGTTAATTAGTTGTATAGTTGTAGCTTATATTCGTTTGAGTTCGAATTAGTTGTATTTTAGTTTGTGATGTAAAACCAAATTAAGGATTATCCATTCGTTAGATACCCGGACCCAAAAACTTAGTATCCTAGAATCACTGCCGAAACTTGCGAGTTTGTCTTTGTTGGGTGCCCATTTGAGTGGCAATGCCAAAGTATCCCGAAAATGAATCATTTTTCCCATTTGGACTTGTTTGCTTTTAATTTTGTTTTTACGTATGGCCTTTAGCAAACACTAAATGGATTATTTAGGCAAACAGGGATAACTACTATTAGCTGCATTTTTAGGGCTCGTTTGGTTCACAGAATGTTTTTGACGGAATTGGAATCTGTTTAAGGAATTGGAATGTGAAGGAATGGAATGTTAGAAATTGAAATCCTTAGGATTTAAAATCTGACGGAATTGAAATCTGCAAACACTAGCGCATGTTTGGTTGGAAGAATGAAATGAGAAAAAATAATTATATTAAAATATTTAAAATTTAATTTTAGTTTAAGATTAATAAACTAAATATTATTTAATAAATAAATTACTTATCAAATTATAATAATAATTTTTTAAATAATATTATATAAACTAATATATTAAATAATTTTTTTATATAAAATACAATTGTGTTTTTTAAAGTATGGATTAAAAAAAGTAAGCTATAAATAAATTATATTTAATTTTTAAAAAATAATAAATTTTAAATATTATAATGATAAATTTTTTAAATAAATAATAATTTATATTCAATTTTAAATAAATAATAATTTTTAGATCTTAATAACATGGTTGTTTATAAAAAATAATAATAATAACAATAATAATTAAATGATCGTTTATAATAAAAATAATAATAATAAAAATAATAATTATAATAATAAAATAAAAAAATAAATAAATAAATAAATAAAAAAACAAAAAAATAAAATAAATAGTAATAAAAAATAAATAAATAAATAATAATAATAATAATATTATTATTAATAATTATAAAAATAATAATAATAATAACAATAATAATAATAATAATAATAATAATTGCAATGACAATGATAAAGATAATATGAATTCCATGGAATTGTAAACAATCCTTCTCATACTGCCATGGAATGTTGAATTCCATATATATGGGATTTTGAAGGAATTTCATTCCATTCCGTCTGCCAACCAAACACATTAAGGAATGGAATTCAGATTCCAAATTCTTTAAAATTTTCAACCAAACACGTTATGAAATGGAATTGAATTCCAATTCCACCAGAATCCTTAGGATTCCGCCGAACCAAACGGGCCCTTAGTTTATAGATTACTAGCAAAGTATGGAATGAAATTGTATTCATAGAGAATCTTCATAGATCCCTAACTAATGATTATACAAGAGAAGGGAGGTTTCATAGAAAGGTAACATCATTTCCAACCGAAAACTACATTGAGAACATTGCTACTAGAACTGAATAGTACTTAAACACCTGAATCTATGGATTTCATGAATGCTTGATTATTTAATTGTGGCTTCTACTTCAACTTTGTGACACTCTGAACCCGGAAGGTTGACATACAATCTGTAAACTAATCAAAACCTGATTCTTAGATTGATACCTTATTATTAGTGAGCAGAAAGTTTATTGTCGCCCAATAATAATACCGGAGCTTGCTAGGCTGTAGGGTTCACATTTTTTTCAGCATTAGTTACATAATTGGTTTGATTTAGGTTAGTGGCCTTATTGCATCATCAACTCGGGTATGAGCATAACAGGCACATATTGACACGCATATTAGTTGAGTCCCTTACTTATAAGTGTTTGTGCACCATCTCATGGGGATGACAAAATGCTATGATTTCTTCTCATCAGGTATCCATCTTGGTTTTGCAAAAGTATGAGTCTCCGGTATTGGCGTGTGCAATCAGTGAAGTATTGTCATCATTGGCAGAAGATGCGTCAACCATGCCTTCCTTGATTCTTCCATTCATTCTAGACTCATCAAAGATTAAGCTAGAAAGAAAAAGTTCAACGAATGAGGACATCTATGGCATTCAAATAGGTCCACAAACTGATATGACGCAAACGTTGTCCAGCAGACACGTAAAGGCACCCTCATCCATGCAGATTCATCATGAACCTCTGTCTTGTGCTCTTCAATTGATCCGTGTCCTCAAGACATCGGCATTTATTCTCATTGGGCAAACTGGTCAACAGAAAACTTCCACCGATGAACTCGAGGTATGTATGCTGTTATATATGTTATGAATATAATAAATACAAAGAAGGTGGGGTATTAGTTATAGCGCAGTGTTCAAGAAATTGCATATTTACCATTAAGAAAACAATTCAAAATTGTAACTATTTTATGAGACATAGTTATCATTTTTATCCGAACTATGCAATTGTAACCATTCATGCAATATGCCAACCATTTGTTACTGCCGAATAAAGCGTACTTCCCCTTTAAGGGTGTGTTTTTGAAAGTGCTTATGTGTTTTGAAAATAAGCAAGCACCAACCATTTCAAACTGCTGAATAAAGCGTACTTGCCCTTTGAAAGTGTGTTTTGGATTGCTTATTTCAAAGTGCTTATGTGACCAGTTTGCTATGGAGCATTTTGGATTGTTTACCTTTTGACATTTATTTTTTCTTTTGCAGGTCGTATGTAAGATAGGAGAAACATTGGCTAGCACCTCGTCCCTGCAATTTGCCAAGGAAAAAGTAACGTGGAACCCCAAGAAGGCGTCGAAAGAACTCGAGAAAGAACCATGGCGTGCACTATATGGTTGAAGCCAGATTTCTTGTGACACCAAAAACGTTTGTTTGCCTTCGTCTTAGTTTACATTTTTCGTCAAGGTTAGAGAAGTGGCTATGCTTATAGGCTTTATGTTGTATGTTAATTACGGTGTTTATGCAGCTACTTGCACACTTTGAGTTCTATATTCAGGCTGAACCATCACACTTGATTTACAAGGCAATTTGTTTTGGTTAGTTGAATGCTCATATTGTATATGTGCACAATATTTGTAAGTGATACCACTTTTTTTCTCTTATGAACCGTTCCAAATTCAACCTGCATACTTGGACCCGTAAAGATTTGTTTCTTTTATGCCAAGGGAGGCGTTGTTCGATGAGTTTCAATCCAGCTTGAGTGTTCGTTCCTCTCCCCGCTCAAACTGTGGGGGGCTGTTAGCGGATCACATTTATGGACTTGGCCTGGTTATTATTAGTGTGTCTTGTATATTTGTCTTGGCCCAAGTTTACATGTATATACATAGTATAACGTGTAACATTATGAATTCAAGGAAATACATCGATCTTCAGATATAACCTGTTTCTTAGCGTAACAACGCAACCTGTAAAGGTCAAAACACAATTCAGTTACGTAAGTGTCAAGTTATGAGTCTTAATGGGAAAAATGACATATTGTGGTTGAAAAAGGGTAGTCACTCATCACAGATTGCCAAATGGTCTGATAATAAATGAGTGCTATTGGAAAATGACTACCATTAAATTGACTATGACTACTGAAAATTCACACAATTTTTAAAGGCACAAAATCATTAACAAGACCAATAAATATGCCAACAACATTCTCTTTTATCTGAATCATCAATGGAAGACCATTCTGTATTTATATACTTCTTTATAACTTCGATCTTGCTGCTATCAGACTGCGTCGCGCTAGATACCATATTTGCAAATCATACACTCAAAGATGGTGAAACCATTGTTTCTAAAGGAAACATGTTTGAAATGGGCTTTTTTAGCCCCGGAAAGTCCAAGAATCGGTACTTAGGGATATGGTACAAGAGGATATCAAAGGGTACGGTAGTATGGGTTGCTAATAGGGAGACACCAGTTAACACTACATCTGGTATGTTCAAAGTTAGCAGCCAGGGAAACCTGGTGATTCTCAATGGTGGGGACACCGTGGTTTGGTCATCCAATTCAACTGTTAGTATGAGAAGTAATGGTTTAGTAGCGGTGGTGGTGCAGCTTCTGGATAATGGAAATCTTGTAGCATGGGATGAATATAGTACCACCAAAAATTTAATTTGGCAAAGTTTTGATTATCCTGGTGACACATTTCTACCAGGAATGAAATTCGGGAAAGATTTAGTGATTGGTTTAGAGAGGTACATGACCTCTTGGAAAAGTCCTGATGATCCTTCACCGGGTATATATAATAGTTTAATAGATACAAATGGGTATCCACAGATATTTGTGAGGAAAGGTTCGGTATTAATTTTCAGATTTGGACCATGGCGTGGTCTCGGGTTTAGTGGCTTATCTGTGGACATACCAAATTCAGTTTTCACAACTGAGTTTGTTGTTAATCAGAAGGAAATATATTATAGATATGAACTTAGAGGTCCAGTTATTCGAAGGATAGTTTTGGCATGGGATGGAAGAAGCCAATTTTTGCATTGGATTGAGAGAATTAAAGATTGGTTGTGTATGCAGATACTGGAGGTGATATTTGTGCGCGTTTCAAACCTTGTGGTCCATATGGAAGTTGTAGCATGAATAGACATCCACCTTGTAGTTGTATGGAAGGTTTTGAACCAAAATTCCCAAAAGAATGGGAAGCGTCAGATTGGTCAAGAGGGTGTCAAAGAAAAATGCCTTTGAATTGTGGGAGTGAGTGTGGATTTAAAAAAGTATCAGGAGTGAAACTACCAGATACACGCAAGTCATGGTACAATCATAGCATGACACTCAGAGAATGTGATCTGGCCTGCAGAAATAATTGCTCTTGTATGGCTTATGCAAATTTAGATATCAGAAATGGCGGAAGTGGATGCTTGATATGGTTTGATGAGCTCAGGGATATCACAGAGTTTGATGACAATGACAACATTTATATAAGAATGGCTGCCACCGAGCTAGCAGGTACACATATGTATACCACTAATTAGTTCAGTTGTGATATTTTTGTGCTTTTAGCTTATGCAATAATACTCACCGTCAATTATTGTTTTTTATTGGAAGGTCATGAGTCTAACAAACGGAAAGAAGTACTCACCTTTGTCCTACTAATTTTGGCAACTACACTGCTTCTGTCTGCTATAGCGCAATACTGTATAAAGAGAAAGAAAATGCTTCACATGAAAAAGCAAGGTAACACCAATTAAGTAAATTATTTAGGTATTCATCGATTGAATATTCTGTTTTGCAGGAGAGTTGGAATACGCACTTGATAAAAAGAATACAAGTATACAAACGGAAAATCTTGACGATATACAGTTTTTTAGCCTATATAAAGTTGTAAAGGCCACGAATAACTTCAGTGACTCCAGTAAGATAGGAGAAGGTGGCTTTGGTCCCGTTTACAAGGTATGTATCATAACTTCTTTAATAGAAAGCAAAGCAAAATTAAAAAATGTACAAAAATTTAAATTCCCAACATTAATGATATAGGGTGTGTTGGAAAATGGACAAGAAGTAGCCGTAAAACGTCTTTCAGAGACATCTCATCAAGGGTTTGATGAATTCAAAAATGAACTCATTTCTATTGCAAAGCTTCAGCATCGGAATGTTGTAAAGCTTCTTGGATACTGCATTCATGAAATTGAAATGATTTTGATTTATGAGTACATGGCTAACAAAAGTTTGGACTCATTTATATTTGGTTTGACTCGCTATGATTTCACTGAAATTCTTCACTTCCTTGCCAATTTAACCCGTAAAATCAGCAACACAAATAACACTTCAGCATTTCATATTGTACAGATGAAACAAAAAGCTCAATGCTTGATTGGCCTCATCGCTTTCACATTATACATGGGATGGCTCGAGGCATTCTCTATCTACATCAAGATTCCCGCCTTCGAATTATCCACAGAGATCTGAAGGCAGGTAACATCTTGCTAGACAGTGATTGGAATCCAAAAATATCCGATTTTGGACTTTCTAGAAAGTTTGTAGGACAAGATGCCGGTGATAAGACAAAGAAGGTGGTCGGAACATAGTAAGAATCTAATCAGTGTGGTCAATTAAATTAACATTAATATCTTCTAATACTAATCTGTCAATATATTATGTTCGACTTTTCTGCAGTGGTTACATTTCTCCTGAGTATGCAGTACACGGGCGTTTCTCTATAAAGTCTGATGTATTTAGTTTTGGTGTTATGGTTTTGGAGATAGTGAGTGGGATGAAAAACCGAGAATTCTGTCATGAAGACCATCGAGATAACCTTCTTGGACATGTAAGTAATGTTGCAGTACTAAATCCAAATATTTTGACTTGAAGCTTTCTGATTTATTTTTTAACAGCATCCTTCTAATACTTACTAAAGTATGATTGCTATGATCTAGGCATGGAGACTCTACAAAGAAAACAAGAGCATTGAGCTCATGAGTGAATCTTTACTGGTGTCAGCTGTTGTATCTGAAGTACTAAGATCAATACATGTTGCCCTATTATGTGTGCAACATCATGCAGAAGATAGACCAACTATGTTATCAGTTGTTTTAATGTTGGTCAGCGAGAGTGCATTGCCTAAACCTAATCAGCCTGCTTTTTTTACTGAAGAAAGTTGTCCTCAACTTGAGTCCCTTCCATCTGTTGATCAATGCACCATAACACTATTGAATGCAAGATAACTCATTATTTGTAGCTATATAATGTTAAGAGATTATGATTCCTATTTATTTCATATTAGATTATTTTTTTTACTAGTTTATAATAGGAACTTGTATAATAAGAGATTATGATTAACCCTATTTATCCATTGAATGAAATACACAAATATAATCGAAGTGCCAACGACTATTTCATTATAAAAGATCGATGCTAAACTCGAAACATTATTATTATATGACTTTGGACCGTTTTACCCATTTGACCCGCTAAAAACTTAGCGACTTTACTTATGTAATATATGAGTCTGAGTCATGATCAATTCTTTTAGGTATGCAGATGCACACACATGCAAGATGTTTTGGTAGTATTTGCAGCAGTAGTCAACACGTCATAGAAAACTTTACCACTTCAACATTAGGTATCTTAATGGAATTTGAGAACCATATTTTATGATTTTTCAAATTTGGTAGTAGTATTTACTAGCATTTGGTTTGACTTTTAATAAGACAATAATTGAAATGATTATTTAGACTTCAAAGTACTGCATTTTGTTTGAACAAGTATATGGCGGCCGGAAAATGGGCAGATCAAACCAACCAAAGACCTGTTTGACCCATTTTCCCAAATAAAACGTTTAAACGCGCACCCCTTTGGTGAAAACATTTGGGTAAATCATTTGAAAATGTAGTTAACTTGTCATTTTTTATGGTTGTGTGTAGCTATCTTTATTTTTTCACATTCTATCAATAAACATGCATCGTTAGTCCTTTATGTGTACCCGTTACCTGCTAAACATGCATCGTTAGTCCTTCATACTAACGGCCGTTAATAAATAACTTCAAATTTGGTTTTCATTCGTTTTCTACGTTTTCATTCGTTTTTGCACGTTTTCGTTTGTTTTCATTCGTTTTTGCACGTTTTCGTTTGTTTATGTGTACCCGTTACATGCTAAACTTGCATCTTTAGTCCGATTTTCTACGTTTTCATTCGTTTTTGCACGTTTTCGTTTGTTTTTGCACGTTTCGTTCGTTTTTTAACGTTTTCGTCTGTTTTTGCACGTTTTTGTCCGTTTTTCCAAGTTTTCGTCCGTTTTTATACGTTTTAGTTCGTTTTTAAAGGTTTTCGTCCATTTTAACACGTTTTTTTATTTTTGCACGTTTTCGTCTGTTTTTACACGTTTTCGTACATTTTTCCACGTTTTTGTCCGTTTTTATACGTTTTTTCTGTTTTTATACGTTTTCATCCGTTTTTACACGTTTTCTTTCATTTTTACACGTTTTCGTTTGTTTTAACACGTTTTGGTTCATTTTTGCACGTTTTTGTCCTTTTTTACACATTTTTGTACGTTTTCGGCAATCTTATCCATTTTTAGTTGTACAAAAAAAGTATAGAAACGTACAAAAATGTATAAAAATGTATTAATTATTGTTTTTCTTATGTTTTCGTCCATTTTTATACGTTTTCATTTGTTTTTGCACGTTTTCATCCATTTTGCACGTTTTCGTTTGTTTTTCCATGTTTTTGTTCGTTTTTGCACGTTTCGTCCGATTTGTACGTTTTCGTCCGTCTTTTCATGTTCTCTTTCGTTTTTATACGTTTTCATCTCTTTTACATGTTTTCGTTCGTTTTTACACGTTTCCGTCCGTTTTATCACGTTTTCATCTGTTTTTACACGTTTTCATACGTTGTTTTACATTCTTATCCGCTTTTAGCTGTACAAAAAGTATAAGAATATACAAAAACGTACAAAAATGTATAAAAACGTATAAAATGTATTAATGATTGGTTTTCTTATGTGTTTGTCAGTGTTTACACGTTTCGTCTGTGTTTACACGTTTTCGTTTGTTTTTTCACATTTTCGTTCGGTTTTGCACATATAGAAATGTACAAAAACGTACAAAAATGTATTAAAATGTACATTATTAATTATGGGTTTTCTCCGGTTTTGACATATTTTTGTCTATTTTTGCATGTGTTAAAACAGATGAAAACATGTAAAAACAATTGAAAATGTGTAAAAACAAACGTAGACATGTAAAAACAAACGAAAACGTGCAAAAACGGACGAGAACGTAAAAAAACAGATTAAAACATGTAGAAACAGACGAAAACATGTACAAATGAATGAAAACGTATAAAAACGGACGAAAACGTATGAAAACCAATAATAAATACGTTTTATACATTTTTGTATGTTTTTGTACATTTCTATACGCTTTTATATCGCTAAAAATGGATAAGAATGTACAAAAACCTATGAAAACATGTAAAAACGAACAAAAACGCGGAAAAATAGACGAAAACGTGCAAAAACGGACGAAAACGTGCAAAAACGAACGAAAACGTGCAGAAATGGATGAAAACGTGTAAAAACAGATGAAAACATAAGAAAACCAATAATTAATATGTTTTTGTACATTTCTATACATTTTTGTAAATCTAAAAACGGATAAGAATATACAAAAACATACAAAAATATGTAAAAACGGACGAAAACGTGCAAAAATGAACGAAACGTGTTAAAATGGACGAAAACACGTAAAAGCGTTATGAAAACGTATAAAAACAGACGAAATCGTGGAAAAACGGACGACAACGTGCAAAAACAGACGAAAATGTGCAAAAACGAACGAAAACGTAAAAAACCGGACGAAAATGTGCAAAAACGAACGAAAACGTGGAAAAACGGACGAAAATGTAAGAAAACCAAATTTTAAGTTATTTATTAACGGTTGTTAGTATAAAAGACAAACGGTGCAAGTTTAGCGTAAGATAACTAAACTTTAAGTTATTTATTAATGTCCGCTAGTATAAAGGACTAACGATGCAGTATTAGCAGGTAATGGGTACACACAAAAGACTAACGATGGAGGTTTAGTGATAGAATGTGAAAAAAAAAAAAAAAAAAAAAAAAAAAAAAAAAGATAGTTGCATACTACCATAAAAAGTAGCAAGTTAACTACATTTTCAAGTGATTTGCCCGAAACATTTTCCCATTTTCCACCTCTTTTCTTCTTGAGACAACCTTATAATCACGAGTTCGAGAGTTGGTATAACATAAATACTATGTGGCCGGTGGCCCACAGGTTGAATAATGAGTCACAAATGTAAAATGGCCGTAACTGTGGTTGATAATTAATTATCATCAAAACTGGCCAGATAGTCTAATTGGTAAAGAAAGACTTCCATTCAGTTGACTTTGGCCACTGAAAGTTCAAACAATAGAAAATTTACCTCATATGAAAGGAATGAAGATGGGGAAGGATTTAGTGACTGGTTTAGAGAGGTGCATGACATCGTGGAAGAGTCCTAATGATCCTTCTACAGGACTATATAAAAACTGGGTTGACACAAATGGGTATCCACATATATTAGGGAAACAAGGTAACGATTTAATAGCGAGAGTTGGACCATGGAATGGCCTTGGGTTTAGTGGCTTTCCTATTGACAGACAAAATCCACTTTACACTGTTGATTTTGTTGTTAATCAGAAGGAAGTATACTATAAACATGAACTTATAAGTTCGGCTTTTATGAGGATAATTTTGACATGGGATGGAAAGACACATATTATGCATTGGGTTAAGCGAATTCGAAAGTGGGTTGTCTTTGCAGATGTTATAGAAGATAGTTGTGGTCGGTTTGGACTATGTGGGCCCTATGGATGTTGTAGTATAAACAAGCACCCACCTTGTAGTTGTATTGAAGGTTTTGAACCAAAATTCCCACAAGATTGGAGAGCATCTGATTGGTCGAGTGGGGGTAAACGAAAAAAGCCTTTGAATTTTGGGAATGGGTCTCAAGTGAAATTACCGGATACAAGAAGGTCGTTGTATAATTACAATATGACCCTTGGAGAATGTGAGATGACATGCAAAAGGAATTGTTCGTGTACAGCTTATACAAGTTTAGAATATATAAATTACGTTTTATATAGACCTAGAATATCTGACTAAATATATATATTCTAAACATGTCCAACTATAATTAAGAAAAATATATGTTGAGGAAAATATGATGACAAAAATAATACAAACGGTTTTGTATATAGATTAGGATTTGAAATATGTAATCAAAAAATGTATTAGTTTAGTGGTTATCAAATGTGTTAATTCAACAAACCACTCAAGTTCAATCTTCATAATCGTCTTTTTTACTCAAATTAGTTTCGAAATTAAATGAGAAACAAATATCGGAATTAAATAAAAAAACAAATGCTTAGGTGGATTTCTAAATTATGACATGGCATTACAATTAGGATTTTGAAAATAAATATGCTTGGGTGGAGATTAGGTGGACTTAAACATGATTATTTGGCATTACACAACATTGATGACGTCATATACATCCTGATATATTTCGGGGTGGGGCGAGGATGGTGTACCCCGTTCCCGCTCTAAACCCGATAAGAATCCCCGTTAAGACCCCGAAACCTGCCCCAAAACCCGATAAGCACGCCCAACTATGGTAAGACTTTTGATCAGTAATGGTGGCCGCATTGGTATGTATATTCGATCGAAGGAAAACTTGGTTGCAAAATATGTCCCTCAACACAAAGGTAGGTGTGCAAGTGGGGTGCAGGTGGATTTTATGGTTGGAAAAGTGAAATGACGAAAATACCCTCACGTGGGACGCACGCGAGGACTCACTAACGGGATTTTGCAACGCTCGTTAGCGAAAATCGCAAATTTGCATGAAATGCAGCTTCAGAGGCATCTTCGCAAAAAGTCCAAACGTTAGATACATGGTAACATCAAATAGTCTGGATTTTCTAAACGTTAATTTCCCCCTTTATCATCACATTTTGAGTAAAATGCTAGTGAAAACATCCTTATTCCTTGTTATTTCATTTCAGGACCTATTCTATGTAAGAAAGCTGTAATTGGACGTTTTCAAGCCCTATGGATGAGTTGTCTCTTAACTACGGCGTAACCAAGTGATGAAGTTACGACGTAACTAAAGATTATGAAGGCTACGGCGTAACTCTCAGCTCAGGTTACGCCGTAACAACGGATAAACATCTAATTGACGAAGACCGCGACGTAACCCTCAACTCAGGTTACGCCGTAATGAAGAAATGCACACGATTTACAAAAGTTACGGCGTAACCCTAGCTAAGGTTACGCCGTAACCATAGATAAGCACAAAAGATTGAAGAGTTACGGTGTAACTACCTAATAAGGTTACGCCGTAACTAGTATCGGAGCCTATAAATAGTCGAAGGTTCCACCAATTTTAATCATCTCTCCTTTCCCAAACCTTCTAGAGTTTGGGGAGATCAAAACACATAAGAAGAAGCATGGCTTAGGAGCACTGAATAACGAAGTCCTCGTCTACGGTTTTCATTGTATTCGAGTTTGAATTCCTTTTATATTTTTCTAGGACTTATACTATGAATTCATGTCATTAATTGAAGTTTGCATTTATGTTATTGATATTCTCTTTAATTCTTTATAGACATTTGCTAGTATTTTCATAGATCGCTAGTCTTGGTAGTATTATAAGCTTGGTAGTATCTAAAGGGCTGGGAGATATGACTAACTGACCCAGTCTGATAGATTGCGAAATATGGGAGGAATTGGCCATAGTACAACCACTCTTCGTGTGCGAACTGACCAAATGATCACCTATCAACTGGAGGTATTTAAGAGGTTAGGGGGATCTAAGTTCCTAACGGCCAGGTTCCCACCGACTAGATCTAGTAGATTTGGTGCTTAATGACTGCTATTAGGTTGCCGAATGATCCCGGGTGACCTGTTCATCTTGGTGAGGAATCTAAGAACCATAGGCCATGACGAATTGACCAAAGGAGTCTGGTGATAATTAACCACTATATTGAACCTTCATATCGAGAATCAATTCATATTTGTATTCTTCATTAAGCTTCGTTTATCTATCTCTTTACCCTAAATTTCTGGTGTCTGTGTGAGTGGAATAATAGCATATCGATGAATTATAACAACCTTGTCATACCAATATATTATCATTATTATTTCTGATCATCTTAGTTCTTTCAAGGTCACAGCTCTCTTGGGACGATACTCGGATTTACCTAAGGCTTTACTACATCTGATCGGGTTCTCTGCCTGTTAGTATGTATTTATCCTAAGTTATCTAAGTTTTATAAATATTAAAAGCAGGATGAAATAGCACATAAGCTTTTTGGCTCCGCTGCCGGGGAGCAGCTAATAGAAGATCTAAGGTATATCATATTTACCCCATTAAGAGGTTTGAGCACTTCCATAAGGTACGTATCTCAATCTCTCGTATTGCAATTTTACACATTTTTCGAAGCTATTAGTTATGGTGTAACTACTTCAGAAAGAGTTACGACGTAACCACTAGAATAATCTTAATTCTAAAAATTAAATCTTTAATTAAAAATTAAAAATAGTATTATTAATTATTTAGTTACGGCGTAATCTATATTAGGATTACGACGTAACCCTTTTACAACAATTATTAATCTGAAAATATTAATTACGGCGTAACTATTAAACCAATTACGCCGTAACCTCCTGGCGGTATAAAACCTTATACGGATGAAAAACTAGGTTTTACACAAACTCTTTTCACCGCCTACCAAAAAAGTAATTTTTTCTCTCAAAAATTTTCTATCAAGATTTCTTCATCTCGTCATTCACCATGGCTGGTAAGATCTATTACTACTCTTTTTGATTCGTTTCTTTCAATTATTCAATTAGGGTTTATATTTTAACATTTTGGGGATCTTGCTTATTTGATTATATTATTGCTATTGGTTTAATTGATTGACAATTATGATGAATTCCCCATGTTATTTTGATTCGTGTTCTATCACTATGGGTCGTTTAGGATGTTTTGACTTAATTTAAAAGGGTTTTGGGTCAAACACAAACCTAGTGGGTTAGGCGCGGTCCCTCAGCACTAATAGGTTAAAAAATTATTTATACTTTTTACCACTTGAAAAAAAATTGATGGTTCCAGCGTAATCTATTGATTAATTTGACCATCTGAGGTGCTGAGTTTTTGGGGAAAGTTACGGCGTAACCTGGGGATAAGTTACGCCGTAACTGCTGAAGTTTGTAATTACGGCGTAACCATTGTGTTAAGTTGCGCCGTAACTGTTGGAATAATCTAATTACGGTGTAACCTGTAATCGAGGTTACACCGTAACTATACATCAGTAAGGTCTGTATTTAACTATTATCTGTCTTAATTGCAGGCGCAAACAACCCCGCTCAATGGGTTAGGTTTTTGGCATACGAAGATGCAGGAATTAGGCAATTATGCCTTAATAAGTACGAGAAATTGAGGAGGAAAGACATTAGTCAACCGGAAGCCCTTGATTTTGAGGCGTTTGATAGTTTGGCTAATGGGAAAGCTGGAAAGAAATTGAGGAAATTCTGCAAGATTAAGTTTACATGCTCAGTGGGGGAGTTCACATGCAATGCGTGGATAAGGCTTTTTAGGATCACGGAGCTGGTCATTCCGAAATATGTTCGGGAGTTCCTTGCTAGTGTTGAGTTCCGAAATGAGATTGAGGATGATAATGTGGAGTCGTTGTTTTTCCAACTGGGAGGTGTGAGAAGGAGATTGACTCTAAGGCAATTTACTGAGATAATGGGCTTGTATACTCAAGAAGAAATGGAGTCGGAAGCTTTTCGAAGGTTTTACAACACTTGTTGGAGGCATAGGGATGAAACTCAAGACACCGCAGCCTATTTCAACCGGATTGCTATTATGGATGGTTACGATTCTAAGTAACCACCATCCTACAAAATGGGGAGGAACCCCGCTCGCTGTTTGGTGCACCGACTCCTTGCTTGCTCTATTCGGGCAAGGCACTCTGCCAAGGAGAAAATGACTATGGATGATTTATACCTCATGGAAGGCATGGAAGGGGGGAAATAACATCGATGTCCCCCACTATTTGGCGAGGTTCATGGGCGGTGGTGCTAAGGGGTTTACAGTTAGGAGCCCAATTCAGGGGGCTCATTTCATTAGGAGGTTGGCTAGGAGCTATAATTTGATGACCAATGCGGCTTTGGCTCGGGTGTCCCGTGGTAGGGAGACTAGCTTGATTGGGTTCAGTAAGCTAGTTGAGTTCGGGATTTGCACCCAAGACGTGTATGGAGTGATTGAGCTAGCTGGAACAACCCCGAGGAGAGAAGTCGGGGAAGGTAGTGGTGCTGGGGGTGAAGCCGAAGAGGATGCTGATGAGCGTGTGCCTAGGGGTCGAAGAAGGGCACACGTTAATGTGGGGGAAAGGTTACAGATCATCGACGAGCGGATCGAGGGAATGGCTACCCACTTCAACGATGAAATTTATAGCCTCGGGGTAGGTTTATATGGTCTAAGTAACCAATTTGAGGGTTTTGCAGGTACAATGGATCAAGTGCAGCAGCTCGAGCAGGACTTCTTTAACTAGAGTGCAGATCGGACAAGCCAAATGCTCCAGAGCATGCACTTGAGCCACCCTAGATGGCAGGGACCGGGGTATGTGTACCAGCCCGACATCCCCGACATTGGCGTCCAAGGAGGAGTGGCATTCATGCAGGCCGAGCCCACTCCTGGTAGCACCACAAGCACCCCGTTCGATCCCACCCAGTTTCACTCCATGGATCACGATCTTCACAGGGATGATTGATTCCCCTGTTTGTTGGAACAATTTGAAACAATTTGAAACATATGTCTGTAATAACTGAATTATTAGGATATTTGTATGCTTAATTATCGATTGTACCCATATGGGTACAAAATTTTCCATGTATTATGTGCAGGTTCTGGTTCTATGATGGAATTACGGCGTAACCTTTGGGTCAGTTACGCCGTAACCTATGCTGCAGTAGGAAATATTTTTGGCGATATAATAGTTAAGGCGTAGTCTCCGGAAATGATACGCATTAGCCACCCCATGATCCACCTTCAACCTTTAGTGAGACATCTTGGGCAAGCATTTGAGATGGGAGTTTATTTCTTTCTTGATTATTTTTCATTTCTATTTTACTTTTTTTATTTTTCTTCGTACAAATGGGACTTTGTACACTTCAAGTGGGGGATAGGAATAGAAATGAAGTGCATGATTACTTAGCTTACTTGCCCTAATTTTCTAGTTGGTTTCAAAACTTTAAGCTCATTTGAAAATTTTTGTCATATTCTAACCAATCTAGAATTACATAAAGCCGAGCACACTATAACCCTTATTGCCATTGGTGAGATTTAGCCTTTCCGTTTTCCCCATTTTACCCAAATCTACCAAATATTAAGTGTGCCGATAGTATTGTAAACTTTAGAACTTGGCTTTTACATCACTTCGAGACCATAGACGAGTAGTGTATCAAGTTAGCTTGGTACATTTGGAAAAGGCGATTTGAAAAAAGTAAATGTTTTAGGATTAAACCCAAATAGCCTATATGTGTTCACTTGTGTGCGTTTATCGATTAGTCACTTTGGCTTTTCGACCTCCGTGTTAACCTTTTTGTTGCACTCACCTTTAGTGCAAGATACCCCTAGTTACACCCTTTTGATCCTATACTTTCGTTTTCTAACCCTTATTTTCGTTACACCCTTACACCTTAGCCTACCGTGTAGTCTTACCTTTTTATCTTGAAGTCATTGTTCGCCCTAGTTCGAGGTTTGAAATAAATTTTCGAGAGGCGTACCTAATCATCTACATCTTACTGAAGATCGTCAAAGACCCCCAAGTTATCTCCGTATGCTCAGTTTCAGTGGGGGATGCATATGTTAAAACAAATGTATGTGTTACGGTGTGAAAAATTATAAGCACTTTATGAATTAAAGAAATTGGCATTGAAAATAATCGTATCGATCACATTCGAAGGTTGGAAGAATAGTTCAAGAAAGAATAATGGTGGATTCCAGTGACATATACTGATCATATGAAGATGAACCTCGAGTTAACGGTGGGGCGATGGCAACTTGGTTTTAAGCTAAGACTATTTGTTTTCTTTTTCTTTTCACCCATTAAAATATCTCATGCCTTACCTTACCCTTTTTGTCGTGAAGCGTGTCTAGGTGATGCAGCGAGAAATCCTTGATGTCTTGGCCATGGATTTGGTCATGTATCATTGATTTTGTCCACTTCGCCGTGACATGTTAGTAATGACACTACCCCAAAGCCTTTGAATCACTATAACCCTGCATTCCTTTCTCTGTCTTAACCTTAGCTCTAGTGGTGGAGTTGTGTGTAATTGCCAAGCTTATGATAGAATACTTACTATGTCCGTGCAATTGAGTGATCACCCCGAAATTAACACTTAGATTAGGATGAGAGTGAGAGTGTTTTTGTTCCCATTTCGTGAGGTGTTCAGCTCTTATTAATATTCTAGCATGGAAATCTTAAACTGCACATTCCTTGTGGATGTATCTTTTGCAGCCTAAATTGGTCTACTTGAGAGCAAGTGGAGTTTAAGTGGGGGGATATTTGACAACATCAAATAGTCCTGATTTTCTAAGCATTAATTTCCCCCTTTATCATCACATTTTGAGTAAAATGCTAGTGAAAACATCCTTATTCCTTATTATTTCATTTCAGGACCTATTCTATGTAAGAAAGCTGTAATTGGACGGTTTCAAGCCCTATGGATGAGTTGTCTCTTAACTACGGCGTAACCAAGTGATGAATTTACGACGTAACTAAAGATTATGAAGGCTACGGCGTAACCCTCAGCTCAGGTTACGCCGTAACAACGGATAAACATCTAATTGACGAAGACTACGGCGTAACCCTCAGCTCAGGTTACGCCGTAATGAAGATATGCACATGATTTACAAAAGCTATGGCGTAACCCTAGCTAAGGTTACGCCGTAACCATGGATAAGCACAAAAGATTGAAGAGTTACGGCGTAACTACCTAATAAGGTTACGCCGTAACTAGTATCGGAGCCTATAAATAGTCGAAGGTTCCACCAGTTTTAATCATCTCTCCTTTCCCAAACCTTCTAGGGTTTGGGGAGATCAAAACACAGAAGAAGAAGCATGGCTTAGGAGCACTGAATAACGAAGTCCTCGTCTACGATTTCCATTGTATTCGAGTTTGAATTCCTTCTATATTTTTCTAGGACTTATACTATGAATTCATGTCATTAATTGAAGTTTGCATTTATGTTATTGATATTCTCTTTAATTCTTTATAGACATTTGCTAGTCTTTTCATAGATCGCTAGTCTTGGTAGTATTATAAGCTTGGTAGTATCTAAATGGCTGTGAGATATGACCAACTGACCTCAGTCTGATAGATTGCGAAGTATGGGAGGAATTGGCCATAATATAACCACGCTTCGTGTGCGAACTGACCAAATGATCACCTATCAAGTGGAGGTATTTAAGAGGTTTGGGGGGATCTAAGTTCCTAACGGCCGGGTTCCCACCGAATATATCTAGTAGATTTGGTGCTTAATGACTGCTATTAGGTTGCCGAATGATCTCGGGTGACCTGTTCATCTTGGTGAGGAATCTAAGAACCATAGGCCATGACGAATTGACCAAAGGAGTCTAGTGATAATTAACCACTATATTGAACATTAACATCGAGAATCAATTCATATTTGTATTCTTCATTAAGCTTCGTTTATCTATCTCTTTACCCTAAATTTCTGGTGTCTGTGTGAGTGGAATAATAGCATATCGAAGAATTATAACAACTTTGTCATACTAATATATTATCATTATTTTTTCTGATCATCTTAGTTCTTTCAAGGTCACAACTCTCTTGGGACGATACTCGGATTTACCTAAGGCTTTACTACATCTGATCGGGTTCTCTGCCCGTTAGTATGTGTTTATCCTAAGTTATCTAAGTTTTATAAATATTAAAAGTAGGATGAAATAGCACATCAATACACAACTAGCATAATTTTTTTCAGGGATATTTCTCGCAAAAACGTTAGAGACATAATTTGCAATTAACTCTATTTTTAATGGTGAGAGAGAGAGGGAAAAAAAGGCTCTTCTGATCGAATTTGAGGAAAACAATTTGACTTTAAAATCAATTCGTTTTTTAGGGGTTTTATTTTTTATTTTTTTTCATGCTTGAAAAAATAAAAAAGTAAATAATAATAATAAAAAAAGATTTTTAAATGCCCCAGTTGCCCAACAAATTTACCCCAAATGCCCCACTTTTTTTTCACTTCTCATAATGCCCCATGGGCAACTCTCCCAACTCAAAATTTGGGCAACCATCCCAAATAAATGACATGTGTCCCATGTTGTGGGGCCACCTTGTACTTTCTTAGTACAAGTGTACTAATTAGTTGGTTGGGCAACTTTGACTTTCAATGTTGGGCAAATGACAATTTTTGTCTTTTAGTAAAAAAGTATGGTCTTATTTTATTAATAAAAAGTACATAAATCTTGGGCAACTGGGTCCCACACGTATATACTTTTGGGCAACTTATGATGTATATAGTATTACAATGTATTAATGTATAAAAAAAATTAAAAATGGTATAAATAATTTTATAACCTTTATACATTTATACACTTTATATATATAAATACAATCTTCCTCAACACACTTTGTTGTTCCCCGTTCACTAACGTTTAAAACAGTTTAAATACATAAAACAAGTTAATAGTGAACTATGACTGAAATTAACATAAGAAAACACACTAAGTAATTTTCAACATAATATTCTTATTAGAAATAAATCAACAAAGAAAACGTTACCCAAGTACTTGCGGAATAGTACTTGGGATTGAAATGACAAAGTTGGGTGACTCCTCTCTAAGCTCGGGCTAAGTCTGAGCACAACTCTTAGAGCTCACTGAGCTATCTCAGTAACTAAGTTGTATTTGGAGGAGTGAAAAGAAGGCTTCGTGTGTGTGTTTTTACAATTCACATGGCTTAATCTTTTCACTCCATCTCTTATGCTATTTATACATGTATGAGTTTTAACTCTATCCTAAGTGACAAATCGACATCATACGAAGAAAAATACGATGTATTTTGTCTCTGTTTACAAAGACTATTCTAAGTAAAAGACAAGGTTGCTTTCCATAACTCAGTAATGACACCGAGCTTGTAAGTTAGCCATTCAGGGAAAGTTGACTTATGTTGATAAGGACTTCTTTATCCGATTCAAACTTCTCCCGCCTTGTCCCGCTCTTTCTTCAATCTATTTATCCTTCAGTCTTCTTCTTCAGTTTGTCTTCAGTGTAAGTAGTTGGAGAGTAGTCTTAGGGATTCAGTGAGTTATTGTCATCACTCACTGGATCCATCATCTTCTTTCTTAAGTCTTCACCCTTTAAGTTCCGCTACTGAGTGGAGAGACTTCTTCTACGCCATCTTGAGTGTCCGAAGATGACTCACTGAGAGGCTATGCACTCAGTGACTGATTAGTGTTTACAGACTAAACACTTGGGCTATTTTCTATTCAAATCCTAGATTAAGGGGTTTGGGTATTTATTGAACCCAACAGTCTCCCCTTATTTGGATATACAAATAGCTAAGTGGTTGATCGTGTAGGTGAGCAAATGGCTTCTTCCTACAACGAATGTACTAATGAATACAATAAAGAACACTGAGTAAATGAATAAAACATACATCGTTTATTGATCGATTACATAGTTCCTATCACTAGTACAAAAGATAAAACAAAATGATGTCAATCCGGATGGATTCCCAATGCTTCAAGCTTGACCTTTTTGTGATGAGTGTTTCTCTGTCGGGATGGTCTCTTATCCGGAATTTAGGTCTTGGCGAACTCGATATTTCTTTGGGATTGGATCTGAGAGGCCATGGAATATAGCTCGATCATTGCAGCTACACCAACCTGATCAATATCACTCCATCTTTGAAATGCTGGGTTTCCATAGACATCAAAGTGAAATAGCCCTCTTCAGGGCTCTTCAATCACTAGACAATTCACAAATTTAACCCCTTCACGTAGCTCCCTATTACACTCCAGTCCAGGCACTTTAATCTCAGGTTGGAACTCAACTCTCTTCCTTTTACCAGTGGATGTTTGTGGTTGAGATCCTTGTGGTGCGATCAAGGCAGTTTAATTCCCAGTTGGGCCGGTGCATCCCTCAGCCTTTCATATCTTTTGCTGAGCATCTTCATCAGCTCCTTGACCACCTTATTTTGCTTCTTACAAATGATCGGACCAAGTTCATCAAGTTCAGTGATCCTAAAGTCACTGAATTTTAAGGGATCATGAACCTCAAAGTGTCTTTTGTCATACCCTCTATAAACATTCATAGCCAATGGTTTGGTGTTGGGAATAATCTTGGCATCAGTGATTTTTTCAGAAGCCTTCGGGCCGCTCATTGTCCGATTGTATTCCTCAATTCTCGCTTTTCCCCTGAGAGCTTCAGTTTTCTTTCTCTTTTCTTCATACTACTTTCTCATTGCGGCCATTTGAGCAGCTGAGCATCCTTGAACTTTTGTCCTGCGACCCTTTGGGGAGCTTGCTTGCATCTAATCCCATATTCTCAGCTTCTTCAGTGACTACCTTTGCCAGTGCTTCTCTGTTCTTTTCTCTTCCTCAGCTAGTTTCAATCTTCTTTCTTCTTTAGCAAGATGTTTACTCATCTGTTGAGGTGTGAGCAGTATTGTGTCGCCAATTTTATAAGGAATCTTCTCGGGCTCAGCAGTCGTCATTATGCATTTGCCTTTGTCCTGGCCTGAAGAAGATGATGCAGCTAAGGGTGGTGTTGTTGTCATAACTGCCAGTGTTGTTGATGATGTTGTTGGTGGGATGGATGAGATGGGAGTTGCTGTGACTGGTGGTGATGTTGATGTCGGAGCTACAGAGACTAATGATGTTGGCTCCCCTCAGGTGTGAAGAGGAGTTTCTTCAGCAATATTCTCCCCTTAACGTTGCCGTAGGCGTCGGTGAGGGCAAGAGTTGGTGTTGGTGCTTTGAGGGGGACGGAGCCGCTTGACCCTTGAAGGCTTGATAAATCTCGTGATCATTGCCTTCATGTCTCGAGGTGTCAGTTTGAATACCGGTGACTTTTGCTTCCAAATTAGCTTGTGAAATTTCAAGAGGTCATTCTCGGGCCCAAGATTCCTGGCCAGAGATGAGGATGCCTGAGCCAATGTAGCCACCTGCATATTCAATGAGTCCAATGTAGCTTGAAGAGACTGAACTGAGGATGGAAGACCCGAACATTTGTAGACTTGAGCATATTGAGCAGTTCAGTGAGGTTTGAGGATTGTTTCAAGTACACCTCAGTAGCTTCCAAGACTTTAGAGTTGGTTGCTGGGTCTTCTTTGACAAACTCCCTGGTTTCATCTATCGTGGTACCTACACCCTGAAGATTCCTGAGGAATTTAGCCATGTTTTCATCCGGTCGGTGAATGTTGTCATACATCAGATCTCTGTGCTCATGAACATTTTCATCGAAGCCCTGTACCTCTGCCTTTAGATCAGCATAACTTGCAGCAACCTCAGTATGTTGTTCCCACAATGTTTTAGTAACCCCTGAGTATAGCTTCCTTGAAGCCTCGGTGATCCAGCGAGCCAACGCGCCTTCGTTAGGGGAAGAACATTGTCAAACTCTTTGAATTCATCTGAGCTTGAGGAGGATTCAGAAGCATGATCATCATGTTGGAATGGGGATTCAGTAAGCTCCTTTGGATCAGGCTAAGGCTTTTGTTAAACTTGAACCTCATCGTCCATTTCTTCTCCGGTGATAAGATTTCATCATCAGTCCTCGAGCTCATCTTCGAGAGAATAATATCCTAGTGACATCAGCAATTGTGAGCAAGGGGTTGGTTATGGGTTCCATATCAGCGGGTGGTTTATATCCCTCTGAGTCTTTGTCCCCCGTTGACCCCTCGGACACTGGTGGGATTTTTCCAGTGTCTTCTCTGGAGTCAGGATTGGCTGTGGGTTCCATATCGGCGGGTTGTTCCTTTCCCTCCGAGTCTTTGTCCCCCAGTGACCCGCAGAAACAAAACTGATGAAAGAGGGGTGTTTTGTGCACAAATGAGAATATTAAGAATCGGTTTTTGAAAGATGTTTGAATTTCCACATTTAATGCTACCACTCCATTACCCGCTTGAAAATCCGTTTTCAAGGAACGAGTTGATGCGCATAGTAAAAGTGCACTTTTGCGAGATAAAAATCAATTTGATATTTTTGTGAGAGGCATTAAATGCCAAGTGGGATGACATTAAGACAAAGAGACATATATTCCTATATTAAATTGGCATAGTTACCAACCTAGGACATTTAAGTAACTGATACTTGGATCATTTAGTTACTCATTCAATGTTCTTTGTCAAATGTCGGGGACCCACTGAATGAGTCTTACTCATTCAAAGTGAGAGGTTTATTTTGGTGTCCGGGGAGGATGAACCATTTTAGAGAACTTTTGAGATTGGTTTTCGGATACTTGACTTTCAATGTCAAGCATTCCCAATTCGCTTTCGTCTCCTCACGAAGGTGGGTTCATCCAAGGGTTTGGTGAAGATATCGCCGTTGATATTCAGTAGGGATGAAGTGATATATGATATCAATGTGTTTGGTTCTTTGGTGGAGGACAGGGTTGTTGGAGATTGCAATTGCACTAGTGTTATCACAGAAGATGGGCACTATTTTGTAATGGATGTCGTAGTCACTGAGTTGACTTTTCATCCATAATACATTGGCACAACATCCTGCAGCGGCTACATATTAAAGCTTCAAATAGTGAGGACATAACCACGATTGTTGCTTCTTTGCACTCCAACAAGACCAGTTTTCCTCCAAGAAATTGACGGGACCACGAGGTGCTTTTCGTCCATGTTACAGCCAGCATAATCAGAATCGAGTAACCCTTGAGATCAAACCACGAGCATTTTGGATAATAGATTCCAAGGCTTGGGGTTCCCTTGAGTACACAGTATTCTTTTAGCTGCAGTGAGGTAAGATTCTTTGGGATTGGTGATATCTTGCAATTAGACGGTGAAAATTGTATGTCCGGTCTAGTAGCGGTTAGATACATCAGTGAGCCAACAATCCTAGGAAATGGTTTGATTGAGCGATTTTCCGGTGAGATCGAGGTCCAAGGTTGTTAGGAGGGACCATGGTGTCTTCACCGAGGCACGTCCGATATCTCATATTTCTTCAAAAGATTTACGTGTATTTCTCTTGGTGATGGATATTGCTTTATCGGTTTGCACGATTTGTAGTCCAAGAAAGTATGTAAGTTCCCCCATCATGCTCATTTCAAACTTCTTTGTTATTAGTTTTTCAAACTGTTTGCAAAGTTTGTAGTTTGTTGAGCCAAAGATGATATCATCAACATACACTTGGACTAGTATCACATCATGTTGGGTTCTATAGACAAACAGTGTGTTGTCTATCTTTCCTCTGACAAACTTGTTTTGTATCAGGAAGGCTGAAAGAGTCTCATACCATGCTCTGGGAGCTTGTTTAAGTCCATAAAGGGCTTTGTCAAGCTTGCATACATAGTTAGGAAATTCACTGCTCTCAAAGCCTGGAGGTTGCTGAACATACACATCTTCCTTGAGATCACCATTTAAGAATGCACTTTTAACTTCCATTTGGTAGACCACGAAGTTCATATATGTTGCATATGCAAGGAAGATCCTGATGGCTTCCATTCTTGCAACAGAGCAAATGTCTCATCATAGTCAATGCCTTCTTGTTGACTGTAACCTTTGGCTACAAGTCTGCCTTTGTTTTAATGACGATGTCGTTTCATCAGTTTTGTTTATGAAAACCCACTTCATTCCTATGACTACTACATCCAGAGGACATTTGATCAAGGTTATGACCTTGTTTTTATCAAAGCTGATTGAGTTCTTCTTGCATAGCTTTGAACCCGACTTGGGTATTTTAGAGCCTCAGTGACACTTTTAGGTTCTATATCGATAGGTAATCGGCATATAGACATTCATTGGTTGGCGCAGTTAGACTAGCGACCATGCTTCTAGTGAGCATGCCCCGGTGGGTTCACCAATGATGTTTACAAGCTCAATGTCCACGAGATCTTGTCCACTTACTTTGTGGTCCGGGATCCGAGCTTGATGATGTCTTTGGGTGTTGAGATGTGAGTTCAGTGTAAGAGCCACAGAATCATTTGGAACATCTGTAGAGATGTCTTGTTAGGGGTGAGTTTCATGAGTTCTGGTTCCTCGATCATTTGAATCGTGTTTCTTATCAGGGGACCGATGATTATCAATGAACTCACTGATGGTTGGTTGGGGTAGGTTGTGAGGTAAGACATAATATGAGATGTCGGCATCAGCTTGATATGAGGAATTGAATTCAGTGTTGTACTCATCGGGAGGATATCTTGATGAGTCATCAATTCCTATTTCCTCCATCGAGGTGTTGGTGAACACGATGCTTTCAAAGCACTCTCATCAAAGGTGACATGAAAGGTTTCCTCAACTTGTTGTCTCCGTGTGTTAAAAACCACGAAGGCTTTGGAGATCAGTGAGTAGCCTAAGAAATATCCATCATCAACTTTTGCATCAAACTTGCCTAGATGATCCTTGTGGTTATGAATAAACACAGGACATCCAAATACATGAAAATAGCGATGTCGAAGTCTACCTTTGAAGATCTCATATGGGGTTTTGTTATGTCTTTTGACAATGATTGACCTGGTTTGAGTGTAACAGGCGTTTTTTTGATTGCTCAGCCCGAAATGCTTTGAGAGGCGAGCCATTTAACATGGTTCTAGCAGCCTCAATGAGAGTTCTGTTTTCCTTTCAGCAACCCCATTTTGTTCAGGGGTATATGGAGATGAGAATTTTTGAGAAATTCCTTTTCATCACGAAACTCTCAAGCTCTTGATTTCGAACTTCGTACCATTGTCGGTTCGATTTGTTTAACAAGAATGTCATTCGGTTTTCAATCTTCCGATGAATGACATTATTGTATCAGCTGCCTGACTCTTTTTGGAAAGAAAGTATACCTAAGTGTATCTTGAGAACTCATCGACTATGACAAGTGTATATTTCTCATGATGAATGGACATTGGACTGATAGGTCCAAAGAGATCCATGTGAAGAAGATGAAGACAACTTTTGATTGAGAAATTTTTTTGGTTTTGAATGATGCTCTGTGGTGTTTACCCTTTTCACAGGCAGAGCATGGTTTGTCTTTTGCAAAAACCGGTGATGGTAAGCCAAGGACCTTGTTTTGTTTTGCCAAGTTGTTGAGGTTTTGAAGTTTAAGTGTGAGAGTCTTTTATGCCACGGACCAATTGATAGTTTAGGTGGCTTTGGCAAAGAGACACGTTCCATCTTGGGAGAGTGTTGACATGTCTAGCACATAAACATCATCTCTCCTATGAGCTATCAACACAACTTCCTTATTGGCATTGAAAATGGTACCTTGTTTATCATTGAATTGTACAATGTATTTAGCATCACATAGTTGGCTGACACGATGAGATTGTATTTGAGACCATTGACATAGGCTATTCTAGAGAAAACTATTCCATTACAGTTCTTGAACCATAACCTTGAGATGGGACATGATGAGTTATCACCAAATACTACCTTGGGCCCTGGTTCCTTTACATACTTGTGCAGATATTCCTTCACACCGGTCATGCTTCTTGAGCATCCACGCCTAGATGCCAAATAGGCTCCCCGGCATGTCTCTGCACAAGTAGTAAACTGAATTAGTTTCTCTTAGTGACCCACTTACTAGTGGGCTTGGGTCTCAAGGTCTCTCTGAAATTTGCAATCGACTCATGGTCGGTGGTTGTGTGCAGTGCTACCACAAATTTTGCATTTAGAGGCTGAGGATGACTCAATGACTCTAGGTTGTTTGGAATTTCTCCTTGCATGAATGACACCGTCATGTTGGGATTTCTCATGAGTCGGATTACCGCATATATCACAAAGATGTATTCATGAGACAATCATCCCGATGATGATCATTAAACCCACAGTGAGGGCACAGAGGAAAAGGTTTTGCTCTATTCTTTGGAGTAGCTTTGGAGGATGAAGCATACTGATGACCAACTTTGGTATAGTTTGCTTGTGACATACTTGTAGATGATCTGTAGTCCTGTGATCATCCTTTTGCGGATCATGCAGAAAAGGATTCTATAACAATTGTCAGTGGTATGGCTGGTGTAATGACACAGCTCACACTTTTGTTTGTTTTGGAGGTTGACTTAGACTTTGAGGAACTGGAGGAAGCTGACTTTGTCTCCTTGATTGGTTCAGGGACCTTTTCATTGGATTCCATTTTTTTCAGAAGCTTTCTCACAAGTTCGGTCAGTTCTTGAATTTGGTCACTTCGATGGGGACAGAGGATGTTGAAGTCTCAGTAGGAGTAGACTCTTGTTGGATTAGTTTTGCTTGTCTTTGTAGGATGGTTCTACCAAGTCTGGACCTTTCTTTTGGTGAATGAGGATTGAATTGTAGTGGAGTAAGCTCAGAGCTTGGATCAGCACCTCAAGAGATTTCAGGGTGGAAGCGGTGTTAGATCGCCGGACTCGAGATGTGTTCAGTACCACTGGTCACCTCAGGGAGTCCTAGCATGCTCTTAAGAGCTTGGCTCTCAGGTTCAAGAATCCTTCCAAAATCGAAATTTGGAAGCTTACTTTCAGGATTAACCCGTTCAATCCAATCACTGGAATTGGGATCAGCCAACATATTTGTAATCATGCCGCCAGACACAAATGGCTTAGGAGACTGGTCTTTGTTGAGAGGGTCGTGGAGATGATCTTCACTTATGACTGTTCTTGCTATCGGGGCACCCACGGCATCAAAGACCCCCGATTCTTAGCATCCAACTATTAAGAATATCATTTGCCTTTTTAAGTTCATCTTGAAGATTCTGATTTCTTTTAACTAGTTCAGTGTTTTGAATTTGCAAAGTGATAGCCTCAAGCTTTGCTTGTTTTAAAATAAGCAATTCATCCCTACACTTATTCAATTCAAAACTTAACTTGTTTGTACTTAGAAAAAGATTCAGATTTGCTCTTCTACGAACTTAAGGTCTACATTTAGATAATTCATGTAACCAATCGAGTCATCATCCATAGAAAGTAAAATGTTTACCTTCTTCATTGTGATGTTGACCCATTCTCCATTTCTGGCATGATTCTTTCCAACAGCAAGCTTGTCCTCTTCCGAGAGGGCCATCAGATTACTGTGACATGCACCAATTCATCATCGATGAGATCTGGCTCTTCATCCCGGTCGAAGGTTTCAAAGAACGAGACCCATGTTTTTACCCCGCATAGATTGAACATTTTTGTTGTTTTGAGGGGACTGGCCTCAAGCAATGCAAGCTTAGCTTTTGCTTTCTTATACTTAGCTTCATAATCAATGGTTTTGTTAAGATCAGATTTGTTTTGAACATTTTGATGAGACTGATAGATTTTTGGTTAAAATTTGCTAAAGCCTCAAGATGATTAGATCCGATGGTTTGTAAGAGGGTTCGAAGTTGTTTTGAAAAAGCAGTCTTTTGCAAAATGGCCTCTTTTATGACACTTATAGCATTCAGTGTCTTCAGTTGCTTTAGCAGTTGAAAAACCTTTGTTTCTTTTCATAAACCTTCGAGAGTTAGCAAGGAGTGCCCTTTCCACGAAATTCAGATTCAGGTCATTTAGGTACTCCTCACTTGATCTCTCATCAGGCTCATCATCCGAGTTTTCTTGGAAATCTTGAACCACATTGTTAGAAAAGAAAGCAGTTGAAATTGATGATGAGGTGGTCGTGGGGACTTCTTGACTTCCTGAGACTTCTTTAAGTCCGGGTATCGTCTGTTGATGAGGTTTTCCTCATAGACAAATTTCCCATAAATTTCAGGAAGCTCAAGATTTTGGATATGATTAGCATTCCTAACTCCTTGAGAGAAATTCAACCACTTCTCAGGAGATGTTGACAAAACCAACATTGATTTCATGTTTGGACAACTTAACACCATCATTTGAAAGTTCATTTAAAAGCGTTTTGTATCTGGTGTAAGTTTGAGAGAGAGTTTTTGAGTCCTTAGCCCGAAGGTGTTATACTCAAGTTTCGTGTCCATTATCCTGTTTTCCTTGGTGTCAGATGGTCCTTCATGATTATGAATTAGGTCATCCCAGGTTTGCTTAGCTGTACTACAGCTTATAACAGACTCCATAATATCGTCAGGAAGACAAGATATTATGATACTTTTGAGTCTTTGGTCTTGGTTGACCACTCTTCTTTCATCCTGGGTCCATTGAGCTCGTGTTTGGGCAACCCTTCATAGCCATCTTTGGGATAAATGGACCTTCATTTATACACTTGATATAATAAGGTTCCATCCCAATCAAATAGCAAAGCATTCGCTTTTTCCATTTGTTGAATTTGCCAACTTCAAGTCTAGGGCAACATGTTGAATAAGCTCCACCCTTTTTATCGACTAGTTGGGGTACATCAATTTCAGCCATTTAGGATCCTAATTTTAAAACTTTTAGAGCGGCCTAAAAACGAGTTTTATAATTAGCCTTGCTCTGATACCACTTGTTGTTCCCCGTTCACTAACGTTTAAAACAGTTTAAATACATAAAACAAGTTAATAGTGAACTATGCCTGAAATTAACATAAGAAAACACACTAAGTAATTTTCAACATAATATTCTTATTAGAAATAAATCAACAAAGAATTCGTTACCCAAGTACTTGCGGAATAGTACTTGGGATTGAAATGACAAAGTTGGGTGACTCCTCTCTAAGCTCAGGCTAAGTCGAGCACAACTCTTAGAGCTCACGAGCTATCTCGTGAACTAAGTTGTATTTGGAGGATTGAAAAGATGGCTTGTATGTGTGTGTGTTTTTACAATTCACAAGCTTAATCTTTTCACTCCATCTCTTATGCTATTTATACATGTATGAGTTTTAACTCTATCCTAAGTGACAAATCGACGTCATACTGAAGACAAAATACTGATGTATTTTGTCTCTTTTACAAATACTATTCTAAGTAAAAGACAAGGTCGCTTTCCATAACTCAAGAATGACACTGAGCTTGTAAGTTAGCCATTCAGGGAAAGTTGACTTATGTTGATAAGGACTTCTTTATCTGATTCAAACTTCTCCCGCCTTGTCCCGCTCTTTCTTCTGTCTATTTATCCTTCGTCTTCTTCTTCGTTTGTCTTCGTAAGTAGTTGAAGAGTAGTCTTAGGGATTCAGTGAGTTATTGTCATCACTCACTGAATCCATCATCTTCTTCTTGACTCAGTCTTCACCCTTTAAGTTCCGCCTTACTGAGTGGATAGACTTCTTCTACGCTACCTCGACGAAGTGTCCGAAGATGACTCACTGAGAGGCTATGCACTCAGTGACCTGATTAGTGTTTAACGGACTAAACACTTGGGCTATTTTCTATTCAAATCCTATATTAAGGGGTTTGGGTATTTATTGAACCCAACACACTTCTTATTTCATACCACCACAGTTCTTAACAACACAACCACCACAATACACTTTCTTCCTCAACACACTTTCATCAACAGATAACACACTTCTTCACATCGCCACGACACTCTCCGATCTAATGTCTATAAGAAAAACGATTTGGGCTAGGGTAAGTAATTTTGTTTTTTATTAAAGGTTTCGCTATTTGGGCGTTTAATTTTTCGTATTTCATCTATTGATTTATGGTTTTGTTAATTTAGGGTTTCGGTTATTTATTGGGTATCGGTAATTTAGGGTTTCTCTAATTTAGGGTTAACTTTTTAAGTTGGTATCGTATCGATTTAGGGTTACGGTAATTGTTCTGGTTTGATTTTGGATTTCGATATTTTAGGGTTAATTTTGTAAGTAGTTAACGTATTGGGTGATTAGTTGTTTTTGTTATGTTTGTGAAACAAATGTTGGATGTGAATAAAGCAAAAGCTTCATGGCGAACTGTGAGCCAACGTATTGGGTGAGTAATTGTTCATCTGGTTTTAGTGATTTGTTGCTACTTATTAAGTTTGAGAAACAAAATGATGGATGTTGTTTTAGACTAAGTGAATAAACCACTATAAGATAAGTGGTAGGAAGTGAATAAAAAACCTGTAATGATGGTGCAAACCTGGTTGGGTTAACGAAACAAAATACATGAAAATTAAATGCTACACAACTAAATATAACCGGTTAGGGTGATCCCAAGTTTGAGAGTTCTTAGAGTCGTAACCATCGTAAAGATACTGAGCAACCTTCAAACCTACTCATCCACTCTGCATACAATGCATTGAATTCTCTGTCCCGACGTTCCTTTTCATCGCTTTCAGCTTGTTCCATATGAGCAACTTCCTCCATCTCATTAATTTAAAAGACTTCTTCATCTTGGAGCATAAGTCGCTACCCACCCTTTGGCTTTCCTTAAGAGCAGCCTTTTTGCTTTCTCCCTTTCCCTTTCCTCCTTAATAAAGACCTCCTCCATTTGTATTAAAAGTTCTTCTTCATCAAGCCCTTTTTTCGAAATTGCTGGGAAGTCTTTTGTTCCATAAGAAATTGTTGGCGAAGTCTTTTGAAACATCCGGAAATTGTTGGCAAGTCTTTTAGTTCGAAAATGGAAACAGGAAATTGTTGGTGAAGTCTTTTTAGACATTTTTGATAGAATTTTGTAACCTATTTAGCAACACCACTTGAATTTAAATTCACACATATAAGGTGGGTAAGTTTGAAAATTTATTACCATTAATATGTCAATAAATGCGGTGCGAGTGGAACCTCTCCCATATGGTTGACATGGGCCCACCTTTGTACTTACATAGTGATTTATTGGGCAATTTTGCTTATTTATTAAGCATTTAGTTATCTAATAAAACACCGTGAATATTTTTTCTTCTCTTAAGATTTGAAGCCACCATGAATACCTGCTATCGCCAACCCTAGATAATCAGCTTTAAGCCACTATTTTATGACATTAATCCCCAAAATATAAGGATTTAGGCCTTTGAAGTTTGTATTGTTATTTACGCGTATTAGTCAACTATTGAACCTGCTAGTTCGATTTAAACCATCGCTAGTTTTGTGTATTTGTGTATTTTTGATATGTATGCGGCTGTGATGACAAATATCTTACTTGATGAAGCAAATGATGTGATTGACCGTATCTTGGCATGGCAGTTTTATTACATTCTTATGCAGCCATGGCAGTTATATCTTGATGTCATTATTGTTATCTATTTTAATACAGATCTAAGCCTTGATGTTATCGTATCATACATTACTGTGTACCCATGGGGCAGAACGTTTGATTGTTGCCAAAGTGTGTTTGAGAAGAAAGGTTTTACTTTCAGTTGGAAGATTTTATGTGTGTGATGTGTGTGTTAGTAGCAGAAATATATTTTGTATTTAGTACATGCAAGATATGCAAATGATGATTATCTTATTTGATATGCAAATAATGCATATAAATAGAAACTCCTGATTGGTATACTCACATAGATGATTAATATCTTCGGGTAATCATGTTTCATTGTGGTTGGCATCCTATGGCAACACATGAATATATATTTTCTGTGAGAGTATATAATCATTTCTCCCTAGCGCGCCTCGTCCCAATGAACCATGATTGGCTCGAAGATTTGTATCATGTATGTGAGTAAACTAGACATGTAACATTTTCAAACAATTCCATTACGTATATATGCTGTTAATTTGTAAGAGGTCGTGATCCTTTTCTGACAAGTATCTTATTAAATCATGCAAATGATGCGATATTCCGTTTCATGGCACGGCAATTCTATAGTATTGCAGCCATGGCGGTTGTATCCTGATGTTGTGTAAACTATTGATTTATACAGATCTGAGCCTCCGTATTATGTTACGAAACTAACATATGAATGATCAAAGATGGATGTACGGCACCACCTTATTATTATGTTACGAAACTAACATTGCTATGACAGTGGAGGGTCAAAGTAGCAAAATAAACTTAATATGGTGTCGTTCATCCATCTTTGATTATTCATTACTGTTTGCAGCCATGGCGGTTATATCTTAGATACAACCAGGTTAACCAAATGCATATAGTTTGTTTACTTACAATTCAGCTTTGTTGATTGAATGGCATGTCAGACCTGGGATCATTTGTGTGATTCATAAATCAACCTAGCTCTGACATGCTATTCAATCACAAAACCTGGATCGGTGTCAGTGAACAAACAAGTATATGGAAGGAGTTTTAGACCATCGTCAGCATTTGTTGCCCATGGGGCATTTAGGGAAGTTAATTTTATCATATTTTGATTTTTTGTTACTTTATATGAGTGTCATATAATTGTTATAGACTGTTGATAGAATTTTACAAAAATTTAGTTTATATATGTAAAGGAGTTACTTAACAAAGAAGGAACAATATGATATACTTGTGGATTCAAAGTCAAGATGAAAGTAACAATGTGGCCATACGCAACTTCCTACATTCAAATTGTCTTTGAATATCTCAATGATCACGATAGTGTGTATTGTTCATGACACGCCACACTCCATGATTATCTAACTCAAATGCTTTTCTAGAATCCACAAATTATAGAAAAGACGTTGGTACTTTGAGCTTCCCCTCGAAAACCCATTCCTATGTCACTGTCATAGCAATGGGTTTTGACATGGCAATGGGATTTCGAGTGGAGTGTCAAAGTACTAACGTTATCACTTGTTTATAACATATTGACAAGCAACTTTGTTAACCAACTCCTTTACATAGGTAATTGTTTGAAGTAGTTGGTTTATTTTGGGACACATGTGTGTATTTGTGATATGCAAGAGGCTGTGATGACATATTATCTTATTTTGATACGCAAATGATGTGATTTACCGTATGTTGGCATGGCAATTTAATTACATTATTTTGCAGCCATGGCGGTTATATCCTGATGTTCCGGTGTTTATCCAACTTTTTAGGAATCATGAGCCTTGCTAATGCATATTACACTGCACAATCAGTTTGGAAGTTTATATGAGTCTGATATACTTGTTATAACTATTGTTGTTTTTAAAAGTTAAGGATCAATTTGATATACTTGTGGATTAAAAGGGAAGTAGAATATTTCTAGGTGGCCACGTTACTTTGTATATGCGTAGGGAATTTCAAAGATAGTTATCCATTATGAATTCCCAAAAGCTGCCTTTTGTTTTTCAACAATCTAGCAATCGGGTGTGCCTTTGCTCAAAGGAGTTGAAATGACTAAAAGGTACTTTCGTAGGGGATCAGAAGGGTTCACTAAGTTGAAATTCCATACACATGTACAAAATAACGCGGCCACATTGGTATGTTCAACTTCTTTTTGAATCCGCAAGTATATCAAATTATTCTTTAACTTTTTTAACAATCTAGCAAAACTATAATTATGATTTTAAAAAACATAATTAACCCTTTTCAGTTCCCATACATTTCCTTTTGTCCACAAGTGTGTATTTGTGATATGCAAGAGGCTGTGATGACGAATATCTTATTTGATATGCAAATGATGTGATTTACCGTACGTTGGCATGGCAATTGTATTACATAATTTTGCGACCATGGCGGTTATATCCTGATGTTCCTGCTTATCCAATTTTTTTACAGATCGAGCCTTGCTAATGCATATCGGAATGCACATAAGTTTATATGAGTCTGATATACTTGTTATACACTTTTGATAGGTTGCTAAAAAAAGTTAAGGATCAATATGATATACTTGTGGATTAGAAGGGAAGTAGAACGTTTCTAGGTGGCCACATTACTTTGTACATGAGTAGGGAATTTCAGCATAGTTTCCCAATCTTAATTTCCATACAGCCTCTTTTGTTTTTCAACGATCTAGCAATCCGCTGGTGCAGTGCCTTTGCCCAAAGGGAGTTGAAACGACAAAAGGTATTGTAGGGGATCGAAGGTTCACTAAGTTGAAATTCCATACACACCTACAAAATAACGCGGCCACATTGGTATGTTCAACTTTCTTTTGAATCCGCAACTATATCATATTGTTCCTTAACTTTTTTCAAGAATCTAGCGAAACTATAATTATGTTTGTTCAACAATCTAGCAAATCCTGCAGTGGGCGGCCTTTGGCGATAGCCACCCCTTTCGGGAGTTGGTAAGACAATACAAGGAGCATGTATACATAGGTGTGTGTGTGTGTGTATGAGGCTGTGATGACATGTATCTTATTAAATCATGCAAGTGATGCGATATTCCGTATCTTGGCGTGGCAATTCTATAGTTTATACTATTGCAGCCATGGCGGTTATATCCTGATGTTTTGTAAACTATTGATTTATGCAGATCTGAGCCTCATTCAAATGTTTTAAAAGTTGTCTAAAATTGGGCCATTGTTTATTTGGTGTGAGTATGATACAAATACTTCATTTGTTAAATATGATTGCCGTATTAGGAAGTCAATATACGTTTTTTTATTGATTGTAGTTGTCGTAAGATACTTATTAATTGTTGTTAACTTGTTTATTTTTTTCTTCTAAGTAATCTGGCCAATGTCATCGTTAGGAGCAAATTGAAATACTTTTCAATAATTAAAGAAAAGTTGAATCATACTCGAAGGAAATTGTTTAGGACAACCTGTTTTGGAGGGTGGTGGATATGTTCTTTTTACCATGAACCACATATGTTAGATTATGTTTTACAAAAATAGGGTTTTGTGGATAATCGTCACTATGACATGCCCTTATATATATGCTTCTCTCTTTGGTCGTAGTCTACATTTTGGTCGACCTGAGTTTTCTCTTATAACAGGCTTTCATTTTGGGACAGCAAGTTTTGATTTATATAGTTCAGGGGATTTAACATTTAAGTTGAGGGTATTTCCAAAAAAATTAGGAGTAAAACTTTCCAACTTAGATCTTGTTGGTGTTATTGAGGATGAAGAGTTGTTCGTAAATTAACTACCGAAGTTCTACGCAGAAGAAAGGAAATCCGTGTGTGTCTATTGTTATCGTTGGAGGTTATTTTTATGGGTCGCTTATTGGTTGAAGAGGTGGATGATTCACTCCTTCGTTTGGTCGAAGACCTTGATGCATGGAATTCCTTTCCATGGGGGGAGCACATTTGGAGGCACTTGTACGACCAGATACTAGACGTTGTATCAAACCACAAGTGGGAACACCTAAAGGGTCTGGAAAGAGACCGGAAGTATGTTCCAAGATACACGATTACTGGATTTGTTTGGGCATTCAAGGTTATTCCTATTTATATTATCTTTTCTTAGTTATTATTATTGAACCCAAGATATGAGAGTAATGCATCTTTATTATTATAGATATGGATTCTTGAGTCGTTTGAAAGAAGCAATCATTGGTGGAATAAAGTCCCAGATGTCATACCAAGGGAAGTAGCGTGGACAAGATCGGATTATGGATTGCTATTTGGCAAGGTAAAACACATTCAAATGTTTCAATTCATTAGACGAGCACCAGTCGGACTGGTATATGCAATTTAATTTCCTTTTGGTTGATGATGTTATTTAGGACTCAAAGATAATTTATGATCTGAAACCAACATTAGACGAGCACTAGTCGGAGTGGTATATTCAATTTAGGGAATTTTATCTGCACTACATACCAAGGACTCTTCCAACAAAATTACCGCATGATTACGATGTGTATCTGAGTTAAGTTGGTCTGCTGCACGGAAACGTGGTAGGACAGAAAAAAGTATTTACCGATTGTGTCTAGGTACAGACAGTAGTCTTCTAACAGAAATCAGCCTCAAGGATTGTGTCATTCAAGAGTTGAATTCTCGTGTTTTCAAACTCGAGGCTATTATTCAAGTTATTTACTAGTCAACGTTAAATAATAACTATACGTTTATTTATATTAGAATTATTGTTAAGGATAATACCCTTTATTACTTTGTAGGACTTAATTTCCTTGATGTGAAAGAACTTGATGGAGGGCTTTCGGGTAATAAGTTCATCGATATATTATCTTTATTTCTTAAACAAACTGTTGGTTTTACAATGAACTTTATTTCGCTTACAGGATAAATTGGACTTTACTGCATCCTTTTCCCACCTGAGCTATGAGTTTCGAGACCAACTAAATCGTGAATTCTACGAATTGGTTGACTCTCTTATTTCTAGTAGTCGTTCAGACCCGGTTGATGTCGATGATGAGGATGATGTTGTTCTGGTAATGTGATTTCCAAATGTACACTTTTGACATTGTATAGTATTAAATGTATTTTAAATGCACCACCTGTTACTTGAGTATCTGTTGGAAGAGGAATTAAGGTTGAGGAAAGAAGAGGAAGAACGGTGGAGGATGGAAGAACAAAAGTTGATGGAAAAGGATTTTCTAATGGCGATGATAGAGGAGAAGAATCGCAGGTTGCAAAAGGCAAAGTTGTTGAAGATTGACAAAGAAAAGAAAAAGAGGTCTATAGCTTTCTATAATTGTCACCATTGGAAAAGAGCCAAGGCGTGCAACCAGCATATAACACCCGACAAGAGGAGTAAAAAGATGGTGCGAGTCGTCAGATATCTGGTCAAAAAGATTTATGGAATCTCAAAATAATCGAACACCTCCCTATGGGTGCGGGATCCGATATGACCGACAGGTTACAAAAGGTTAAACCTTAGGTTGAGGTATGAAAAACAACTTTAACATTTTTATTTTTTAAACTGTTTTTAATTTACGTGTTAGTAACAACGTGTGTGTAGGTTCTTTCCCGAAGGAACAAGGCTATCGACAAAGTACATCTTACTAATGAGTAAAACAATTTCTTGGAAAGCAAAAAAGAAAGGCATAAAATGCCCCTTCGATGTATGTTTCCTTGGTCCAAAGAAGTTTCGTGGATCGGAGGTTTTGGGAATCCTTAGCGTGTTTAGACCCTCCTAAGAAAGGTTGGCTTATGGACGAGGTAACAGTCACGCATATCTTTCACCCCGATAGTATATTCATTTTATATTGTTGCTTTTATATCTTAATCATTTTTTATTGTTGCTTTATAGCACATAGAGTTGTGGGTGGAATACATGTAGCATTTGGGAACCAAGACCGATTACTGATTGGGCTATGGTATCGTGTATACTTTGTTTGGAAGGAGAGTTGCTCTTACAAGACTCCATCCCCATTTGGTATGTTAACCGGGGAAAAGTACAAACAAAATTTCCCAAAACCAATGGGCTGATGTTGAATAGGTAATAGTTGTGTTCATTCCTTTATACATATATTGGTATGTGTTTTGTTAACCTTTGGTGTTATACGGCGGGTTTATATGCCTATCAATGAAAAGGAAAAACATTGGTTTCTGGCTCGATTCCATATTAGGACGGGGGTTGTAACATTTTATGACATTGGCTATAAGCATGATCCTGAGTGGCGTCCTTGGTACAAGGAGATGTGGGCATGTTTACAGGTACCATTGCTTTAAGTTCTTAATTGATAAATGTTTGTCAATACAAAAAAATTAACAAACTAGTTAATAGAACAACAGTTTTGTAACTAGTAGTAACAAACAAACTAGTTATTGACTAAGTTTCCCATGCGTCATAGTTGCCCAACTATAATAAATTATGGAACATACACTTTCAAGTTTCTATGAACTCATATAATACTCACCAATGACTTGTTCATTAATTTGATGGTAGTATTAAGCACAAGTCAACTCTTTAAACTCCAAATTAACTATTTAACCATTTAATACAAGTACTATTTCTTAAATGCATATCTTATGGGTTGGTCCCTAGATATGAATGCTCTAATTGTTCTATTTATAATACTCTAACTGTCCATACAACACTAAACACATACTTACAGTTTCGAAGTTGCCCTCAAAAAAAAATTCAAGGTTGCCCAAGAACATTTAATAGTTGCCCACAAAATTCTTGTGAAAGTTGCCCATCTTAACTGATTTCACAGTTGCCCATTAAAATTTCACGATTTGTACACCATTCCAATTGAAGTTCAAATGGATGTAGTTAATAGGCTCGATTGAGGTGTGTGGCTCAATGCCGCTAGGTGGCAAGGCTTGGAAGTCTTGCATAGACAACATGCATTTCACCGTCCGTTATGGTGTTCGAATCACTCCACCAGCCATACCTTTTGCTACAAGCGAGTTTTAAAGGTTACGTGGGTTTGGTAGATCAAAATTTTGACTTGAACCCTCTTTCCTCAAACATTTTTCTCGACGTCAAACCAATTGGTTGGTCACATGGAGTTTGGGGTTTTACCTATGGACCAATTGTCCGTGATACCATGGCGGTCGTTTAGAACCCATCCATCAACCGACAATCGGCCGAATTTGTCCCCATGTGAACACATCAGTATGAAAACGCTTTATGGCTTTTGGAGATTCCGACAATTTTGATCCGACCTTCTTAAAAATTTCATACCCATTCAATCCAACACAGCCATGCATTGTCTTAATTTTCACCTTCTCCTCAAAACAAGGGACGGTGTTAGATCAGCATTGCTTGCTTCCTAACACAATCAGAATCAAAAAAGCAAGTCAAGCAAATGTTGGGGTGTAACATATTGGATTTCACAAGCACACTAAACCATAAGCACAAGTAGGCGTATAAGATGATTCTAGAGAGAGAAAGTTAGAGGTTTGGGAACTTTTAGTAAGAGAAAGAAAAATCTTATTATGAGCTCTAACTCTCTACCTTGGAAGGTAGAGAGTATTTATAGTCATTACATAAAAGCCACCATCGGAACGTGGATCGTGCATACAGTGGGTAAAGACCCGTCCGTCCTTCACGGTGTTACTTAAACTAAATACTACTTAATTTATAATAATCTACGACTATGAGCTTACTAATGATTACATATACTTGAGGTGACCGACTCTTTAATACATGGATTTACTAAATCCTAACAATCTCCCCCTAAGGGAGGTCACCTCAAACATACACTAAAACATACATTGAATACAAACAAATATCACATTAAAAATTGTTCTTGTATTCTTGATGTAGTACTTTGCTCCGAAGCTCGTAGTCATTGATTCTTCTCATTGCATGTTTGGTAAATCAAAGTGGAGGTCTTTTTAAGCGATCCACATGATAATGAGTTTTAAGCCTGTTTTGAGATCATCAGTTAACAAAAATCTCTGAGACATCCATTGTGGTGTTGGTATTATGTGATGTTGTGACTTTCGGACCGACATGCTCACATTCTGGATCATGATACATTCTCATCAAAGTAGCGGAAGCTTTTATTGATTCATGATATTGGCAGCAGCGTAGCAGAAGCATGGAGTGAAAATATCAGAGTCATTGATGCATTAATCATGATTTCTTTAGAGATGAATGTGTTGAGTGAGCATGCGGCTATGGATTGACCGCTTCAATCTCGATGAGCCGCAAACGTAGGGCGTACACGCATAAAACATTTAGCAATAAATCGCACGAAAATGTCTTTGATCACTTTCGTTGAATTGAGGTACACGGCCCATGGTTCCCGTTGATCGTAAGTACAAGTACTTCTGTGATCGGTATAATTCGAAGAATTTCCTTGACAGGTTTGCATTGCTCTAGCTGTTCTCAAACCGGAAGCGTCTCAAAGAAGACAACGGAATGAGTGAACCAGCGAAATGAGATTCACCGATTGATGAAAAGAGATTTGAAAAACAATCGTGTATTGCTCAATAGAAATTGTTTTTGCAATACAATGAAGGTTTTAATGAAAATCAATTATCAATCATAAACACCGTTTATTTTGAGAAATGTCACGATGTGCTAAAGAAAAGAGTTTTTAAGCACAACGACCGGTTTTTCAAAGGTATCCGCCAATCCATAACTTGAACCAGGATTGATTCAAAAGATTGAATCGCCCCATTGTTTACTCGGTTGTCACATGGTTGATCTATTGAATAGATCTCACATGCCACCTACCGGGAGCTTGTTTGATGTTGGCTCCAGAAGGCTTTCCATCTTCATTGTGAATATTTTTACATATCACTCGTGATGTTCGGCACTACCACAAGGATAATGCGTAGGACTCAAGATATAATCTCTCTTTCCACATTGTGTGAAACAGAGAGTCTTCATTGAAAGTGTCCTAAGGAGATTTATTGATAATCTCGTGGCTCTAGACTCAATTTTGTGCATATTTGGATCCTATATCGGAGACTAGGGAGAGGGTCTCCTTCTTCAATATCAACAATCTCTAAGAGAAGGTCGATAGATAATGTAGGTTCCCCGTGAGAATGAAACAAGTCCTTTTAAGAGGAACTTTAGTGGTTTGGAAAGTTCGGCGAAGTGTCGTCCACCGGGTCCATGACGCCTTGTCTTCAATACCGATGTTACCTTGGTAACCACCAATAGTATATGAATTGAACCCGGTATCTGCCCTAAGGTTGAATAATTGGAGGGCTATTTGTTTTCAACCTTTTCTCATTCAATTCTTTTTCATTCTTCAACTCCTTCAAGCTTACCGAGACTTCATAATTAGAACCTTGTTGGGTTTATTCCAATACTAGCTCGGTCTCAGTCCGCACTCTTCCCATATCTCACTTTTCTCCTTTTTTCATATACCTAAGGACTTCTACACTTTCTAGTGGATTGTCCCTGGGTAGATCCCTCCTGACTGGCGGATCATGGGAACAAATACCTAACCTTATCATCCTTATATCACCATACATAAAGTAAATTTGGTCGTCTATTTGGTATTGTTCATCTGCCATTGGAACCAATTGAAAACCATTTGAAAATCAATCCGGATACTTATGATATATTATCAAAGCATTTTGTAACTGAATTGTTTTTGATATTTTTAGAACAAGAGCTCCCCCTCAACATGTGCATCAAGTGTTTGAAATCGTTTGCACACGGGGCAATAGAAAGAATTAACTTCTTTGATTACCATTTTCTAAAAGATATCAACATCACTTCCCTCATCAAAACAAGTAGATAAAGCATATTAGGGAAGGATGAGGTTTTCATAAGCTTGCTCCCCCTCAATATGTGCCTTAAGGTTTGAAAGATTTTTGCACATACAAGAGGGAACCTGCACATTGATC
>OU343222.1:41617186-41715454 GCA_910596185.1 Chrysanthemum makinoi | reverse complement strand
AAAAAATCAAAAACCATAATTAAAAAAACACATATAATATGCCAAAACCTTTTTCATTCTTCTCTCTTTATCTCTTTTAAAACTAAATGTACTAACCTATAATTTAATATGATGAAAAAGTATCTATTAAAGTTCGTAGTTTGTCTTTTTACATTTTCGTCTGCTTTTTTATGTTTTCGTCTGTATTTTTACGTTTTCATCCATTTTTTACATATTTGTTCGTTTTTACGTTTTCGCCTGCTTTTTTTACGTTTTCATCATTTTTTTACATTTTCGTCCGTTATTTTAGGTTTTCGTCCCTTTTTTACGTTTTCGTCTGTTTTTTACGTTTTCTTCTTTTTTTTTATTTATGTTTTTGTCTTTTAACATTTTGTCGTTTTTAGTAACTGCGTTTTAGTGACGCCTCCATATTTTGATTTCTTACATAGAGGATGGCGCCCATTCTTTACGTTTTAGTTCGTTTTCTTGACTTAGATACATTTTCTTCATGTTTTCTCCTTTTCTTTCATTTTCATATAATTTCGTAAGTTTTTGTGCGTTATTTTACGTTTTCTTGCATAAGAAAACGGACGACAATGTAAGAAAACGGACATAAAACATAAAAAATGGACGAAAATATAAGAAAACGGATGAAAACGTAAAAAAATGGATGAAACCGTAAAAAAGCGGATGAAAACGTAAACAAACCGTTATCAAATATCCCAACAACGTTGGTATGCGTCGGACTAAAAGCGTAAAAATGGGACAAATTTATAGTAAAAAATAGACGAAAACGTAAAAATAGACAAAACGTAAAACAATTGGTTTTAAAATAGTTCAGACGAACACGTAAAAGCGAGCCAAATGAATGAAAACGTAAAGCACGTAAAAAATGATGATGAACACGTAAAAGACAACAAGGTGTTTGGTAAAACACGGACGAAAACAAATTTAAAACGTATGAAAAACGGACGAAGATAAACACTCATTACCCGAAAAACATAGTAGATTACCATAACATATAGAAAAATCGCTTGCGTAAGCACCTAGGTCAACAACCATAAGGAGTGGATCTTTACAATAAGCTAGGGATGGTGGATACAATTTTTGCCAAACTACAGGGACCACTTATGTAATTTACCCAAAGGACGGTGGACGCAAATTTTCACAAACCTAAAGGGACCATTTATGTAATTTGAAGGGTAAAATCGTCATCGCTACCCAAAGAAGACTGAAATTGAAAGATAAGTACCCACATTTCAAAAAAAAGATGGATAATCATATCAAGTAATGATGATAAGTTGGATACCTTTACAAATGATTTGCCCTTTATTTTTCATAAGAATGAAATTGTTTAGTATCTATGTTATCTAGGAATGGCAAAAGCACCTGAAACCGATGGGGAAAACCGAAACATGAACCGTTTTTATTTCGGGTTCTAAGCACTTTGGATGCGGATTTGGGTATTGATAAAAAAATTTAGTCGGGTACGGGTTCGATGACGGGTTCTGATTATACACGCCCGATTACCCGTACCCATATCCGTTTACCCGAATCTATACCTGCTTTATTGATATTATAATTAACTAGAGTATATATCTATCTATCTATACATATATATGAGACTACATATGACACGTCACTAATGCTGACTAGGCACTTTAATATTGACATGGCGCATCATTCGATGAGGTGGAAATGGTGACTAGGCACAACTTCCGGCTACATATTTAAAAAAAACACTATCACTTGCAAGGATCGAACTCGGGTTTCGACGTCCATGCATAAGCGACTCAACCACTGGAAGAGTCAACTAATTGTGCTACAAAATCTTAATCCTCAGTAGCTATTCATTCCAAAAACAGAATCCCCTGAAGAATCGCTCTTAAATAACTTCCTCTTCAATGACAGTCAAACAAAAATTCATCCCTCCCTAATTTCACACGCAATTCCAAATTCAAAACCCCCTCAAATCACTTCTCCTAAAAATCTCTACCATGTTTAGGTCGTTTACTTTTGGAGATGATTGTGTGATTTTCAAAATGTGCAATCTTCTCAATCAATACCATCGCCACCTAAATAACTCAGTTTTAACGAGATCAACTCATCTATTCCAGGTTTGCAATTTCATGATCTTATAAAAATTAAATGATCAATTTGTTTAATTGGTGGTTTAATTGGTTTTTTTAGCCTTTTATCTATCTTTGTTTGATTGATTTGAGCATTTTTTATAGTTGTATCCACAAATTTATAAATAACCAATATGTTTCTATGATTTATTTATGATGTGTTTTGATTATTTGATTGATTATATCCACAATTAGTTGTTATCATTATTCTTACGTAACTTGGATGGTTCATCTTTAAGGAAGATGAATGATTCATATTCATTTATTATATACGACTCGAATATTAAGTTTGTAATCACAATGCCAAAAGTAGCACAATATATTTTCACACAGACCAGCTTGGTAAGGAACCCAGATATGCAACTAAGTTAAAACAACTCCCTTGCAAGAATGGTTTTCTGAGGCCACTGAAGGAGCACGTTTATAATATGTCACACTATTAAGCTATCTATTGATTACTTGATGATTCATATACTGTGTAATGATTTTAATGTTTTTTTGTTATGGGTGAAGCGTACATCACTACATCGATGAAGCTACGACGAAGGCTATTAACTAAGAAACGGGGAGCAATTCAAAGAAATGACCTTAAATCTTTGTGTACTGACCCCTAATCGAATCATTTGGGATTCAAAACTTCCCTTTGTATTTAAAGAAGTCATTTGATGCGGAATTTTAATTAGACCGTATTAATTTATATGAGTGACGCAAGCCGTATTTAATTAGACCGCATCCCTTTGTATATTATAAGTGCAAAGGTTCCTATGTACAATTCACATTTTATGCGTATTTAATTAGACCTCATCCCTTTTAGTGTACCAATTCACATTTTATGCCACTTTATGAAATTTTTATGTTTTTAGGCAAAAGGAGCTGGTATAGGTGACGTGTATTTATTAGAAGTTGCTTCTCATGATAGAAGGATACCAATCCAAGTAAGCTTAAATCTTAATATATTCCTTCTGAAATGTCTTCTGAATGTAAGCTTTTCATGATAGAAGTAGCTTTTGTGAAGATGTAAAATGTCTTCAGAATGAGAAATGTAGTAAATGTTTATGGTATATCTCACACAACCTTATCTATGAAAAAACGTGCAAATAAGCATTATCTTAAGTACTAAATGTCTACTTTTCGATGGTTTTGTAGGTTATATTTCATACGATTTTGTCATAGGAGCTTACTCATACTGGGAACCAAAGGCTGGCTATATATATCAAATGGTAAGCACATGGATAAAATCTTACATTTATTTTTTTTTTATCATCTAGGTGTGAATAAAGTCCGCGTAGAAAAAACACATACCCATGTTGCCATTTGTTTGGCAGGGCTGGCCACAGCGTTGGCTTCCATTATGTGCTCTTCATTAGCTACCTTTTGTTTCAGGTCGTAAAATATCGCTTTTTTGCATATGTAATTGAAGTGTTGGGTTTTAGGTTCCTTGAATCAAGAATTACTCTAAGTGCTGGAACCACGGACAGAGTTCATATAACCACGGACAGAAGAATGGAACCACGGATGAAGACAAACCGCGGCTAGTAGTAGTGTGTAACCACGGATAATATAATGTAACCACTGCTAGTCTTGTATAGTCAGTTTAGTATTATGTATTAGATAAATATGGAAAAGATATTTATCTTGTAGGTTACGTATTGTATAATGTAAAGGACTCCTTAGTCTATAAAACGAGGTTCTAGGTTAGATTAGAGATACATAAGTTTTATATCTAAGGTCGATACACTTCAAGGTTGTAAAACCCTAATACTGATTTAGAGTATTCGTATTAATAATAATATTGAGGTGTTGAATGTTTATTGTTCTTCTTCTTAAGATTAAGTATTAAATTCCGCGTGATACTTAATAAGCTTTTGTTCTAAGTCAGTTTCTATATTAGATCGTTTGCTCAACTGGGATCAACAAGTGGTATCCGAGCTTGTGATCTAGAAACTGTAATCAAGAAGAGGTCAAGTTAAGTTTTGAACAAGTAAGATAAGATGTCTGACGAAACACACATGGTTACTGCTTCAAAGGTGCCCATGCTCAAGCATGGTGAGTACCAAATCTGGAGGATGCGAATAAGGCAATATATTCGCATGATTGATTATGCTCTCTGGGATGTTGTGGAAAAAGGTGATACTCTTCCTAAGAAGGGTGAAGATGGCAAAGAAATCTCCATTGTTAGTGAGATTGACAAGGCTAAGAGAAAGATGGAGATTAAAGCTCATAGTATTCTCTCTATGGGAATACCTAATGAATATGCTTTGGATTTTGAACAATATGAGTCTGCTAAAGAGCTTATGGATGCTATAGAAACTAGGTTTGTTGGTAATGAAGCTACCAATAAATCAAGGAAAAATATGCTCAAGCATCAACTTGAAAACTTCACTGCACTGAGTGGAGAAAAACTTGATGGCACTTATAAGACTTCAAAAGCTCATCAGCCAACTGAAGTCAGTGGACTACAAAGTTGCTCAAGAAGATATTAATCTAAAGTTCATCAGAAGTTTATCACCTGAATGGGCTATGCATACTGTTGTGTGGAGGAACAAGGATGACTTTGAAAAGATGACTCTGGAAAATCTTTACAACAACTTAAAGGTATATGAGTCTGAGAACAACATTGCTGGTACATCTACATCTAGTCAAAACATTGCTTTTGTTTCCACTAGTCACAAGACTTCACAAGATGTATCCACTGAAGCTTATGGTATAACCACGGCTATTGCAAACAATACCACTGTTAGTGATAATTTTAGTGATGGTGCAATTTTCGTGCTTTTCGGCTGATTTAACTACCGTGTTACTGTTTTGAATCAAGATCTAGATCAAATTGATCCTGATGATCTTGAGGAGATTAATCTTCAATGGAAAATGGCAATGTTGACTCTACAAGCAAGGAAGTTTTTGAGAAGGACTGGAAGACAGGTCAAGTATGATGGTAAAAGAAGAGTTGGGTTTGACAAAAGCAAGATGGAGTGCTTTAACCGCAAGAAGAAGGGTCACTTTGCAAGGGAATGTCGAGCACCTAAGAGGATTGAAGGCATCAAGAAGACCACTGAAGAGTCTACGCCCTTCTTCAGCATTGGTGGCTCAAGATGGTCTTGGTGATTATGACTGGAGTGATGAAATTGAAGAAGGACCAAATGCAGCTTTTCTTGCTAGTGAAGCTTCAAAAGAGCATAACTTTGCTCTTATGGGTTATGCTTCATCTTCGTTCGGATTCGAGGTATCTAATGAGTCTACTTGTTCTTTTAAGTCATGTCAAGATAACTTAGAATCTCAAAATCTATCAAGAGTTTAAGAAAAGAAGTAGAAAGACTGTCTATGGACAACCTAGGTTATAGAGTTGGTCTACTCTAGAAAGTGTGGAAGAGAGGCTTAATTACTGTATCAAATGTGAGTTTGAGTATGTTGATAAAATTAATATACTAGGTGGAGAAATTGATCTTAAGGATAGGGAGATTAAGATGCTTAAAGAGAAACTAGAACAAGCTGAGAGTGTAAAAATAGAAGCCCTAAAAGAAAAAGAAAAACATGTTGTTAGGGTTGCTAAAACACAATGTGCTTCTGATCTAGTAAATAAACCAATAGGTCAAAAATTGTTCAAGGATGGAACTGGCCTAGGATACAATGATATGCCACCACCTACCCTTATGCAACATGCACCACCTCCAAAAGAGCTCTCATTTAGCAGTGAATTTAGTTTTAACAAACTTGTAGGTGAGACTAACAAGAATGAATCACCTAAGATAGGTTCGATAAGTTATCCGATGCTCCCATCATTGAAGATTGGGAAGATCGAGGAAGATAGATCTGTATCAACACTGCCTGAGAAGATAGAAACTCTTAAGAAAGTTGATACTAAGCAAGCCAACCTGGTGCCTAGATTTGGAGCTCAAATTACTAAGAAAGTAGTACAGTACAAAGAAGTACCTAGGGAACAGTTAAAAAGATATATACCTAAGGGAAACCAGAGAAACTTCAATGGACTAATTTCAAATAGGTTAGGAGATGAGTTTCAATGTGTTAAAAAGGCTTGTTTTTCATGTGGTAGTTTTGAGCACTTACAGAGAAATTGTTATAAAAACAGACCACAAGTTTGGAATCATTGGAGGAGGGTAAATCACCAAAACTTTTCAAAGAAAACAAACCCTCATCCTAATAGAAACATGATTCCTAGAGCAGTGTTAATGAGGAATGGGAATACAAAATCAATTGTCACTGCATCTCCAAAATGGGTTCCAACCACTGCTAAGCAAAGTGTAAACACGGCTAAGCAAAATCAAACCACTGCTAAGCCAAAAATCACCACAGATAACAAAGAAGTTTTAAAAATTCCAAAGGTGATAACTGATACAGTGGTTGGAAATCATTTTTATGCTGTTAAGGCCTCAGCAAGTTGGCAATGGAAGCCTAAGACTAAGGTTTTACATCATGTCAATTGTGCATCAATGGACCTAAACAAATTTGATTATATTGATGCAGGCGCACCCAAGTCAGATGGCTTGGGTCCACAAAAGGAACTAACTTGTTAAATTTCATGTGCAGGGCAATCTACAGGATGAGCTAAAAGACAAAGGAGTTTTTGATAGTGGTTGCTCTGGGCACATGACTTGGGATGGGAGCAACCTGGAAGATTTTGAATCTTTTGATGGAGGATATGTGGCATTTGGGAATGATCCAAAGGGAGGAAAGATACTTGGAAGAGGCACAATCAGAACAGGGAATTTAGACTTTGAAAAAGTCTATTTGGTACAGGGACTTAAGTACAATCTATTCAGTGTTTCTCAAATGTGTGATAAGAAAAACTGGGTACTTTTTGGAGAAACTGAGTGTGTGGTGTTGTCTCCTGAGTTTAAGATGCCTGATGAGAAGTTTATACAACTTAGGGTACCTAGGAAGGAAAATATATATTGTTTTGATCTTAAAGATGTCCTTCCAAATAGGTCCTTAACATGTTTGTTTGCTAAAGCATCTGTGGATGAGTCTAAGTTATGGCATAGAAGATTAGGTCACCTCAATTACAAAACAATCAATAAACTGGTAAAAGGCAACCTATTGAGAGGGTTACCTTCTAAGGTTTTTGAGTGTAAGGAACTGTGTGTGGCTTGTCAAAAAGGAAAACAACATAGAGCTTCTTGTAAGACCAAAACTGTCAACACCATTACGCAACCACTATTTATGCTTCATATGGACTTATTTGGACCTACCTTTGTTAAAAGTTTGAACCATAAGCAGTATTGCCTAGTTATCACTGATGATTATAGTAGATTTTCTTGGGTATACTTTTTGGCAGCTAAGAGTGAGACTAGTGAGATCCTCAAGAGTTTCATTACTAAGATAGAAAATCTAGTAAACCATAAGGTAAAGATAATCAGATGTGATAATGGAACTGAATTTAAGAATGTTGTGATGAATCAGTTTTGTGTAGTTAAAGGTATAGAGAGACAGTTTAGTGTTGCTAGAACACCACAACAAAATGGTGTAGCTAAAAGGAAAAATAGGACACTAATTGAGGCTGCTAGGACAATGTTGTCAGAATTAAAGTTACCAACTACCTTTTGGGCTGAAGCTGTAGGAACTGCATGTTATGTGCAGAACAGAAGTAAGGTAGTAAAGCCTTATAACAAGACCCCCTATGAGCTGTTACATGATAGGAAGCCAATGATTGCATTCCTAAAACCTTTTGGGTGTCCTGTTACTATCTTGAATACCATAGACTACCTAGGCAAGTTTCAAGAAAAAGCAGATGATGGATACTTTTTAGGCTACTCTTCCAATAGTAAAGCCTTTAGAGTATACAATAGGAGGACTAGAATCGTTGAAGAGAATCTGCATGTTCAATTCAGTGAAAAGACTCCTAGTGTTGAGACCAAAGGACCAGACTGGCTGTTTAACATTGATATGCTAACCAAATCTATGAATTATGAGCCTATCATTGTAGGAACTTCCACTAATGTTGATGCAGGTACTCAAAAGGATTCTGATGCAGAAGCAATTTCTAAGGAATTTGATTCTCCTCAAGAGTTCTATTTGTTTGAAAAGTGGAAAGCTAGTTCAGTCTCACCCATCATTGAGAAGCAAGGTCCCACTGATGATGATGTATTGAATACTGGAGGCAATGTTAATCATCATCAAGATAAGGATGAGTTGTTGAAAGATAACTCAGTGTTGGTAGAAGAAATTGAAAAGAAGAAAAGGCATTCTGAAACCACTGCTAAGCCAAACCAAAGCACGGACAGTTATAATGCAAACACTGATAAGCCAACTTCTACCACTACCAGTATCAGTGAAACCACAGTTGTAAGTACTGATGATGGTACTTTCTTTGGGCCAACTGCAAAGCCATTATTTGGTGAAGAGGAGTATCCACATGACCCTGATATGCCTGCTTTGATTGAAATTGATACTCCTACTGATGATGAAGACATGGATGATTTCTTCAATGCTGATTTAACTAATTTGGAACATGTCATTCATGAAAGTCCTATTACCTCAACAAGGATTCATAAGATTCATCCTAAGGAACAAATACTTGGAAATTTGAACACCCCTGTTCAAACAAGAAGCAATGTTCAGAATACAAAAACCTTTCCTGAACAAGGTTTCTTTGCAAGATCACTTCACAAAAGAAATAGTCATAAAGATCTGCAAAATTGCTTGTTTGCTTGTTTTCTGTCTCAAAAGGAGCCCAAGAGAGTTGAAGAAGCATTATCTGAAGAAGGATGGGTAGAATCAATGCAAGAGGAGCTTCTTCAGTTCAAACTTCAAGAGGTTTGGACATTAGTAGATCTTCCAAATGGTAAGAGGGTAATTGGGACAAAATGGGTGTTCAGAAACAAAAGAGATGAAAGAGGTATTGTTGTGAGGAACAAGTCAAGGTTGGTTGCTCAAGGATACACACAAACTGAAGGCTTGGATTATGATGAAGTGTTTGCTCCAGTTGCAAGAATTGAGGCTATTAGATTGTTTTTAGCTTATGCTTCATTCAAGAATTTTGTTGTGTATCAAATGGATGTTAAAAGTGCATTTTGTATGGCACAATTGATGAGGAGGTTTATGTTTGTCAACCTCCTGGTTTTGAAGATCCTGATCATCCTGACAAGGTTTACAGGGTGAGGAAGGCTATGTATGGTTTGCATCAAGCTCCTAGGGCATGGTATGAGTGCCTGTCTACTTATTTGATGGACAATGGGTTTAAAAGAGGGTTGATTGATAAAACTTTGTTCATTAGAAAGCACAAAGATGATATTTTATTGGTTCAGGTTTATGTTGATGACATCATCTTTGGCTCAACCAATAAGGAGCTATGCAAAGATTTTGAGAAGCTTATGCATGATAAGTTTCAGATGAGTTCTATGGGAGAACTCACTTTCTTTTTGGGGCTACAGGTTCAACAAAGGACTGATGGTATCTTCATTAGTCAAGACAAGTATGTAGCAGATGTTTTGAAGAAGTTTGGGTTTCAGGATGTGAAGAGTGCTAGTACACCAATGGAGACTCAGAAACCACTGCTATCTGCTGATGGAAGTCCCAAAGTTGATCAAAAGTTGTACAGGTCCATGATTGGATCTTTTAGGTATCTCACTCGCATCTAGGCCGATATTATGTTCTCAGATGTGTGTGTGCGATTTCAAGTCACACCTAATACCTCACACATGAATGCTGTTAAGAGGATCTTTAGGTATCTTAAAGGTCATCCTAAACTGGGCCTTTGGTACTCCAAGGATTCTCCTTTTGATTTGGTGGCCTACACAGATAGTGACTATGCTAGTGCTAGTTTGGATAGGAAGTCTACTACTGGAGGATGTCAGTTTTTGGGAAGCAGACTTATTTTATAGCAGTGTAAAAAGCAAACTATCGTGGCAAATTCTACAACTGAGGCTGAATATGTGGCTGCTGCTAGTTGCTGTGGTCAAGTTCTTTGGATTCAGAATCAATTGCTGGATTTTGGGTACAATTTTATGCATACTAAGATTTACATTGATAATAACAGTACAATATGCATCATTAAAAACCCTGTTTTACATTCTAGAACTAAACATATTGAGATAAGGCATCATTTTATTAGAGATTGTAATGAGAAAAGACTGATTCAAATGGTAAAAATCCATACTGATTTCAATGTTGCTGATCTTCTCACTAAAGCTTTTGATGTGGGGAGGTTTCAGTACCTTGTTGTTAGTATTGGAATGATAAATCTCTAAACTCTCAAATTGTTTTGTACCTGTTTGTATAAGTATTGGACTGTTATTTTGTAATCTTAGTTTTGCTATTCTTGTTTCTAACCACTGATAGTTTGGTTCAAACCACTGCTTGTTGTTCTGTGTTTCCACTAACCATTTTGCAGATTCAAGAAAGTTCATTATAGAAGCTAAAGAAGTCTTGAAGTTAATTGTTCATTCATTCATCAAAATAGTTTACGACTTACAGACTTACAATGAAACTTCAAGTGCAAATTAAAAGACTACTTCTATACATGATTTCCTACTACTATCCTCAGCTGTTGGATATGCATGATAAGCTAAGGATCAAAATGGGAAGGATGGATTGATGAAAACGAAGATGATGAAGATGAATACATAGATGAAGCACAAAGGACATAGTCATATCATACTTGCATCTACTGGTTTCACCAAAAAGCATCATTCCATTTTCCTTTTTCCCTTCCCCCTTACGATATGTGAAGAAGCACCACAACTTGGTACAGGAAGACCAAGAACCACCTCTATGTCCTTTGGGAGTGGTGGATTTCTTGCTCGTGGTCTTGGTTGGGGTTGGGATGATGAAGGTTGGGGGTTTGAAGTTCTCTTCTTTGAGGAGTCATCAGAGTCCTCAGATGCCTCACTTGGATCCACCACACTATCATCTTCAGATGATGGAAGAAATGGGGATTTTCTTGGTCTTGGTTCTTGTGGAGGGAAGTAAAACTGCCATGGGTTAGTATCTTCACTTGATGATGATGAGGATGAGGATGAGGAGGATGTTAGATCAACGACTTCTGGTTTTTTCCAACTAGGGTTCCACATGGTGATTATAGTTGATTAGGGATTTTGGAGAAATTAGGGTTTTGATATTGATTGGTGTGTGTGTTCTATGAAATTAGGGTCCTTTATATAAGCAGAGTTATGGGTTATGGAAGTAAATGAGGGGCAGGTTAAATGTGGTTGAGGAGTTAATGAGATTCTTGGGCGTTGGACTAATATTAATCCTAGAAGTTGACCATATTGACTTACCTGTTCTAAACCACGGATAGGTCATTTGGAACCACTTCTAGCTCTTTCTAACCACTGACAACAATGACCTTCTTCTCTGTGTTTGTTTTGTGTTTTTGTCTTGCAGGTATGAAGGATTTGTGTACATAGGAGCTGGTGTGTTAGCTGTTTGTGTTTGATTTTAAAAAAAATAAAAAATAAAAAATAAATAAATAAATAAATAAATAAAATAATAATAAATTGTGTACTCCTTCATATTTTTGTGAGATCTCTCTTATTATGACACAGATTTACTTGCTATAATTCTTGGACGTTTGGTTGAAGTGCTACTATGTATCCACGGATGGTGTGTATCTAAACTCGGACAGCTGTTCTGAATCCGCGGATAGCATTTTGATTAGTGTTGGATACTACAGGGGCCGTTTGGAAACTTTGGCAAACCTATATTTATTTTCCCCAAATCATGGATGGATCATTTATTTGGTCTTCAAATCACTTCAATTGGCGCTCAACATTAACCCTAATCACTTATCTTTGCATAATTCACAAAACCCACATCATACCCATCATTAATCACAATGGCTGAAAAGTATTCCAACACACATAACCTTGTTGCTAATCTCACCAAAAACGATCGATCTGAGGGTTTTCATCAAATGATTGATTTCCTACTTCACAGTCCTATTCACTATGCCTTAACTGTCACACCAACCATTCTTTAAGCCTACATATGTCAGTTCTGGAGGAATGCTAAGCTTGAAGAGGTTGATGGAGTTGAAGTGTTTAGCACTGCTGTGGATGAGAATGCTATTTCAGTTAATGAGGAGATCATAAGGAGAGTTTTAAAGTTTGATGATGCTGATGATATTACTAATCTTTCAGATGTTGAGATTGTTGCTGGTTTGGAAAGGTTAGGTTATACCCACAGAGGTGATAAGGTACAATATTTTAAGATTTTGTTTTCAAAACAATGGAAGTTTCTTATTCATACCTTATTGATGTGTATGAGTAATAAGACCACAGGGTTAATGACTTTCCTTCCAAAATTGCTACTGCTATTATTTGTTTGTCTGATGGAAGAAATTTCAATTGGTCTAGGATGATATATGAGGGGCTAGTACAAAACATTAGGAAGAAGGGTAAATACTATTTATATCCTCGGTTTGTTCAACTGATTGTGGAAAGTCAAATAGAGGAGCCTGTTGAGCATACTCAGGAGTATGAAGTACATCATATGCTTCCTAAGGTTTTTGCACATATGAGGAATCAGCCACAAAATATACAAATTATAGATGTTCCTTTATTTCCTCATATGCTTACTTTGCCTACTGATCCTGAGTTTGATGAGGATCCTGAATCTCAACCTATAGTCACTGAACCAACTTCTAGTACATCTGAACCCACTGCTAGTGCACCTCAAATCCCTGATAGTACACTTGCAATCACTGAAAGTGCCACTCAACCTACTTCTAGTCAAACTCAAATCACTGTTACACCTATTGTATGGACTAGGAGAAAGAAGGGCACTAAGCTACCTCAGGCTAGTGCTAGTGGTGTTGCTAATGAGGCTGTCACAGGTGGTGGAAGTGACATGATTGGAAGGGCTTCCACTACTGATTCATGCTTAGATGCTGATGAGGATAGTGGAAACATCAATAAGACCCAACCTTTGGCAACTCCTAATGTGGAGAGTTCCTTAGAACTTAACACAGGTGGAGGAATCCCTAGCCACTTGGCTAATACAGGGTGCATAGTTGTTCAGGCTAGGTCTGATGCTATGTTTACTATATCCAAGGATTCACCTCTCGGAGCAGTTAACACAGCTCAAAGTGATGAGGATAGTTTGGAACATGAACATGAATTGATGGATCCTAAGCTGGTACATGATGACTTTTCCAATGAACCACCTCTCGGACCGGTTAACACAGGTCGAAGTGGGGAGGATATTCTTGAACGTTTTAATGAATTGACTGCAAAATGTGCTAAAATGGAGGCTACACTCGTCCGGTCTACAGGAGTTGGCTGTGTTTTAGGGTACGGATATTAGGAGATTGAAGCACAGAGTGTTGGTTTTGGAAAAAGTAAGATGACCGGGTTGCCTGTTTTGAGATCTATGAGACGAAAGTAAAAGAAGGTGGACTCCTCTCCAGCTCTGAATGTGGAGAATGTATCCAAACAGGGTAGGAGTGAAGGCAAGAATTCAGGGAGGTGTTGATGTACCTATGGAAGAAGATGTTGATAGTGGAGATCAAGCATTTTTGGTATCTGATAAAGATGGGAATGAGGCCGTTCTTGAAAATGTGAAGAATGTTGTAGAAGATGAAGTAGTGCAGGACACAACCACGATAGTATGTCTCAGAACCACGGTTAGTACTCTTGTAACTACTGCTGCAGTTTCAGACATGGCAATTATACCCACTACTATCATACCCACTGCTATCATAACCACTTCCACTATTGTTACAACCCTCTCTATATCACCACCTAAATCTAAAGAAGTTGAGAAAGAAGCTGCAAGTACATTGATAAATTTAAGCAAAACCTCATCTATTTCTACACCTATGATTGCACCTGTTTTATCTATTGAATCTGTTGCACCTAAACCAAGAAGTAAAAGCTTGATTATTGGTGATCCATTAAAGAAGAAAGTGGTTCAACAAGATGTTGGTAAAGCTAAAGGGATTGCAGAAACAGAGTTGAAGTTTAAAAGTAAAGAAGAGCAGGTTGCGTATGATGCAGAGTTTGTTAAAAACATGTTAGCTGAAGAACAAACAGCTTTAGAGAAAAGAAAGCAACAAGAAGAGGAGGCTAGTCAGAGATGGTTAGCTACATGCTATGAATCACAGAATTATCTTGAAGCTTCTCAACTAATAAATGATGAGTATACTGCACAAGAATGGGCTTTATTGGATGATGAGGAAAAAGCTAGACTTTTGGGTGAATGGGCAAGGAAGGTTAGTAAAGAAAGGAAGCAAGTTATAAGAAAGAAACCTCCTTCAATTGCACAGATGAGGAATGTACTGATGAAGATTATTAAGAATTCAGGCATTCATATTTCTGATAATCTTAATAGATGTTCATTTGAAAGAATTCAGGAGATTTATATGAGATGTATGAAGATTAATAATGATGACTACTGTCCAATGAATTCTAAGAAGGATGAAGAGTGGATTCAGAAAGATGATGAATGGATTCAAAGTAAAAGAAAGAGAAAATCTGAGATTCAAGAGACATCTGATTCTAAAAGATTGAAAATAGTTGAAGATGTTAATCAAATTGTTTCTTATGAGTTTAAGCTTAAAGATGGAAGTGAAGGAGTTTGGAAAATTCAAAGACTCAACAATGAAGTTTATGAGTATAATAAATTTTCACAAATGCTTCAGTACTTTGAAAGAGATGATTTGATGAATCTTTGGAGACTTTACAAGAATAAGTTTGGTGAAGTACATCCAAATGATTATCATAAGAGACTGGTCTATTATAATTTGAAGATTTTATTTGAACCAACTCATGATGAACCTGAGAATGGTACTGTAACAAGATGGTTTTTATATCAAACTTGTGGAGTTCATGTTTTAACTGTTTCCGGAAAAGTTATTCACATGCTTGTAGAAGGTGAATATCCTCAGTTGAATAAGTATCCGGAATTATTGCTCGATGTTGAAGCCGGTATTATCAAGATGTTGTTACCATATGATGGTCAAGCTTACGATTTGTTGCTGAAATATGAGAAAATTCTTAAATCTAGTAAGTGTTTGGCTACATCCTCCAATTAAGATGTTTTGAGCTTAAAGGAAACTTGAGAATTCTGTTAGAATGTATCAAGTTTAGGGGAGGATTGTTGGGTTTTAGGTTCCTTGAATCAAGAATTACTCTAAGTGCTGGAACCACGGACAGAGTTGATATAACCACGAACAGAAGAATGGAACCACGGATGAAGACAAACCGCGACTAGTAGTAGTGTGTAACCACGGATAATATAATGTAACCACTGCTAGTCTTGTATAGTCGGTTTAGTATTATGTATTAGATAAATATGGAAAATATATTTATCTTGTAGGTTACGTATTGTATAATGTAAAGGACTCCTTAGTCTATAAAAGGAGGTTCTAGGTTAGATTAGAGATACATAAGTTTTATATCTAAGGTCGATACACTTCAAGGTTGTAAAACCCTAATACTGATTTAGAGTATTCGTATTAATAATAATATTGAGGTGTTGAATGTTTATTGTTCTTCTTCTTAAGATTAAGTATTAAATTCCACGTGATACTTAATAAGCTTTTGTTCTAAGTCAGTTTCTATATTAGATCGTTTGCTCAACTGGGATCAACATGAAGCATGTTTCATATTATGTGCTCGGATCCATGGTCTTATAGGTACGCTTTTTTACTCCAGTTTCACTTGTATTGACAGTTAGACATGGAAAATTTGACCCCTTAAAATTATAATGTAACTCCTTGAATTGTAATTCCTTATTAAAAACCACTACTTTTCTTTCAATTGTATGAGCCCAGTTTCCAAGAATGACTTTGGATTTGAGCAGAAGGATGAAGTTTCATAAAGTATATTGTACATACTTGAAAAGGTGAATATTATTTGTATAAAAATCCTAAAAATGACTATTATATTCATCATTCAAAGTTACATCATTTAAACTTTTTAGCATCTTTGTATGCCTTATCAGGTGATGGGAGAATATGGGTACAACATAGAGCATATACTTATAGTGGACATTTGTGTGCAGGGCAGTGATCGTGATTAATGTAGGTAATTAGGCTTAACATGTTGCTTTCTTTACTATTTAGTATATACTATCATATTATATCATGACAAGCCATACAAGTACCCGGGAATAAGTTCTCACCCCGAAGATATAGTTTTCCGTTCATTTATTTAGGAGATACAAATATACTCGTGATTAATACATTTAGTGTTACAATTCAGTTCTCACTGCAGGACCATTGCCTGTTTAAGCTATTAAACACAAATACAAAAATTGACCTTTTTGTAGATGTTTCTTGTGAGGTTTCTATGGTCTAATCGCTAATGGTCACCATTAGTGTATTATAAAAACGAAAACGTGCAATCATTAGTGTATTACAAAATATGTAAACCTAAACACTATTTCCTAAAGAGCGTACTTATAGGTAGCTTATGGGTATGTTTGACGCGAAGCATTTAGAGCATTTAGAATTTAGCCTTTTTTATAGAAAGCTTATTGGACAACAAGCGGTTAAAACAGGCACCATAGACATGTATTATTTAACAGCTTTTCACTGCCATTAATGGAAAAGGTGCTTTCTTCAATGAAAATCCTATCAAAGGTAAGTATACTTCATAATCACTGTACATTTGCTTAATAGTATTTGTGTGCTTATGGCCTCTCATAGTTGCTTGCTATCTTACGTCATACTGCAGTGTCTTCTCAACTGGTGAAATGTCTTCTCACTTATTTTTTTTTTCAAATACTACAAAGTTGATTACTATATGGCTTTAAATTTGAAAAATCAATAAGTTAAGCACTTAATAATAATCAGCTTGGTACTTGCTTATATTTAACCATATAAGCACTTTAAGATCAGATCCCAAAAAACCCCCATAATACGGTTGATATGATCGGTTTCTCTACGCCAACGATATGAAACACATTAATCAGATGATCACTTACAAAATGCATATTAATTATTCAACACCACCAAACTAATATGTGACTCCCAGACAGTTGGTTTGGACTATTTATATAACATGCTGAAATAATAATAATAGACTCGCAAGCTCCATCTCCGCTCATCTGCCTTTCTATGCCTGTGAGATTCATGTTGTATGACTACAGATATTGAGAAATTATTTTTTCGCAACAATTGATGCCAAAATATTTGTTTCTATCCAAAACAGTAGTGGTGTGATTGCTACAAGTTATGGAACAACCCATGAGCACACTACCATGATCGTTCATCATGACAGGATTTCCATACCCCTCATAAACAAGTTTATTGTATAAGTTTGAAAATGGAAAGGCGCTGCTACCAATATCCGGATTCATATTTTTTTCATGTTCCATGTATAATTTTGACAATATACTCAAATCATAAAACCTGACACCTACTTTTTCATTTCGTTGCAGCTAACCTAAGACGACAATCCAACTTTTCCTATAGTCAGCAAGAAGGTACTAATGTAGTGAGTAACTATTTAAGCATATGTTTCTGAAAATCGATAACATGGTTTATAGTCTCCAACTTCCGGTCATGATAAAAGGGCATATGACAGGATTCTACTTGCAATCCTGCAGATTTTTGTAAGATTGGATCAAGATATATTATCGCCAACTCTGGTATCCTGATCGCCTGCCATCAAAGAAATGGTCATATCAATATTGAAAGTGGTAAGAACCGTTATCAAATGTATTTTTCCTGCATAATTAACTGTAAATTTATGTCCATGCTTTAACTAATTTTATGAACTTGCAAATTGTATTATCAGCAAACGATTGCATGACAAGATGTCGAGCTTTGTGTCCAAGAATAAAGCTTCACAGATGCATGGCTCAAGGTCTGTTTACAAATGCTCTTTTTTAATAATGAAAATCTTCTTTTTGCTCCTGATTAATATCATACACAATGAAAGATTACCTATTACGTTAAGATGGCATTTAGAGATATCATATTCGTAATATGACAATAGTTTGGAATTTTTTGGTTTCTTATTTCTAAGCAATCACTTTAAAGCAAGTAGTGCTTACTAGAATATTGGTTTTAGTTTTTTACCAATAAATTTATCCATCTAGCTTGTTAATACTTTGCAAGCATACTATTGGAGCATTGTAGCTCATAGCCCAATGTTCATTAGCTGCAACTTAACTGGTGTCAACATTGTCCCTTCTTTTTGAAAAAAAAATATTGTTTATGCTGTGGGGTATTATATGTAGTATAATATTATGTATAAAAAGGAAAAATTGAAACTTCATATTGTCTACAAAATATGACAAAATTTTGTTTGGCCTGTTAACCGTTGAAATACGAATTAAACAGTCACATGTGTATAAATTAGAATTAGTATAAGTTTGTTGGAATATATATAATTACATGAGATATTTATCCTTCTATTGTGTCGAGACTCTAATCAATTTTTTTATTTGGTGTATTCTAACAGGAGTAAGAATAAAAGATTCAACTAGCAAAGGGTGTATTGGACTTAGAGGTCGCATTTTCGATCCACATTGTCATGAGTCTGCATTTGAGAGCGGAACGCTTCATAGAAGGTTATTGTTGTGAGTTTTTTGAGCAAGCTTCTAGAACTAAAGTTCATGAAAATATGCTCTATATAACCCTTCACCTTGGAGTTTTATATACATTTGCTTTACATGATATATCGGCAATATTGCCTCATTTTTAAGACTTTCAACACTACTTCGCGATTGCTTTACATACATCTAGAATTAGAATTCAACATTTATCATCATGAAACTAGCCCGCCCATTCGGGCGGGCTATAAAGCTAGAACATTATATATAATTTCTTCCTTTATATATTTTTTTAAAAGTATCTCTATTACATAACACAGTTTATTTTGTACATGAATTATTAAAAAGTGATAAATCGTTTGATACGATATTCATTTTCTTTAACTTAAAAAAAATGAATATATTAGGGTGTTTTCCTTTGTTTTGTCGGTGGATTTAGTGTGACTTAATCTTAATACCGCTATTTTGTCCATATAATATTCAATTGGAGATAACCGATACCCGCGAGGAAACCCGAATAACCGATGGATAATTTAACCGAATATCCGACGAGTAATGGGGCGAGTACGGGTTTGGATATTATAAACGGATGCGGGTACGGGTATACTAAAACACATCCCAAACCCGGCCCGTTGTCATCCCTAATGTTATCAAACTTTTTTTATGAAATTAAGCAATATGATGTGATTGATATTCACACATTTTGGTCGTAGATCAAGATTTAATATACAAGTCAAAATCATACTCAAAATTCCGTAATCGAACTCCTTAACAATTTATACAGCAATATGATGTGCTATAGTAGCTGACGCCGTCAGGTTTAAACCGCGACGCCGTCAAACTAACCTGCCAGATTTGTTTCATTTTGTTTTCTGAAAACCTGTTTTCTAAAGTCCGTTTTCTTGAAGAATCTCATAAAACATATCCACAAGTATTGACACACAAAGACAAACAAATATGTAAAGAATTAAACTGTAAATCATCACATAATCATTTTAGGTTCATAATAACCATATACGATCTTCCATACACTTAATTCATGCAAAGTATCAAAAGCAAAATAAAGCATAATCTTATACATATTAATCATGCAATAATTCATAATCAAATACTAGCATGCAAACAACTTGTTAATACAAATAAACCATAAAAACGTTTCTTTATATTTTACGATCTTCTAATTTTTTGTCGATAACAAACGTAAAATCATTTTAACAAAATAAATAAAATATGTAAAAGCTTTGAGCCAATAGTTTACTAACACACTTTTACTAAACATATAAAATCATCAAAACATGTTTAGTTAAATAAGTTATATAAAACCAAAACCATTTTTTTAAAACAATTACAAGTAATGTTGTTTAATTATATTTTATAAAAATATATATGTGCTTAGTATAACTTGTAGTAGGTAAATAATGGGTAAAAACCAAAGTCCATGATCCATAACCATGGAGCATGATCCATAACCCATGATCCATTGCATGACATCATGCATGAAGTCATGTTGGATATTATCCATGATCCATGAGCCAAAGTCCATGACCCATGACCTAAGATCCATAACCCACTGACTAGGTACAATGTATCTTGTTGAGTATCCATGATCCAAATTACATGACCCATGGTCCATAACCCATAACCCAGTTTGCAACCCAAAATCTGGACTAATCTGACCCAGTAGCCGGATCCTTGAGTTTGCACTGGCTGGATCCCTTGGGTAAAGGATCTGTCGGAACCGTGGCAACTGTAGGCAGTTTTTCCTATAAATAGTGAACTATTTCTCTCTTACTTACTAACCCTTTTAAACATATCTTCTCTCGATGTTCTAACCTCTCTAACCTCATATCCAAAGGATCATTCTATTTAGTTTTCTCTTTGTGTGATTCTCTAGGTTCCTCTTAAAGGCGAGATCACAACCTCTTGAAGATGTGCAAGCTCAAGGTCATGAGTTGCTAAGCTTCGTCATCATCAAGACCACTGAATTGCATCTTGTTGATAGTTCTTCTCTCCCTCCATTAGTGTGTCAAGTTGAAGGCATTGGTATATAGTGTCGAAGGTGTACATTCGATGTGGGGCATCGATGTATATTTATGTATTTTGGGTTAAAGGATATTGATATCCTTTCAAGTGTTATAAAAATGATTTTTTCTCATTTGGGTCGTAGCGTTGGGTAGTAGTTCCTCCTTTGTAATGGAACTTGGTATCTAGCCTTGTACCGGATAAAGTGTAGGCGACGTAGCGATAGGTTTGGTTCTACCTCGTGGAAGAACTCGGTGTCTAGCCTTGTACCGGATAAAGTGTAGGCGACGTTGTGAAGGCTTCTCCGCCACATTAAGGAGCTTGTGTTGTGTAGTGCTCAGAAACTCTAGAGTTGGGTACTCGGGGAGTGGAGTAGGGCAAGGAAGGTGTCCTTGTAGCCGAACCACTTTAAATACTTGTGTTGTGTTTTGTGTTCCTTTAATCTTTATCTCTTTGCATTATTTATGTATATGTCCATCTATAAATATGTAACACGCAATCTAAATGGATTGACATAAGTCGATCTAAAAACATTAAAACGAAGTTTTAATCGGGAAAACTGTTCACCCCCCCCCCTTTTAGTTTTCCACACAACCTAAAAACAAAATTAAAAGCAAAACTAAGTAAATAAATTAATTATGTTTGCGTTGCCTCCCGAGAAGCGCGTCTCGAGCCTGACTTTACCTTTATTTAACGGATAAAGGGGAGGTTTCCATACACTTAGGATTAAATGCGGGTGATAGTAGTGATACACACCATTAGAATGGAAATATGCCACTTGAGGTGAAGGTGGTGTTTGAGTGGGGAAAAAGTCCACCACCTTCAATTTAAGATTACCCGAATCCTTTGGTTTGATGGGTGGATTTGAAGTTAGAAAACAATTATGACAAAGATTTGAGCTTTTGTCATTTTCATAAAGAGTATGCTCCAATGATTCTTCATCCTATCCGGTTCCCATATTTTTTATTTCAACGTCATCTTCGTCTTCGTACTCAAACTTGTTTTCATCGAAGAAGTGGAGTGTTGGCGTTTTGAAGTTGGAATGTTGGAGAGAGGTTTTATGGATAACTGGTTCAGTTTTAGAAATCATCGAGACCCTATGCATCAGGGTTGGGTTAAGTAATTCGGAGTTATGGTATTGGTGTGAGATGGAAATTTAATAGTCTTATCGAGTTCTATGGAATGAGCTTGTTCAACTCTCATATTCTCCATCTTTTCTTTCAAAACTCTAATTAAGTTATTAGCGAGTTTCATGAAAACCTCCTTTGATTCCCTCATACAATCTTCCAACTGTTTGATTTGATCCTCCTGATCAACAATAAACTTCAACATCAACCCTTCAAACGCTTCCTGATGTTGGCTTTTGGGGGACACAAATCCTCCATTTGGGTTCATGATTCCACAAAGGGTATCTTTATGATCATTGGCTAATATCTCACTCCTCATTAAACTTTCTACTTGACTCTCCATGCTTGCTAACAATTCTTTTAAAATGACGTTTATGTAGTCAGGACTTCCTTTCTCGGGAAAGATTAGGTCGTCCCACTCTTCATCTTCATATTGGGCTAAATCCTCAATGGATTCCCATGCTTTTTCAGCACTTAATTTGCTAAGTTTCTCGCATGCTGCATAATCAACGGCTTTTTGGGTGGCTTTGTCAATACGATCGTAAAATATTTGAACTTGAAGCAAGAGATTGATGTCGTGATGGGGGAGTCCTTGAAATGAGTTCACACGTCATAGAGTGATTCATCATGATGTTTTTTGAACATCAAGATGTCATTACGGAGTTTACTAGTTCTTCCTGGTGGGAAAAACTAGGCGAGGAAATGAGTGGTGAGATCATCCCAAGTAGATTTGGATCGTGTAGGTAAATGATCAAGCCAATGGATAACGTGGTCACGAAGAGAGAAACTGAAGAGACACAAACGGGCAGTATCTCTAGTGGCACCATTAAGGTAAATAAAATCTACAATTTTAAGAAAATCCTTAAGGTGTTGGATCGGGTCTTCAGACCTATGTCCATGGAATGCACATCTGTTTTGCACCAACCGGATGGTGTCGGATCGTATGTGGGCTACATTGGCTTCTTTGGGAAGCTCAATGGCGTTTCGATAGCCTTGGTGGCTTGTTTTGGAGTACTCACCAAGAGTACGGCCTCTCGGTGGGTCTTGTGGGTTTTGGTGTCAGTTAGGATGGTTTGGGATTGGTGATTCTTGTGGTGGTAAGTTGTGGTGTGGTGGTTGGTCACGAATGAGGGGGTTATCATCCACCATGATGGCAAACGATAGATTTTACGAACAAAAACATGAAGAAAAAGATATACAATGGGAAAGCTAATAAAAAGAAAATAAAAATATCACTTGATAGGAATCTAGTGATTAGACCTAAAACAAGATAGAAATCGAAACCTAAACTATTCCTTGGCAGTGTCGCCAAAAACTTGATTCGGAGATTGCAAACCTCACAAGAAGTTTTACAATCCTCCTTGGCAGTGTACCTAACCACTGTAGTGTAGTATAGGTAAGACACGGAGAATTGATCATTCTCTATAGGAATATTGTTGGGAAGGTCAAGATGTATGACGTATTAGGTCTAGAGGTGAGGGATGATTCTTTTGTATTTTTGTATTTTTAAGAAAGCAATTAAAATCTTGGGGTTGAAGAGTTTGGTTTTTACTTATTAAACTACTACTAAGCTAAATGCAATTAAAGTAAATTAGGGTTCTGCAGGGGAAGTGAAGCGTATCTACCTATGATGTATTACTCCTTGCAAGCTATCTAATTCTACTTATTGAATTGCCACGTCCTCATTTAATTGACGCGTTGTATTCCTTTATTATCGTAGGGCGGTTCCAAATTCCCTAACTCTATGAATATAAGTCTCCCCTAGAAAAACCTAGATCTACAAGTGACAATTAAGTCATCTCTTTAGAATCTCATAGGATCTACAAGCCGCAATTTATGCAATAAATACAACGAATAAAACCAACAGTTCACTCTAGGATCAAATACATTAATAGGACAGTTTATACAAGTAAACCATAAAAACGTTTATTTATATTTTACGATCTTTTAATGTTTTGTCGATAACAAACATAAAATCATTTCAACACACTTTGTCGATATGTAAAAGCTTCGAGCCAATAGTTTACTAACACACTTCTACTAAACATATTAAAACCATCAAAACATGTTTAGTAAATAAGTTGTATAAAACCAAAGACATTTTTATAACACTGACAAATAATAATGTTTACATTTTATAGAAATGTATATGTATAACAAGTAATAGTGTTTAAATCTTATAGAAATGTATATGTACTTTGTATCTGTTGTAATGTGTAAGTAATGGGTAAAAACCAAAGTCCATAACCCATGACCCATGACCTGTTTTTGGGTAAAAACCAAAGTCCATAACCCATACCCATGGAGCGTGATCCATAACCCATCACCCATTGCATGACATCAAGCATGAAAGTCATGTTGGATATTATCCATGATCCATGACCCAAAGTCCATGACCCATGACCCAAGATCCATAACCCAATGACTAGGTACAATGCATCTTGTTGGGTATTCATAATCCAATACCCATAACCCATGGTCCATAACCCATAACCCGGTTTGCAACCCGAAATCCAGACTAAACTGACCCAGTAGCCGGATCCCAGGATTTGCACTAGCCGGATCCCTTTGGTGAGGGATCCGCAGGAACCGTTGGACAGTAGACATGTTTTGTCTATAATTAGTGAGCCATTTTTCCCTTGCTCACTACCACTCTTAAATATACTTTCTCCCAGTATTCTAACATTACTAACCACAGATCCAAAGGATCATTATATGTATTTTTATGTTTGTGTGATTCTCTAAGTTCCTCTTAAAGGCGAGATCACCACCTCTTGAAGACGTGCAATCTCAAGTCATGAGTTGCTAAGCTTCGTCATCATCAAGACCACTGAAGTGCATCTTGTTGATAGTTCTTTCCTCCCTCCATAGAAATGTCGTGTTAAAGGCATTAGTGAAAGGTGTCGAAGTGTCGTGTTGAAGGCATTAGTGAACGGTGTCAAAGGTGTACATTCGATATGGTGCATTGATGTACAAGCTATGTAGGTTGGGTTAGAGGATGTTGATATCCTCTCTAGTGTTGTAACAAGGAGTGTGTCTCCTTTGGGTAGTTGTGTTGTGGTGTAGTGTTGGGTAGTAGCTCATCCTTTGTAATGGACCTCGGTATCTAGTCTTGTATCGAATAAAGTGTAGGCGACGTTGTGATAGGTTTGGTTCTACTCATGGAAGAACTCGATGTCTAGCCTTGTACCAGATAAAGAGTAGGCGACGTTGTGAAGGATTTTCCACCACATTAAGGAGCTTGTGTTGTGTAGTGCTTACAAACTCTCGAGTGGGGTACTCGGAGAGTGGAGTAGGGCAAGGAAGGTGTCCTTGTAGCTGAACCACTATAAATATTCGTGTCGTGGTTTTGTGTTCTTTTACTCTTTATCTTTTGCATTACTTACTTATATACTTATCTATCAATATTCAACACACCAACTAGATAGATTGACATAAGTCGATCTAAATACTTTAAAACGAAGTTTTAATCGGTAAAACTATTCAACCCCCCTTCTAGTTTTCCACAATTGGCATCAGAGCTTCGTTACCAAGTTTCTTAGAATATATTGTACTTTAAAAACTTGATACGATCCGGGTATGTTTGAAAACTACAAAGAAGGAGATTTCTTAAAACAATAAATTCATGTTTTGGAGATTTTTATATTTTAACAAATGTTGGATAGTGATAGATCATTCTAACATTTTATTTTCAGAAATCTTCATGCTAGGATTCTTTCAATGACTTCGTTCTATCCAAAGAAAAATGAAGTCAACATCCAAGGAAGAACCCAAGAGTAATCACAACTTACTTTCACGAAGTACAATTGATTAATTTAAAATCTCGCGAAGTATTTCGCGTCTATTGTTTCTAAAAACCATAAAAAGAGAATAGAGCAAAGGTATGTTCTCTTACCTACAACTAGTTGATATATAAATGTAGTAATCACGTGTGGATAAAATTGTGATATATGCTTTCCTCTCATAATAAACATCTTTATAAAAATCTTGCATATATATAACACTATGTGTATGAATATATGAATTAAGCATTTAACATCAAAGTCGCAAGTTTCAAAAATCTCTCTTCACTACTTTCCATCTTAACACATCATCGGGAATGGTATTCCTCTTTGATAGTTAAAGTCTTGATCCACCATCATTCGATAAACAATTTTCTTTTCTTTCAAAACATCTTAGCTAAACATCTATTCAAATAGGAATATAACCAAAATCTCATTCTACAAGTTCTTCTCAAAAATAATTTATTTATAACTTACTACAAGTGAAAGAATAATCCAAAACACTCCAATATTTGTCTGCAGCGCCGGATCCCTCAAACAGGGGATCCGAGGGAACCGTGTAAACAGACAAAACAGGACACTCGTTTTTAAAACCCAAAGCACTCCATTTTCCCTCTTCCTAAAACCTAGAACGACCAAATCTCAGTTCATATCATTCTAGGGCTTCATACTCTTAAGCATCTCAATCATAAACATCATTGTAAGTAATTACACTCATATTTTCTATTTATCATCATCTCCATCCTGGGGTTTATGGGTTTAAACTTTTCAATTAGTTTCAATTTTCATATCAACAATTGTCAAATTGTTTATTGAAAAATTATTTTCCATACAAAAAGGTTCTACACAATCAAGGATTTGCAAAACGACATTGTTAATACAAAGTAAAGTCATAAACCTATCTTGACAAATTTTACCTAAATGGAATATTATTTTTTCTAGGATCAAACATGCCTAAATTTACTCAACAAGACCATCATGACACCGTTCACTACATTCCTAGATATTATCGCAAAGAATGGTTGTCAAAAAGTGTTCACAAAACCTTCAAAATGCTCCAAAAATGACTTATTCACGAAGGTCGTGTAATTAAGGAATGTTTCCTTGAAAACACCGACATTCCTCAAGTCTTTTCCGCAACCAACTTTGATTGTCTCGTAAAAACTTATGAACAAATTTGTCCGGTCTTCATTTTTGAATTTTACAAGAGTGTTAGGATTATCCGAAACAATGATGAAAGTATTTCAATCGCTTTCGTCATAAACAACCAAAGCATCACCTTACCTCTCAACATATTCGCACAAATCCTTCGCATACCATGTGAAGGAATTTGTATATTTTCCAAAGATTGGTCAATTGTTACTCAATCCTTCGCACTAGACTCTAAACCTATCTATCACACTCCACTTGACGACCCCATTGTTTTTCGAGACACCGTCTTCGAAAAGAGAGTCAACCAATCTCGTTATAACCGCAACAAAGAACTCATTCATCATGATCCCTATCAAATGGAACTCTTAGAGATGATTCCCATTTACAAAAAGTGTGAAGAAATTCTTAGAGAAAATGTCATTTGTTTAGTTGGAAACAAAGACCATCCCAATGCTTGTCTTGTCCAAATTATCTACTGTCTCATCCACCAAAGACCTTTCAATCTCGCCCATTACATTGCCAAAAGAATGATAGGCGTTTTCAAAACCGATAAAATGGTTCTTCCTTATGGTATGCTCCTAACACGTCTCCGTGAGTATGTTAGTCAAATGCAACTTACTCCTATTACCGATGATCATTTTCTCGCTAACCATGTTATGGTACCCCTCACCAAAATACCTTCCAAGCGATTCATGATCAAAGGGAAAAGGCCTCGTCCTCTCTCGTCCTCTTCGGATGAAGATGAAGATGTTGAAGTGATAAGCATTTAAAATGTACACTTTTAGGGGGTCATTTAAGCCCTAAATCGACCACTTTTATATCCGTTACTGCTTAGTTTCGTTCCTTTTCACTTTTTAGGTCTCTTGGAAGCAAAATGCTGGAATGAAGCACATTTGGACTAAAATGAGCAAAAACATGAAGAAAATGGCAAAGTCAAGATCGAAGACACTCAAGGCTGATCAACAGAACCTAACGGCGTCCCATCCAAAGGGCGATGCCGTCCCTCTATGAATACTTGATCAAAAAGTGCACGCAACGGCTCAGTGGAATTTCTGGTCCTAAAGCCTGACGGCTTCACGCCTTAATTCTGGAAGGCGTCACTCAGAAAATCTACACCAAATGCCCAAGATCAAAGACTCAGACGACGTCGCTACTAAAGACTAATGGCGTCACACATCTCAACTGACTCCGTCACAAGCTGATCAAGACTATCCCAACATGCGCGCGAAGTAGCTGATACTGTTTTGGCCATAACTTTTGCATAAGAACTCGGATTTAGGTGATTCAAAAGCCCACACGACCGGAACGAGAAAATATACAGTTTGGTGAAAAAAAGTCTTCGTGACGCCGTCACTCTATTGATCTGATGCCGTCACCCTTTGCCGACAGAAAATCTGCCTATAAATAGAACATTATAACTTCACTTTTTGTAGGCTCTAAACCCTAAGTCCGATTCTAAGGTTTAGATAGGTGTTTTTCCAGCAACTTAGAAGGTTTCAATCACTCCAAAAACATCTTGTAATGGTTTGTTGATTATATCTTAATCCATATATTTAATTCATCATTATGTCTATCCCATGTTTGATTGATTGTGTGTATGCTTGCTTGTTTACCATGTCTAGCTAAATTTCTTATGTGTTTGCTTAGATCTATGAAACCTATTTATTGATTATTGTTAGGTTGTTTCTTATCTTAATTTTAAATTGGCTTAGCAGTGCAACTAGGCATCATTCGTTGTATTTAATGCTTGAGTATGCTTTATGATGTTGTGGCTTATGGATGAAATACCTTAGGCTTGCCGACTTCGTATCTCATAAACAAGAGATAACCTCAAAGAACTAGGGGGCACGCATACCCTACGACCTCAGGAATACAACGCGTTAAGATAATGTGTGACAATTCAACCGACCAATAAAAGATAACTAGAGAGTAATAGTATCTAGGTAAACACATTATTAATCATCATACGAGCACACATCAAAATAGACATAGCTACCCGTAGTAACTAGATAATTAGAATTAGATAAGTAGAGCAATCGGTAGAAGTACCACCCCTAAATCAATTTCCCTGAGATATTTACCTTAGCTTTCTAAAAAACCATAAAAAGATAAAAAAGAATCATCCTCAACCCCCACCTTCTCATCATACATTTTTTACTAGCATTCCTATTCCCCTAGAGAACGATATCAACCCCCGAGGCTTACCTAATACTACACTACAACGATTAGGTTCACTGCCTAGGAGGTTGAAAAACTTGCTCGACAAAAAGGAAGTTTCCTTTGACCCCGAACGCGCTCCATACGCGCATCAAGTTTTTGGCGCCGCTGCCGGGGAATAGAATAGCTAGTTAGATCTCTATCTCATTTAGGTTCCCTTGATTGATTCCTATCGAGTGAGCTTTTTTCTCTTTTTATTAGCTTCCTTGTAGTCTATCCCCCTTCTTTGTGTTTGTGTTCGTGAAACCCTTTTCATTTGTCGCTATGGCAAGTGAAGTTGCATTTGAATCATTAACAAATGACGAACAATTGTATTTCATAGAGAGTATTACTTCTTATTTTTCTAATGAATTTGTAAGTTATCTTAGAGATATCCAAGAGGAGATGGGTGAAAAGCTAGATGGCTTTGATGAATTTTGTACATGTGTGGCTTCTATTCAACAATCATGGTTAGGATCAACTCCTTTCAGTGAGACCATTTGGAAAAATTTTGAGAAAAGCTTCCTAAGCGTAACCCATAGTTTGAATGAAGTCATAGGCTTGTCTACATCACAATTTGAGAAAACAGATAAGGAGGAATCCTTTAGGAAAATAGAACATAGTAATCAAGTTTTTGAAAACGATTCTTATGAATCGGACCAAGAATTTGAAATGGCCAAAGAAGGATTTGAGATGCTTAGGAGTGTATTTGGGTTAGATCATACTAAAACACATGTTGAACATATAGGAGATCTAGGTATAGTGGAGAATGAGGTGGAAACTCCAAGCCCACAAGCCTATACCATCACTTGAGGAACACACACCGCCTATAACTTACCCGGAAGAAGTAGAAGAGACTATAGGAACCCCGATTAATATAGAACCTTTGGACCAAACACCACTAGAGAATGCAGGTTTAGATGCTTGTTGTCATGACCTTTCTCTTAGTCCTAGGGAAGTTCCTAATTTTGATGAACCGAAGCCTCAACCAAAACCCTTACCTAATTTTCCGTCTTTAGATGTGAATCTAGGAATTGAATTAGGCCCCAATCCACCCATCAAAATAAATAGTCCGGGTAGTTGCGTGATGAAGGTAGTAGACTCTAAGCCATGTAGAGTGAAATCTAATATAGGAGTAACCCATGACCTTACACACTTACATCACCCATTTATGGTTGATAACAAGAAACAATTTGGGTTTAAACCGGGTTTATTAGGTCAAGATGGATCATTAACTAAGAATCTTTGAAAGTTGATAGAAGATGATCCATTTCTAGGAGAAAGATTTGATTCACCCGCTACACCAATAGAATTAGGTAAGGTTATAATGAATGGAGCGCACCCCTTTGAGCATATAAATCACCCATCACCCTCTTCTCACATAGCAAATTTCTACCCTAAGGGTGTGTATCGCTACTATCACCCGCACTTAAGCTTAAGTGTAGGGAAAACTTCCCCTTTATCTGTTAAATAAGGGTAGAGTCAAGCTCGTGACTCAAATAAAAACAAGCGCTTCTTGGGAGGCAACTCATGTTTATTTGTTTGAATGTTTGTTTTTAATTTTTATTTGTGTGTTTATATATCTTTTTTCATTATTGTTTATTATCATGTTAGACTTTGTGAAAATGCTTTATTTTGTCTTTAACCTCGTCTTAATTACATATAAAGGTATTTTACAAAAAGATAAGTGTAGGGAAGATCACATACGTTTTTGAAGAACATGAACATGAGAATTACAATTAGTGAAATTGATATATATATATATATATATATATATATATATATATATATATATATATATATATATATATATATATATATATATATATATATATGTGTGTGTGTGTGTGTGTGTGTGTGTTTGTTAGAGTCAAATGCTTGTATCGAGTCATAATGGATGTTTTGCAGAATTTTTCCAGGTTTTAAAGATGTAATTTTTCCAGAATTTTTCAAGTAAAAATGTACCAGACCCTTTCTGTCAAGACAACCTGACGGCGTCAGGATTAAAACCTGACGACGTCAGGCTATGTAGAAACATATTGCTCAGTTTTTTCTATTTCTGTGCAACTTATAAATTTTTGGAAATTCCCAGGTCTTAATTTTCCAGAAAAACTGCAAACATCCATTCCATAAGCATTATATCTTATTTGCTTTGTTTCTAAGTCTGAAATTACATCTTGTTGTGATTTTTCTTTGTTCTATTTGATGCTTTGGGTTGTCATTTTCTATTGAGTGTGCAGGTTATATTTAGCAAGAAGAAGAAACACAATTTGTATGAAGCTTATTACCCATGCATTCTTCTTGGAAAAGAATTTAACCGCAACTTCACACATATCCTATCGAGCTAATCAGGGGAGTACTAGTTTCTTTTCCTTACTTACATTCCTTTATCATAAATTTGATACTTTCGAGGAACATTGGGGACAATGTTCAGTTTAAGTGTAGGGAGGGAGAATAAAACGGGAACTTAGAAACTATTCACTCACTTGATCATTGGCCTTGTCCTTGGTAATTTGTGTAATAAACTATGAGAAATATTTGTTAGGGCAATTTTAGCACCAAATTTAAAACTTTTTATGATATGTACGAGCTAAACTTTAGTCTTAATAAAGCGTCCAATGGATATGAATTATATGACTAGCACAAAAACCATTTACCACTCAAATTCCACCCCAAAATGTGAGGTTCGCCCCTAGATCTTTAGGAATAAAAGCATTCACCTTTAATGCTTAGAGAGTGTACCGGTAGTATAATAGATTCTAGAACTTGTTTTGTGATGCATTCCGAGATCGCTAGTGAGACTACACTTGTGTAGTTAGGAATAACTAAATGAAAAGAGGCATTAGGATAACCCTTGTTTGAAACCTGTATTATAATTACTTCTTCCACATCGGTTGAGTAATTACCCCACACCCTTGCGATGTACTCATCTTTAGTATACTATATCCCTAGTTAACCCCTCAGAGCCTATCCTTTTCGAGGTTCTCGTGATGTTTCGGTTTTCCGGAATATCAATGAAAAACATTGTTTACAATCCACCCCCAAATGTACACGCAAATCGCCTTAGCCTACCTTGTATGCACTCATCTTTAGTGCATTATTGTTATCGTTACTAAACCCTTAGTTCAAATATCTAGTTACTTGTATGGTTGCTAAGTCGAGTCATATCTTTTGTACACAGTTTTGGGATGATTGGGACTCATGGGTAAAAGTAATATTTTATGGAGTAACAGGAAAGAACGATAAATTCAAATTCCCTTTGTCTACGTAATTAAATACTCCAAGTGTTTTGATCTTTTCAAATCGGGTCAATTAGTGCTAGAGAAAAAAACTCAAGTGTAGGGATGCTCCTATAAATCTCTTATATTTTGATGTTATCGTAGAGGATGGTAGAATAAAAATGTATGAAAAAAAATGAAAAAAATTAAGAAAAACATACGGGCTACCATCCTACATCTATATTTATGTTTATGTCTTTAAATTTATGTTTGTTTGTTTCAAGTTATCTATAGTTAGTGAGTTAAGTCTTGGCTTAGCAACGCCACGCTTTTCATGCTTGTAACATAAGATTTTTGACTTGCCACCACTAAATATCCCCATCCAACAAAACCCTTTGTTTTTCTACCGTAATCCTAACGTTAAAACCCTTGTAAAGACCTCTTAAATAGTTGTTCGTAGGTGCTTACGCCAAAGCGGTGGAGGTTTGATCTAGTCTCAAGCTTATGGTAATCTATGTACTATGCCAGGTAATGAGTGTTTATCTTCCATTTCCATTTATTATATTTCATATAAACCCGAGAGATGAGAGAATCCAAACACCCCTTGTGAGGTGCTAGTGTACAATTTCCGTGCTTGTTATGACTATTGTGGTGCTTTTACTTGTTGTGAATTATTTTGAACCAATGCTTCATTCCCCCTAACTTATAAATTGATTAGTCAAAAGCACATGTGCTTGAGAACAAGCAAATATCAAGTGTAGAGATATTTGATAAGGATTTAAAACGTACACTTTTAGGGGTCATTTAAGCCCTAAATCGACCACTTTTATATCCGTTACTGCTTAATTTCGTTTCTTTTCACTTATTAGGTCTCTTGGAAGCAAAATGCTGGAATGAAGCATATTTGGACGAAAAGGAGCAAAAACATGAAGAAAATGGCAAAGTCAAGATAGAAGACACTCAAGGCTGATCAACAGAACCTGACGGTGTCCCATCCAAAGGGCGATGTCATCCCTCTATGAAGACTTGATCAAAAAGAGCACGCGACGGCTGAGTGGAATTTTTGGTCCTAAAGCCTGACGGCGTCACGCCTTAATTTTGGAAGGCGTCACTCACAAAATCTACTCCAGACGCCCAAGATCAAAGACTAAGATGATGTCACTACTAAAGACTGACAGCGTCACACATCTCAACTGAAGCCGTCACAAGCTGATCAAGACTATCACAACATGCGCGCGAAGTAGCTGATACTGTTTTGGCCATAACTTTTGCATACGAACTCGGATTTAGGTGATTCAAAAGCCTACGCTACCGAAACGAGAAAATCTACAGTTTGGTGAAAAAAAGTCTTCGTGACGCCGTCACTCTATCAAGCTAACGCCGTCACCCTTTGACAGAAAAATCTGCCTATAAATAGAACATTATAACTTCACTTTTTGTAGGCTCTAAACCCTAAGTCCGATTCTAGGGTTTAGATAGGTGTTTTTCCAGCAACTTAGAAGGTTTCAATCACTCCAAAAATATCTTGTAATGGTTTGTTGATTATATCTTAATCCATATCTTTAATTCATCATTATGTTTATCCAATGTTTGATTGATTGTGTGTATGCTTGCTTGTTTACCATGTCTAGCTAAATTTCTTGTGTATTTGCTTAGATCTATGAAACCTAGTTATTGATTATTGTTAGGTTGTTTCTTATCTTGATTGTAAATTGGCTTAGGAGTGCAACTAGGCATCATTCGTTGTATTTAATGCTTGAGTATGCTTTATGATGTTGTGGCTTATGGATGAAATAGCTTAGGCTTGCCGACTTCGTATGTCATAAACGAGAGATAACCTCAAAGAACTAGGGGGCACGCATATCCTACGACCTCAGGAATACAACGCGTTAAGATAAGGTGTGACAATTCAACCGACCAGTAAAAGATAACTAGGGAGTAATAGTATCTAGGTAAACACATTTTTAATCATCATACGAGCACAAATCAAAATAGACATAGCTACTCGTAGTAACTAGATAATTAGATAATTAGATAAGTAGAGTAATCAGTAGAAGTACCACCCCAAACCAATTGCCCCGAGATATTTACCTTAGCTTTCTAAAAAACCATAAAAAGATAAAAAAGAATCATCCTCAACCCCCACCTTCTCGTCATACATTTCTTACTAGCATTCCTATTCCCCTAGAGAACGATATCAACCCCCGAGGCTTACCCAATACTACACTACAACAATTAGGTTCACTGCCTAGGAGGTTGAAAAACTTGCTCGACCAAAAGGAAGTTTCCTTTGACCCCGAACGCACTCCGTACGCGCATCATGAAGTCGACCCCGTTTCTAATTATCAACTCGATCCCATAACTTACTTTGAACAACTTCCCACTCTTCAAAAGGAAAGCGAAGAATTAAAGCAAATAAAAAGGAGGTTCAAATGTCTAACTCATTTCCTCATGAACTCTGGAAAGAAGAAAAATTGAAGAGATTGACAAAAGAAACTTTGTACTCAATGTCTTTCTTTTAGATGTCTTATGATTGTCAAACAAATGTATGATCATAACTTTATGCAAGACATACTTGGTTATTCTTATTTTGATATATGGTCATTATCATGTTTGCTTATCCATATGTTGTTTCTATACGCTATGCTTATTGTGCTTTACTTGTATACATGTATGCTTACTGTAAGAGATCATTAGTTTCAAAATTTGATAAATAGATATTGCACGCTCACTGTTAAGAAATTTGTCCCAGATGTCGGATCCCTGGCTTATAACTAGCTGGATCCCTCAAATGAAGGATCTGTGGGATCCGGGTAGACAGAAATGCTATTTTAGCATCCTTGCATCAATCCATCCTTTCAAACCTTATTAGACTAGTTAAACATGATACATTAGGATCACTTAAATCCTCCTTAGGCTCAGTTGATCCCACATTCACTCATGGATGACTTAAGATCACATTCAAGGTGTTTTTGATTTATCACTACCTCAAAACTCACCATATTTCCACTCCAATGTTTACACATTGTTTCTCTCATCTCAAAACACCTAGTTTGATATTTCTCTCAATTTTAGCAAATTGATTTTAGTCATCTTTATCTCAAAATGGTCTAAAGACTAGTTTTTCATTTCTTGTAATTTTTAAGGAATTTTCTAAATTTTCTTTAATTCACCATCTTGTCTCTACGATCATTTTACACCATTTGACACCCTCAAAACTCTTATCATCCTTGATCACCCATTGGTGTTCATGAAAACTTCATTTCTTTCCATAAAAGACATCATTAGCTATCCTCATTCATTATGCTTGATCATTTAAGTCTCATATCATTTAAAACACCTGAGGAGACTAAATACTCAAGATATATAGGTACTAGACCTTACTAGAACCTCATCGATCCTTTTCTTGGCTCCTGAGAGCCGGATCCCTGGGTTTAGCGTAGCCGGATCCCTCAAATGAGGGATCCGTGAGAACCGTCTGCACAGACTAACCAATCCTACTTGATATAATCATTTTCAAAACCTCTTTGTTAATCTAAACACTCCACATTGTCTTAAATGACCCCAAGACCAGTACAACTCTGTAGTTGACTCTTGTGCATGCAAATCATTGCAATTTGAAGGATTTTAGTGGTTTAAGCTTTAATTCACTTGCCAAATATCTTTCTTTATAAACCACTTGTGTTAGAACTTCCCAATCACCATTCACACACTCATTCTCAGTAGCTAAAACCTTCTTTTTACACCTATCTACCATTTCACCATGAGGAAAGCTCCTAGTGCTAACTCATCAACCAAAGAACCTCCCAAGAAAATTGCTCGGGTTGTTCATTAAATCTCCTCAACCGAATCATCACCCATCAAAGCCTCAAACATTAGAACTCCCTCACAAACAACTCTACCAATCAAACCAACTCGCAAAAGGATTGTTCCCACAAGACAACCCTTGCCAAACAATACCATACCTCATAAACCAAAAAACCCTACCTCCACTAAACTATCACCTCTAGTACCTAGAGCTATCTCTTTTACCACCCCACTGTCATCCCCAAACCTTAACAACTTAGAGGACTTACCACCTAGGCCTTCTCATCCACCACCATTGCCAACATTTTCCTCAATTGAGAAAATGGTGCCACAACAACCTTCTCACCTGGTGTTGAAACCACACTAGCACCCGTGTCCTACTCTCTTTTGCCTTCAAATGGTCCATTTTGGATTATGAGGAAGTAGATACATCTTTACCTCCACCATCAACACATATTCCACCACCTTCACCCTTAAATGAACCACCTCCAACTTTATCAAACTTGCCTCCACAAATCTCTTCATCCTTTGTGGAACCTCCACCTTCCTCATCACCTTCTCGAACGTTTTGATGAAGTCAACAAATCTAAACGTCCCTAAAACTTAGGAATACAAGCACAAATGGTGCTATCTCTAATCTTAGGCGCAACTTAGAATTTGTTAGGAAATTTTCTACATGTTGTATCATTTTCTTAGTTTTAGAGATATGTGTATCGTTTATCTTGTTTTATTGAATGAAACTACATGTTGTATACTATATAGTTATGAGAATATGTTTGGTGCAACAATACATAACTCGTTTGTACATTTATGTCACTATTTATATCTACATTGCTGCCAATAAGATGCAGGTACATGGTTCCCAGACTTTTGCCTAGATGGATCCCTCACAGGAAGGATCCGCCAGAACCGTCCAATAGAAACAAAGTTTTTAACTAATTTGAAGCTCATTTGCAGGAAACAATACACCATATATTTGTTTTCTAACCTTTGTTTTGTAGATTTTCAAAATACACATGAAGACTTTGACACCCCCAACAAGGGGGAGCTTTTCGTCAAAGCAAAGCTTTGCAAAAACACTTGCAATACATTCACTTAGGTTTTCCAAATTACTTGACGCCCTCATCAAAAGCTAGCACTCGTCAAGGGGGAGCAATTCGTCAAAAACGAAACCATTGCAAAAATACTTGCAATACACTCGCTTAGCCTTCCTAATTACTTGACGCCCTCAACAAAGGGAAGCATCCGTCAATGGGGAGCTAAGACGAGAATTTTAGTCTCTCATCTTACTACATCCTTTTACTTTTCTTCTTCTAACTATTTCTCATTTTATTACTTTTCACAAGTTTTTCTCAAAACCATTTTTCCACTATGTGTTAGTTTCTTTTTGACGCTCTTTTTGTTTCGCCAAAAAGGGGGAGAAAATAGTAAAAACTCCAATTCAAATTTTTACGGATTTTATTTTTCTCTTAAAATAATCTTATGTTTTGTCATCAACAAAAAGGGGGAGATTGTTAATACAAATAAACCATAAAAATGTTTATTTATATTTTACGATCTTCTAATGTTTTGTCGATAACAAACGTAAAATCATTTTAACGAAATAAATAAAATACGTAAAAGCTTTGAGCCAATAGTTTACTAACACACTTTTACTAAACATATTAAAACAATCAAAAAATGTTTAGTAAATAAGTTGTATAAAACCAAAGACATTTTTATAACACTAACAAGTAATAATGTTTACATCTTATAGAAATGTATATGTATGACAAGTAATAGTGTTTACATTTTATAGAAATATATATGTACTTTGTATATGTTGTAATGGGTAAGTAATGGGTAAAAACCAAAGTCCATAACCCATGACCCATGACTTGTTTTTGGGTAAAAACCAAACTCCATAACCCATACCCATGGAGCATGATCCATAACCCATGACTCATTGCATGACATCATGCATGAAGTCATGTTAGATATTATCCATGATCCATGACCCAAAGTCCATGACCATGACCCAAGATCCATAACCCAATGACTAGGTACATTGCATCTTGTTTTGTATCATAATCCAATACCCATAACCCATGGTCCATAACCCATAACCCGGTTTCCAACCCAAAATCTGGACTAAACTGACCCCGTAGCCGGATCCCAGGATTTGCACTAGCCGGATCCCTCTGGTGAGGGATCCGCAGGAACCGTGGGACAGTAAACATGTTTTGTCTATAAATAGTGAGTCATTTCTCTCTTGCTCACTACCACTCTTAGATATACTTTCTCCAAATATTCAAACATTACTAACCACATATCCAAAGGATCATTCTATCTAGTTTTATGTTTGTGTGATTCTCTAGGTTCCTCTTAAAGGCGAGATCACCACCTCTTGAAGACGTGCAAGCTCAAGTCATGAGTTGCTAAGCTTCATCATCATCAAGACCACTGAAGTGAATCTTGTTGATAGTTCTTTCCTCCCTCCATAGAAGTGTCGTGTTAAAGGCATTAGCGAAAGGTCTCGAAGTGTCGTGTTGAAGGCATTAGTGAACGGTGCCAAAGGTGTACATTCGATATGGTGCATTGATGTACAAGCTATGTAGGTTGGGTTAGAGGATGTTGATATCCTCTCTAGTGTTGTAACAAGGAGTGTGTCTCCTTTGGGTAGTTGTGTTGTGGTGTAGTGTTGGGTAGTAGTTCCCCCTTTGTGATGGAACTCGGTATCTAGCCTTGTATCGAATAAAGTGTAGGCGACGTTGTGATAGGTTTGGTTCTACCTCGTGGAAGAACTCGATGTCTAGCCTTGTACAGGATAAAGAATAGGCGACGTTGTGAAGGCTTCTCTGCCACATTAAGGAGCTTGTGTTGTGTAGTGCTTACAAACTCTCGAGTGAGGTACTCGGGGAGTGAAGTAGGGCAAGGAAGGTGTCCTTGTAGCTGAACCACTATAAATACTCGTGTTGTGGTTTTGTGTTCTTTTACTCTTTATCTTTTGCATTACTTACTTATATACTTATCTATCAATATCCAACACACTAACTAGATAGATTGACATAAGTCGATCTAAATACTTTAAAACAAAGTTTTAATCGGTAAAACTATTCAACCCCCCTTCTAGTTTTCCACAAGGACATTCAAGCTAATAAATGGGTGAAGAAGCCAATTTTCCTATTCTAACGCAATACAACCAATGAAACAAGAGACAGTAGGAAGCAAGAATTATAAACTAAACCAATTAGACTTGTTGAATTTATCACGCCTTAATGATGAAGATAGACACAAACACCAATAAGAAAACAACTAGTTCTAATTAATCATTAACAAGTTTCACACAATCATAGGTAAACACTAAGTGAATTAGCCAAACTTAATCAATGAATAATAAGCAACAATAATGATAATTGAAGACATAAATTAAGGTAGAATCAACAAACCATTACAAGATGTTTATGGGATGATTGAAACCTTCTAAGTTGCTGGAAAAACACCTACCTAAACGAATAAACCCGAGGTCGTGGTAGGAAGTAATTATATTATTTTGTAGGTCATAAGATTGTCATGTCTTTTTTATGTAGTGATTTGGTTGTTGCACTTTAGGTGCTTGTTTTTTGCCCATGTAATAGGTCAAGATGAGTGATTCACTCTCATCTGTTGTTCTTAAACGTTTTTTGGCGTAATATATTTTACCAAGGTGATCCCCTTTTACCAAAAAATAAACACCTACCTAAACCCTAGTGATTTTTCCAAGGGCTTACAAAAAGAAGTGTTATGAGGTTATATTTATAGTGATTTTTCTGTCTGCAACGTTGTGACCCCCTCAGCTCTAACAAGTGACGGGGCCAGGTTCAGGTCATGAGGGGGTCAAAGTAGGGGGTCGCTTGTAAATCTGAAATTCATTCTTCAAGTGACGGCATCACTTTACAAGTGCGACGCCGTCAACCCGTCGTCATTAGGGTTTATTCGTTAGCCATGTCGTCGTTGTAACGGCGTCACTTAATGACTATGATGTCGTCTCTCTTTAAGATCTCTGAGTCGTCACGTGTAACTTTTACTCTGAATCTTAGTCTTCATTAACAAGTGACGCCGTCAGGTTTTAGAACCTTCAAATATTTCTAAGCCGTCGCTTGTAAAATCTGGGCTGAATCTTCATGGCAAATAACAAGTGACGACGTCACCTTATAATTGTGACGCCGTATGGAGCCCTTTTCCAGACAGATTATTGACTTGGTCATTTTCTTCGTTTTCTTGTCAAATCTAGCCCAAAACATGTCCGTTTTCATCTTTCTCGTGCCAAGTACCTAAAATGTGAAAAGGAACGATTTATGGTAATAACTGATCATAAATACACGAGTTTAGGGCTTAAATGACCCTCTAAAAATGTACGTTTTAAATCCTTATTAAACACTTATTTGAACTTATTTGTTTTGGTATTTTAGGTCTAACCTAGGGCAGTTCCGTCGCTAGTCCTAATTGTATGATTCATGAAGCTACGTCACAAACACCAACCATTAAGATACATATTACCTACATAGCTAAAGAGCTACACTATGATATTCTAGACAATAGACTTCAATGTTAAACAAGTAAACGAACATACTATTTGAACGATAAACATATAAATTATCTAAAACGAATGCATTAAGTCTTCATAAGCGAATAAAATCAATGTAGCAATCACAACAGGTGTTAGCCCATTATCTCAGTTGCAAACAATAAATACAAACGATTTGCTAACAAATGACATAATGAAATCGATAAGCAAACGAACGAACAAACTTCGTGTGATGATATGAGACATTCTCCTCTTGATATCTTGGCTTTGGAAATGCTCTGTATGTGTCGCTTAGCTTCCAAGGTCGTCTGATGGCAGTGGAATGATATCAAAATACGAAGCTATGGATTGAATATATAGTTAACATGTCTGGTGTGTCAATACGACGTATTGAGGTCCAATACACCATATTTTTAGATATCTTGAGTAGGGTACAAGAAAGAATATTCCAACATATTCGTTAACCTTCTTTAAATACGGTGTATTGCTGACGTGTGATACGTCGCATACCTTCAAATACTGATATGATTGTACTAGGGATAAGATATTCAATAAGCCGTATGGAAAAAGTTTCATACGCCGTTTTCCATCAACGGTTGACTTGGGTTTTGACTTCAAGGCTTTAAATGCGGCATATTGCCAGAGTTAAATACGTCATATTGTTCTTATCTTTGATACTTGAAGAATTCTTCTAAGTGTTTTATATGGTGTATCTCCAGAGCTGGATACGACGTATGCTCTTGCCATACTTGTGCAAATTCTTCTTTTTAGCTCCAAGTTTCTTCGTTTTCCGTGTCTTTTCCAATATTGATGCATAAATACTGAAAATCATAAACTTAAGAAATTAAGTAACGATTTGTGTATATTAAAAAAAATGATCAATCTACATGGTATAAATGATACATAAATATAGTACTTATTTGATGCTATCAGATACTTCAAGTCCTCAATTTCATGTAAGGGTGTGCAAGTAATCAACCAATAAGAAGTGTAGAGAGAGACACCAAGATTTATATTGGTTCGGGATGAGAGGTTTAGATCACATGTACGTCCAGTTTCGAATTCGCGACACGTATACTATTCACTAGTACACAATCCTTGTGGTGGATTAGACCGTTACAAACTTCACTCCACCAATATGCACAAATATCAGTGCTCACAATGAAGAGCTACTACCCAACGGAGTTCCGTCCTCAGAACCACCCACAAGAATCACACGATTCGTCCTACCACTAATACCACAAAGACTTCTTCCCTAGGAAGCAACAAACCCCAAACTAGACCTTCACCCGATATAGGCTTGACCACCAAGGTACAAGACTTTTACCCCTTTGTTTATCCATAAACCTTATAAGACTCTACAAATGAATGAATGTGTTTAAGTGTTATAAATACCCTAACCTAGCCTGGGTACTCGATTTAATAGAAAAGAGTAGAAGAAGACTCTTAACACAATACATAATAGTGGATTAGGTTACTGTGGTTCTTCTCTTGCGAAGAAGTAATCTATATGCATGAAACATGTCTAAAGTTCACAAAACTAAACAAATATGTAAGTGAAAATCCAAAGTCCAACTTCAAACGAGCAAGACTTATTAACCGAACTGTAAATGGATACAAAATCATTGAGAATGATTACCGAAATATAAATAGGAAAAGAAAAACAAGAAATGGTGTGAAAATACCTCAAAAGTAAGAAAGTGACAAAAGTGACAATGCAATATAGCAAGAAAATGAAAATGACACAAAATTTCTAGTTACTATTGCTTACTACAATAATTTATATGTTGTTAATGTGCGGGTAATACACTTATGAGTATAATAAAGTACATGTATTAAGATCATGGTTCTAAAAAGAGCGTCATGGTGGCGCTAAGGCGCGAGACGTGACTTCCACGCTACACAATAGACAAAGGCGTCAGCTCTAAGCATGGCGTGAGTTGAGGCGTGAAAAGGCGCAAGGCGTGACACTTTTTTTGAATTTAACTGTGATGAAAAAGGTTTTTATTGAATAAATAAAGAAATATACATGCAAAAATAGTTTATTGACTTAAGTACTTATGTATAACATTTTTTATAAACTCGATATATATGAAATAAGGATATAATGCATAAATATGTATATATTTTTAATTGTATACCGCTTTAAGTCACGTTTTAAAAAATGTTATGGCTTCGCCATAACTTCTAAGACGTGAGGATGATCATGCCACCACGTCATGCCTCACCTCACACTATTTGTAACCTTGATTAAAATACTTGTCACTTTAATAAATGTATAGGTCTTACCTTAAAGGTTGCTTAAACTAAAACAAACCTTTTCTGTTATAATTTATAGTTAGATATGTTTCATTTCTAAATTCTATAGTGTTTAAAGTATAAGAAGAAAAACCAAAGTAAAGTGTATGACATATATGATAGGTTACATTCATAATATTCTTTAAATATTATTCATAAACTTATCTTTATCATTTTCTAATTTGTTACATGTTTCTAACCTTTGTTCATAATATCATCTTTCAAACATTTCATTTATCGTCATAACAATTCATCAACCCGACAACCCAACCCAACCCAATTCGAGTCTCACTTGTTTAACATCTAACCTGATCTCACAGTTAGCCAAATCAACTCGCGCCAGACCTCTAGTTCAAACAAGCACCCAAAAGGTAACAAAGGCGTACAAAAGTTTCCTTAGGTCAGACAGAGATTCGCCCTTAAGGGCAAAGGCAAAAAAAGAGCTTGACTATAAGACCTACCTGTCAAGCAGGAACAAAACCGGCCTTAGTAATACGACATAAACGAGTGAAAGGGCCGTCGCTCAACGAATAAAAGCTACCCTAAACATTAAAAAAACGCTAGTTTCAAAACATAAAAAAACACAAAAACAAATGCCCTAATTACACTTCCAAACACATAAACACTTCTTCTTCTTCTTCCCCCCTTTCTTCACTTTCTCTCTCTACATTCTTTACTTCTCTCTCTAGAAAAAACCCAAAATTTAAAAACCCTAAATTCCCTCAATCTATGTAACTTATACTGGATTTGAATTTGAATAGTAATAATAACAATAAAGATGAGTGGTGGAGCTAGGGGTGTAAAGAAAACGATCCAGAATATAAAAGAGATAACATGGAATAATTACAGTGAAGATGAGATTTATGCAATGCTTAAAGAATGTAATATGGATCCCAATGAAACCACTCAGAACCTTCTTGCACAGGGTATTCTTCATTTTTTATATAAGATCTATCATCTTTCTGTTGTTGATTATTTTTATAAAGTTTTGGTTTTTTTAGTGGTTAGTTTTGGTTGCTTTTGTTTGTAAAGTGTTGTTGAATGTGTATAATGTGATAAAGTTTTGATCTTTAAGTGGTGGTCTACTGTTTCGAGTGGCCTTTTATTGTTGAAACGCGGTTTTTCAATATCTGGATTGAATATGGTGTGCGAGTGAAGCTCAGTGTTTTGTATAGTGTTCGGGTGTGTGAGAAAGCGTTATAAAGTTTGATTTTCATAGTGGATAGTTTTGAACTTTTGATTGCTTTTGTTTGTAAAGTGTTGTTGAGTGTGTAAAATGTGATAAAGTATTGATCTTTGTTATTTTTGTAAGTGGTGGGCTTCTGTTTCGAGTGGCCTTTTTTGTTATTTTTGTAAGTGGATAGTTTTGATCTTTGTTATTTTTGCTAAGGCGCAAGACGTGACCTTTATGATACGCAACAGACCAAGACGTCGGATCTAAGCGTGGTGTGAGATGAGACGTGAAAAGGCGCGATAAGGTGTGCTAAGGCGCGAGGTGTGACACCTTTTTTGTATTTAACTCCGATAAAATGGTTTTTTTGAAAGAAATGAAGAAAATTACATACAAATATAGTTTCTTGACTTAATTTCTAATGCAAAAATTACCTACCTATCAAGAAGGAACGAAAGTCGGCCTTAGTAATCCGACAGATGCCAAGTGAACGGGTCGTCGCTCAACGAATAAAATCTACCCTAAACATAAAAAGGAAAAGAAAAAAAAGGACCAAAAAGTAGGGGTGAGCATTAGGTCAAACTCGGCCCGAACCGAAAAGAAAAACTCAAACCGAGAAATAAATATTCAAACCAAAACCGAACTGAATAACTAGGTTCGAGTCGATTTTCGGGTTTTGAACCGACAAAAACTGAATCGAACAGAAACCGAACCGAAACTGACAAAAATCAAAATAAATATACAAAATCGAAACCAAACCAAAAAATTTCAATTTAATTCGATTCGACTTGATCCGGTTTCAATCAATTTATCGGTTAAGATCAATTTTCAAATAAATTTGCTCAACCTACAAAAAGTAACTAGTTACAAAACATTAAAAAATAATAATAATTAAAAATAATACTCCGTAATACTAATAATAATACTAATAATAATAATAATAATAATAAAAAAAAAAAACACAAAAACAAAAGCCCTAATTACACTTCCAAACACACAAAACACTTCTTCTTCTTCCCCCTTTCTTCACTTTCTCTCTCTACAATCATTCCTTCTTTCTCTCTCTAAAAAACCCAAAATTTAAAAACCCTAATTTCCCTCAATCTATGTAACTTATATTGGATTTGAATAGTAATAATAATAATAAAGATGAGTGGTGGAGCTAGGGGTGTAAAGAAAACGATCCAAAATATAAAAGAGATAACAGGGAATAATTATAGTGAAGATGAGATTTATGCAATGCTTAAAGAATGTAATATGGATCCCAATGAAACCACTCAGAACCTTCTTGCACAGGGTATTCTTCATTTTTTATATAAGATCTATCTTCTTTCTATTGTTGATTATTTTTATAAAGTTTTGATTTTTTTAGTGGTTAGTTTTGGTTGCTTTTGTTTGTAAAGTGTTGTTGAATGTGTGAAATGTGATAAAGTTTCCATCTTTGCTATTTTTGAGTGGCCTTTTGTTGCTGAAATGCGGTTTTTCGATATCTGGATTGAATATGGTGTGCGAGTGAAGCTCAGTGTTTTGTATAGTGTTGCTGGCTGTGTGAGAAACGTTATAAATTGTTGATTTTTATAGTGGTTAGTTTTGGTTGCTTTTGTTTGTTAAGTGTTGTTGAGTGTGTAAAATGTGATAAAGTATTGATCTTTGTTATTTTTGTAAGTGGTGGGCTACTGTTTCAAGTGGCCTTTTGTTGCTGAAATGCGGTTTTTTAATATCTGGATTGAATATTGCTGTGAGAAATGTTATAAAGTTTTGATTTTTGGTAGTTTTGTAAGTGGTAATGTAGCTCCTTTTAGGTTTTGAGTTGTGTTTTTTATTGGGTTTGTTTTATAAACTGAAGTTGGCTGTGTGAAAAATGTGATAAAGTTTTGATTTTTGTTAGTTTTGTATGTGGTAGTGTAGTTATCGTTAGGGTTCGAGTGGTGTTTGAAGCTCAAATACTGGCTTTTTCGCGTTAGGATGATATTTGGGATTGGATATTGTTTCTTTTGGGAGAGAAATGCGATAAAGTATGGATTTTTATTAGTTTTGTAATTGTTGGTTTACTTTTTTTGGTATTTGATTGTTAACTGTTATTAGCTGTGTGTTTTTGTGATTGATGCGGTAAAGTTTTGATCTTTATTTGTTTCGTAAGTGGTGCTGTTTTTAGGGTCAGGGTTAGGGTTAGAGTAGTGCTTGGTAGTGATATGATGTTTATTTGTTGTGACTACTTATTTTTCTTTATTTTAGAACCATATTTGGGATTCAATGTTGTGTGAGAGATGTGATTAATGCGATAAAAATCGAATTTTGGTAGTTTTGCAAGTGGCAGTGTACTTACTGTGACAAATGTGATAGAAGTTGTATTTTTGTTGGTTTTGAAAAAAGTGCTGTAGTTTTCGTTAGGGTTTCAGTGGTGTTCGAAGCTGCATCACTGCTCTTTTTTAGTTAGGAAGATGTGGGATTGGATATTGCGTGGGATGCGTAATAAAGTTTTGAATTTTATTAGTTTTGTAAGTGGTGTGTAGTTTTGGTTAGGGTTATATTGGGTTTTGAAGGTGAATTGATGTTTCTTGGGTGTGATTACTGTTTTTTTTCACGTTAGAATGATGTTTGGTAATGGATATTGTGTGCAAAGTGAAGGTTACTCTTTGGCATGCCGTGGATATACTGTTGTTTGTAGGGATAGTTTCATTGATAAAGTGCTGATTTCTATTAGATTTGTAAGTGGTGGTATAGTTATCGTTAGGGTTTGAGTGTCTTTTTAGCTGATTTGGTGTTTTTTTGGGGGTGGTATGATGTTTGGGATTAAATATGGTGCGCAGATTGAAGCTCAATGTTTTGTCAGCTATGTGATTTGTTGTAAGAAATGTCATAAAGTTTTGATGTTTATTTGTTTTGCAAGTGGCTCTGTACTTTCTGTTAGGGTTAGTGTAGTCCTTTTGATGGGTTAATTTGTAAAGTTTGCTGATTGGGATGTTGTGATAAAGTATTGATTTTTACTAGTCTTGTAAGTGGTGGTGTAGCTAGGTGAATTGGTGTTTATTTGTTGTTTTTATCACGTTACAATGGTTTCTAGGATTGAATATTGTGTGAGAAATCTGAATAATGTGATTAAGTTTTGATTTTTATTAGTTTTGTAAGATGTGGTGTAGTTAGGGTTAAAGCTTAGAGTGGTTTTTGTAGCTGAACTGGTCTTTTTTGGCGGTGGAATGATGTCTGGGACTGGATATTGTGTGCAAAGTGAAGGTCACTGCTAGACATACCCCTGTTTGTAACTGTGGTTGCATTGTTTAACTGAACTACTGGTGCTAGTGTACACAAGCCTTGATCACTTGAAATGTCTCTCTTAGCTTTGTTGTTATATACTGTCTCAAAAAAGTAAGCACAATTAAAATCTTCGTTTTAATCTTGTGCAGATCCATTTCATGAAGTGAGGAGGAAGCGGGACCGCAAGAAAGAGGTAAGATCAGTTTCTGATGTTTAAGGAAGCTATGAGCCATCTTTCATAAGTTCTACATTTTAGGGGCTTTTAGTCATTATTTCATCGACCGATATAGGATTTTTTTTTTCACCAGGGTATATTATTACATCAGTTTTTCAGAAAATGAAATATGATAACAATTTGAATTTTTTTATACAACACCACCGTTTTTCTTCAGGGGCTATGCATGTGTACGCCTTTACACTCGTGCTTGAAAATTGTTTACGCTTCTATATCTATGATGTTAACTTATCTCTTTTCTGCAGAATAACATCAAAGAATCTACAGAGCCTAAATGGAAACCTGGGATGCAGGGACGTGGGAACAGGGGTGGACGGGGAAACTACTCAGCTCGCCACAATTCTCAAGGTAATCTACAAGGTTTATTTCATCGCCTTTATGCCTTTATAGTGTTCTTGGATATATTAGTGGGTTTTTATTTGTTTATTTAAATAACAGTTGTTTATTGAACCCATTTAAACCCCCATGTAAGTTCTAACATTATCAAAAGGCCACAGGCACATGATTCAAATTTTTCAGTAATGCCAGTAGTTTCTAATTGAAATCAAAGGTTTGTTGCAATATGCTAGTCATAGTTATGCGTAAACTTCGAACTCTTATTTATTTATTTTTGTTAAAAACTAAATGCAGGCAGTAGCAGGAATGTTCTCTCTGCAAAGGACAATGAAATAAATAAAGGTGCTGGTGATGGTGTAATCTTGCCGGCACCCCAGGATAAGAAGAATAAAGAGATATTGGTTGCAAGGTGTTGAATTCATTATATTTTTATTTTCTTCTTTTTTTTTAGCTTTCTTATTTGAAATAGATACACACTACGGGGTTAATTCCTCACTAAGTACATGTTACACTCCACTTTTTACAGTTCTTCCGATAAATCTGAAGTAAGCACGGCTACTGCAAGTGATAAGTTGGAGGGTTCACTCCCTAAAGTCCCTACAGAGGCAAACAAAATTACCACTGCTGCTTTGTCTGCTTCCGATCCTATTCTTATGCCATCACAGGATTCACGACCTTCTGTTGGTACAATTAGTCGTGAAGTTGGAACTCGAAGAACTCCTGTTGTTGAACAATCCCAAGAGACCCCTGCTGAGATTAAAACTGCATGTGAGGATTTTTTTTACTCAGAAGTCTTGTATAAAAACACATGAGATTATGCGATTTTGTGGCTTAGTATTTTCATGACTTTTAGATAGTAGTTATTGGAACTTATATTTTGAAATACTTACTATGACAGCTGATCTTGAGGTTGGAAGCTCCTTCGCGCAAGGAAAGGTGTTATATAGAGAGGAGAATAATGTGGTTTCACCTTCTACTAATGTTTCCTCTTCCAGTAGCAGACCATCGTCAAGCTACAATAACAGGCCACAACAAGCAATTGGGCCTCAAAAAGGTATTAATTCATGTGATATGTATTTATACGATAGTTTGATTATCTGTCATGTTCTTTACTGGTTTTGATTATCTGATAGTTAATATATTGGTAATTGACATCTAAACAAGGTTTTTTTATTAAAACCACGAAGTACCAAAAAAGAATTTAAACTGAATTCTGATAATTGTTTTATGCTTTTTTGTGCATTCGTACAGTGGCTCCTGGTAAGGAGTGGAAACCAAAACCGACCACTCTTGTTCCTGCTCAAGAACTTGGGACTGAGGTGCCGGTCATTCCAGCTGAAGTTCATTCTTCATCAAAGCCACGATCCAGCATTCCCGAGTCAAAGGAGAGCAAAGAAGAGAAATCACACATTTCTGATGGTCAGCATGTTATTATTCCAGATCACCTGCATGTTGCTGAAGTTGAGAAACTTGGGTTTCAGTTTGGAAGTTTTGATGCTACTTTTGGTTTTAATCCAAGCTCATTGAATGGTCCAACGAGCGACAAGAGTCCGTCTCCTTCTGAGGCTTCTGAGGAGAGTGCTGAACATATAGAGGAACAGACCGCTAGGTTTGTCTTATGCTCCCATGCTTATTAGATTATATTTGTAATTTTCTTAATGCAACTTTTGACCAATTATTTCATTGGATTCAGGAATCAAGATGCGTTGGTTATGGCTGAAGATGGACACGATTCTGACTGTCCACCATCTTCTTCTAACGTGCCTCAAAATCTGTCACCTGAAGTTGACGTCTCATCTAATGGGGCGCCTGAGAACGTAGAGCCGAAACACGAGACTTCACTCCCGTTTCCTAGTCATCCATTTCCCGTGGTTCATCCTTCTTCTAACTTGAATTTTGGTTTCATACCACCAATAATAGGCAGTCATGTTGCACCTTTTGAAACCAATGAGTCTCGTGCGCCTGATGCTTCTCGTGTCCCAAGCTTTGCTGTAAGAATCAGAAACTATTCTTATTGAACGATTAGGAGTAACTTCACAGGTCGCTTATGTGAATCATTTGTGTATTTCTTTACACACAGGTTCAACAACCATTTGACCCAGCAGGTTATTATCCTCAGTTTTATCGTTCTGGTGCTGATAGTGATGGGCGCATATCACCTTTCCACCCACCCGTGGTGGTCACCAAGTACAACGGGAATGGTCCAGCTGTTTCTCAACAGGTTTCTCAGTCTTCTCAAGAGGTTTGCATTTTAGGATTAAATGTTCTTATAATACTTGGGAAATCTTTTTGTAGCGTAATCCGGTTCTAATGACTTCTTACATGTGGACCACAGGTTGGGAATCCTTTAATGTTATCTGCCGCTGGTCCAACACCGTTATCCACACAAGCAGGTGGGGTAATGCAGACCCCCATAGCCGTGTCTCAGCAACAAGTACCTGTGTTCAGGCAGCCAACAGGGTTTTTACCACATTACCCTCCGAATATTATCCCATATGGCCCGTACTTTCCTCCATTTTACCTTCCTCCTCCGGCCATTCATCAGTTTTTGAGCAATGGTGCATTTCCCCAACAACCTCAACCTGGCGGTATGTTTCCAGCTCCGCCAGTGGCAACTCCTAAATATCCACATCCACAATACAAGCCTGGAGGTAATCCAGCGAACTCAGCTCACATTGGAATTCCGGGAACCTATGGACCATATGGCTCATCCCCAACTGGTTATGATCAAAACCCAGCAGTGACAGCTGGTAATTCAACTTCTAACGAAGACCTTGGCGGATCTCAGTTTAAGGAAAGTAATGGATACGTTACCAGGCAGCAGGTTTGTTTCTTTTGTTTACTTGATCTTTGTTATGTAATGTTAGCATTATATTAAGTCAAGTTTGGGTTTTCTTGGCATGCTAAGTTTATATTTTTGATGTGAACATTGGTGGACCCAGATTCCTTAATAACGTGTCTTATCCACAAAGGGTGTGTTTGTGAGTGCTTATTTAAAAGTGCTTATCTGCTTATTGCGATTTTTTAAGCAGATTTTGTGCTTAGATGAGACTTGCTTAGCTGCATGTTTTAGAGTAAATAGACACTTTAGGATAAGTATGCAGGTATCTATTATTTTCAAAGCAGATAAGCACATTAATTGACGATTCCAATTTAGATCGAGCCTTTCTAAATGATAATTTTAAAAAGAAAATTGAGCCTTTCTAAGTTCAGCTGATGAACGAACTTCGTCAGAAATGAGTCTTGTTACGTCTTATATATTAGAGATGATTCTTTGGATGGTATTGTGCATGTTATGTGTTTCTTCCTCATAATCATATTAATGTTTTATTTATGTTTATGTAGAGCGAAGGTCCAGTATGGATAGCTGCACCTGGTCGAGACATTACTGGTTTGCATTATAATCTTCCACAAGGTGGTCAAGTAGCATATGCCCCAACACAAGCCGCACATGGAAATTTTGCTGGTATGTATCACCACCACCCTGCACAACCAGTGACCACCGGACCCATTCACCCACTTCTTCAACAGCCTCAGTCAATGGCTGGCGTTGACATGGTGGGACCCGCATCTAGTATGTATCAACAGCAGCAGCCGCCCCAGCCTGCTGCCCAACTCAACTGGCCTAATAATTACTGAACTAATGCCAATTTTTTTTATAAAGAAACCAGCAAAAACTAGGCACATGACCCAAAGAATGATTGAAAAATGGTAGAAAACTCGTGAAAAAATATATGAAGGTGGCTGGAGTTGAGTGTAAATCGTTTATAGGAGGCTAAAATTATAGGCCATTGGTTATCTTTTTGGAGGATATAAAAGGCGAAGCCCTCATGTAACTGTTAATGACCAATTTCAAGTTAGTTAAACCCCGGTTTGTGGTATGTGATTATGCCCGTGTCTCCCCTCGAGAGCTTTTTCGTATTAGAACAACTATGAGAGTTGACTTTAAATGATTCTTGTCTTTTTGACTTGTTTTTTCCTTTAAGATTGAGGTTTTATAGGGGTATTATTATTGGGCTTTTTAGAGGGTTTTCTTTATTTTGGTGTTACATGTAAAGTGAATTTTGATAGCAAGAGAGGATGTATTTGAACTGTTGTAATTGGTATTATTATTTGGTATAAGCAAAGCAGCATTCAAAATTGTTTCGGTAGACAATTATTTGTGTATCTAGTAAATATGGTTTCGTACAGTTTTGGTTACGAGCACAGAACCAAATTTAGCATAGCTACTGTATCGTATCTTGCTCTATGCCAGCCCTTAAGGGGTCCAGTACCTGTATTCAGTTTTCTCTAGCCAGTCGCGTCTTTTGTCAGTCAAAACCATGCTTTCGCAGCTTGATATATATGTAGCACAGGTTACCACCGAAGATGTATTTGTTACAATAGTAGTCGTAAAATGTATGAAACTTAGTTTAAATGTAATGTTTTGCGTTATTTAAATTATGTAATGTATTTATTTTAAATATATTAGTTTATTCAATAGATGAAGAAAAGCAAACTATAAGACCCGGAGGTGTCTTATAACTTGAGAAATGATTTGGGTTGTTTTTTAGTTGAATTTTAAGCTCATGTGACAACACTTTTTATAATAACACGAGACCTTAACATCGCATTATACCTAGTACTCTAAGTGCTTGAATAATAAAAACCTAACCATAACAACATAATTACTATATATACTAAATGTGGGGGAAGAAAACAGTAACAAGCAAAGTGCAAACTTTTTTAACTTGGCAGAAATAGTCCCTGATGTTTAAGTGGCCACTGAAAATTAGTCTGCGGCATTAATTGCTATCTATAGCAATCTGGCAAAAATAGTCCCTAAGGTTTAAGCGACGTTGCAAAGTAAGTCCTGTAGAATTAATTGCTAACTATAGCAACTTGGTAAAATTAGTCCCTAATATTTAAGTGTCGCTACAAAATAAGTACTTTGAAGCCAATCCCGCTGCATCGCGCGGGTTCCCAACTCGTTATAACTTATAAACCATTATAAATCAAAGGTTTGAAGTCTATACTCATATTGTTAAGAAGCAACCAAACTAAATCAAGTTGCTACCACAATGACTTGGTATTCCATGAACTAAAAACATCATTAGCATTTCAAAAAATAAATAAATAAATAAATAAATAAAATACATATCGTAAGTTGAGCTTCCGTAAACAAAAACACGTATCACAACTAAGTGAAACTTAGTTTCTAAGCAGAGCCTAGCACTATCGAGCTTGAAACTTGATTCAACCTAAAAAGTCAGCCTTAAACGTGATCGAGCTCAACCAAGTATTACTTTTCAAGATTAAGCTCCAATCCAATTAAACAACTTGATTATCGATATAAGAAATTTACATTCAGACTTGATATTTTCGAGTCGGACTCAATTGAGTTTATTTTTCGAGTTAGCTCCAAACACAGTCTTCCATCTTCCATGACCGACATGGTGGTGACCTGCATGATCCGACCAAAAATAATGAAAGAAAGTTAGGCCATTAGAAATTGATCTTGAAACTTTGTTTTTGGTAGGAGTGTGCATGATTCAGATATAGCAATCTCGCTAGTGTGACTAATTTGCAATCTTCTATTACACCAATAATTCGAATTTTGAAACCAGAACGCTTGTTTCATTACTTGTTTTGTATTCAGAAAGTCATGCAAACACAGTATATGTACATGCTATTTTGCGCGCTAAACCATCCTAATTGAACCATATCCATAGCATATTGTTTGTCATGCTGCTCTTTATTCGTGAACATTTTTTCAAAAGCTGAAAAAAACTAGCTAGAAACTATAGATTACATTCGTTTAGTGTGATTACCTATGTCAGGAAATCTATCTCATTATCGAATTTATTGTGCCAATTTGTAAGCATATATCAGTTGAACCATCGTTACAAATCTAACCATAAACCTTGACTACAATTGGTCACAACCCACCAAATGTGTAAAGCTATGTGCCTAACGACCGTTACCATTCGTGCTCCCAATATATATATCTAAGTAAGTCATAATTTGCGATAACAATTACAAGTCACACGTAACATATATACATTACACAAACAAAAATGATAGAAATAGACTAACCTCCATAGTGGTAGCGATTATCTTTCTTCCAAACTGACAGCAGATTTCACGACCAACAAGCAAGAAACAACCAGCAACAGAATCACTAACACAACCAATACAAGCGCAACTATTTTCTCTATTTTATTTTTGAGGTCACTACTATCACTGCCCTCGCCTACCTCTGCTGCCCCGGTTTCTACAGCGTCATTAGAACCACTATTTCCTGTGCCACACAAAATGGACCCATTAACACCATAAAAAATCATCGTACCACACGCATAAAATATTGTACCCTACTTTGTCGTTACCATAACAAAATTCATCAATAAACAACTTGCACTAATTCCGCTTTTTATAATTTATTCTAACAGGTGATTTTTGTTACCATTTATTTACCGCATGAAGTTGGTGTAATTGATATTAAAGATGGCAAAAAAATCCGTACCCGATGGGGATCCGATCCCCAAACCCGATTTTGACTGGGAAATCCTCGAGTTGACCGGGGATGGGGACGGGGATGGGGAATCCCCAAAATATGAAACCGGGGATGGGGCACGGATGGGGATAACATAAATCCCTGAACCCGACCCCGACTCCGATCTTTCTAGTGTATAAGTATTTAGAATTTATACTTATATCCATACTCGATTAACTTGTATATGTATATGTATATGTATATGTATATGTATATGTATATGTATATGTATATATGTTTATGAGTATCGACATGTATATTTATATGCATATGTGATATTTATAAAATCAAGTATCTTTAGAATTAGAAGCATAAGCACCAACTGAATATTACTTATTCGTTTGTCTGAATAGATACATATGGTACATATTATTTTTATATTATAAGTGATGTTACAATGTTGAGAATGCTTTACAGTTGAATTAAAGTTGTAATGAATTTTACAATGTGCAATGTACGCACGTTTTTTGAAACACTTTATGAGTTAAAATTATTTATATTTTCGATGAATTGGTGGAAACTTTATGTTAGTTCATAAGGATTGAAAATCCCCGAATCCCTACGGGGATCCCCTATCCCCATTGGGGACGGGGATGGAGATGTAAAGCAATTCTTCGATGGGGATGAGGACGGGGATGGGGATGGAGAGTGAAAACGGGGATGGGGATGGTAAATACAATCCACGACATTCCCCGCCCCGTTGCCATCCCTAATTGATATCATTAGTAGTATCGATTTTTACAGATGTATTTCGCCAAATGTTAAGTATATTCCGAGAGACCGTTTGCTCAATTTTGTGCCTTAATGTTTTTAGTCTAGTAAACCTTCAATGACATCAACGACATAGGAAGGAGCATCATTTTAGTCAAAAGGAATTCTGAACAACACTAAACAAAAATCTGAACTCATAAAGTTCATTAATCATTCATAAAGCTCATTAATCATTCATTAGGTTAATATGGACACAAGTCTTGTTAACATCATTTCTAATCAACATAAGTATATAGAGATCACCTCAATCATTCATTAGTTTATGCTGCCCAGATACATGACCGACATAGGGGTGACCTGCATGATTTGACCAAAAACAATGAAAGAAAGTTAGTCCATTAGAAATTGATCTTGAAACTTTGTTTTTGGTAGGAGTGTGCATGATTCAGATATAGCAAAAATGAGAGAAATAGACTTACCTACATAGTGGTAGTGATTAGCTAAAAGCATATTTCACAACGACGAATAAGCAAGAAACAACCAGCAACAGAACATTAACCCACACATTGTCAACACCACTATTTTCTCTATTTTATTTTTGAGGCCACCACCATCACTGCCCCCGCCTACCTCTGCTGCCCCAAATCCCTAACACCTAAAAAATTTATGGCACGTTTGGTAGAGAGAAATTCAGAGAATGAAATTAGGTAGAGAAAAGGAAATGTAGAGAATCTGCGTTTGGTAACAACAAAGAAATTAACCCGAGAAATTAATATAATTCATTTCCTGTGTTTGGTAAGTTTAGACAGAGAAAAGAAAACTTTTCTTTTACGATAGTTTCATGAGATGGTTTATTTTGATTGCTTTTCACATTTTTTTTATCCAATACTAACATAATATGAAATGAGATGGCAAATGTTTAACGTTGAAGCATCAAATAGTCAAAAATAAGCATGCTTCCGCCCACATATGTAATGATCGTTTCGAGGTACTAACAACAATAACACATAACACACTGAAAATTAGAAAATATGTCCACAAAGAAAGCTATACAAAAAGAGGTAGCTTAGAACCACTAAACCATACATTACCATTAGCAATAAATAAGTAGCTTTTTACATATAGCCATACATACAAAAGTAGCTAACTTAAAACCGGTGGTCATATACAAAAGCAGGTAGCTTAGAACCAATAGCCTTACACAAAAGAACCTAGCAAGATGGGCAAGTATTTTCATACAAAAAAGGGTTCTAGCCATCCCATACATCGTCACGGTAAGTGACAATGCATTTTTCAGGATCCCAACCAAATCCTCTAGTGTTTGACCCGAGTATCATGTCATTCATAATGACAAAGTGTTTCTTCCACGTCTTCAACCTAGACTTAATATGAGGTTCTGCTTTTAACCCCGAATTCGGGAGGCTTACATCTAAAAGGGTTGAACTGCTTGAAAGTATCCAAGTTTAAAACCGTTATCTGCACCATACTTTCCAAACGCGTGTAATTCAATTAATGCATCAATTAGCTTTTGATCTTCTACAGACGTCATGTTCTTTTGTTTCTCTCTTGACCTCTAGTCGTACTAGTATTAAGTTGTTAACCATGCCTTCAAAATAAAGAAAATTACATGAGCTATTTTCAATAAGCAATCAATAATTATAGCTAATGTTATAAACCGGATATAACACATAGGTTTATGTTAATAACTCGATTCACCATAATTTAAATCACATATTTGCTTACCATGAGCTATTTTGTTTCACACTTACCTCCATATATGCATAATTTATGCTAATTACTCCATTCACCATAATTTAAATCACATGTTTGCCTACCACTAATCCATGCTAAAAAAAAAAGACCAAACAATATTCAATATTCACTTGCACAAGTATGGTAATTCAATATTCACTTGCATTGCTTCTCCAATTGAATACAACCGGGTATATTACAAGTAGATGTATCTACTAATTATGACTTTATGAGGTCATCTTATGATTTTTCTGGTTTTTATCATTGTTTTCAATCACAAACTGAACCAAACTCTATTTTTATATTAGATATGTGTTATGAAAACAAGAAACGGGTGCCAGTATTTTCAAGAACTAGACATATACTTCATGCCAGTTCACGGTCAGACTCCACAAGCAACTACCAAAAAGCCGGTTAGAGCACTTATGTTTTCAAACTTAAAACTCGAACATCTCTCACTGAAAATCACCATATTCCAATCATTTCGAAATAAAAAGACATAGATGAGCACATTTAAAGTAGCTTAAACCTCATTTAACAATATTATACCACACGTTACAGCCAAACTTCATAGTGAGTCTTCAAAACCAAACTCCCAATATTTCAATGACATAAAATTGTCACTAACACAAACTATATTCAAATCATTTTTGAGTGTGAATGCCATGGCGTACATCGGTACATATACGATAATCTAAAGGTAGAGCGGTACAGTACCATGAAATGCTATGTTAAAAAAGACTTGGACATTATATCAAACACTCGAATGCATTGTTAAAAATTCACATAATAAATTGCAAAATAATAATCTAAGCCAATATTAAACATACCAAAATCAATTCCATCCGCAAACACAACTAATTGTGTGAGTTAATATAACAAAAAATTCGTAATTAAAAAAAAAAAAGCCCAACAGCCAAATGCTTCAATTTATGGTTTGAAAATTTAGAATAGAAACATTACAACAACGTTAGAGGTGATGGGAGAAGAGATACTTTTGTTGATGAGGTTAAGAATTAAACATGGAAGTTCACCGGAGGGTGATGATCTCAAATGTGGTCTAAAAGAGGATAAGGTTTGTAAGTTTGTGGTAAATATGTGATAAGCACGTGATCTATATATTTATACTTTTTTTTTTGCTGGTTGGGAAAAAAACACGTAGAATTCAAGAGGAAGACTTCTCTAGTTCTCTTTCCTCACAAAATGAAAAGATTTCAAAATACAAAGGAACAAATTCACGAGACTCAAAATTCTTCGCCTATTTTTTTTCTCTAGTGTACCAAACTATTTCTCTTGTCTAAATTCCTCCTACCAAACACACCCAAGGACGGATCCACTTAATAAGACTTGCCCCCCAGGACTAGCCGAAAAAGTCGAGATTTTAGTGTAATTTTTTTATAATTTTGACCTTTTTTCGAAAGTGCCCCCCAACCAAAACTCAAATTGCCCCCCACCCATATACTAAAACCCAACATTCAACACTCTAAAACTTTATAAATCAATCATTTCAAAGTAAAACTACTCGATTTATCATCACGATCCTAGTTTTTCTTCCGCATTTTGTTGTTGTCAAAAAAAAAATTTTGCCCCCCACATTCTCATTTCCTGGTTCCGCCACTGAACACACCCTTAAGGCCTTAAAGGGTGTTTATTTAAAACTTAGTACAATTTACAAATTTATCTGCTTAATTACTCCGTAATAATCTTAACTACTTTTATGAGTTTCCATTTTCAATACTATACTTCTCAGGTGATTACAGTTTATTTATCAAAATATCATCCCAAATCCCAAAACAAAAAAATACGATAGCGTCTGGGATTAGACTTTACTAGGGTTTTAAAAGACGCGTCATGCCGGTGTTAAGACGCGAGGCGTGACATCCACGTTACGAAATATACCAAAGTGTCGCCTCTAGGCGTGACGTGAGATGAGCCATGAAAAGACGCGATAAAACGAGCTAAGGCGTGAGGCGTAACGTCTTTTGAATTCAACTCTAATTAAGAAGGTTTTTTTCTTTTTTTTTTAAGAAATGAAAAAGATTAATAATGATAGTTTATTGAGTTAATTTCTTATTTATAAGACTTTTTGTAAAATCGATATATAGGAAAGGATTTAAGATCATTTGAGGGCAAAAGATTATTTACATACCAAGGGATCAATCTCCACCATTCATTTTTATTTGATCTAATTGATGAGATTAATCCCAACAATTTAAAAAACTCACTTTCATCCTCTTTTTTCAAATATTAATAACTTTCAAACCGTTAATCGTTAAGCGAAAAAAAATATATCATTGCGACGAGCATTTAATAATCTTTCTATAGATAAGCACTTTGATATACTTTCGACAATTTTTTTTTCGTATTTTTTACGTATTTTTTTAAGTTTTTTCGTTTTTTTACGTTACTGAAATTTATATTAAAAATCATATATGATATAACACTATTAGTGTTATATCATATATGATATTAGTGTTATATCATATATGAGATGTATATCATATGTGATTTATCATATATGATTTAACAATAGTATCACATATGATATTACATATCATATGTGATTTAACACTAATATCACATGTGATATTCAAATTAGTATTAAATCATATATGATATTTCATGCAAATTTCAGTTTCGAAGAAAAATGAAAAAAAAAACGAAAAAACGTGAAAAAAACGATTTTTTTTTTTCTTTTTTCGAAAGTATATCAAAGTGTCCGTCTATAGAAAGATAATTAAATACTCGTCGCGATGGTGTAATTATTTTTGCTTAACGATTAACGGTTTAAGAGATATTTAAATTATAAAAAATAAGTGAAATAATAAAATGCTTTTAATCTCAGCCATTGATTTTTTTTTTTTTAAATGGATGACGGAGATGAGTCCCTTAGTATGTAAGAAAAGTTTGGTATGTAAAATAACTCTCCTCATAGGAAATATGATATGATAAATAAATCAATAAGTATTTTCATATTTTAAACATTTTAATTCACGCCTTAAAAAAAGCTATGACTTTGCCATAACTGCTAAGGAGTGAGGTTTTGCCATGCCGCCACGGCACGTCACGGATCACGCTATTTATAACCTTCAATTTTACTCATTTTAGTATTAATTAATGAGTTCACAAAATAATTCTTTAGTAGGATTTAGTTTAACTACAAGTTCAAATATCTAAAAAGTACATTAGGAAGAACACAATCTTCAATACACATAAAATCTCTCAAAATAAATGCACTGCCTATATTTTTGTATGTTGTTGGATGCATTTTAATAAACGAAAAAAAAAATAATACGTAGTAATAATACAAGAACATATAACATCTGCACAAGAATATAACAAAAGAAGCCTAAAACCAAGAAACATGACAGTCAACAAAATCTAGACTCGTATCATAGTTACATCAAAATATAAACAAACTTGATCATACCAAACCAAACAAATAAATAACCAACCTTTTTTTTTTCTTATGAAGATAGTCTAGCCCACATATAACACCATTGTCAAGACAAAAAAAGAGGCATGTTGAAACAGTAGATGACAGCTTATCGTCAGTTGCAAAGAGCAGTAGGCTAATGTGGCAAGATAAGATGGTGGATGTTTAGGAGGTCAAGAGATAAATGAGACCGAGGTATTTGGTGGGTGAGAAAGATGGAGAGAATTAAATGGACAAGAGAAAGTGATACATATTGGGTTGGTGGGAATAGTGGAGAGAATTAAATAATTAATTATAATGGGGGATATAAAGGAGTAAATTACGGTAATGAAACTAGAGCAATGAAATATATGCGGGAAATTTATAACATTATAAATAGTGCGAGCCGTGGTGTTACGGCATGACCAAACCTCATGTCTATGCAGTTAAAGCGAAGATTTTTTATTTATAAGGCGTGATATAAGGCGGCAGAAATTTTGAAAAAAAATTATATATTTACTCCGTCCCAAAATTATAGTCCCCGTTTGACTTTTTTAGTCTTTCTTTTCCAACTTTGACTTTAAATATTTTTGTTTATGTTATACAATAGTTGGTGAAAATTATACCAAATGAAAATACATTTAAAACCCAATCCATTCATATATTTTGTATCAAGTATTATATAACACAAAAAAAAAAATACCTAAGGTCAAAGTTATACAATAAAGACCGAAAAAGTAAAAAGGTGACTATAATTTTGGGACGGAGGGAGTATATCATATTTCATATATATCGAGTTTAGAAAAAGACGTGACATAAGGCGGCATGGCGTAGCGGCATGATCAAGCCTCACGCCTTTATGAGGCCTTTGCAAGAAATTTGCGAGCCTTTTAGATATATTTATATTTTTTTTAGCTTTTTGATCCGTTTAAGTAATTATCACATTGACCCGTTCAAGTAGTTATCACATTGACCCGTTCAAGACGTGCGGAGACACGAAGGGGGATGGTGGGCATATACCCCATAGCAAACACATTTGTAGTGTAAATTTTTTAAACTTTATAGCTATTTTTTAATTTGCCCCTCTAGCGACAAGATTTGTAATGTAGTTTTACAAAAATATCAAAGTTTGCATCATCGTCAGTAACTTTCTGACTGCGCTCTTAATTTGAAGATAAAATATAACAAATTATTACCATCATTTAATCTTTTTGACTGCTTTTACGAGACACACTCAAGTCCACAATTGCCACTCAATACTCATACTTTCGTTACAAAGGCAATTTCACCATCAATTAACTTAACATGGAAATCCCAAAATCAGCATAAATGGATTGTTACTCTTTGACATGACTTATCAAAATCACAAGTTGTTTCGATAAGACTACCACCGGGTACACCATTAGGATAAAAAGTATAACTCAACCAGCACCTTTGCAAATGTAGTATTACCACGTGTGATCATCACCTTCACGCGTAGTAACATAGGTAGTATTATGGTCAAATAGTGTTGGATATTACATGCAAAGGCAAGAACTCTCGGTAAGATTATTGGATACGATGATATCAAAAAATATGATGGCATTCACTCCATGTCATCACAACATCGTGAATAATATCGAACAACATATTACTCGCACTCATAACAGTAAAAATTGGACCTATTGTAACATATAAAAAAACACACACTTAAAAACACCTTTATTTAAATGACACGTCAATTATACTAGTGTGGGATGTGAGATGATATTGATGTCATAGAATGATATTGTGTGATATGTGTGTGTTCTTAAGTTTTTGACATATAACATACGTTTGTCATTTTATTTCTTGTAATCTTATTTAAAAAAAAAAAAAAAAAAAAAAGTTTAGACAAGATCTTTGAAACTTTCTTTATTAAGTAATAATTGAAATTTTCCGATTAAAGCGATATAATATTTAAGAAAAGGAGCAATTTCATATTTATCCAACTTAAACAAGATAATGTCATATTTACCCAAAACATGCTTTAAATACATTATATGACATTTTTATGTTTAGATTGAGTAAATATGAAATTATCTCTTAAAAGTAAAATTTTGGTGAATCAATTATCTTGTCGGAACCAACCATATCCACATTTACAATGATCATTATCTAAACTATAATAAATAACTAAATACATAAATACATAACTGCATAAGATAATCATTATCTAAAAGATCCCTTTTTATTATCCGTAAAAAATTATACAGAACAACTACTAAACCTAATAATTTTATTTAAAACTTAAATTATGAAATGAAAGTTGCTGTGCCTAAAAAGTTTATTGTTTAGTCCAATATAAGTATTACCGTTTTAGTCATGGTATAATGGAGCTACAAATTTAACCTCTAATATGCATTTTTGTTTGGTCTAAAAAGATAATTGAGCTACAAATATAACCACTAATTAATATGTAGCTTTGTTTCGTGTAAAAGATAATTTTATTTTTGTGAACTTAGAACTTTAGATGGTTACTTGGCAATTATATTAATTGAGTTAGTATAGGTAATCAAAAATTCAATTTTAGCATCCGCTAAAACAATTAAAAAAAAATGTATTTCGATGTTTTCTTTACCCGCATTTCGCTACGGGCCGCGGGGTTAATCTAGAGACTATTCGTGTAATCGCAAGTAACGATAGAGACATTTTGCAATTTTTAAATTGTTTTTGCAACGCAAGAAAATGAGAGAGACATGTATGTAATTTTATGAGAGAGACATGTATGTAATTTTCTGTTGCACTAACTATCCTTAGTTAATAATGCCATGTAGAAACATTTTTTGTAACACATTAGAAATTGGAGGGACTATTTTGCATTTTGTCTTCTAACTTTACTGCTCAATAAATAGTAAAAGCCTCGTGGCTTTTGTTAATATCTAAAATTAAAATTAAATTTTATGCAATTAAATTTAAACTCATAATACGCAATTTTGTACCGTATGATAATATGCAATAACTTTTAAACTCGAAATATTCAATATTAAAATGTAATTAATAATTTATGTTCAAATCTCGTGCATACACGAGTAGTATAACCGGTAAATGTTTATATTTTTTTCTTTTTAGTTGATCTTGGTCACTCTATATCATTTGATTGAAAAAAGAGTAAATTGCATTTTTGGTCCCCTAAGGTATGGTCAAATTGCAGGTTTCGTCCCTAACGTTTTGAAAGTGTAGCGGTAATCCTTATTTTGAATGTTTTGTTGCATGTTTGGGCGTTTGGTACCTAAATTGCATATTTGGTCTCTAAAAGTTTGAAGTTTCCGTTGCATGTTTGATCCTTAAATTGCATATTATGGACGAAACATGCAAAGAAAACCTTCAAAATGAAGACTATTGTTGCACTTTCGAAATGTTAAGGACGAAACATGCAATTTGGTCATACCTTAGGGACCAAAAATGCAATTTACTCTTGATAAAACTAGTGATCTTCAATTCTCGAATAAAATATCTCAAATTATTTCTATATTCTTTTGACCATTTCCCCATGTGTCATCGAAGTAAGAACCACAAATGCTTAATAAAATGGAGGTGATACTCACACCACATTTTTTTATGCATGCATTATAATTTGTGCATTACAATATTGTACGGTACAAACAGTAATGCATAAATTATGGTGCATGCATCAAAAGATGTGGTGTAAGTATCAATTCCCTTAATAAATACGATGTTCGATTATGATAATGAGAAACGTTGTTGGAAACATGATGGTATTGCTATTCACTCGATTATACGCTCGTAACTTCAAAGGGAAGAGCACTTGGGGAAAAAGATAGTTCAACCAATGATTAGATTAAGACAAGGTGTCACGAATTTTATAATTTTTTTCTTTTGGAATAAACAGCTAAAACCATCCAAAAGTAATTTAATTTTGAGTAAAATACACGGTTGGTCTTTAATCTTGTACTTACGCATCACGCTGGGACAAAAGTTGTCCTTTTCATCGTCGGGAGTCCAAACAAGTTTTTTATAGGCTAAACTCGTCCCTTGACTATTAACGCCAGGTCAACGTCTGATTTATGTTAATTAGTCGAGGGTATTATAGTCCATACACATTTAAACCACACCTAAACTCAACCAGAGAAAAGCTATTCGTATACCATCTTGATCATTTCTCTCCCTCGTCACATAACCCTCACATACACTTTAACAATGGCAGACAAGGACCTTACTTTTACAGCAGTAACTGATGACATGGTAAAATTTGTGAAAGCCAAATATGGGGATACTTGGTAACAAGAAGATGAAATGTCTGATGAAATGTTTGAAGATTTATGCAGATTTGCGAAAGAAGCTGAAGTGTTGAAGGGTTAGTTGGTTTTTTTGTGTGTGATTGGCATTTTAAGGAATGAGCATAAATAACCCAATTTTATTTGCAAGAAATCCTAGCAGTGTCAGAATCTGCCAAAAAAAAAGATTATAGCAAGCTAAAGGTATATGACGATATGATTGAGTATGCCATGGCTACTTATGGGAATAAGTGGGATATAAGAGATGACATTGCTGATGTGATACTTGAAGACTTGTGGGAAAAATATGGGAATAAGGAGATTGAGAAATGTTAGACTTAATGTTTGCAAACTAAGAAAGTTGTAATGGCTGAACTCTGATTTCTTTCTGTTTTGGCTATCTTTCCAGATACTAACTTGAAAGGAAATGAAGTTGATGTCATCATTATTTCAGACACATCTGATGATGAGTTTGAGATTATGTCTTCTAAGCTTACTACTTTAAAAGGTTCCACATCCCAAGCTTCCAAGGCTTCCACTCCCAATGTTGTACTTGGTCTTGGAGCGGCTGTGGGATACTCAAGCACAAATAGGAATGAGTGGTATGTGCCTCCCCCTAAGGAGCTCAAGCCTCCCCCCCATGAATATCAAGTCTCGCATCAAAAAGTTTACCTGTTATTTTTAGTTGTTAATGTAATGAAGATGTATAGTTTTTGGCTGATGATGGTTATTGAAAACGATACTTGTTAACATGTATATTTTGCTTTATATGGTATAATTAGTTGGTGGTGTATGTATATTTTGGCTTTGTTGTTTTCATTTTGTAGTTTGCATTTGCTTATGCTTTTTAGGTGGGTGTTTGGAAAAACCCATCTTGACTTATAAAGTCAACATAAACAAAAAAATTAGAGTAACCACACCGAATTGTTTTAGTTTTTAAAATATCTTTCGTTTGCATTTGTAGTTTTGGTTTTGATGTTTACGTTGTTCATGTTGCAATTGGATGTGCAGTTTAGGGGCTGTTTGGAATAACACAATTTGACTTATAAAGTCAACAGATACAAATTGTAACCAAAATTCAATTCTTATAACAAAATAAGTACAAACATATCATTTAAGTTACATTTAGACTGAAAGACAACATAGCATTTCTTGCAGGTAATTATATGTCCACACATATATGATATATATATGTCTGGAGCATATTTGTGCAGTGCTGGGCCGGAGACTCTCTTCAGATTGAGCCCTAATTTTTTATTTATTTGAATTTTATATTCATTTTTTTCAAGAACAAGAAGTTTGACCCCCTTCTAATTTTTCATTTTTTTTTTTTCTTATATTTATTTGGATTTTTGGGACTTATATTGAATGTGAATTCACTTGGTTAATTGACTAGTAGGTGATCCATTTGGTCTTTCAGTTACAGGTGGTTCACGTGGTGTTTGTCTTGGGCGTTCTCCATTTGGTATTTCAGTTGCAGGTGCTTAACGTGGTGTTTGGCTTGGGCGTTCTCCACTTGCTATTTCAGCTGCAGGTGGTTCACTTTCTTCTTTATCATTGCCTAAGGAAGCACCAAATCTAGTAGATGCAGAAATATGTAGACCCATTACATATCCACCACTATCTCCTGTAGTTGTGTTTTCTCTTGTAACGCCATCTCTACCAGTATAAGATGTGTTTCACCTTCTGTCAAGGCACACTGGACAAACATACCACATGAAATATCTATAAGGTGGACGCCTTGTAAAAAATGTCAATCCAACCTTGTTTTCACTCTCAACCCAACAGTCAAGGCATACCATTTGACAACCATTTTCTGCATCCATGGTGATAATATGTTGGTATGATAAAGAATTGATGACTTAAGATGTATTGTATAAGTAGATGGGAGTTGTGGTTGTTGAACAAGTAGATGGGAGTAAAGACAACATAAATGCTTAAAATCGAGTCAACATACGCAGTTTAGGGGGTGTTTAGAATAACCAATTCTGACTTATAAAGTTAACAAAAACAAATTTACTTCAAACATGATAGTGTCCAAATTACAAATGGCTAAAAGCCTACAACCTTCTAACAGCAGATCAACATTTTTTATCCAGTACATATAGATATCTTGGATATAAATCCTCCATAGCCACTCCATAGTAAGCTGCCTCAAACTCTGCTTCTTCTAGCCAATTTTTTTCTCTTCCTTTCCTCTTCAATTCTTTTGTACATTCTCTCCTCTTCCAAAAACTGCTATAATGCTTCTTCATCCATCCTTGTCTGCTCTTCATCTTCCTCCAACATTGTATGTTATTCTTCTTGCTCGTAAAGAGCTTCAGGAAACTCTTTTTTCATAGTCTGCCTTATATCGTCTTCATCCATCTACTGCAAAAGTAATAGATTTACACATCAACTAGAATGTAAACACACAAGAACAATCGTTATGCAAATGATAATTAAATGAATACCTGTTGCCTTCTGCCATCAGAATGCCTTTTTCTACCTCGCACCTTTGTTTCCTTTGTTGGTTTTGGTACTTGATCCTTGTGACACCTAGACTTATTATGTACAACAGTTTGACAATTAGAGCATTTAATCTGTTTACAAGCTCTAGATTTACCCATTTTAATGCAATTTCACTTAATTGAGGCTTTAGGTTTATGAATTCAAAATTGGGGTAAAATGTGAGAATAAAGTACTTCCTATAACTTTATGCAAATGTGATGACAGGATAGGGGACTAAAACCTTAGTCCCCTATATTCTTACACTATTTATGCAAGGACCATAGTTCTACCAACACCCAATATAATCAAAAGAGATATAGCAACAATCAAGACGAATACAAAAATTAACAACAATATAACATACAGATTCATTAATTTCATATTAAACATTAAATATTCAGTACATATTTTTCAAAAAAAAGGAAAACATAACCACTTGATTTCCCTTCACATCACTTTGCCTTCCTAAGATCATCAAGAAAGTTGTTCCTATCAAATGCCTAAGAGTGTGTTTGACAGATCATATTCCTTATCTCCAAGGCCTTCAAGACATTTGCCTTTTGCTTATTGTGAAGATCCCCAAGAAACTTGTAGTTCATCACCGAAGGTCGAAAGCCTTCGAGCTAAGAGATATATTCTTGGGTTTCCTTCATACCAAGAATCAAGTCAGACAAAGTCTGTTGGAGCCCATTATAAATTTGGATGTCCTTATCGTTTTCTCTCTGATAAAATAGAGAAATCGAGTCAAACATGTAGTCAGACTTGGAAGCTTTGGCGAGTTCTTGAAGACGTGGGAAGTTAGCCATTCGAAGATTGTTGTGATTTTGTGAGAATATGTATTTTTTGATTGTTGGTATGCAAATGGTATAGGTTATTAACCCATAAATAGCAAAAACAACGAGACCTTCCAAATTCAGGGACTAATTGTGAAGTTAGTAAAAAGACAAATAGTCAAGTTTCTGTAATAAAAATACGCGAGAATTTTAAATGCAAAAAACGGCTAACTTACCAAATTCAGGGACCAAGTGTGACATATGAAACTTATTACCCTACAACTTGACCTTTTCCTTCTTTGATACGCTTATACACAATTAATGTGTTGCCAAACACCAAATAAACCCAACTAATAAGATCCGAAAACATAAACACTTTCATAATAACCCAACCCAATTAAGAAAACCCAATCCAAACCAAACCTAACATACATCCACACTCACGTACTGAAACACACATCAAGTCAAACCAATTCGTAAAAACACAAAGTAAAACCATGAAAGACAGGAGCATATTCGTCTCAACTTTTAAGGATGTTCAGGAAGAAGAAGAAGGTGAGGTCTTGTTCAGAATCCACTGTAATGGGTTTTTTGATTATAGCCCACTCAGGTATGAAGGAGGTTCATTTATTAATCTGTGTGCCTTTACCAGTGATAGGGATATATTTAGTTCAAGCCTTGAAAATGTATTATCGGATATTAATGAACAAAATGGGCGTTGTTTTTCTGTGATCCTAAAAAATCCCTAGAAAATGGTTTGCATTTGATTCATACTGATGAAGATGTTCATACTTTGTTTGCACTGGCTGAAACACATGAGTCAGTTGATATCTTTGTTGCACACAAGCCCCAAAAGTTAGCACAATTTTACTTAAAAAACATAAGTTTTGAAGTTGTGGGTTGGGTAGAGTAAGATGTTAACTTTCGAATGGTTAGTCCAACACCTTTTAGGACTAGACGTAAATGGCAGGGGATAGATAGGAAAAAAAATGCAGGGGAGTGGAACCAAGACACCAACAGTGAAAGGTGGTGTTGTAATCAAAGAGGAAGAAGGGGTTGTAGATTAAAAAAAAATTAAAGGAAAAGGAAAGCTGCTTGAGGAAGAGGATGTTTTGCACAAAAAAAAAGGGAAAGAAGTTGTTCAACAATTTAAGCGAGGTTTTGATGGAAAGGTGTAACCACCAAGAATTTCCACTTGTATGATATTCTAACTAAAGAATACTTATCCATTTTTCACGTCTAAATTTTTTTTAAACGTTACCAGTTTATCTAATCACAACAACTAACTAATATGACGTAACTCACATTCTTAATAAATGTACACACCAATACCAGAATGTCTTAAGTTCATTACTTATACGTCAAGTATAAAAGTTTTCAACTTTTATTTACCACTTTACTTTATTTCATAAATGTACGATTATTAAACATTCAAACTAAACGTTTTCTATCTATTGGAGTTTTCATGAAACCATAATTTATTATAATTATGATTTCACGTAACTAACCCATCAACACTAAAGTACAACATTTTATACCTAGAGTACAAGTCATTAAAGCACGGAACCTAGCTATACTTTAATTTCCGTTACAAGTCCTAATATACAACTCTATGATTTTATGTGCATGATATATTTTCAAAATACTAATGTACAAGTCTTTCAAGCACATTGATGCGTGCCAAACAGTCAAGCTAAATCACTCAAGCCTGCCACTTGTGAATGGCAGACCGTAATCAGCTTAAAACTGCTCAAGCACGAATGCAATGAAGATCTGAGGAGTATAGAGTCTCCCCGGGTCGTTATGTCCCAAATGAGCTATACAATGAATTATCAAACGTAAAGTGATTGAGAGAATTTGAACGAAAAAGAGATTTGAGATTATTATAACTACAGAAAAAGCCAACAAATTACAACGGCTTAAATGCAAATTAAGAAAATTAAAAGATAAAATCTATTAAATAAACGCTATCACTATATTTAAAATGATGTTTTTGTTTTTATGTTTTTACAAAACTGAAATAAAAATCTACGTGACGTACAAATTAAAAAGTGAAACTTACACAATATTAACCCTAAGAATATGAAAATGATATTTTTACAATCCTAATGATAAAAGAAAATTTTTAGAAAAAGAAAATTATTTTTATAACTAATTATCTAATTATTATTAATTAAAAACTAATTTTAACTATTTAATAATTACCTAAAATACAAGAAAATAGGAAATAAAGCTAGAAAAATAAAATTAAGACTTAGAAAAATCTAAAATATCAAAATAGAATTTTCAAAACTATTTTTGTAATTTTCTGATTATTTTTCTATTTTTTATGAATTAAAAACTATTAAAAACTAATTAAATTACTAAAAATTACAAAATAAACTATGAAAAATCTGGAAAATTACTTTTTACTTTTTATATTTATCTAAACCTAAGAAAAATGAAAAATTATTTTTTTTGAACCTTTTCTCAATTTTTGTATTAAAAGCTAATTAAAATGCTTAAAAACTAATTTAAATTAAGAAAAATAGCAAACAAGCTAGGAAAAATCTGAAAATTTCAGGAAAACTCTAAAATGATATTAAGAAGCTAGGAAAAATGGAAAAACAGGCACTTATGTGGAGGAATTTGAAACTGCTATAGCAAGTGCTTTTGAATAAGCACTTTAATAGACCAATTGAACAAAATAAGCTACCAACTGTTTACAAAAGCCAAACTATGCTACAATAACTCAAATGCAACAATAATCAACAAGCCTAAACCACTAATTTGCAATTACAACAGATTTGGCTTTTTGACTTAATAAGCTAAAACAGATTCTAGGGTACTAAGTTTGAGCTTGTGCACAAGACTAAAAATAAGCTAAAAAGGAAAAACAGAATTTGGAACTTAATCTAGACCTGGGTGAGAGTATCTAAACCAAAAATCAGACCATGACTAGCTCTTATGAGCCCTGTGCCAATCCTGCACAAACCGAGAAAACTCGTTTAAGATGAGCCCTGGAGCGAGGCGATTAGGACCAAATTCACCGACTTATTTAGAGCTTATAAAAAATTGGTAAAATTTTACAAAAATGGTGATAAGAAAGAGGACCAGTTGAAGTTTATGAAATGCCAAGTCTCACTTGATGTAGCTCAAAATTGAACTCAAGAAAAATCCTTGCAACTGAGCTCAAAACAGGTTTTTTTGCAATTTTGACTTTTGAACAAAAACTGAAATGTTGACTTTATTGAGATTTGGACACAATTTAAGCACTGATTATGAAGTGTTATGATCAAATAAAGCTAATGTAATCTATCTCTATGATATTTAAACACAAATCAAGATTTAGCAAATCCAAATCCACAACAGTTAAGAGTTAAGACAGATTTCTCTTGATGTTTGACTTTGGTGGTGTTGCAGACCCAAACTAAGATTCAAATGAGTTCAAATATACTTAACAAACATGAACCAATAGAAAGCTATCACTGAATGCATCATTATGACGCTTATCACAAGAAACCAAACACACCTTTCTCACTGTTTTGTAAACTAAATCTATACTAATGACTGAACAAGCTTGTAATTATGATCAAACTAACTTAAAATAACTTGAATACTACTATTAGAACAGGTTTTAACAGATTATAACTACAAATGCATTATATGCAAGAACTTGAGAAAATCACTTACAAAGGTCCAAAGCCACTATGGCTTGCCAACAGTGAACCCAAGGACCTCTAACCTATTTTATCCAACCCACTGCTTCTAATCCAATCCCAAGAACATGTCTGCACCAACCCATTCCATTTCTGCTTCATTTTTACCCATGTTTGACTTTTATTGACCAAACTCCAAAATTGTTCAAAACTGCAATGTGAGCTTAGAGAAAGCTTTAACAAGCTTAATTGAGCATGTTTGAACTAAGAAATAAGTTAAGAGAAGCTTGTACATATGATTTGGAAACTGATAATTTCAACAGTGGACATAAAGTGTGGAAATTGAACATTAACTTGAATTCAAACTTGAAATAAGTTGCAAGATGCTTAAATACTTTTGTTTGATACACATAAACTGGAAATTACACTTGAAAACTACTTAAGACATTTTAAACTAGAAATCGACATACATTGTAAAATTTAAAGCTAACTCCTCTTCCTTGTTGCTTCTTCTTGGCTTTTTATACACCCAAAGTCCTTCTCTCACCTCTCTCTTCAAATCCCACTAATAAAATTGACCTTTGGATTACTCAATTCAATCTTGGCCGTTTAAAGCTTTTGGCCAAAATTGGTTAAAGCCAGCTGGGTTGAGTGTTTGGTGCAAAGGTGCATTAAATGCACTCTTGGAGTGTTGTGTTTGGAGGGGGGGTAGGGATGATGATGGTGGAGTGTTATCAGTGAAGTTGCAGGGCTTTGATGATTAAGAAGTGGTAACTCGTGACTGGGAGGAAAAGCATCAAGGGGATTTGACTGAGGATTTTAATAATAAGAGGGTCCAAATGTGTTAATGATGTGGTCCAAATTGGGAAGGCAGGGGTCCAAAAGTAGTTGTGACAAGTCCAAGTTAGAATTAATACAAGGACTTAATTTGTAATTTCAAACCTGTAGGGGCCTAGGTGCCAATATCTCAAAGTTGCTCCAAGGACTGAAATTGACAAATGTTAATATTACAAGGACCAAAGTTGCCATTTTCAAATTTTCCAGGCCATTTCGCCAATTTTCAAAGTTGAAGGACCATTCTTGTAATTTTCTCAAACTTTTGACATTTTTCACCAAAGGACTAAATTTGACAAGTTATGATTTTAAAAGGACCTTTGGTGATTTTACTTTTGAAATTATGGCTCGTGGACTAGTTTTGACAAATTTTGAAAATTGAGGGACCTGAACCGCCAATTATGCAAACTTTGCTCATTTTTCATCCGATTTTAAACATTTTGCATCTGAAACATATAAAATGCAATTTTGGAATATTTTCAGTATTTTGATGCATTTCTGAGCATTTTAAACGTTTTGCGCTTCAGATTTGATTAAAAATGATGAGTATTTACACACTCATCAATCCCCACACTAAACTATTGCTAGTCCCTAGCAATCTTTTGAGAAAACATAATGGATTTGAATCTCTTTACCAAAAGCCATTACTTCTGGAGTAGCCAAATGTTTCGCTTCAAGTAAGAACCATGGTACAACCGATAACCATGTGATTTTGAGCAAACTACCACTTTCAACGGATTTGATTTGTCTTTACCAGAAGCCGTTTGCTCTGGACTAGCCAAATCTTAGATAAATTATCAATATTATCTTTGGTGAGCTGATTACCAATTATGGTTTTTCCACTGCCTTTACCACAAGCCATAACCTTGCGGGCTAGCCAACTCTTCGCTTTTTAGGATATGGTGAGTTGAATACCATACAATTTTGGGCAAATTGCAAGCCGTATAAACGGATTTGAGAAATCTTTACCAAGAGCCGTTTGCTCCTGGATTAGCCAATCCTTTTGTTTTTTAGACAAGGCGGACTGATAACCAAATGAGTAAGTGTAAAACACTTACTCCAAAAAAAATTTTGGCCAAAAACGGGGGAATTAGGCGGATAAATATGATAAAATTCGTGAGAATTCCCCCCAACACTTAGAAATGAATATTGCCCTCAATATTCAAAGTACCCGGCTTATTAAACCGAGAACGTAAAAGGGAAATACTACGGCCATTATTTAGAAAGAAGATTTTTTTTTTTTTTTAATATATATATAACATGTGGGGCATCACCCCCACACTAGGGTGGTAGAAAATAGAAAGAAGACAGAAATATGGGTGAAAACCCATATGGTATGCTACTGTTTTTGATTACCGAAGTCGCTAGCTTGACTCGACCCCCAATTCATTGGTTCATGGGGAAGCAAAGTGGAAGAAACAATCTCCATCGGACTTTCATTCAAGATGTTTGGATAAACATTTGAAGCACGTGAAAGTTCCACACCGATGAGATATACATAGAACCGACTCACAAATGGTAAATGAAAATGCCGGTCAAAGATAGTGTCCTCCCTAACGAAAGTGAAGAAGAGAGGAAGTCACCTGTAGGTGAAGAAAGAAGGAAAATCATGATGACGATCATGATAAGATCTTCTTCCTCAAGATCAAGTGCAATTGCACTCGTTTGGATTTTGTTGGTTGAGCTCTTTGGCTTGGAAAGCATCTCGGGAAGGAGGGTTGGAAAATTTGTCATAGAAATACAAACTCTCATGATTGAGAACTTTTCCCCCTGATCATGATTTTTGCCATCCAAGCAATCATACTCCCGTGAGTCATGATATGAGTGAGTTCACCGGCGAACTCCTCATGAAGAGAATCATTCACATGATGTGAATTTGTGAACTATTGTTCCATTGTGGACTCATCAATATCCTCAATCTGAGTATCAAAGAGTGGATTCTCAGAAATTAAAGTGAATTCCGAGTCGAATTCAAATAGAGGATTGGTGAAAGTAGCTTTGAATGTTTCGGGAACAAAGTGATTAATATTCTCTATTGGACTGTTAGGATAAGAAGTGAGTGAACGATCATTATCAATGAGACTTTCGCCTCCTAGATCGCTTCAAATCAAAGAGTGGATTGATGTGAGTGAGTTCACCGGAGAACTCCTCAAGAAGGGATCAAAGATCGATTGTGGAAGTGATGCCTCAACGCATCGATGTTTCCATAGGAAGCACAATCGTCGCTAAAATCGGAGAAAGTTTCCAAATGATCATTTGAACACTCAAGAGGGGAAAGAGAATCACACATATGGTCAAAAGTTGAATTTGATGCGTGCCAAACAGTCAAGCTAAATCACTCAAGCCTGCCACTTGTGAATGGCAGACCGTAATCAGCTTAAAACTGCTCAAGCACGAATGCAATGAAGATCTGAGGAGTATAGAGTCTCCCCGGGTCGTTATGTCCCAATGAGCTATGCAATGAATTATCAAACGTAAAGTGATCGAGGAATTTGAACGAAAAAGGGATTTGAGATTATTATAACTACGTGAAAAGCCAACAAATTACAACGGCTTAAATGCAAATTAAAAGAAATTAAAAAGATAAAATCTATTAAATAAACGCTATCACTATATTTAAAATGATGTTTTTGTCTTTATGTTTTTACAAAACTGAAATAAAAATCTACGTGACGCATACAAATTAAAAGTGAAACTTACACAATATTAACCCTAAAAATATGAAAATGATATTTTACAATCCTAATGATAAAAGAAAATTTTTAGAAAAAGAAAATTATTTTTATAACTAATTATCTAATTATTATTAATTAAAAACTAATTTTAACTATTTAATAATTACCTAAAATACAAGAAAATAGGAAATAAAGCTAGAAAAATAAAATTAAGACTTAGAAAAATCTAAAATATCAAAATAGAATTTTCAAAACTATTTTTGTAATTTTCTGATTATTTTTATATTTTTTATGAATTAAAACTATTAAAAACTAATTAAATTACTAAAAATTACAAAATAAACTATGAAAAATCTGGAAAATTACTTTTTTTACTTTTTATATTTATCTAAACCTAAGAAAAATGAAAAATTATTTTTTTGAACCTTTTCTGAATTTTTTGTATTAAAAGCTAATTAAAAATGCTTAAAAACTAATTTAAATTAAGAAAAATAGCAAACAAGCTAGGAAAAATCTGAAAATTTCAGGAAAACTCTAAAATGATATTAAGAAGCTAGGAAAAATGGAAAAACAGGCACTTATGTGGAGGAATTTGAAACTGCTATAGCAAGTGCTTATAAATAAGCACTTTAATAGACCAATTGAACAAAATAAGCTACCAACTGTTTACAAAAGCCAAACTATGCTACAATAACTCAAATGCAACAATAATCAACAAGCTTAAACCACTAATTTGCAATTACAACAGATTTGGCTTTTTGACTTAATAAGCTAAAACAGATTCTAGGGTACTAAGTTTGAGCTTGTGCACAAGACTAAAAATAAGCTAAAAGGAAAAAGAATTTGGAACTTAATCTAGACCTGGGTGAGAGTATCTAAACCAAAAATCAGACCATGACTAGCTCTTATGAGCCCTGTGCCAATCCTGCACAAACCGAGAAAACTCGGTTTAAGATGAGCCCCGTGGAGCAGGCGCTTAGGACCAAATTCACCAGCTTATTTAGAGCTTATAAAAAATTGGTAAAATTTTACAAAAATGGTGATAAGAAAGAGGACCAGTTGAAGTTTATGAAATGCCAAGTCTCACTTGATGTAGCTCAAAATTGAACTTATGAAAAATCCTTGCAACCGAGCTCAAAATGTGTTTTTGCAATTTTGACTTTTGAACAAAAATCAAATGTTGACTTTATTGAGATTTGGACACAATTTAAGCACTGATTATGAAGTGTTATGATCAAATAAAGCTAATGTAATCTATCTCTATGATATTTAAACACAAATCAAGATTTAGCAAATCCAAATCCACAACAGTTAAGAGTTAAGACAGATTTCTCTTGATGTTTGACTTTGGTGGTGTTGCAGACCCAAACTAAGATTCAAATGAGTTCAAATATACTTAACAAACATGAACCAATAGAAAGCTATCACCTAATGCATCATTATGACAGTTATCACAGTAAAACCAAACACACCTTTCTCACTGTTTTGTAAACTAAATCTATACTAATGACTGAACAAGCTTGTAATTATGATCAAACTAACTTAAAATAACTTGAATACTACTATTAGAACAGGTTTTAACAGATTATAACTACAAATGCATTATATGCAAGAACTTGAGAAAATCACTTACAAAGGTCCAAAGCCACTATGGCTTGCCAACAGTGAACCCAAGGACCTCTAACCTATTTTATCCAACCCATCGCTTCTAATCCAATCCCAAGAACATGTCGCACCAACCCATTCCATTTTCGCTTCATTTTACCCATGTTTGACTTTTATTGACCAAACTCCAAAATTGTTCAAAACTGCAATGTGAGCTTAGAGAAAGCTTTAACAAGCTTAATTGAGCATGTTTGAACTAAGAAATAAGTTAAGAGAAGCTTGTACATATGATTTGGAAACTGATAATTTCAACAGTGGACATAAAGTGTGGAAATTGAACATTAACTTGAATTCAAACTTGAAATAAGTTGCAAGATGCTTAAATACTTTTGTTTGATACACATAAACTGGAAATTACACTTGAAAACTACTTAAGACAATTTAAACTAGAAATCGACATACATTGTAAAATTTAAAGCTAACTCCTTTTCCTTGTTGCTTCTTCTTGGCTTTTTATACACCCAAAGTCCTTCTCTCACCTCTCTCTTCAAATCCCACTAATAAAATTGACCTTTGGATTACTCAATTCAATCTTGGCCGTTTAAAGCTTTTTGGTGCCAAAATTGGTTAAAGCCACTGGTTGAGTGTTTGGTGCAAAGGTGCATTAAATGCACTCTTGGAGTGTTGTGTTTGGAGGGGGGGTAGGGATGATGATGGTGGAGTGTTATCGTGAAGTTGCAGGCTTTGATGATTAAGAAGTGGTAACTCGTGACTTGGGAGGAAAAGCAGTCAAGGGATTTGACCGAGGATTTTAATAATAAGAGGGGTCCAAATGTGTTAATGACATGGTCCAAATTGGGAAGGCAGGGGTCCAAAAGTAGTTGTGACAAGTCCAAGTTAGAATTAATACAAGGACTTAATTTGTAATTTCTAAAACTGTAGGGGCCTAGGTCGCCAATATCTCAAAGTTGCTCCAAGGACTGAAATTGACAAGTGTTAATATTACAAGGACCAAAGTTGCCATTTTCAAATTTTCCAGGGGCCATTTCTGCCAATTTTCAAAGTTGAAGGACCATTCTTGTAATTTTCTCAAACTTTTGACATTTTTCACCAAAGGACTAAATTTGACAAGTTATGATTTTAAAAGGACCTTTGGTGATTTTTCTTTTGAAATTATGGCTCAGGGACTAGTTTTGACAAATTTTGAAAATTGAGGACAAACCGCCAATTATGCAAACTTTGCTCATTTTTCACCTGATTTTAAACATTTTGCATCTGAAACATATAAAATGCAATTTTGGAATATTTTCAGTATTTTGATGCATTTCTGAGCATTTTTAAACGTTTTGCAGTTCAGATTTGATTAAAAATGATGAGTATTTACACACTCATCACACATGTACAAGTCTTTAATGCATACAAGCTTAATACTTATATAAATCATATTATAAACCTCAATGTACCTATTTTTAAGCACAAGGTACAACCCTACAATGCACAAGCCTTTAAATTTTATTTTCTTATAATTTAAAAGTCTAAGGTACAACTCTCCAATGCTTGTGGTACATCTATCTTATGCATGTATATTAAATATGTCACTTACTTAAGCTAAACTAACCTTAACTTGTTTTTAAGTTAACTAAACTATGATTATGATATATGAGAACACAATTTAGCCACATAAACATGTCCCCTAGGTTAGTCCTATATCTCAAGCTCCCCATGTGTTTCTTTGTAAACCATAACCTAAAACATGGACAATTTGCAAACACTTCATCATGTTTGCTTCCTTAAATGTGTACAAATATTAACCATGGAAGCCTTAGAATATTTACCTATATAAATCAACCAAACATCCTCTTTATACCTCATCACCATTAGAACTCACACACACACACCCCTACATTCTGATTTGGAGTCCCAAAGTGAAGCAAAGGAAGGAGGAGGGAGCTTGTGCGAAAGCCTAGTAGTCCTTTGATTGTTTTTCTTTCTTAACGAGTACCGACAGTTTGTAAGTTTATTAAACTCATTAAATTTCATTATCACTTTTAATATCAAGTACATATTGTTAAAAAGGATTTTACAAGGAAAACGTAGCAATTTGAATCACTCAAAACGAGTACACGAGTCAAAAGATACGACCAAATGAAGCTATCGAAAAACTGTCCAAAACTTTATGTAACAGGAAGATCGGGCACGCAATTCGAGGCACTTCTGGTCCGTTTCATGAAAAAGTTAAAACACAAAAGTTGTCCGGAACGACGTTTTCTTCCAAAACTTAAGAGCACGGGTCCAGAAAACGCATAACGAAGTCATAATTTAATAAAAATCCCAACAGCTGTATTGATTTTATAAAAACCAAACGCCCCTACTTGCGCCCCATTTATTTACATCGGGTTAAAGGTATTAGGGCCAACCAAAGTACCTTTGTGAAGACCACCTAGGACACTCTAAAACGCCCCTCTAACCCGGTTGAAAATCCTAGTCGTCATGCATAAAAACGGCACACCATTAGAGCCATAAGTCTTAAAAATCAAAAGTACTTTCCAACAGGTCTTTGGGAAAACTTAGGATTTTTGATAAATTCGAATTTGAATCATCTTAGAACACTTAAAAATGAGTTAAACAATATATCACAAGGTTGCATGCAAAAGATATAAAGTTTTATGGTTTGAAAACAAGATATTCAATTTGTCAAAACTAGCCTAAGTAGCCCTTTTCAATAATTAATATCTCGCTAATAAAAGAGTTGTTAAGTATGAGAGTTACACCATTTTAAAGAGCCCGCTGCAAGGATTTTAAAGCCCCAATAACATCTTTAAAAACTCTTATAGTCTCTTTTATAATCAACCAAAAAGTAGGTGACTCATGAACTTTTCATAAAAAGACCTTGCATGCATTTTACAAAATTTGAGTCGTAAGAGTTATAGAATGTTAGATAATAACTTAAAAAGAGTTAATTAACATATTACGATGTCCCTAGGCGACACCGTACAAGTTAATGAGTCAAAAATGAAATTTCCTTAAACGCGTTGCCGCCAAGTGGCCATGTTCACGGACTTGTTTTTCCCTAACCAAAGATGACTAGGATATGAGACCTATACCATTTAGAAGAGCTTACATCAAAGTGTTTAAAGGTTCAAATGCGTTGTAAAAACACTAGCTTGCCTCGTGTAAAATATGTCCTCGTTAGGCCCTATTATCGCCCAAAACCAACAAAAGGCACTTAACCCCCTACTTTAGAAAATCATTGCGACCAAACCGTAAGAGCTTAAGACTTCTAGTTTGAACCATTAGAAAGACCACCGGACAAACTCTTGAAGGGATCAAGAATGTAGTAAAAACCTTTTAAGGCCTCGCTTATATTTACCCGCACTTTTGTCAATTTAGGCCTAAAACAAGTGAATATTTCTTATAAAACTACAAGTATAAAAATTGTAATTTTTGAAAGATAAAGTTTTCTTGGGCTAAAAATGTAATTTCTTCAAAATTAGTTATACAAGGGCTGATTTTGTCAATAACCCATAGTTGAGGGTTTAAAGTGTCATTTTTGAAAGTGCAAGGGTAAAAACCGTAAATATTTAAAATTATAAATATAAAATTTTGGAAACATATCATATCTAACAACTTGGGTTTCGATAAAACTTATTAACAATCATCCGAGCCATAAAAATAAGTATGATAAGTATTACTAATTTTTGAAGAGACTTCATGTTTACCCAATTACCGATAAAGCATTATTATCGCATAAACTTGAATTCGAATACTAAAAACATGACATACTAACTCAGTCACGAGTGAGCAATTTATTTACATTACTTAATTTGTTTTCCATCCGGATCAACTGTAACATCGAGGTGAGTCATAGCACCTCTTTTCCTTATTTTGAACGTTTTGGGGGAGATACATGCTCAAATATTGCTTGATATTTTTACATTTATTTTAAACTCTTACGAATTACTGTGAGTTCGTAGCCCCGTTTTTATACTTGTTTATTAATGCTTTGGGGGAGATACATGCTCAACTAATTGATTTCACTTTTATAAGTACTCTAAAAACTTTTACATATTACTGTGAGTTCATAGCCCCTACCTTTATTTTCTTTTAAATTGTTTTGGGGGAGATACATGCTTAACTACTTGTTTTTACTTTCACAAGTGCTCTAAAGCTTTTACATACTATTGTGAGTTCATATTCACAGTTTATACGTTTTGCTACAAATCTGAACACAAGTACTATTTGTATGTGATCCTAATTGTTATTGCCTAAGTTATACACTGTTGCCACTAAAAGTCCCTTATATCATGAACCATTAATCACTTGCGAGTGAACGTGAATATAGTGAATAGATCTATTGGCTGTTGACGCCCCATTTGTGTTAGCCGGATAGGTAACCAAATGCACTTTATTTGAGAATACTAGGAGAATGGCAAACTCCTACCAGAGGGCATTGTTGCTCACATCATTATTATGATGTTTGTAACTTACGTCATTATTATGACGCGTTCGTGTTAAGGTTTGCGTTCATGAGACTTAAGGTAATATATACTGTGTTGCAATGATACAAATGCTGCAACTACTGAATTTATGGGTGCAACAACGTGGCCCAACCTTGAAACTTGTGTTCAACTGATTACTAAACAAACAAACCATGGGTGTATAACAACGTAGCCCACTACTTATTTTTTTATATCTGTATTTATTACGATTATCACTCAAACTCGAAACTATTGAACTCAACTATTTTATCTATAAACTCTATGAACTCACCAACCTTTGTGTTGACACTTTTTAGCATATTTATCTCAGGTCTATAATGAATGAGGATGGCACGGATACTCAAGAAGGCTATATTATCATTCGAAAACTTATTTAATAAATTGTAAAACCACTGGGACCTCGTTTTGTAAACTCTGATATTTATATAAATCGAATGATAAATCTTTTAAAACGACACAATTAGAGTTCGTTTTCTATTATTATAACTGTTGAGCCATGAAGTAACACCCAGCTTGAATTCCGCTGCGTATCACGAAATTAGGGGTGTTACAAAAGGGGAAGGCTAAAATGGTTGAGTTTACAGGTTTTGATGTTGAAAACTTGGCTGGTTTTGATGGGAAGGGAAGGCTAAAAGGGTTGGTGGTGTTGCTGCCGATGTTTCTAGCGGTGTTAAGACACCCTTTAGAAGCAGAAAGGATTACAAATTAGCGTGATTTGCACTTTTCGCCCAAAGGCCATCCTAGGTGATGTTTCAATGATGAATACCATGTCATGTGTTTAATTCTTTTTAGCTGTAATAGTACAGTACCTAACTTATATGTTTGTTGTTTGCATACTTATTTTTGCAGACAAGGTAGCAGTAGCATCATCACTTTACGGTTCATGTTTTGTGTGTTCATCAGTTTATGGATATCGACGACTAATGTGTAGATCATTTGAAGGTTCAACAATTGAACGTTTTGAAGTGGAAACTACATCATCTTTTATATTTTGTGAAATGTCAGTAGAACCATGTATTAGACAATGACTCCGTAGTTTCAGTTATTTTTCAGTTGCATCAAACATTAAACATATAGTTGACTGTTAAAAGTCAACTTGCTAAATAGTTGGTTATGTATAATATTTGTTTGTTTGTCCTGTGGGTTAAATTCTGTGAGATCATACATTGTTTAGCAGTTGACTTTTATAAAGTCATACTTAACATGTCATGTGTAATGGTTTAATTAACTCAAACAATCACCCCTTTCTGTGTTGGTGGAATTGTCTTATGTTAGAATTAACTAATGTGTGGTATAAATGTGTATGGATTATAATACCCTCGACTAACTAACATAAATCAGACGTTGACTTCGGCATTAATGGTCAAGGGACGAGTTTAGCCTATAAAAAACTTATTTTGGACTCCCGACGATGAAAAGAGGAACTTTTGTCCCAGAGTAATGCGTAAGTACATGATTAGGGACCAACCATGTATTTTACTCATTAATTTTTTTTGATGTGATACTTTTTGAGTTTTTGATATGATCACTTAAAGTGATTCAATGTTATGATATTGGCATAACTTTGCTCGTGAGAAGGCTTTGGGGGATAGAGTAGCGCGTGAGGAGGCCTCACTAGGTTATCTCCCACTAACCACTCCCTTCCCTATAAATGGTTTTTGAGGAAAGAGGTGATTAGTTGACGTTTTAGAAAGTTAAGTTTTGGTTCTTAAGTTATGAGAAGTATCATTTTTAGTCCTCATGAGCAAGCGTTTCTGTACATGTCTCGCTTCTCTAAGAAGCTATATATTGATTTTTATATTTTTGATTCTTTGGTGTTGCTAGACTCGTCCTGTAATGACTCGTCGTGACTGTAACAACGCGCATTTTTTGGGTTACTTTTCATATTTTTGAAAAGTTACTATTCACTTTTACTATTCACTTTCACTATTCATCCCGTAAAATTTTTATTTCACATTCTCGTAAGATAAATTATTTTAGTAATGACTTGAGAGTTCGACAATCGTTAGATCATTTTCGTAAAAGTTATTAAGAAAACATCGTCTTAAAGTTTCGTTTTGGTCGGAGCACCATTTAGTCATCACGCGCATAACGAAAATCAACTCTGTCAATTTTCCTCACATCAGATAAATTTTTAGATCACTCACAATTAATTTGAGAATTTTTAAGATTTCATTTAAATGTTACCAAATAAACCCTCGCTACTGCATCTGAAACTAAACTTACGTTTTAAACAATTATACTTACATCCAGACTTAACGATTCCTGCACTGTGTTTCTAATATGTTTTTGATACTTTTACATTTTTTGGAAAATTCAAACATATTTCCCTCATCCTTTAACCATAAAGAAATTAAGCTTGTACGTTCTACATTTTTGCTTAAATCGCGTAACTTTTAAACTTCACGTATAACAGTTAAGTTATCCCACGCATCTAATTTAAAACCACATTTTGACATCTCATATCACTTTTAGACTATTTTTAGTCTACTTTAAATAAATTCACGGTCATTTCCCTGAAATTTCGTTCTTTTCTGATAAACTGCGAATTACGCGTTTTTTACCCGTATTTCCAGTTTTAAGCAGCGTTTTTGCACCCAATGAGACTTATCACCCATTTTATATTTTTATATGGAGTATAATGATGAGTTTAATCATTCCTATAAGTTTCATATTTTTACGATACCCGGTTTTACGTTTTATGGCTTCATGGCTTACAGTTAGCGATTAACGGAACCAAAACTCACTCTGTAACCAAGATAATACCAAAACTATCTACCTAAGTCATATTATCTCTTCATGGCCGACCTTAGGGGGGGAGTCATCATTTTGGTGGCATCATCATAACCATGGTTCATTTAGATCATTACATGTGTTCTAACTTAACCATGGTTAACATTTAACCCAATATATGGTCAACCAAACTTACCCTCCTATAAATAGCAAGTGAAATACATCCTAAAGACCTTCACAAACTGATTTGGGTCGTTCATACACTAAAACATTCATATCTTCCATCATTTGATCTATAAACTCCAAGTTTATGCAAGGAAGTTCCAAAGATCAAGCTACTACATCAAATCTCTAGCAAGTTTAAGTGATCTTCTTGAGTTTAAATCCACTCAAGTCACTTAGTACTTCATCACCAATTCTTCAAGTTTGCAAGGGTGCCAAGGTGTGGAAAGCTAGCTGTTGATACAAAAGTTGGGCGTTCCTTGGACTCCGGTTCCCGTATCAATTGGATCTTAATGCTTGAGACATGCGCACTAAGAAAACAGAAAACACCGTTAGGCTTATCGTGGGATTGTCTCCCACGATTATCCTCCGGCATGAGAGTAAGTAATCGGTTTTTAGGGTTTTGTGTAGAGTTAGGGTTTGAGATCGTACCTTTCAGTGAGGGCCGGAATGCCCTTTATATACACACGAAATCCTTATTGGTTTCGTGTTCCCCAACCTTCGGCGTATCCCACCTAAGTCGGTCATTGGATACATATCTCCTAAAATAGGAGATATCCGATATCCGAAGCCATAAATAGCTTCGGGTTTGGGCCTGCGTGAGCCCAAACTATTACCGGATTAGCCCAGTCGTAGTGGACTTGCTAGTAGCGGTCATTGGTCGGGTTCGTGACCCGAATGCGGACTATACGTCATCATGTCCCCCCAGTTTAGTATGCGCAGGGTGAAACCCGCGGATGCTAGACTAATAACTGTAGCAAATATAGCCCCGAAGCGTAGCGGAGAAGCTTCAAAGGATTCCTTCCTAAGAGAAGATACGGTGTATCTAGTCCACTTAAGTCAAATATATACCTCGTAAAATGTGGGAAAGTAACTATAAAATGTGTCACGTCAACATATCCTATCCACACATTTAGAGATAGTGGGGTCCACGTGTCGATCATCCCATAGATGTGAAACCCTATATAAACTTCCGCCTCCCTTTTACTGTGATTATCACAGTAAAAAAATCATTTCCGCCATTGTTAAAAACTCGAACTATCAACCAAGAAACCCTTAATCTTCCAAAGGTAACAGCGCGTGCGCATTTAAAAAGTCTGTCATGGTTCTCGGATTACCTGATTTTGCGTCCAATATGACCGAGGATGAACTTCGTGAGTTCACCTCGGATTATTATATCCCACTTGCGCTGCATCCAGTAGTTCCGGATGCGCAGGTGTCGATAGCGGATTTCCCCGAAGGGAAAGTAGGGGTATACACACGTTTTTTCGAATTTGCGAATCAACGTGTGCCCATCTCCTTATTCTTGTGCAACGTATTAAATTACTATCGCCGCATATCTCAGCTATAGGTGCAGCAAAAATAACAAACTTCGAGGTTAATTGCCGTTTGTTGGCGATTAACCCCATTATATATCTCTTCCGCGCGTTTTACCATACAACATGGTCAAAGGGGTGGGTGTCGTTTGCGAAGCGCGCGGGGCGGCTGCAATGTTATACGGATAAAGTAGACGCGCTTAGGAACTGGAGAGAAAAATTCTTCTGGGTGAATGAGGCGTTGTTCCCATGGCGCTTCGCCTTCTATACCCAAAGTTCGCTACCGAATGATGAGCGCCCCCTTCCTGGGACATATAGCTGATGATGCGGAAACGATAAATGCCAATCGTGTTCCCATCAGTTCCTACCCTGAGGCATTCTTGGTGCACATGGGCATCTGTCGCAACTATTTCGATAGACCTGATGAAGTGCCAACCTTCTTAGACGAGGATGACCAGGGTGGGTGCTCGTCCTTCGTACTCATTTGCTTTATTAATGTGAGCCTTTCTTTTCACCTTCATACGTTATATAACTGGTTTTTGTTTTTTGTTGTTTCTTGCTGCGCAGAGATGGATCTATTCAGCTTTGTGAAGTTGGCGAAGCCACGCCAGGTTACCGTAGGGGTGCGCCCGTTGAGGGAGGGGGAAGTCCCTGTTCTGGAAGCTACCGCAGGGCGCACAATGGAGATGAAACTGGAGGAATCTGGGGGTGGGTCACCCGTTGTGCTGGAGGCGACTCCTCTACAAAGCGTGCCCAGCCCTAGGGTACCTTCCCCTTTAGTGGAGCCGTCACACACATATGTAGCAGAGAGCATGGAAGACCTCGATGTAGAGACAAAGGAGGAAAATCAAGGGCTAAAGCGCAAGAGAGCGCTTGGTGGTGATGGCGCAAGCGCGTCCAGGAAAAAACGTCCTGTCATTCTTGACGTGGAGTCGTCATCAGACGATGCTTCGCCCCCCGCTCAAATGAGACTGCTCCCCCCAAGTAAGTATTGTCGCCAAATCGCGTATCTCATATTATGGGTGTATTATTAATTCATTTCTCTTTGCGCGCAGTATTGAAGCCATTGGGACTACTTCTGAGCAATCTGGGGAGTCACCACCCAAGGCAAGTCCCGTGCGCGCTGACCCCCAGGATCCAAAGGACAAGGCACCGAGCCGTTAGCATCTGGGAATGTGCCAACTGACCAACTAGTTGAGGAGCTTGTTTTGGCTGCTGCGCACCAGGCAACATTGGTTGCGCAACTAAAGTCAAGGTATGTTGGGGAGAGCAGCCAGAACGCACAAAAGGATGAAGAGATTGCGCAGTGCGCTGGCCGCGCTCGTGTCAGCTGAAGCAGAGGCAGCGGGCTGTTATTCCCAAAAACTTGCTGAGGAGAAGATGTCTTTGCTGACCCAAGTGAGCCAGGAGCGCGCCGATTTAGAGGTTTATAAGGCTAATTGTTCATGGGCGCTTAAGTATTTGGAGAATGGGAAGAACGAGTTTTTCGCTCGGTTGGGTGAGTTTGGTGCAAATGTGGGGAGCTCGCTGGAGGAGCAGGAGATGAAGCTTCACAAGCTCAGTATTGAATATGATGAAGAACTGTATCCTCATCTTGTGTCCACAATTGCGGAGCGCATGTGGCTTATCAGCCACGGTTTGCGCCTTGCTGCCCTTAGTACTTTGGAATCTCGAGAGGTAGTGGACGCCTTCGGGGATGTCGTGCAGTGCGCGCTGGTGCGCGGTAAGGCGGAGGCCATAGAGGAGCTTCACGAGAGTGGCCTATTGAAAGTGCCTGCCGCACAGGTGCCTGGGTATAATGATCATGCCTATGAGGATCTCGTTGCTGCAATGAAAAAGATGAAGATATTAGAGCTTCCTCAGATTGCCCAACTGGAGCATGACCAGGACTATCCCATAGGCTTGATTATGGATGGGTTGACTTTGGCTCTCCACCGCGTCGATGGTGCAGAGGCACGCCCGAACTATTTTTGAAGCTCGATGAGTCGCCAGCTGCGGTGCCTATTTTGCTCTCCCGCGACATCTTGAACCCTTTCGTACTTGAGAAAGAAATTCCTTTGAAGGAATCCTTAGAAGCGCATGCTACGAGGCTTGCAAAGAAGAAGGGTGTTAAGGGAAAGGCCATTCTATGTGGTCTTGGCGCAGCGCATCTTCCTAGATCTGACGGGGTACCTGTTAGTGTTGCCACGGTATCACGCCAAGATTCTGAGTTGTTGAAGAAGCTAAAAGAGGCTGGGGACGCTGCAAGCCACGTGGAGAGCTCACATCTTAGGTGCTGTAGTAGTATATAAGTTATATCTCCTTTGTAAATATCCTTTTGTAAGAACTCGTGGTCCTTAATAAAATTTTCCTTTTGTTGAATATGCTTTGATGTGGTTGCGACTTATAATGTTTGTATGCAGTTTTCTGTCTTTGCATAAAAACGTGTTTGTTATCTAAGAATCAAACTGTTACATAAGCGCGAATAATATATGAGGTCCATAATCATGTATGACCTATCATACTTGAAACATAATTTCTAAGTACTTTTATCATAATCGTGTATGGTATGATATGCAGCGTACTGTAAATATCATATCAAGGAGTCAAGAGTCTTGATTCCTAGTTTGTTAAACGCACACCGTATGCATTGTTGCGCATCCAATGTGGAATGCGCATTGAACTTATTCCAACGTCTTAAAAATAAGGTGTTTAACAAGGATGCGTGATCCAATGTTGATGGGTTTGCAACCCTCTTACTCAACGAGTTATTTAGTAGGTTTACTCATCATTTTTACCATCGTGGGTTTAGTAAGTGCATGCGCGCCATGTAGGCAAACGATAATATAACAACAGTGTTGAGACATAAATAATATGTAAATAACAAATTGAAGTGTGTCGCGGAGTTAGCTAGAAACCGCGACTTTTTATTAATACTTGCAAGTTTTTGTAAAAAGAAAAAGAAAGACATTTTCCTAAGTAAAATAGAATGTAAATACATGGATATTTATTGAGCACTTTATTAAAGTGCGGGAGTGTCCGTGCGCTTGCCCGTAGCCATTCCTAGAGATAACATCGCTTGAGATTGCAAATGTTCCATGTGCGTGGTAGTTCACGACCATCCATGTCACGCAGCTTGTACGCGCCCTTTCCTAATGCGTCGATGACCTCATAAGGTCCTTCCCACTTCGGTCCAAGTTTTCCTGTATCCTCTGCATGGCTCGCATCATTGGCGCGATATACAAAGTCTCCTGGTCTGAATGAGACGCTTCGAACTTTAGCATCATAATATCCTTTCATCTTTGACTTAGCTCTTGCCTCGCGTATAGCTGCGCGTTCGCGCCTTTCTTCCAACAAATCCAAGTCTAGACTCCGTTCATCGTCATTTGTTTTGACATTAACTTCGGTCGTACGAATAGTTGGCATCCCAATTTCAGCTGGTATGACGGCTTCTGTCCCATAGACTAGAGAAAAGGGAGTATCTGGTATGTGCTAAAACACATACCTTTTCTTTATCAAAATAGACCCAAAATAACCAAGAAAGAGCCGTTTATTGCTAATATTTGTGGTTTTCTTGAGTTTGTGCTTGTGCAGGTATGGATATGTAAAAACACGCAAAAAGGAACCAAATCAGACATAAATCCGAGCACGAGAGATCAAGAGAGCTTAAGCCGAGACGGAAGAGCAAAATTGAGCATTTATGATGATTTTATTCTCCGAGGATGATTTTTGGAAGAAATGACCAAGTTTGAAGAAATGTCAAGAATGGCCCCTCAAGTTTCAACAATTGGCAAAAATGATCCTTAAAGATTCAAAAATTGCAATTTGGCCCTTGGTTTATTGGAAGATTGGCAAGTTCAGCCCTTGGTCTATGATTTCAGAAGTTACATGTTTGAACCTTGGAGTTTCGGTTTACAACATTGGTCCCTATGGTTATCCTTGGTATACTACTAATCCATTACAAGTCCAAGTATCCAAATCCATTATCTATTTCCAACTCTTGGCCCAAAACAAAAACCAAATATCCTAAAGCCCAAATCCACTCTACCCTTTACCCAATTCACTTACCCGGTTTTATTATTAAAATCATTACCCAACCCGTATATACCCTTTACCCGGTCAAAAATACCCAAACCACTCAAACAATTATATTTAATACCCAAACGCGCCCTTTCACAGGACACCTTCTTCCTCCTCCCAAACACACCCGTACACCACCTCCCAAACATAGAACTTGGTACTAAGAATCTACCCAATCCTTCTAGACCTCTGATGTGTCAGATAGGATGCCTACGTGGCCAAATGGAAAGCTATAATTGGCTTAGACACCTCAATGAAGCTACATGGTGCTCTATGATTGGACAAGATGACCAAGGGATGAATGTGTGGCTGCTAATGGCCTTCTAGCATCTTCTGAAAGGAATCCAAGCAAAGCTCCATCTCTGCTATTTAAAGACCCTCGAGCTCACATTATTTCTTGTCCAATCTCTTAAGTTTTTAGAGAGATTTTGACCCTTAATTTCTTGTCATTTTAATTGCTTTCAATAGAGTAACTGTATGCTTAAATGTAATTTCATTCTCAATTAATGTAAGCTTGCTTTTGGTTTAATGCAAATTTCCTTCTTCTCCATTTAATATTCAAATCTGTTTTCAAGATTATTTACTGTTTAAAAGTGCTTCATCTCTGTTTGTAAGAGCTCACATAAGCTTTAATAAGCTTATGTGAGCTAATTGTGTATTGGATTGTTCTTCAAATTCAGTTTTGGAAAAAGGGTCAACAAAAGTCAAAGTTTAAAGTCAAACTAGTGTTAGCTAAATCTCGATTTACCTTTTGTTATAATGTTAAGTTTTAGGTCTATTTGAGCTTTTCAAGTCATTTTAAGTCAGTGTTAATCAAGTTCTAAGGTTTATTTACATTTTGTTACTTCTAAAGGGGTGTTTGGATTGCTTTGTTAAACTGTGTTAGAGGTTTATAGCATGGCTTAGATCAGTTGCATTATTCTTGTTATAGTATATTGTTATCATATCTGTCTTTGTCTACCTTTCATTTGTGCTCATAGTCAACTGTGGCTTAAATCTGTTCTTGTATGCTTACTGTTGGAATTCAGTTAGCTAAATCTGTTAATATAGGTTTAGTAGTGGATAAGCTTGCTTGCTTAAGTCTCATTTCATCTTGTTTCATCCATATCAGCCCTTCATTTGATCTTAAAACTCATTTTGGTCAAACTTAATATCTGTTTTAGAAAGTCAAAAAACCAGGTCTGATCTAGTTTTTGCATAACTTGCAGATGATGCACACTGTTCATTTTAGCTTCTCATGGTCTCATATTTGGTCTACTTGCAGTAGGCTAGGTGGTCTTCAAGACCCTTTATTTGTTTTGTCCTAAAGCTTTTCTGAGAAGCTCATAGATAAGCTCTAAAGTAGATCCCTAGCTCACTGTTCTGCTCATCAGCTTGTTGTCATAGTTTTAGCCATTTTGCTTGGTCTCTTATTGCTTAACTACTTGTCCTCTTTAGCTATAACTTTGGATATTTGATCTCTGGTTGGTTGAGTTGAGATTCCCACTTTTTGTTTTCACTCTAGCTTCTTGGATAAGCTGTTGCATCAGCTAGAACAGTAGGGGTAGTTTGCTTATTTGCTTAAGGAGCAGTTTGGCTTAATCATTGGTATGCTAATCTTTAGAGGTTAGGAGTAGCTTTAATTAGTTGCCTTAGAGTAGTTTTAGCATAGTTTAGGCCCTGTAGAAGTTTGGTTCACTCTTGTGCTTATTAGCTTATTAAAAAGTGCTTATTTCCCACTAGTTTATTAATCGCAGCCTTTGATTTTCACACATAAGCCCTGGTTTTTCTATTTTTCTTAGCTTTAGATTGTCATTTTAGAATTTCCCTGCAAGTTTCATAATTTTTAGTTACTGTTAACTATTTTTCTTTGTTAAAAACAGTTTTTAAGTCTTTTTAAATAGTGTTTATTGCAATTAATTGAGAAAAAGTTCCAAAAAATAATTTTTCAATTTTAATAGTTTAAGATAAATATAAAAAGCATAAAAACATTTTTCCCTATTTTTCTCCTTTTATTTGGTATTTTTCATAATTAAAATTAGATTTTAATAGATTTAAATTCATAGAAAATAGGAAATTAATCTGAAAAATAAAAAAATAGTTTTGAAAAGTCTTTTATGTTATTTTAGATTTTTAGAAAGTAGTTCCATAATTTTCCCCTTTGTTTTGATAATTTTTAGTTAATTAGTTTATTTTTATTAGTTAATAATTAGTTTTTAATTATAATAAAATCAAGAAAAAAAAAATAGTTTTAATTCATATTTAGTTTTCTAATATCATTTTTAGAGTAAAAGTAATTTTAGGTTGTTTTTAGGAGTTAGATTAGTCGTTGTTGCTTTTTATTCGCGTTTCGTTTAAATTCCGTTTTTGCGTTTTAGCGTAGATTTGCGTAGTTTGCCTTAGTTCTTAGGATTTCCCGTAGATTATATGTTCCATTTGTTTTCCTTATCCCGTAGTTTAGATAATATCCTCTTATGCCCCTTATATTATTCAAATCCCGATTATTGAGACGTGAGTTGGAAATTCCATTCAACCCTCGTTCGGAACGATCTCGGTGCTCAAACCTGACACGTTTGAGTTACCCATATACTACACACTTTTCTATTATTGATTTTTTTTATCGAAATCAGTATCTCTCGTGCTAATTTTGATTGATGTGCGGTGCGCCCATAAAACATGCGATAATTCCTCCACCCACCTCCCTTTGTGTTTGTCTAAGCGTGCTTTAATTCCTTCACCCAGACTACGATTGGCACGCTCGACTAACCCATTGGTTTGTGGATGTTTAACTGACGCGAAGTGTTGTGCGATATTTAGTTTCTCACACCATTCCTTGAAAGGATTATCACGGAATTGTTTTCCATTGTCAAAAATAATTTCCCCAGGTAGTCCGAAATGGCATACGATATTCTCCCAAATAAATCGTTTTACCTGATTTCCTGTGATTGTCACGACCGCCTTTGCCTCAATCCACTTAGTGAAATAGTCTATAGCAACGATAAGGAATTTCAATCCCCCTGCTGCAACAGGGAAGGGGCCAGCAATGTCGATACCCCATTTGTAGAATGGCCATGGCGATGTAATAGGTGTTAGCTCCTGTTGTGGTTGGCGTGGAATGGGTTTGTGAACTTGGCAGTCGCCAAACTTTCTTATTAAGTCCAGCGCGTCACAGTGCATCGTAGGCCAGTAATATCCTGACCGTAAAGCTGCGGCGCCACAATGGACCGTGGTACTGAGTGCGTACTACATGAACCAAAGATGGATCTCTCGGAGTACGTAATCTGCTTGAAGGGGTCCGACACATCGAAGCCATGGTTGTAGAAATGAACGCTGATATAGTATACCGTCACGAGTTCAAACCTCTCGTGATGTGCGCCGTACTCGTCGGGCGCCCCTTCTCCCGGGTAATACGCTTGCTTATAAACTCGACTATTAGAGTCATCCATGTAGGACCTTGCTCCTCTATCACCGTGGATATTTCCATCTCTGAGACGGACTTGCTCTTCAGCGTTTCTACCAACACTTGTTTTGACAAGTGCGCAAATCTTGTGGATGCAATCTTGCTCGGTGCATCCGCTTCTTCTTTTTTCCCTCTAGGAACTTGTTTGATGGTAAACCTGTCAAAACCCTGGATTAGTGACTTGGTTTTGTCGAGATATTGAATCATGTTTTCCTCTTTAGCCACATACCGCTTCAACACGTGGTTGGCTACTAGCCGGGAATCCACATTTGCTTCTAGGTTGCGTATGCCCATTTGAGATGCAATGCATAATCCAGCGAGCAGGGCCTCATATTCAGCTTCGTTGTTTGTGGCTGTGAATTCAAAACACGGTGCGTAAGTGAATTCCATTTCATCCGGACTTGTGAGGATAAGGCCTGCGCCTGACCCATCCTCGCATGAAGATACATCCGTGAATAGGATCCATTGTTCTTGTAGTTCCACCTTGATTTCTGAAGGTGTATCATCCGTGTCTGGTTTTTCGATAATGAAGTCTGCTAGTATCTGCCCCTTAATTGCAGTGCGTGGTCTGTAGGAGATGTTATGTTCACCTAGCAACACGCTCCACTTTTGTAGTCGCCCCAATGCGCCTGCTGGAGATGATTTGTTTAATAGGTTGGTCTGTGATCACTGCTATTGGGTGCGCTTGGAAGTACCTGCGCAACCGTTTGGAGGCAAATACTAATGCCAGGACCAACTTCTCCATTGCGCTGTAGTTAATCTCCATTTTCTTGAGTGCTTTGCTCACAAAATATACCTGTTTGTACCGAATTTCTATCCGCCGCAGAGGTACTGGCCGATCGCTCCATGAATCGCATAAGTACATAATTAATTCTTCCACAGGGCGCGACTAGCGTGGGAGCCGCTAGGTGTTGTTTAAGCTGTATAAAAGCTTCTTCCTCGTAGTCCAGGAAAGTCTCCTTTTTTTATACACTTCTTGAGCGTTTGAAGAGAGGGAGTGACTTATCTGTTGAATGGACAAGAATCTGTTCAAACCGCTAGTTTTCCATTAAGAGACTGGACTTCTTTCAACGCGTGGTGAAGAAAGTTGGATGACAACTTTCGCTTTTTTGGACATAGTTTAATGCCATCGCTCTATCAAATATCCAAGGAACACTTCTTCTCAAAGGTAAATTTCTTAGGATTTAAACCCGAGTCTTAAATGTTTCCTCAATGTCGCGCACCAATTGCCCTCAAGATGGCTTTTTATGACAAGGTCGTCAACATAAACTTCCAGGTTACGGACCACCTGTTTATCAAATGCATTATCTACCAATCTTTGGTAGGTAGCGCCTGCGTTCTTTAAACCGAAGGGCATCTTTGTATAACAATAGACGCCTTGGCTTGTATGGAAGGCCATTTTTTCCTCATCTTCTTTAGCCATTTGGATCTGGTGGTACCCTTTGTATGCGTCTAAGAAACATTTGAGTGGGTATCCGCACAAAGATTCTACCTTCCAATCTATCTCTCGGTAGTGGGTAGCACTTGTGGACATGGTTTATTGAGATCCGTGAAGTCCACGCACATCCTCCAACTACCATCGCTCTTCTTGACCATCATCGGGTTGGAAAGCCACCATGGTAGTAGACTTCGCATGATACGTGCATCCCATAAGTTTGTGTACTTCCTCCAAAATGGCTTTTGCGCCTGGAGCCCGGCCGCGATTTCTTCTCTCGTGACTCTGGAGTATATCCTTTCGGATTCTCAACTTGTGTACATGAATCGGCGTGGCACACGGTCATGTGCATTGGTTCCCACGCAAAGATGTCTAGATTCTTTTGCAAGATTGCGCCACACGGCCGCCCCGCCAAGATCGTGACAATGATCCCCCAATCGACACTTGCTGGGTAATCAGATGAATTGCGACCCTAACGTTTGATACTTTAGTTGCGCTACCGCTCGAATATGTGCCGTCTCGCTGTAATCGTTACATTCTTCGTAACGCGGTGGTTGTAGAGAGTAACAATGCCCCTCTAGGGAACTTGAGCATCCCATGTGCTATAGGATCGCATGCTGCATCGCCGATATCCGCCTTCCAATAATGCCATTATATGGCGGGGATTTGATCACCATAAAGTTCATCCGGTCGCCGGAGTGTTCCTTATTACCAACATTGACCTGGTAGGCGATTTGCCCAATGGGCTATATCTTTTCTCCTGTAAAACCAGCCAACGACGTCATGGCCGGATTAACCGACTATTATCTCGTGTCGCAGCCGCTTGAAACAATGTTCATACATTATATCTGTGGATGCTCCTCCATCAACATACATGCGGTGGATATCGTGACCCCCAGCGTTAATTTCAATGGTGAGCGGTTCTACCATTATTGTCCAAGTCCAAGGTGGGGAAAGAAATTTTGCTTCCACAGAAAACTTTTGGTGATCCTCTCGCCTAGTCTTTTCACGCCATGATTGTAACATGTAAATGGTATCGACCTTATCCTTGGGTGCTTCTTTCTTGTTTCCAGTCTTTTGCTTATCTTTTCCCTCCTTGATGTTCTTAACGAGATGGTCCAATCCGCCTTCTTTACTAGTTTATCAATTAGTTGCAATTGGACACACTCGTTGGTGGTGGCCCTTCGTCAATGGTAGTCACAAGATCCGCCCCACGCCGCTCTCCCTGGGGTGCTCATTGGTGGGGTCTCGGAATTCGCGCCTTCCGCTAAGTAATATCTCCTTTGGAGTCTTAGTTAGCGGGGTATACTTGTCGCTCTCGCCCGCCTCGACCACGGTAGTTTTCGTTGCGGTTATTACCCCCGGTCATTAGATTGCCTTCTAGTCGTTTCTTGTGACCTATAGTTTGAATAGCCTTTCTTCGTCACGTTTCTCTTCCCTGGATAAAGGACCTTGTTGCTTTCACAAGTTCATCAAAGGTTTGGGGGACCTTGTCATTCAACCTCTTGATGAGTTCCAGGTTATTGATCCCGTTCATGAACCCTAAGATCTTTAGTATCTCGGGACATGCCTTGACATGTATGCACTCATCTTTGTAGCGCTCCACATAAGCGCTTGTAGTTTCCTCGCTGCTTTTACCCTCGCAAGTTCGACAGGTTTTGGCGCATTTTTCCTTTGAGTGAAGTTCAGCAAACGCCTTCCCGTAACTCTTCAAAGCCATCAATGCTTCGCGGAAGCTATCAACAGGCCACGCGATTTACCACTAATGTGAAATTGAACATGTGGCACCACACAGGTTGTGGCCAATTTTCGATGGTAGCAGCTGATTCGAAAATTTTTAGGTGATCGTCTGGATCACCTGTTCCATCGTAGGTTTTCACATTAGCGGGCATGCCTCTATTTTTTTGAGAAATCATTGATGCGCCGAGTGAACGCATCCACCTTTTGGCGCGCCAGAGACATATCTTCCTCCTCCTCGTCGCGATATCTTCCCTCGGACTTCCAGGTGTCGGTTTACGTCTCGTTGTCCGAGGAATCACCAAAGAACGAGTTTCCCTTTATACGGCGCGCTATACCACCGTCCGAGGAGTCACCGAGGATGAGCTTCCCATCTTTCGGCGCTGCGCCGACCGTCTCCGAATCCGAGTTTGAAGAGCTTCCACTGGGGAGTGCCGCTCTCCCGGTCTGTCATGGACCTTGCGCTACCAAGCCTAGCGTGGACATTGTGTGCCGATCCATCTTCTTCATGCTCTTCTAGATACTACAGTTCAGCTGCTTCATCGTTCTCCACTCTCCTCCCAATCCGGTAAACACCGGGGCGCGGCTATCCTTCCCGCGCCTATCCTCTGCCACGATGAGAGGATGTCTCATACTCACGTCAAAGTTGAGTCGGGCTTAGGGCTCGCTCGACCTCTTTTTCGCCTCCTCGCAAAGAGGACGGCCAAGGATTCAGTAGTTTTGAGATACAGTCACTTGGTGCTAGTTCAGCGTGACTCCTTCTAGCGAAGGGAGTCTGTTTCCACCTCTGGACCTGTTGAGAGGCGCTGGCATTTTGTGAGGTCCGCCGCACCGGTCGGGGAGTGGTAAGAATGGTGCCGGTGGTTGTCGTAGTGGCATGGGTTGTCCGTCGCGTGGTTCCAACTGTCGGCAGCTCGATCCACCCTTGATTTGGTCGCGACCGGTTGTCCCAACGACCGCTGAGGTCGATCCGCTTTGCTTCTTCTTCCATTGTAGGTCGCTATGCGATCGCTGGTTTAGGTTTCCTTTCTTTGTCATTCTAGTTCTTAGATCTTAGTGATTGGTGCCACGGATGGCGCAACTTGTTGATACAAAAGTTGGGTGTTCCTTGTTTGGACTCCGATTCCCGTATCAATTGGATCTTAATGCTTGAGACATGCGCACTAAGAAAACAGAAAACACCGTTAGGCTTATCATGTGGAGTGTCTCCCACGATTATCCTTCGGCGTGAGAGTAAGTAATCGGTTTTAGGGTTTAGTGTAGAGTTAGGGTTTGGAGATCGCCTTTTCAATGAGGGCCGGAATGCCCTTTATATATACACAAAATCCTTATTGGTTTCGTGTTCCCCAACCGTCAGCGTATCCCGCCTAAGTCGGTCATTGGATACATATCTCCGAAAATAGGAGATATCCGACATTCGAAGCCATAAATAGCTTCGGGTTTGGGCCTTCGTGAGCCCAAACTATTACCGGATTAGCCCAGTCGTACTGGACTTGCTAGTAGCGGTCATTCGTCGGGTTTGTGACCCGAATGCGGACTGTACGTCATCACTAGCTCAATCCAAAGTCTTAAGCGATCAATCAAAGTCCTATCCTTACTAAGTTACTCCGTTCTTAAGTGAAAGCCAAAAGTTGTAAGCAACTTATCACCACCATCATCTCATCTTTATTATTCATAATCTTAACTATTTCATGCTATATATATAGTTACTATATTGATTCATGATGTACATATACTCAATCACATGTTTTAATTTACTTATTATCATAAAAGTAACAAACTAGTAAACTAGTCATATTCTACACATGTGAGACCATTAAAATCAATAATATATGGACTTTCTAACTCACATAATATGGTAGACAAGATAAAAAGGTAAACATAGCAATTTGAATCACCCGAAACGGACAAACGAGTCAAAAGTTATAGTCAAAAGAAGTTAGCGAAACTAAAACGCCAAAACTGCCATATTGAAACTGTTATGGCACCGTCGTATAAAAGTGGTACTTCCGGGTCCTAATCATCAAAAGTTAAAAACACCTAAAGTTGTCCTAACGGCGCTTTCCTTTGGTTTTAAAGAAGCTCTAACCTTGAAAACGCATAAACAAAGCCATTATCTTTCAAAAAATGTGAATGCCTTTTATATAGTCTCATAACTATACTTTGTCACAACTAAAAGAAACCAAGAGGTCAATGGCCATAAGCCAAGACCACTAAGCTGCGCTTTTAAGTTCAAAGCTAAGTCTCAAGAACATGGTAATCAAGACCAAAGTCACTAAGAAAGTTATCAATGAAAGCCTCAAGGCTTATTTTACCCAAGATCATTAACTAAGGTAATCATATTTATGAAACGACGGAGAACTGTAAAACATGATAAACTTATTTATATAATAATCTTCACCAAAACATATGTTGTATCTTAATAAGTGCTACAAT